>BSWB01000004.1:31580000-32807500 GCA_033239125.1 Fagopyrum homotropicum
AGTTTCTTCAATCACTTCATTCTCATTTGATTTTTTCTTGGCCCGTGAGGGTTTGTTGATTTTAAGCTTTGGAGCTTTTGGTTGATTACCCTCCTCGGAATAAGAAGTCATGTAGACTTGCTCAAATTTGTCCAATGTGATAGGAATTGACCCTACAAGAATTTGCCTTGCGGTAGTCATTGGATAATCCATTGTGTGCTTTGAGTTTAAAAGCTCTTTTGCAGCTTCACAAAGGATTGTGTTGGCTTGTTTTAGAGCCGGTGAGGAAGCTAGTTTACGAAGCGGTCCAGTGTTACGACGGGAACCATTCTTGCGTCCCCTCCTTCTTCGAGACTTGTTCACCTTCTTAACAGTGTTTTCAACAGGAATACCAACAGGCACACCATTCTTCTTGATGATACGAATGATTGGCCTTGGGACAACCCTAGCGGAAGGCTTTGTGCCATTAAAGCTAGGAGAATTGTCATGTCCAACTTTGACATAAGCAGGTTTCCCATTGTTGAACTTGTTGTTGGGCTTTATGCCCCCATGTCCCGATACAGTCGTGGACGACTTCGGAGTTGCATACTCCTCCAAACCTTGAAGACTCTTGAAAGAGTTTTTCAAAGGGATTTCAGCATGGATTGCATTGGGAGCAATGTCAAAGACAACCTCAAATGACTTGCGGCGGAGCCATCGCCCTCCTTGGATGACGAAGGTAGCCGGAAGTTTATTGAAGTTCACAATTGCCCTTGACGCCATTTGCTTGCAATCAAATAAGAGCAAACATTAGTATATGTATAACTTAGAGATGAAAAGAAAGAAAAGGTCCCACTGGGCGTGCCAAAAATATGTTGAGTAAAAATGTACACAAATTTACAAAACACAATTTTATGTTTTATTCGGATACAAATTTACAAAACACATTTTATTTATTTTATTTGAGTTCGACCCTCTCTTTTTGACCTTTTGATTCTAAGTTATATAAATACCGATGTTTGATTTGTTTTGGTGATTTAGGCTGCACCCGTTTTTGGACGGGTTGCCTACGTACCTCGTTAAAGAGGATCAAGCCTTACGTAGTTCCGTGCGGTGTTTTCATGCATCAGAGAATCAAAGTCCAAACCCACCTTCTAGGAAGGGTTGCCTAGTCGATGATTCAACTATCATTTGCATGGTATTTATATCTCGATCATGCATCATAAGATTAAATTAAACCCACCTTCTAGGAAGGGTTGCTTAATTCATCCCGCTATCACGCGCATGATCAAGATTAGTGAGAGGTTATTTTATTTTATTTTATTTTAAAACTTGTGATTGAATTCGGTTCTTAATTTACCAAATTTCCCACGTATCCTTTATTAGGAGTCAAGTCGTACGTAGTTCTTAAAGGAATATTTGAAATATAATTTTATAACTTTTATTTGATATAAAAGTCAAAAATATATTTTGCAATTGAATTTAATACGTATCCTTTTGTAATAAAAGAATATTTAAAATTTTAACTTTATGACTTTCATTTCATATAAAAGTCAAAAATATATTTTGTGATTGAATTTAATACGTATCCTTTTGTAATAAAAGAATATTTAAAATTTTAACTTTATGACTTTCATTTCATATAAAAGTCAAAAATATATTTTGTGATTGAATTTAATACGTATTTGTTTTGTATCAAATTTCCTACGTATCCGTAAAAATAAACGGAATCAAATCATACGTAGTTCTTTAAGCCGTGTTAAATTTGTTTTGGGTATTTGTTTGACTTTTTGTTTTAAAAGTCGATTTAATTTATGCGATTGGGCTCGATAATTTAAAAGTCGAGTTTTCTACGTAGTCTTTTATTTTTAAGACATCAAATCACTCGTAGTTCATTAAAACGAATTTTGATATTTTTTTTAAAGTCCAAGGTTTGAGTTTAATTATACTTTACTTGGACGGATCGACTGAATCCAATTTAATTTGAGATCGGATTTCCTACGTAACTCAAAACGAGTATCAAGTTATAACGTAGTTCTACCTTAGAACTATTTAATATTTTGACTTTGTATGGTTTTATAAGCCAAGAGTCATGTCCGTAACTGTTAAAATTTTCACACCGGTAAGTAATGCTTACTAGTATTTCACTTAGGAAGGGGTAATTTTAGCGATGAACTAGCTTTTCACCTTGATTATGCATGAATTGTGCAAAGGTCTTAAACTTGACCAACTACGGGTTTTGAGTAGCGGTCGAAAGTAATTACTTTCGGACCAACTACGGGTTAAGCTAGTGGTCGAAAGTATTTACTTTCGGACCAACTATGGTTTTGAGTAGAGGTCGAAAATAAATTACTTTCGGACCAACTATGAGTTTAGGTAGCGGTCGAAAGTATATACTTTCGGACCAACTACGAGACTTGTATACAATTGTATTTTTTTTTTTTGCTACAGTTTACGTTCTTTAAGCAGTTATTTTTATTTTGTAAACCAGGTTTGAACTTTCTTTTGGCCAAGCTCATTAAAATAGCAATATATAATTTTTTTTCTTCCAATGCATGAAACCATGTACGTGAGCCTCATTACTTTGAGTGATCTGGAATTAATCTCGATCCCTTGTTAATAGGAAAATAATTAAATCCCATTGATTGGTCTTTTATATTGTAATCAAAAGTTTAAAAGAAACAATTTCTTTCACTTTGTCTTCTTATCTTTAAGTGTGTTTTTCTTTAAAGGCTTTTTTAAAAAATTTTTAATCTCCTTTATAACCAAATTGATTACAATTAAGGCTGATTAACTCCTATTAAATAGGAGTTAAATCATTTCCACGTATTTAGTTGGAAATCAAAATCTTTTAAAAGGAAGGTAATTTAAATATCATTTTTTTATTCCTTCTGTATACTTTCTTCTTTCTTTTATGTTTAAAAGTGAAGTGAAGATATACAGAAGATTTGATTTATAGTCTCTTTATTATCCCTTCAGATTAATCCGTCGTTCCTTCCTAGTCCAGATTGTGGCCGTTGTATCGACACAAAGTGTTCAAGTTGTAGCAATAGAATCCATCGATTCCGATCAATTACGGAGTTTGGTGTAGCGGAGAAATCCGTCGATTCTGTCCGACTACGGATTTTGCGGAGGTGAAATCGTTTTATTCCGACCAACCACGGATTTTGTAGTAAAGAAACCCATCGGTTTCAATCAACTACGATCTATAAACTGCAGAGAAAGTTGATTTTTTTATCACCCGCCTCTTCATCTCTATCAAAACAAACACTACACAACTTTGTTAATTTGTATGACAGAAGAAATTTAGAACAATATCATCCTTCTCTGTCATATATATTGATATCAAGAAAGCATTTATGCTTAAAAAAAATAGTTGTGGATTTATCGTGACAATAGCTATGAATCCCCATGTAAACAAAATGTAAGATTTGTTTTACAAAAAGGATTCTACAGACCATAACCAAGGAAGAGCAAATGGTTTTTTATACCAAAACACAAAATCTTGATCAACGTTGAGAATGAAGAAAAAGCATGATTTGTAATTGAAAGAAGCTATTGAATTCTATACAAAAAGTCATACTTACTTTCAACTTTGATCGTAGAGAAACAAAGCCAAATATGCAGTTTATTTTGATCGATTTCAATCTTGCGGATGTTGGGAAGAAGAAGACAACGAATGTAGGGAAGAAGAGAGAGAAGGATTTTCAACCCTTTTTTATAGGTAAATTAAAGCTTCCTAATAAAGAGATTTTGGGAGAAGTTACGTGAAAACTACCCACTATGCCACAATTGAAATTAATATTTTTTTAATAAAGTTAATTAATTAACTTCATTTACTGTGGATTTGAAACTTAAACTGATTGTCCACGTTCATGCACTCCTCCAATCCTATTTCTCATTTTCTTTATTTTTCTTTAAATTTAAATGATATTCTTTATAATTCAAATTTCATTTAATTAATTAGTTGTTGAGTCTTTGTTAGACTTTGTGCTTATAAACATAAATCCCTTAAGCATGTATATGTATAAGCATGTATATGTATATGGGAATTATATTTTGCACAATCCAATTTGTTTTATACAATTTAATCAAAATGATGTTTTGTAATGAACTTCATCTTTTTGTGAGTGGGTAACAAATTATAAAATTCATCAAAATTTACCCATAAACAGGCTCGTTCGATCGCTGAGGGTGAGGCAAGACTCGTGTTAAGGACGACGGTCTGGATGGGGCGGTACTTGCACGGTTCCAGCGTCCGGTGCTAGTGTTGGGTTTCTCGTCCTGTTGTTGACACTAGTGAGGCGCTATGGTTGACGACAAACGTAACAGGAAGGTATGAAGATAGGAAGGAGTGAGATGCTGCGTGTATTTCGGAGATATCAGGATAGGAGAGATAGAGCAGTTAAGAGGGAAATTAAATGATCGTAACAGTCGGCTTCTGTTGTTCCTTCCTGTGGCTGGGCCGAAGCAAAGCTGCTTCATTGTCTCCTCCAGCAGCTGGGCTGACGCAGGGTTCTGGGCTGCGCATTGGGCTGAAGTAGTCAAGGCAGTGGGCTGGAGAAGGCAAGCTGAAGTAGATCCCGGACTGGGTTGGACAAGGCAAGGCAGTGGGCTGGAGAAGGCAAGGCAACAGGCGGCTGCTGGGCTGAGACTGGCGCTGGACTTCCTGGCAGGTTGCTGTTGGGCTGCAGAAGCTGGCGATGGGCTCCCTGGCCAGCTGCTGCTGGGCTGCAGAAGCTGGGCTAGAGCTGGCGCAAGGGTGAAGGGAGCAGCTGCCCGGTGCTAGCTGCAGTCCGGAATCGAGATCCCGACAATGAATGCACGGAATAAACGGATACGGATTATGTTACAGTTTAGGATTGGTTATAAGAGCCCTATCATTTTATGTGAAGGTAAGCTACATAAAATGATAAACTTATAAAAGATTCTATCATTTTATGTGAAGGAGATCTACATAAAATGATAAATTTTATAACAATGTGTCTAACTAAGTAGACGTATATGGATCATATGATCGAGATCGGGTTTGTTACAGAAATAAACGGAATAAAAATTCCGGATATTACATTATAAAAGGCAAGTGGATCAATAATATATCCCACTTAATTAGAAGTCTATGACTTCTAAGATACTTAACTCTATCATCAGCTAAATTACCAAAATACCCTTATACGGATAAATGACTGTTTTACCCCTGGTCCCGAAACTTTATAAAATTCCATAACAAAGTTCCAAACTATTCTTTGGACCTCAAAGCCACACTCAAACTCTCAAAGGAAAGTTTTTCTAAAGATTTAGAAGAGTTAACTACATTCTTGAATTTCATAAAAAGTCGTCAACGTCCGACTTTGGCTTAAGATTTGAGAACCGAATAAAAATATAAAAAGTCTAACAAAAATCTCTAAGTCTTTTATGCTATGCACTCTATCCATAGTATCCAGAATTTCCCAAAAATACATAATAATCACTTCTACACAAATTCTCAAAGTCGGTTCCAAAACCAGAAATTTTATACTTAACCAATTTCTGAAGGTTTTCGCAAACTGTCTGTTCGCCCCTAAACGTGCGTGCAAATAAGTTTTAATTATAAAACTAGAATCAAGCAAGCGAACCCGCAGTGTACGGATCGATATAGTTAAGCAAGGATTCCAGAGTATCGAACACAGGGATTTGGGTGGGAACAAATTCAATTGCAGATTATCAAGCGAGTAAATATGAGAGTTCTTGCAAATATTGGGAAAACAACAATCCTAAAGATCCAAGTATCCAGCTGTGGCAATCGATTCAAGATTTACTATTGATATAAAGACAGAGTTGAGATATGCAAAGGTATGCTAATGTAAGGTGATCGTACGGTGAAGTTCCAAAAGCCTTATATGACTCACCTACAAGACACTCTCTATACAGGTTGTTGAGGCTTCAATATAGAAAGGTTCTAAAGGCGAGAATTAATGTCAAATACCCAAACTTGTAATCCAAGGATCAAGACTAACTTAACCGATTGAGGTTGTGACACTCACAATCGAGGTAGAGGTTGTTGAGGCTTCACTACCACCTAGAAAAGGCAAGCCTAAACTAAGTTAAAGAAAATCTTTAACTTTGGATTAAAGTAAAAGCAGGTTCGTAAACTTAAGGGAAATTACGGGTGGATCTTGAGATTCCACGGTCGTGGAACTCAAGAACAAACCGTGATCTAGGGTTCGTCGACGATTCTCTTAAACTCTCAAGGTCTAATCTGTTTACGATCGATCTATCATCATCTTAGTGACAACTATCAACCCTTCACTTTAGAATTGTTAAGGGTTTTTTGCCAATAACAGTCATATTGATATCAATTTCAAGAATTAAAAGATTGAAAGATGAAAACTTCCGAAAACCTTCAATAAACTTCAAACCAATCTCAAAGTCACAATCAAGAACGAATGTTGTCAATAGATTCAGAATAAGGCAAACAACCACAATCTTAGGAAAGAAGGAAGAACGGGATGTCAATCCGTCTTCTAAATCAAACCTAAACAAGAAGAGAAATTTTCTTGCAACAACCTTCCAAGAACTTCGATCTTCCGCCAATCTGGAAATCTCAACAGCGATCTCCACCAAAAGTGCGAGATTAGGGCAAATTCCCGCACGAACTCCGATCTAAAGCGAGTAGCGGCGATGTAAACGCGTCCAAGCCGAGGTCTAAAGCGAGGTGACGGAATCTCCCTTCGTCTGTCTTTTTATAGGGCAAGATAAAATATCGGCCCGGCCCAATCTTCAAAAGATCGTGGCTTCAAAGTGTGGCGAAAAAGATCGCCAAGATCACGGTCGTGGAAGGTTCTACGACCGTAATTTAGAGCGTGGAAAGTGTCACGGTTTGAACCATGGATTCCACGACCGTAATAGTTACTGGAATGCATCACGCCTCTTTTGCAAGGTTCCACGGCCGTGGAACTGAACGTGGTTTGTAGTACGGCCGTATTTTAGAGCGTGGTTTAGGGCAAGAACGTGATTCTTCCCTAGCCTCGTGCATTCCTGAAGTTGAACTCCTTTTTGCTCCTAAGAATGTCCTCAATCCATGTACATACTCGATCAACTCTTCTTTGCTAAATTCCGTTCGGAAATGACTCTCAATCACCTATAATCAACATAAAGCTAGTGTAGACATCCATATTGACAATATAGGCAAACTAACTCACTAATGTAACAATGCTCAATCAAAGACTATCAATATGAATAAAATACACTTAGAAAACGTGCCTAAAGTATCACAATATTTCATGCTAACAAATAACCCCATACTTGCAACTTGCTTGTCCCTAAGCAAGGTCTCTCAAAAAGCTTTTAAAACAAGAGTTAGGATGAAATATGTTTACCTTCTCAAAGCAATACTTCTTTTTGATGAATGTGCCTTCTAAAGAATAGATCATTCTCAAACCTTGCTTCAATCGTTTATAAGATTTTCATACACTTATCCAAAGAGAAAAAAGCAAAGAAAACTCACGAATCAATTAAACTTCTAAACAAGCATCATAACCTTCAAACATTATCAAAATCAATCATAAGAAACTTCAATTTAGATCACCAAGTCATATAACATTCTTTTGATCTTAAGGACTTTCGAAGAAAAGGTCTAGAATGTGGAAGGGAAGGAAACTTTTAGGGAATGTGGTGCATGAATCCGGGAAAGTGGACAACTACTCCTTCTTCTTATTTTGCGGTTTCCGCAACACTTTCAACGTAGAGCTTCGCTCTCTTCTCTTCATTTTTCGACTTTACTTTTGGAGTTATGGATAGAGGTGCACAAAAACCGAAGCCTAGGAGATTGGCGTTTTTCAATTTTCATGAGATGCCTCAAACCCTTAGCGCACATACCATAATCCGCTAGGAATATCGCTCAATCCGACTTTGGCAAGACACGAACACCCGGCTATGTGAATGGTGCCGAGTTACTCATCGTCATGATTGACTTCCCCAAACCTACAATTTCTTTCTATTCTTTTGATTGCAAATAATTGCTCTGATGGCCCTCCCACATCAAACATGCCTTTTTAATTCACTTCTCCAAATTCCCGCATAGGTAAAGGAGGCTAATATTTCAATGAGGAGCTAAATGATCAAAGAAAGAAGAAAGAAAATATCGAATTGCCTTAATCATCTCAACAAGAAGTATAAGAACTCATAGTGTGATTTCAACTTCAATTTCTCAACATGATTTAGACAATATTCATCATATTACGAAACTTGCAAAAGAGGTATAATTCATTCATTCAAATTCTTTTTAATTCATTATTCTTTTAAGCATGCAATTGTCATCAAACTCAATTCACAAGTAGTGATTATCATGGAAATCATCTCAATTCATTGGAAGCACAAAATTTTTCAATTTTTATGGTTTTTTCAAGTTCTTTTTCATGCAATGCAATAATGAAACGTGCAACAATATAATGAACATGCAATGATAGTCTCGAATAAAAGCAAACATAGTGAGTAGAAGTTATTACAAACTTTTAGTGCATCCCACCCCATACTTAGGACGAACATTGTCCCTAATGTTCAAAAGAAAGAAAGAAAAGAAAGAAAAGAAAAAGAAACTCACAAAGTGGCGGTGGAATGTCTAAAGCGAACGGTCACTCATCAAGTCCTCATCACTGCGACGCTGGTGGAGGCGGGAATGGAGAGAAGCTAGGATCATAAAACCGCCCAAACTGCTGGCGGTAGACATCCCTCATCATGTGGTCGAGGTCGTCTAAGCGTCCATCCCTAGCATTGGCTCAGATCTCCAATGCTCCTACTCTCTCTGAAAGGCCAGTAGCCCAATCTGGCATCTGCTCGTACCATCCCGGAGCCTGACTATACCATGCTGGAGCGTCGGATGGTGCTGGTGCTGGTGCTGCTTGCTGCTCTGTGGACCAAGGAGGGGGAACGCCATACCATGTGGGAGGTGTGGTCATCCACGTAGGCCTCTCACTCACGGTAGCGGCGAGAGGATGAGCTTGAAGCTCTAGATGGACGTGGAGAGCGTCTAGGTACATCTGGGGCCGCCTCCGGCTGATCCGGAAACGTGCCAAATTCCTGCTCGGCTCCTCCTCCACCCTCAAACTGATCTCTCATGTCCTCCTCCTCAACAACCGGTGGTTGGAAATACGGGGGAGCTACTATCCTGTTCGCATGCATAGCAGCGAACGTCTCCTTCCAATTATGGCGTCCCGCCATAATGGAGTACTCCGGCAGCCACTCTATACCCCTACCCGTCCTGCTCTCCCAAGGCATGCCCGCATAAGGCGGACCTCTATGTGTGGGGAAGATGAGACCCCTAGTCATGAAAGGATGTAGCCCTAAAGGTACGGCCGGTATACGGGTACAAGCACAAAAATCAACACCTAAGCTCCTAGCAATTTGGGTAACTATCCCACCATATCCTATGTTGCCCTTCTTCTTGTTCTTGAGCTTGCTCATCGTAGCAGCCAAGAGAGTGGCACAATCAGCCCGGCGCCCGTACAACATGGAGTATAGCAAGAACAACTCATCCATCTTGATCTTTTGGGGCGTCTCCGTCCTAGGAAAGAGACACTCCGAAAGAACACGGTGAGCTATCTTCAAGGCTAGGTGGTACATCAACCTAGTCTTGGTATCAGTGGGTTGCCAACGGTCCTCGTCGGCGTAAATCATCGCAACCTCCTCCCAAAAGTCCTTGGCGTAAACGCCACTAGGAAATCGACCATTAAAGGTCTCATGAAACCCGAAAATGGTCCCAAACTCACGGATGCTAAAATGATAGTCTCTCTCCATAAGACGGAAAGAGACGGTCCTGTCTACATGGCTGTGCTCGAAAGACGTCACAACCTCCCGTGTAATCTCCTCATAAGCGTCTTCTCGGATAGCCGAGAAGACAACTAGTCCGGCTCTATCCAAGAGCCAAGTAAGATCATCAACAATGTTGAGAGGAGCTAGATCCTCCAACAACAAGTATCTAGGACCGATCACAGCCCTCTCCTTGATCCTCTCGAGTGCATCGAGATGATCGTCGTGTATGGTCGGGACTCTAGGGTGAGGAGGTGAGGATGGAGGTGAAGGTGTGGATGGAGGTGAAGGGGAAGAGGGTGGTGGTGCCCTAGAGGATGAGGAGGAGGAGGGATTACCCTTCCTTTTCTTATTCTGATCATTCTTCTTCTCTTTGATCCTCCCCGAAACTCTCCATACAAAGTCCATTCTGTTGAAAATTACGGGTTGTTCTATGGAAACCACGGCCGTAATTCCTCCAGAGACCGTGATTCGTCTCAGAAAGTCGCAAATCTCAGCTAATCAACACACAATCTCCACAAACAGGCAGTCCTAATCTAATTTCTTCCAATCTCAATCATTTCTTCCAAAAATCTCTAACAAAAACGAGCCAAATCGACAAGAATCAAGAAGAGAAGAAAAACCTATTTTTCGGATTGAAAAATCCGAATTGAGCGTTCCTTGGTGAATTTCCGCTCGATTTGTCGCTTGGATCTTGTTGGTGGTCGAATTTGCTTCAGTTTAGGAAGAAGAATCGTTAAAAACGATTAAGAAACGAGGATTTGAGAGAGGGTCGTGGATTTCGCCTATTAGGTCGTGGAAGAGGGGTTTTGGGGTGATTTTTGTGAAGAATGTGGTTTATATAGTCACAGGCAAAATTTTTGAAAATCACGGTCTGTCGGTGTGTTCCACGGCCGTGGAAGTGTACGGAACCGTGGTTTTGGTGATTTTTCAAAGGCTTTTGGAAATTACGGGTACTGTAGCTATCACGACCGTGGTTTAGGCCGTGCAACCCTTTGTAAAGCTCCAAAGTCCAGATTTCGTCACTTTTCTTCAACATTATCCTCCCCTTTTCCTTTTCCATCGTTCCTACATCCAAAAACACGAACATACCGGAAGGAATCGAAGGCAAAAATAAAGCAAAAACGTCTATTCTAAGCTAAACTATGAATCGAAAACAAAAACAAGAAAGCATTACCTTGGGTTGCCTCCCAAGAAGCTCTTTGTTTAAGGTCCGTAGCTAGACCAATCTCGCACTTATTCGAGTGCGGTAGGCGCGAACTCTTCAGTTTGGAGTTCCGGCGTATACTTCTTGAGTCGTTGGCCGTTCATCTTAAAGCTTCCGCTCGTTTCACCCCATACTTCAACTGCAGCATGGGGGAAAATACGCTTAATTAGAAAAGGTCCGGTCCAATGAGATTTAAGCTTACTTGGAAAAAGACGAAGCCTTGAATTGAAGAGGAGAACTTGATCTCCTTCTTTGAAGTCCTTTGGAATGATATGCTTATCATGCCAACGCTTTGCTCTCTCCTTATAGATCTTAGCGTTTTCATAAGCGTTCAAGCGGAGTTCATCCAGCTCATTGATGTCTAGGAGACGCTTCTCTCCCGCTTCTTTCATGCTGAAGTTCAACCACTTGATAGCCCAGAACGCTTTGTGCTCCAACTCTACCGGTAAGTGACAAGACTTCCCATACACAAGGTTGTATGGTGTGGTTCCTATGGGAGTCTTGTATGCAGTCCGGTACGCCCACAATGCATCGTCAAGCTTCAAGGACCAATCCTTCCTAGTCCTTGAAACCGTCTTCTCTAGAATCCCTTTGATCTCCCTATTTGAGATCTCAACTTGTCCACTTGTTTGTGGATGATAAGGATTGTCCTTGGCGTCCCAAATCGCGGGAAGATGGTCTTATTGAAGAACTTAACCACCACCATGGCATCATTCGTGGGAGAGGCAATTGCTTCCACCCATCTAGAAACGTAGTCTACCGCCAATAGTATGTATTGGTTTCCACAAGAAGATGGGAATGGTCCCATGAAATCAACTCCCCAAACGTCGAAAATCTCCACCTCTTGGATGTTATTGAGGGGCATCTCATTCCTTCTAGAGATATTGCCTGTTCTTTGACAAGCATCGCAGCAAGAAACAAAGGATTGCACATCTCTAAACAAAGTAGGTCAAAAGAATCCAGATTGCAATACCTTTGCGCTAGTCTTGTTCGAACTAGCGTGTCCTCCACAAGGTAGTGAATGACAATGGCGGATGACACTTTGCATCTCATCTTCCGGCACACATCACCGAATGATTCCATCCGGACCTCTCTTAAAGAGGAGAGGCTCGTTCCAATAGTATTCCCGGACGTCCTTAAAGAACTTCTTCCTTTGTGCGTAGGATAGTCCGGGCGGTATCTCCTGACAAACCAAATAGTTAACAAAATCAGCAAACCATGGTTCGTTACCTTTGGATATCACATCGATGCACTCTTCAATAAGGTGTATGTGTTCGTCCGGGAAGGAGTCATCAATGGGCAAATGGTCGTCCTCTAGATGTGTTAGGCGACTCAAATGATCCGCAACAGAATTTTCTGAACCTTTCTTGTCGCGGATCTCGAGATCGAATTCTTGTAGGAGAAGAATCCATCTAATTAGCCTTGGCTTCGCATCTTTCTTCGCAAGGAGGTACCGGATCGCAGCATGATCCGTGTAGACAATCACCTTTGCACCTACAAGATAAGAGCGAAACTTGTCAATAGCATAGACAATGGCTAAAAACTCTTTCTCGGTAGTGGTGTAGTTTAGCTGCGCTTCATCTAGCGTCTTGCTAGCATAGTATATGGCGTGGGTTCGCCCCTCTTTTCTTTGTCCAAGAACAGCTCCAATTGCTACGTCACTAGCATCGCACATAACCTCAAAGGGAAGAGTCCAATCCGGAGGTTGGATAATGGGTGCTGAAATTAGAGCTTGCCGAATAGTGTTAAACACATCCAAACATTCCTGCGAAAACTCAAAAACTGCATCCTTCATCAATAGATTTGTAACACCCCAAATCCGCGGGACTCGGGATGTCACATTGGGGTATTACAGAGTTAGTATTAGAGCCTTAGGTTGACAACAATGGCACTTGCTACCTGCAATGAGGTTTGATAGGTAAAATAAATAGAGCCCACATGGGATTTGACATTTTCAAAGGTTTTGGTTTTAAGTGTGGTTTTGGGATAGAATGTACGAGAAGTCGTCACCTCTGCCATGGATCTCTGCAGCGTAGATATGTATATATATCTGTGTGTACTATGGATTATGTGGATGCATTATATACATATCGATACCTATGGCATATATATAGCCTTATAAGATTAGGTGCGTATATCCTACAGATGACTCAGACTAGAGTAGTATCTTTAGTGGGATGAGGTAGGGGTACACCCCCTCTTCCTCCAGTGGTGATAAGTTAGGGACCAGTTTTGCTGTTGCTTCGCCTATGACAGAGAACGAGTTTGAAAAGGTTGATCGTGTCTCCATGAGTAGATCCGAGTTTTAAGAATATATGCAACAAGTATATGAAGCGGTGATAGCGGGTAGATCCACACCGGATTTACCAACAATTGTCAGATCAACTGAAGCTTCTGGATCCGGAAAAAAGCAAAGTACTGAATCAGTTACTGGAGAAGCAAAGATGATGAACGGGGAACCAAGTCCAATATCAGGACAATCTAGTGATCCTTTAGCCATGAAGATGACTAGCAAGGAACTATAGTGTTTTAATTGCGTGGAAGTTGGGACATTGGCGAGTTGTGTGCCAAAGGCGCCCATCATATGCTTTACGTGTGGTAAAGCAGGGCATAGAGCGAAGTTTTGTCGACAGGGCAAGGCATTGTCTTTACAGGTTCCCTTCAAGAGTGAGATCATTCCAGGTGGACGACGAAGGTCGAGTTACCCTTCAGTTGCACAGGTTGTAAGGATGGGATGATTATGTTTCAGTTGTGGCTATCCAGATCATTTGCGTTCTGTGTGCCCTTTGGCATTGATAGCTTGTTTCACTTGTGGTGAGCTAGGCCATCTGGCCCTTTTTGTCAGCACGGTGGTGTTTCTTCCCAGCAAGACCTTCCTCTTTCCAGTGCAGAAAGAATGGAAGTGGAGGCTATAGTAATGACCTCAGTGATACCTGAGGAGCATGGATCTGACATTGAGTGATGATATGTAGTGGAGCTATGAGTGTTAGCTGTTATAGGTACCATTCTCGTTAATGGTTTACCTGGTGGAGTTTTGCTTGTTGTGAGTGCTATGCACTCCATGTCTTTCGATGCATGCGTTAATGGTTGACTTTTGGTATATAGTAGAAGGTGGATTTTCCTTTACAAGATTACCTTTTTGGGTCTGAGATACCCGTGAGATGCATGTTTGTTCCCTTATTTTAGGGACCCGTGTATGGTTGTAGACTTCTTTGTCATGTCGTAGGTGCATGAGGAAGTCATTATGTGTATGGTTTGGATGAATAGATATCATGTGGTGTTAGCTTTTAATAGTAAGACTATTATAGTCTTTACTGAGTTGAGTTAAATAGAGGTCTTCTGAGGTTAAGACCTTTAAAGAGACGGTTTTGTCATCAAGACTGTACGAGCAGCGAGCTGATAGCACAAGAATATGACGCCTTTTAGTGCTATACCATAAAGGAGTGAGATAGTCCAATATTGGAAGGTATTCCAATTGTTTATGAGTTTATAGACTTGTTACTGAACCGTCTAGTTGTCACCTCAGCGGAGTGTGGAAATTGTTATCGAGTTGAAGTATGATACAAGATTGAATGGGAAAGCCACACTATATGGTGCTTGTTGAGATATGGTACTGTTAACTTGAAAAGTTGATTGAAACGGGTTTACCCTAGTGGGTTCCATGTTCCGTATTAACGACCTGATAAGTTAGCTTCAAGAAGCAATTGTGTTTTCATGATTCCTTTGTGCTCAAGATATCCCTAGTCATGAATGAGAGAGCAACATGTGTATGAAATAGCATCCCATACCCGTTATGGACACTACGAGTTTGTAGTGATGTCATTTGGGTTGACGAATGTTTTAGTAGTTTTTATGGAGTTAATGAACAGTATCTTCATCGACTTCCTTGATTATTTGGTGGTGGACTTCATGGATGACATGTCGGTATACTCTCATAGCAGAGAATAGTAGACCGATCGTCTGAGGACCGTTCTGCAGATTTCGAGAGATAGAGGGTTGTATGCTACGCTCTCTAAGTGTAAGTTGAGATGCCAGTGGTAGCCTTTTTAGGCCATGTTGTCTCCGCCAGTGGGATCATGGTTGACTAGGCGATAATTTAGTATGTTGTACCATGTGAGATACTGATGAACATTAAGGAATACGTAGTTTTCTCGGCTCAGCCGATTGCTACCAATGCTTTGAGGAAGGAGTTTATATGATTACGTATTCATTTGCAAGTCTTTCGAGAAGACCACCATAACTACGTGATGAAAGCAGTGTGTCTAAGTTCTGAAGAGTTGAGGAGGCATTTGACCTCTGCTTCTATTTTGTTGTAGTCAGAAGATTTTTGGGATCCCGTGATTTACGGTGATACATGCCAGCTAAGTCTGAGATGTGTATTAATACAGAGGAGTAGGATTATTGATATGTGTGTTTACAACTGAGAACATATGATGAGAACTACCCGACTCATGATTTAGAGCTAGTAGTGGTAGTTCAAGCCTTTAAGTTTTGAAGACCGTACCGGTGTGATCTTCATGTCAGATTTTTATAGATCATACAAATCTGAAGTATATTTTATGCAACAAGGGGTTGAATAACCGCCAGTGTTAAGAGCTTAAGTTGATCAAGACTTTGACTTGAAGATTCCATATCATTCAGAGAAGTTGAATGTTGTCGCCGATAACTTGAATGGAAAGACGCTCCAAGAGAAGATGATTGTGAGACTGATAGTTCAGCCTCAACTTTAGAGAGATCAAGCTTGGCTAGAGTTGGACAATCAGTTCCTTGATGAGGATATCCAGTTATGCATTAAAGGTTCTACCTGGTTTGTTGGATAGGGTCCAACAGAAGCAGGGGACCTGCCCGACCTTGTTGAAGATGGGAGAGAAGATGTCCCGTAATGAGGCACCACAGTTCTCCATGAGAGTAGATGGAATGATGAAGAGTCATGACCGCTTTTGTGTACGTGCTGATGCAGAGTGAAACAGACAATTTTACAATACATTCACTGTATACCTTACTCAGTACATTTAGGTACGAGTAAGAGGTACCACGAGGTGAGACGATTACATTGATGGAGAAGATGGAAACTGATGTAATCAGATTTGTGACACAGTGTGTGACCTGTCAGCAAGTCAATATTGAACATTTCCGACCTAGAGATGAGCTCCATCCACTACCAATGCAGTAGTGGAAGTGGTAGGACATCTTTATGGAATTTGTGATGGGATTGAGGCCCAGTGGGAATTTTGATGTATCCGGATTGTTGGTGACAGATTAACGGAGCCGGAACATTTCATTCCTATTAGAGAGACGTGGACAGCGAATGCATTGGTTGAGGAGTACACTAAACAGATAGTGAGACTCCATGGTGTACCGAGAACGATCATCTCTGATCGAGATGAACGTTTTACCTTGAGATTTGGGCAGCAGATTCAGACTGCTTTGGGGACGAGTTTGTACCTCATGACTACACTTCACCCCCTGACAGATGGTCAGTTAGAGAGGATCATCTAGATCTTAAAGATCTATTATAAGTTTTAAGTTGAATGGGAAACGTGGATGGTTATATTACCTTCCATTACTGATTTTATTATATAATAATGAAGGACGTGCATCTTTCTGGGATGGCCCTATGAGGCAATATATAGACATAGATGTCGTATATCCTTATGCTAGAAGTGATCTAGCAGTAGTAGTGGAAATAACACATGACAAGACTCAGGATTTTATAGCTCGAGTAACGATGATTAAAGGAAGAATGTTGGCTCTACATAGTCGCCAGATTGTGTGTGTAGACAAGAGGTGTTAACCTCTAAAGTTCAAGTGAGAGTTCATGTCCGGCTGGAGGTATCTCAGCTGTGAGACGTTAGTTGTGTATTATGGAAAGGGGAACTGAGTTTCCAATATGTCGGTTACTTGAGATCTTGATCAGTTTTGTGAAGACAACATGATGTTTAGCTTTCACTCTGAAGTTGGTGGATGTTCACCCAGTGTTCCTGTGTCTCAACTGAGGAAGTATATACCAAGTTGGAAACACTTTGTGAGTTATAATGATCTAGTGGTTAAGTTGAACCACATCGTTGTTGAGTATCTGATTACATTCTTGGAATAAGATATGAAAGCTTGCATTCGAAAGACATTCCCATATTGAGGATATTATGGTCGAGATGAAGACCTGAAGAGGCTATGTGAGAGACTGAGGATAGTGTCCTGAGGAACTATCCAGAGTATATGTTGGGACAGACCCATTTGTGGGAGCCGAGTAGATCTTAGTGTTATCTTGATTAATGTTGTGCTTATGTGCTTATATGCGTTGATGTGTTATTCCATGCTAGTTGTGATGTGATTTATGATCTTAGTAGATCTTGATGTGCTAGCGTGATGTATGTTATAGCTGGAGATGATTACTTCCTCCACGCTACCCGAGTATGATTATATTTATAGCTGGAGATGGTTCTTTCCTCCATGCTATTTGAGTGGGATTAGGATTCAGCTGGAGATAGTTCTTTCCTCCATGCTACCTTGATGGACATAGTTCAGTGGAGATGTGATTCCTCCATGCGATATATATGTTTATGGGTTGTCTAGAGACGTATTTCCTCAATGCATGTGATATGTTTTTGGCTAGAGATGTGCTTCCTCTATGCCTTGTGATGTGGTATGGCGAGAGACGTGATTCCTCTACGCCTTTGGGTAGCGTTATGGCCCTGTTTCCTGGAGTGATGATTCCTCCATGTTTATACTTGAGGTTATAGATTGTTATAGGTTGTGATCTTTTGAACGGAGATGTGATACCTTCGATAGAAAGAGTGAGAGTTATACCTCGGCGTATGGGTCCGAGAGGATTTGGGAATTATTCAAGTTTCGGGACGAAACTTTTTTTTAAGGGGTGTGTGATGTAATAGCTAGGATTTTCGAATTCTAATTAATGTTGATTAACTTAAACGTTGATAGTAATTGACATATAACTCGCGAATATTTCGCAAGTGATGAGCATGAGTCCCACCGTTATGTTCCTCGCGTAATTTTGGACGTTTGGGAAAATTTTTACTTTTTCCCCCGGGTAATTATTTTTACCCTCCGGTGTTATTTGGAGCATTTGGGAGCTCCAATTAATAAAAATGCAGTTGAGAGAAATGATCAGGACATCGGATATGTCTTAGATATGAAATAACATGGAGAGGCAAAACGGCCAAAAGAGTCGCTATTTCGTTTCTTAACGGCTAAGAAAGACGGCTTAGGAATACACGTTTTCCGAGGCAGTTGTGTAATAATTATCCCTACAATATTCCAGATTTAATGTTCCAATCTCGAGAAGTTTGGAGAAAGAGATTCGACCCACCTTTCGATCGGTTAAATGATAATTATCGACTTTACAAAAGGATAATTATCGTCTTCACTATAAATAGCGGAAAATCCTTTATTAATTCATTTCCTTTCATGTTTTCTCGTAAAAGCTCTGATTTCTCTCAACCTTCAAACTCATATCTACTCTCCGTTTCTAATCCGATTTCAATTCCGTTTGAGTTTTTGGATTCCTCTCTTCATTCTCTTCATAAGGGTACCGAGTTTCTGCATTTCCGAGTATATGGAGGGCTGGTCGAGCATATATGTCACCAGGACGGTTCCGTCGCTCAGATTCCGATGAATTTGATGTTGTCCATGCGTAGCCTGCGTCGTTGTTATTCCGAATCTTCTTTCAGATCGTCAATCGGGTTAGTAACGAATAAGTTATGAATTTATTCGTTTTCCGTACTGCGATTTGGCCTAAATTGACTTTAGGCTTGTCAAATAGGACAATTAGAAATTCCATTATGGTCGTTATATTATTCTGGTGATTATGGGTTCTTGTTTGATGAAATCTGATGACAGGGGGTATAGAAATTGCCTGCGGGCAAAACGTTATTCTGGCGAAATCTAATTAATTAATTAAAGGTTAATTAATTAAATTAGGATTAAAATTGAGATTGAGGAATGTTGATTAGATACTACCTTGAGATTTGAGGAATTGTGAGCTATGTTGAGATATTGAGGTTTAGTTGGTTGTGAGGCTCATAGATTGAGTATGATCCTTATGGATCCCTTTGGGTCTAGGTGTGACCCCTTTGATGAATAGAGGTTGATATATCTTTTTATGCCTTGTTTATAGGCCGTGTTGTCCCTCCAGTGTAGAGGTGATCGTGGTTGAGTTTGTACGAGGTTGAGGTAAGTCCGTAGGACTTACTTAGCTACCATCCTTATATTGGGTGTTTGCATGAGTGGTGTGTGCTTTATATGTTTGCTATGATATCATGAGTTGTCGTTTTTATCGACCTATGTTCTATTGACTGCCCCACTGCGTGGCTGTGATAACCTTTCCCTTTCATCCCGCCGTGGAGTCTGGGAGGTTCTCTGATGTCAGGCCAGACTGGTTTACAGGAAGGGCACAATCCACTCCCATAGGGTACACGGATTGTGTGACCGATACTCGTACAGACATTGTACTCAGAGGCGGGGATGTATCGGTCCTCGTGTCACATACTTTTATCAATCTATATATACGGTTTTTGAGTGAATGGTTATTATATAAAGATAATAAATGGGTAAATGTGTGATAGCATGTTGATGTGTTTATCTTTCATGATTGTGCTTGTGCTTATGCATTACCTCATATATGTATGGTTAGCTAACGGTTTCATACCGTGTTGTAGATGTTTACAGGTTAGGCGCTATTGGGTGATCTGGCAGGGTGACAAGTCGAGGACTCTCGTACATTAGGTGGTTGGTTTGGGGTTGTTATGTTTCCCCTCCTGCGTGAGGATGATCTTTTGGTACCTCCTATGTGAGGATGTCATTTTATATACTCGGCTATGTTGTTGTTTACTTTGGGTCGTACAGTTTATACTGTTTTATGTATTTCTTTTATATCTGTCAGTGCCATGTTGTAAGGTCCAGTGAACTTGTTGTCAGGCTAGGGTCAGGATCCATTGTGAGATCCTACCCTAATGTGACATCCCGAGTCCCGCGGATTTGGGGTGTTACAAGATTAGTGAGCGGTTTTGATATCTTAGAAAAGTCCTTAATGAAACGTCTATAAAATCCAGCATGTCCTAGGAAACTTCTTATCCTTTTCACCGAAGTTGGGGGAGGAAGTTTCTCTATGGTCTCTATCTTAGCTTTATCTACCCCTATCCCTCTACTAGAGACTAAGTGACCTAATACAATTCCTTCCTTAACCATAAATTGACACTTTTCCCAATTAAGAACTAGGTTAGTGTCTTCACATCTTTGCAAAACAAGAGAAAGGTTAGAAAGGCAATCGTTAAAAGAGGAACCGTATACGGAGAATTCGTCCATGAAGACTTCCATGATTTCCTCTATGTATTCGGAGAAGATGGCCATCATGCACCGTTGAAAGGTGGATGGGGCGTTGCAAAGCCCGAACGGCATTCTCCTATAACCAAACGTACCCCATGGGCACGTAAATGTGGTCTTCTCTTGATCGTCCAGGTGTATTGGAATCTAAAAGAAACCACTATAGCCGTCAAGGTAGCAAAAATGTGAATGTTATGCTAACCTTTCAAGCATTTGATCAATGAACGGCAATGGGAAGTGATCCTTCCGCGTTGCATTGTTGAGCTTGCGGTAGTCTATGCACATCCGCCATCCAGTAACGGTTCGGGTAGGAATGAGTTCGTTGTTCTTGTTGGTGATGACCGTCATTCCTCCCTTCTTCGGAACTACTTGAACCGGACTCACCCACTTACTATCGGAAATAGGGTAGATGATACCTGCATCAAGAAGTTTAAGAATTTCCTTCTTGACAACCTCCTTCATGGTCGGATTCAACCGCCTTTGAGGTTGTCTTTAAGTTCTAAAATCTTCCTCCATTAATATCTTATGCATGCATAGGGAGGGTTTAATTCCTACTAAGTCCTCGATAGTATAGCCTAAAGCTTTCCTATGTTTCCTAAGGACAATCATGAGCTGATTATGTTCATCTATGCTTAGTTCGGAACTAATGATAACCGGAACGGTAGAATTAGGTCCTAGAAAAGCGTACCTTAGATGAGTGGGAAGTGGTTTTAGTTCAATCGCTTTCGGAGCTTCCAACGATCCTTGAGGAGCATCCGATGTCTCCTTAGAAGTCTCTAAGGGTATTGAGTGTGTGGGAGAAGAATCAGAAGAAGTTGAAGAGGTGTCTCGATCATCCCTTTCCACGGCTAAAATTACGGGTGTATTATGTTCTCCACGGCCGTAGTTTAGGGCGTGGAAGGGAAATACGGTTGTCACATCTTCTCCACGACCGTATAACTCCCTGGAGTGGGACACGGTTTTGGTTGTGAAATCCACGGCCGTGGAATACAGTGTATGGCCGTGGATTCTCACGTTTTCAGCTTCATCGTGGAGTTTTTCAAACTCCACTTCATGCATCTCCTCTTGTGCTTCTAAGGCTTCAATTGCCTCATTGCACTCTTCTTCTTCCCCTACATTGGTTAGACTCATAGTGATAACTTTTTGTAAAGGATCGTTAAAGAGAATCGCACTTACCTCCTCCCTATATAACCCATCTTCATCTTGGATATCGAATATATCCTCATCAAAGATTGGCTCCTTCACTAGAGTGGAAAGAACGAACTCTACTTTCTCTTCTCCTATATCAAAAGCGAGTCTACCATTCTTGCATTCGACTATGCAGCCGGAAGTTGCAAGAAACGGTCTTCTGAGTATGATCGGGACCGGACTATCTGCAGGAATATCAAGCACGACAAAATCAATGGGGACAAAGAATTTACCTAGCATGACCGGGACGTCTTCTACAATACCGACGGGGCAAGTGATGGATCGATCCGCCATGTACAACGTCATCTTTACCGGTTTAGGATCGCCTAAACCGATCTTCCTGCACAATGCAAGTGGTATGATGCTCACACTTGCTCCTAAGTCACACAAAGCGTCATATGTGACATCTCCCACTCCTATGGGAATGCAAAACGACCCCGGATCCTTCAGCTTTGGGGGCATTTTCTCCTTCATGGTCTTGATGAGATCCGAAGAATCCGAACTCATCTTGACCTCACCGAAGTCTTCTATCTTCCTCTTGTTGGAGAGGAGCTCCTTGAAGAACTTGCCATAAGCTGACATACCTACAATAGCATCAATAAATGGTATATTAATATGCAGCTTACTCATGAGTTCTATGAACTTACCGAATTGTTTATCTAGGCGCGCTCGCGCTCTAGATTGAGGGAATGGTAGGGGAGGTTTGTAAGCTGGAGGAGGAACGTAGACATCTTCCTTCTCCTTCCCCTTTTCTTTGTCTTTGTCCTTCTCTACGGAGACTTCAACAAACTTAGGCTGCGGATCGGTAGTAGTCACTCCGCTCCTAGTTGTGATTGCCACAACCCTTCCCTTAGGGTTGTCCTCCGTCTTTCCTGGAAGCTTCCCTTGATTCCTAGGAACTTCCTCCGCATGGCTGAACATTTGGTTTTCTAAAACCTTTTGAGCTTTATCAACCTTGGAAATTTGATCATCAACCTTAATGATGCGGTTCTCCAACCCTTGAAGCTTTCCCAATATCGTTTCCAACATGGGATCGGGCTTCTCCTTTCCCGAAGTGTTTCCTCCATTAGATGATTGCCCCTGGCTTTTCAAAGGAGTAGAGGAAGAGGAAGGTGGAGTTAGTGAATTAGAATTGGAAGGATAAGAGTTACCGGAATTTTGTTGATTGGAGCGCCAATTGTTGTTACTTGAACCCCTATTGTTGTTCCAATTGTTGTTCCGGCCGTTATTATTGTTGTTGTTGCCATTCCAATTGTTGCTCCGGTTATTGTTCCGGTTGTTGTTGTTGTTGCGGTTTGTGTTATCACCGCCATTGTTGTTGCCCAAATAACCAACATCCTTCCCTTGTTGCTTTGGGAAGCTGGTCTTGATAGCCTCCTTAAACTCTTTGATCTCATTGTTGAGGGAGAAAATCTGATTTTGAGCTTCATGTGTGAGCTTTGCTCCTTGCTCCACACGATTTCCCTCCACTTTCCAGTGGGAATACTTCTCTATGACTCTTGCTTGCTTCTCAATGAAGTCCCAAGCGTCATCTTCTCTCATGTCCATGAAAGTTCCACATGAGAGGGATTGGAGGTTGAATTGCGTTCCCGCATCCAGCCCCTTGTAGTAAATCTCCAGCAATGCAAGCTTGGATATGCCATGATGAGGGCAATCCAATAACAAGTCCTGAAACCTTTCCCATGATTGAAACAAACTTTCATTAGACCTCATGGAAAATGCATTGATCTTACCTCTAAGTTCCGCCGTTTTGGATGGCGGAAAGAATTTGGTGAGGAACTCCGCGGAAATGTCTTCCCACGTGTCTAGTTTCCCCCTAGGAAGAGCTTGGTACCAAGACAACGCTTTCCCCTTCAAGGAGAAGAAGAAAGGCTTGAGCTTATAGTTGTTGGTGGTAGCGCTCTTCGGTCTCATTGTCTCCATCATACACTCAAAGTTTTGCAAGTGTTGGTGTGGAGATTCAGCGATTGTCCCGCCAAATTGGTTTTGGCGAACAAGAGTAATCACTTGAGGGTTGAACCTAAACCCTTACACATCTTCAACATCAAAATTCACGCCCAAGCGGCGTGGTTTTTGTGTTGGATCCATCCGCTGGCCAAGAGTTTTTGGCTCATTATCTACACGTTCGATCCTCACATTCCTAGGTGGAATGCGACGATTAGCAGCTCCCCGTGGATGGAAAGGATTCACATTGATCGTGGGATCAATCTCCTCTAGCGATGGCATGGAAGAATCACTATCATCAGCGGATGAGTGGCTTCTTCTTCTAGATCTTGATCCCCTCCTTGAGGATTTCTTGCTTCCCTTATTCTTGAGGTCGCTTAGTTCTATCCTTATTTGGAAAATCATATCCTGTAGATTGTTAACTTGGGATTGAGGGCGATCCATCTCATCCTGGCGAATGTTCTCATTCCATTGGAGTTGAGCTTCCTTCTCCGCTAACTCCGCTTGAAGATCACGTTCGTGTTCTTCAGCCATCTTCTTTTCCTTGCGCTTTTGCTTTAAAGTTTTCTCTAGCTCTTGATCAAGAGGTAAGAGATCTTCGGTGTTCCTAGACCTGCACATGCACTAAAAATAATATCAAATAACGAGAGCAAGCTCCCAAGCTTGACAACCGGCTACCCAATTCGGCCGAAACCAAATCCCCGGCAACGGCGCCAAGAACTTGTTCGCCCCTAAACGTGCGTGCAAATAAGTTTTAATTATAAAACTAGAATCAAGCAAGCGAACCCGCAGTGTACGGATCGATATAGTTAAGCAAGGGTTCCAGAGTATCGAACACAGGGATTTGGGTGGGAACAAATTCAATTGCAGATTATCAAGCGAGTAAATATGAGAGTTCTTGCAAATATTGGGAAAACAACAATCCTAAAGATCCAAGTATCCAGTTGTGGCAATCGATTCAAGATTTACTATTGATATAAAGACAGAGTTAAAATATGCGAAGGTATACTAATGTAAGGTAATCGTACGGTGAAGTTCCAAAAACCTTATATAACTCACCTACAAGACACTCTCTATACAGGTTGTTGAGGCTTCAATATAGAAAGGTTCTAAAGGCAAGAATTAATGTCAAATACCCAAACTTGTAATCCAAGGATCAAGACTAACTTAACCGATTGAGGTTGTGACACTCACAATCGAAGTAGATGTTGTTGAGGCTTCACTACCACCTAGAAAAGGCAAGCCTAAACTAAGTTAAAGCAAATCTTTAACTTTGGATTAAAGTAAAAGCAGGTTCGTAAACTTAAGGGAAATTACGGGTGGATCTTGAGATTCCATGGTCGTGGAACTCAAGAACAAACCGTGATCTAGGGTTCGTCGACGATTCTCTTAAACTCTCAGGGTCTAATCTGTTTACGATTGATCTATCATCATCTTAGCCACAACTATCAACCCTTCACTTTAGAATTGTTAAGGGTTTTTAGCCAATCACAGTTATATTGATATCAATTTTAAGAATTAAAAGATTGAAAGATGAAAACTTCCGAAAACCTTCAATAAACTTCAAACCAATCTCAAAGTCACAATCAAGAACGAATGTTGTCAATAAATTCAGAATAAGGCAAACAACCACAATCTTAGGAAAGAAGGAAGAACGGGATGTCAATCCGTCTTCTAAATCAAACCTAAACAAGAAGAGAAATTTTCTTGCAACAACCTTCCAAGAACTTCGATCTTCCGCCAATCTGGAAATCTCAACAGCGATCTCCACCAAAAGTGCGAGATTAGGGCAAATTCCCGCACGAACTCCGATCTAAAGCGAGTATCGGTGATGTAAACGTGTCCAAGCCGAGGTCTAAAGCGAGGTGACGGAATCTCCCTTCGTCCGTCTTTTTATAGGGCAAGATAAAATATCGGCCCGGCCCAATCTTCAAAAGATCGTGGCTTCAAAGTGTGGCGAAAAAGATCGCCAAGATCACGGTCGTGGAAGGTTCTACGACCGTAATTTAGAGCGTGGAAAGTGTCACGGTTTGAACCATGGATTCCACGACCGTAATAGTTATTGGAATGCATCACGCCTCTTTTGCAAGGTTCCACGGCCGTGGAACTGAACGTGGTTTGTAGTACGGCCGTATTTTAGAGCGTGGTTTAGGGCAAGAACGTGATTCTTCCCTAGCCTCGTGCATTCCTGAAGTTGAACTCCTTTTTGCTCCTAAGAATGTCCTCAATCCATGTACATACTCGATCAACTCTTCTTTGCTAAATTCCGTTCGGAAATGACTCTCAATCACCTATAATCAACATAAAGCTAGTGTAGACATCCATATTGACAATATAGGCAAACTAACTCACTAATGTAACAATGCTCAATCAAAGACTATCAATATGAATCAAATACACTTAGAAAACGTGCCTAAAGTATCACAATATTTCATGCTAACACTGTCCAACTAGCCTACTTTGGGCTCTTATGGATCCAAATCCGACCGTTGGATCGGTCTCAACTTCTGATGCATTACACTATGTTTGTCCTTCTATGTCATATTAAAATTTGAACGGTAGATGATTTTTCTAAAGTATGGAAAAGGAGATTCAAACATGCTTGTTCAACCCTGTCACTGAATTTCACAAATTGAGGGTGCAACAGGTCTTAGCTTCGAGACTCACCTGCAGTGTTTGTATCAAGGGTAGGGAAGACCACAGGTCCTAACTTCGATTCCTGTGGTTGGCAAAATGTAAAAAACAGAAGTCTTGAAACCCTTACACAAGCAAATATCGAAAAGGGTCCTAGTATCACCTATTTGGACGGCTCGGTGGGTGAATCTAGGAGAAGGGATCAGGTACCTCTGGCTCGTTGATGGTGGCTCTTGTCCAGCCTCTACAATGGTCCTGATCTAGGGCACAACTGGTTTGATATGGTCGAAGGGAGGCTTTAACAGGATATGAGGGGATGCACGAGATAGGTTGAGATTGGTTGCAACAGTTCCACTCTTGCAACTCTCGTTGGCCTTGTCTACCACCACCATGGGACTGTGGAGTCTGCTCCTTCCTGTGTGCAACAGTGAACGTCAGAGGTAGGGTACTTGGCGGCTGTCTGAATGTGTGAAAGAGGGAAGAAGGTTCTTGTGTTTACCCTGGCTGGCGCAAGCAAGGGAAGGTTGAAGGGAGGGGTTGTACGTGCAGCAATCATGGTTGTGTAGACGAGAGAGAAATGGGGAGGAGCTAGATCTGGATCGCCCATCCGGGTGTGCTGAACGTGTAGCCAGCGGAGGAAGGCTTGGACAGCCGAAATGGTGCTTCATATGGTCTCAATTGCGCAGAATCGAGTGTTCCTGAGGCGTGTGATCATAAGCGTAACTATAGGAGGCAGCTCTTGGAAGGTAGGTTGACAGAGTCTGTCGAGGGTCTAAAGAAGGAATGAGGATCTCCGTCTTGATTGCACTTGTAACCGTCGCTGCATAAGGAAAGAGGCGACGCTGGCTTGTTTCCAGGAGGAGAGATGGGTTGGGCGTACTTCTTGGGCTGGCGTGGCACAAGGGCTGGAGTGCTTCCTGGGCTGGCATGTAGCAAGGCTAGAGTGCTTCTTGGGCTGGCGTGAAGCAAGGCTGGAGCAGTGGCAAGAAAACAAAACTGGGCTGAAACTAAGGTAGGCAAAAGAGTGGTGTAGTTTTGTCAAAACTTGTCACAACCTTGTCAAAACGTGTCGTGGCTTCGTCAAGCCCATGCATGACCTTGTCATGATCTCGTCATGGTCTCGTCAAATCTCGTCATGGTCTCGTCTTGATCTCGTCAAAAGGACGTCATGACTTTGTCAAGGACAAGTCATGTTATAAACTAGGGTTTGATAGATTAGGGTTTGATATAAAATTCTATCATTTTTTGTGAAGTGAGGTTACATAAAATGATGAAATTTTGAGATAGTGTACTACTAGGTAGATAGAGGAAATCCACGGATTAAACTCCGGTTTGCTACGGAATCTAATGAAATGAAAAATTTCGGATATTACATCAGTGCCCCCTTAAAATAAGTTTCGTCCTGAAACTTAAAAGAAGACTAGTAACGTCGGAGTCCATACAAAAGAACTAAAGCGCCGGAAAGAGGTCCCAACGGTCGAGTTCTAATTTGTTTCCTAAATAGCCGAAAGAAATATTTCCGGGTATTACATCAATCCCCCCTTAGAATAAGTTTCGCCCCGAAACTTAAAGTACGCCAGTCAGAAGGTCAGCTCTCAAGGTACGAATCTAATGTATCAACTTGTTATCACACAAGAGTTATCGTTTCCACATATAAGTATCCCGCATATCAAGGTCATCAATAACACACATCCTGACTAAGCACTCAAGCATGAAATAAACAAGCAGTCAGACAACATAACACAGATATAGGGTCAAGCCCTAATTCGTCGTTCCCTAGATTACAACTATCTCCACAAAGGTCTCTAAAAGGTTATGTCTCATACTATCCATAGTATTCTTGGTAGCCCCGTCGGCTTTTTATAAAACCACTAACTCTGAAATCTTTTCATGTACAGACCTCACAAGTGCCTACTACCACGTTCTAGTGTGGTAACTAGATATCTCACCGGTATCATCCGGCTTGATTGCCCGATTCTCTAAGCCGATGTCCTAACTTTTGTCTGGTAAGCATACCTCTAACTGAATCCGTAAAAACTAGGGTTACACTCTCCAACAGGGTGAGGATTACTAGTCCATCAATCACTTATAAACCACTTTATAGCCTCAAGTGGTCACATTTTGCAACTCACCTCCAGGTCCTTTGATGACCGTACAGAAAATAACCTAGTCAACTTTCTTCCCTTCGTTATGTTTACTTGACTACATACTCAGGCCAAAGGTCTCGGATCTCCGCCAGCACTTCACCAAGTGCCTAATGCTCCTTGTATCACGACTCACTTGTCTTTTAATATGATTCAGTCATCTTATTCCTTAGGTAAGGAATCATCCCTTTACCCTTTTCCGGTCTAGTAGTGGAGACACAATCTAGTGGTCATCATTTGTATTCACTTGGCATTATTATATTATTTATGGATATCTAATATATTTTTAGCTCAACCTTAGGCTTCTCACGTATTTTTCAAGGTCTTGAGTGACATACAATATGTCCGGAATGACGGTATTAGATACAAGGTGATCTCACATCACCGTTATTTAATCACACTACTCAATAGTTGTTAGCACTGCACTGTGTCCTATAATATCCCTCTTACTCAAAGCGCAACTCGACTCCGTTCCGATATAATATTCTCCTTATACTCTACTCTTGAGATTATGTTTCTTCTGTGTACGGGTAATGGTTTGTAAGTACACTCCCATAGCTTCCTTTTCTTATATGTCTTTCGATTCAGCTTGATAGTTACTCACCTTGAGCTTGTTAGTGCAGGTCCTACACAACACCTTTATTACTTCGTTACTACCTTCCTCATTACTTTAAGAAACTTATTCTAAAGTACCCTACTAGGTACTAAATTCCAAATTCACTGATCTGCCAACTTGTGACGAGGTCGGTATGCTTCACTTGGATCTATAATGGGATACCACACTCTTTCTATACTTCTGTGTGCACATACTTCCTCGTTTATCTTGGTGGTGATACAGTTCCTCTACAAAATTTATTGTCACTCCATATAGCCTATTGCACGTTCCTTCCAAACGAAATACATTTCACAAATTATCATCGTCTTAAACTTGACACGTCATTTTCAGTACTCTCAAGTTTCTTGTTCTGTGGGTTAGGACTCATCACGCTTTTGCTGCGCTACTTTGATACTTATGTTGTCACCCATTAATTATAAGAAGATTTTCTGTGTGTCCACAATGATTGACCCTAGAACTCTCCCTCTCAATTACACCATAAGTCCTATCCGGTGAAATACCAAGTACCTTCCTTACTTGCCATAAGGAACTAAGATAATGATTGTAAGACGACCTCTCCCGTTTAATTTTGGAATTCTTCTAACACGGATCCAAACTCTTTGACTCAACCGGAGTTTGATCTTAACCAACCAATAAGAACCAGCCAATAAGAAATCTCTAACACAATTCTCTTCATGCCTTTAATTAATCAAAGAAGGTTGTCATTACCTACTTGAGGAAATCCTCCAAGGTATCGGTAAGGCTAATTCATAAATCCACAGTCACGAATATCTCTTCTTAACGGCACATAACTCACCAATACCAGCAACACTTGCACGTCCTCCGTTGACATTGGTTAGTCTACAGTTGGCTTACCTCAATATCTCGTACTCACTCTTCTTATACTTTTACTGGCATAAAATTCCTGGTAAGCACCAACTACTTGGTTAATCCCTTTCCCCTTTGTTAGTTCGTTCTGTCTCCCTCACTCCCGTTTCCTTAGGGTCAACTCTCTTTCTCGAATCCCCTAGGTCATTCTCAGATGTTCCTTCATTAGCGTTGTTTACAATATTGCTCTGTTGAAGTCCATTGACTCTGCCACCGGCTTCCTACTCCTTTTGATACTGGCTTCGTGATTCCTCACCACTTCTTATCTCTCTGACGAGGTCAAAACTTCCCTATACTTGTGGGGTTCTATCTTCGCTCTTACACTCAATTGTAAGTCTTCTTTCCGTGCATCTCTTAGTCACAAGGGTTTCTTCCGCATATATCACAGGAGAATCATCATTCTTCCTTGTGTGAAATGATACGCACAATCTGTCTTGGCTAACATAGAACTTTATCCAAAGTGTATACTTCTTACTCCTCTAGTTCTCCTTTTAAAATCCGTCTGTACTAGTTGTGATATGTACCTTTTTCCTAGCCAGTAGGTAGTAAATCCCTTAAACCATTCCCTTGGTCTCAAATAACATAAGGGGTTCATTCCTGTTCGCCTAATCTTTCTTCTTAAGTTCTTAATTAAAGTGACTGACGCGACTCCCTCTGTGTTATTTATCAGGTAACTAGTACGTGTACCAATTTAACTTCACATTTGTCTCCGTTGATCTCTTGAAGGATCCTCCAGATGTCTATAAAATTTTTTCATAAGTCTTTGGTTATCCTCCTTATCTGTCAACCAGTTACTACTAGTTGACCCGCACGTTTTATGTCTCCGATATTACCAACCAGTCTGTAGTTGACCTTCTATAAGATCCTGGACTTACTGTCCTTCGATCTCTTTGAAGTTTGATACACTTGGTGAAATCTATCTCCTCCAATTTCTTGGTTAATACTCCTCCAACTCCTTCCAAGTCTGCACTTCTCTTGTTCTCTTATGGAATCACTATACTCTTCTGAGTCTAGTCCTTACATTCATCTGTCTCCAAAGGGTTTATTAAGTCTTCCACGATAACTTGTAAGCGTGTCCTCAATTCTTCTTACTTTGTTTATCGTCCGTTTGTGGTTCTCTAATATGACCATTGATGTTGGTAGCTTAGATCTTTATGTGAATGAGAAGTTATTGTGGACTCCTTAGTCCACCTTAATCACTTTCCCACATTCTTCTCTTTATCTGGTGTTGTGTTGTAATGTCACCTTTATAGAATTTCGTTGTCTTAATTTCACGCATCTACTGTATTTGATACTTATGTCATGATTTCTTGTAATTCTTTCATCTCTGAGTAATTTATACCGTCCTTATGATGTTAAAATTTATTTCACGTCTTTAAACTCATTTGTCAATGTTGTCTTTCTACTCCTTTAATTCTCACCTCTGGTCAACACTCAATCTTCTTTGTACTCTCATGCCCATGCTTGTATATGGCGGCGTCCGCCTCGATGGTAACGTCCTTTACCCCACACATCTCGGTTGTACTCCGTTTTATGATTCTTGTTCCCTTACTGTTATCTCTAATCCGATCTCTTGTTGTCTCTTGCATGTTTCTTCTAATTCATCTTTCGGCTTCATACGACCAAGTCCCTTGTATGACTTCCTATTCCTTCTATGTGAGCTGACTCGGGATTTTCTTTCTCATAGGATTGTACTTGTGGTGAAAATTATCTCAACATCTTTACTTCCTTGCCCACCCGTTCTCCGGATGATTTATAGGGTCGCCAGGACGCCCACCAGAGTATAATACTCAACCCTAGGTCTGAATCCGTTGTCTCGTGTTGAAAACTCTTCCAGTTCGCTACGGATTTATCATGAGGCGATAATCGCTTCATGATATCACAACTAAAGGATCTAAAGTATCCTTTAGGATACTAACGTGCTACACATAAACATATATAGAATCATACCATAAAACATATCGATATAACTCTAGATACTAACATCTATCATTCCAAGTTGCAGAGATCCACGGAGAACGATGGTGGTCCGACGTACTACTAACCCAACAACCCGACTATGCACGTGTGTAAAAACAAAAATCCGTTTTGAAATTCTTAGACCCCTTTCGGTTTCTAGTGATTTTATACATTCGGTCTTTTAGAAGATTTCAAGTGCCATTGTTGCCAACCCAGAGCTCTGATACCATGTTGTAACACCCCAAATTTCAAAACCTGGGGAGTTACTGGTTAGGACCTCACAATGGGTCCCGACCTTTGTTTAACAACAACTTTACTAAGATCTTACAACAAGGCACAAATGTAATTAAAACAATTTCCAAAACATAATATTTTTAATGGTATGAAAGTACACATGTGACAGCCTTACAAACATATAGAGATACATAACATGGATGACGTATGGAAGACTCCCCCGTCCCCATCTAATGAGTACGTGGACCCAGCTGACCACCCGTCCCGAATCTCTCTGCAACTATTTATCTCTACAGATCTACAACACGGATAAACCGTTAGCTAACTATCCAAATATAAGCAGAATAACAACGGCACAAACACACGCAGAAAAATGATAAACAAACATCATGCTGGCACCCAACCGTTTATTATCTATTATTTAGGTGATTCATCTTATTCATTTTTTTACAGTTGTGGCACGAGAACTCTTAAGAGTTCTCGCCTCCGTTCCTTATCCAACTGGGTGTAGGTCTAGCTTACCTCCGCCGGTAGCATCACTACAAACCGAGTGTGGACTAGTCTCTAAAGAAACCCTCAGCGCCCCCAAGCTAACTGAGCAGAATGCCACCGCCCGTTACTCTTAGGCCAAGTATAGGTCGGTAAATATCTATCACAACCTATAACTCTAAACATTTCAATCACACACCACTATCATCATTCATGCTCATATTCCGAAGTCAGCTAAGTAAGCCCAAAGGACTTACCTGAATTCAAACATAATCTCGTCATCTCGACTCGGTCTGTAACCGTAGGAACTCAACCGCCTATTATAAAAGGCAAGTGGATCAATAATATATCCCACTTAATTAGAAGTCTCTGACTTATAAGATACTTAACTCTATCATCAGCTAAATTACCAAAATACCGTTATACGGATAAATGACTGTTTTACCCCTGGTCCCGAAACTTTATAAAATTCCATAACAAAGTTCCAAACTATTCTTTGGAACTCAAAGCCACACTCAAACTCTCAAAGGAAAGTTTTGCTAAAGATTTAGAAGAGTTAACTACATTCTTGAATTTCATAAAAAGTCGTCAAGGTCTGACTTTGGCTTAAGATATGAGAACCGAATAAAAATATAAAAAGTCTAACAAAAATCTCTACGTCTTTTATGCTATGCACTCTATCCATAGTATCCAGAATTTCCCAAAAATACATAATAATCACTTCTACACAAATTCTCAAAGTCGGTTCCAAAACCAGAAATTTTATACTTAACCAATTTCTGAAGGTTTTCGCAAACTGTCCAACTAGCCTACTTTGGGCTCTTATAGATCCAAATCCGACCGTTGGATCGGTCTCAACTTCTGATGCATTACACTATGTTTGTCCTTCTATGTCATATTAAAATTTGAACGGTAGATGATTTTTCTAAAGTATAGAAAAGGAGATTCAAACATGCTTGTTCAACCTTGTCACTGAATTTCACAAACTGAGGGTGCAACAGGTTTTAGCTTCGAGACTCACCTACAGTGTCTGTATCAAGGGTAGGGAAGACCACAGGTCCTAGCTTCGATTCCTGTGGTTGGCAAAATGTAAAAAACAGAAGTCTTGAAACCCTTACACAAGCAAATATCGAAAAGGGTCCTAGTCTCACCAATTTGGACGGCTCAGTGGGTGACTCTAGGAGAAGGGATCAGGTACCTCTGGCTCGTTGATGGTGGCTCTTGTCCAGCCTCTACAATGGTCCTGATCTAGGGCACAACTAGTTTGATATGGTCGAAGGGAGGCTTTAACAGGATGTGAGGGGATTGACGAGATATGTTGAGATTGGTTGCAACAGTTCCACTCTTGCAACTCTCGCTGGCCTTGTCTACCACCACCATGGGACTATGGAGTCTGCTCTTTCCTGTGTGCAACAGTGAACGTCAGAGGTAGGGTACTTGGCGGCTGTCTGAATGTGTGAAAGAGGGAAGAAGGTTCCTGTGTTTACCCTGGCTGGCGCAAGCAAGGGAAGGTTGAAGGGAGGGGTTGTACGTGCAGCAATCATGGTTGTGTAGACGAGAGAGAAATGGGGAGGAGCTAGATCTGGATCGCCCATCCGGGTGTGCTGAACGTGTAGCCAGCGGATGAAGGCTTGGACAGCCGAAATGGTGCTTCATCTGGTCTCAATTGCGCAGAATCGAGCGTTCCTGGGGACGTACTTGCAGACGATGAGGCGTGTGCTCATTAGCGTAACTATAGGAGGCAGCTCTTGGATGGTAGGTTGACAGCGTCTGTTGAGGGTCTAAAGAAGGAATGAGGATCTCCGTCTTGATTGTACTTGTAACCGTCGCTGCATAAGGAAAGAGGCGACGCTGGCTTGTTTCCAGGAGGAGAGATGGGCTGGGCGTACTTCTTGGGCTGGCGTGGCACAAGGGTTGGAGTGCTTCCTGGGCTGGCGTGTAGCAAGGCTAGAGTGCTTCCTGGGCTGGCGTGAAGCAAGGCTGGAGCAGTGGCAAGAAAACAAAACTAGGCTGAAACTAAGGTAGCTAGGCAAAAGAGTGGTGTAGTTTTGTCAAAACTTGTCACAACCTTGTCAAAATGTGTCATGGCTTCGTCAAGCCCATGCATGATCTCGTCATGGTCTCGTCAAATCTCGTCATGGTCTCGTCTTGATCTCGTCAAAAGGACGTCATGACTTTGTCAAGGACAAGTCATGTTATAAACTAGGGTTTGATAGATTAGGGTTTGATATAAAATTCTATCATTTTATGTGAAGTGAGGTTACATAAAATGATGAAATTTTGAGATAGTGTACTACTAGGTAGATAGAGGAAATCCACGGATTAAACTCCGGTTTGCTACGGAATCAAATGAAATGAAAAATTTCGGATATTACACATAAATCTCCATTCAAATGATGCAGATAACAATTTTACCAGGTGTTACCGCTTCTAACTCCAATTTGAACGTATTGGAAGATGAATCCGTTTTTAATGTTTTTGGAGAAAATTTTGGATCAATATAATCTGTTTTGATGACCGAATAATGTTGAACGGGTATACTTGTAGAATTTATAGATTCTTTCTATCGTGATTGAAATATATTATAAGGTGTATACAAAAAACAAAAGCAATAATCATTATTGAAACTCTCAATTGATTTTACCAACCAACTAAATTAACTATAATATTTAATAATCATATAATATTCAAGTGAATCAACCGATATATTCACTTGTGTGGGATTAATTATTCATTATCAATATTGTTAGATATTAAGTAACACATCAAAAGATTTATTAGTTTTTTCCATAATATTCTTTAATTCTCAAATATTTTATATAAAATATTTTTTATTCATTATTATTTACTAAGTAACTAAACAATATATTATATTAATAACAATAAAACTTCTCATTTATTGAATACAAAAAATAAATTTGGCCACCTTAGTTATTTTATTGTACCATAAATATTCTTCCGAAAATCTTCATTTTTATATATATTTTAAGATTTAATATACTATGCTAAATAATACACTCAAATAAAATATCATAAAACCAAGTCATCGAATAAAAGAAAACCGATTTCACTAATCCAATTTGTTATTTTTCAAATAATTTTTCGATGTCAGCATCAAATTAGACGAAATCAATTATTTTGAATGCAAAATATCAATTATACATAACATAACATTATTAAAGTTTTTAACTAAATGATTTATTATATATGTTTTAAAATACTATTGCATTCAATTAAATGAATAAAAACCTAATTTTATCAATATGCTTAGATATTTTACGCAAAACCCTTTTTGGTTAGATAACAAATTAAGATAGTTTCTTTACTTTTATCCAAAATTATGAAAACATCAAGGAAACTATACATACATCCAACCCATTTAATAAATCATATTGTCAAATACAATGGAATCAACAAAAATATATGAATATCCTTTTTTAAATTGATTGATCATCTCTTTATGAGGAATAGGATGTATAGTAAAACACGAATAATAAAAATAAATACATAAATTTAATCCTGTATTTGTCGAGTAGTGTAGTAGTAAAAATTAATAAATAACACACTTTATCATAAATTTTAATAATTGCATAAACATGTAAAGTGGTTGATGTTATAAGAAGAAGAAAAAATAAGAGTATTTTTTTTTTGCAAAAAAGAAACATAAATATTATAGAATTAAGCATGTTAACAGTACAATTATACAATAAGTATTATATTCTAAAAGTGTATCTTACCAATATTAATGATAAAAAAAACATTTTCAAAGGTTAATGACTCTAACTTTGTGCATCTTTGGAAGGAGACTTAAGCCTCTCATTTGTTGAACCCGTTGACATGTAAAATATACTTGGTTTTCCACGAACCCTTCAACAACAATTGATCATCATAAAGGGTATATTGATTCAATATTTCTCCAAGAGAGTGTTAAAATGGTGTTCATCATCCAACACGTTCAAATTGAAGTTATTATTACAACGGGTGACTTTTTATGAATAAGACAATTTATCAAAATTGCTCCAGCACGAGCACACTTAACTTCAGAGTTCTTTGTCCTCACTCGACCACTGAAAAGAAGAATTTTTTTTGACATGGGTAGCAATCCATCCTTATAAGTTAACCATAAATCTCCATTCAAATGATGCAGATTGTAACACCCCGAATCCGCGGGATATTGGGATGCTACGGGCGAGACCTCACGATGGGTCCCGACCCTCAGCTTGACAACAATTTCACCGGACCTTTCCAACATGGCACAAATAAAGGCAAAAACTCAAATTGTTTATAATGTATGCGAGAAACTGAAGTAAAAGTACAAAGTGGAAACTCAGCCGAGTCCTCAAAACGACACGATCTCAAAGTATAAATTAGAAATCCATAATCCAAACATAACAAGATAAACCCAAAAACGCCCCCGTCCTATAGTGTACGGCGACCCTCGGCTGTCCACTCCTCCACCTCACTCGGCGGCGTCCCTAACCTGCAAGGCGTCTACACAAACGGTTTAAAACCGTTAGCTCATATTCTAGACATTAGAATCAATGGGCGAGGCACATACACACGTAATCTCATCACAAGCATACAACATACATAAAAGCAAAGCAATCCAGTTTATTATCTTTATTATTATAAAGTCGTATCCCGTTCTAATTCAACTTAAGTTTGTGACACGAGACCACTGTGGTCCCGCCCCGGTCCCTAATTACCGGCATGGAACGGTACGGATGCCTCCGCCCGTCTAACCAGCACGGGCTAGTCGCCGAGAACCTCCTAGACTCTCACAAGAGCTAGGAAGATGATGTCACCGCCCGTTATCATACACTTGGGCCAGAATAATATAAAGTCGGTGATCCTATTACCGGTTTAGTTGTTTATAACATAAATAATAACATATACATACACCACCACACACACATCAATGCTAATATGTAAAATACGAGCTAAGTAAGTCCGCAGACTTACCTCTCTCAAGGGAACTCGAATAACGACTCTCAACGTCCCGTAGGAAAATGCTCTAAGCCTGACCAAGCGAGACATTCTATCAATAACCAACTAAAAGCTAGAAGTTCTCGGACTTCTAGTCTCCAACTTATATATAAGATATCTAACTCTAGCATATTAGGTCCAAACCAAAATCTCAAGGATCATCATAAGATCATAAAGAAGGTAATTCAACAAGTTCCACATCCAGTCCCTAGTACCTATTATACATGGCCACTACATGGCATTTGCTCTATGTTATGTTAAGTTCATCTAACATGTTACACTATCATTACCAAACTAACGAAGGAGAGGTACTCACACGATATCCAAGGTGAAACACGGTCTACGGAGTCAAGGACGAGTTCGATTGCTTCTATTAGGCGCTTCCGGACCTAAGGACAAAACTAAGCAAAATTAGCTTAACGCTAATTAAAAGGGAGGTTTAGCGCATCAAGATTTTTCAATGAAAACCCCGTTTTCCAAAGCCGAGGTTAACTCTTAAAACGAATTCCGGGTAAGATATCCAAAAAGGAAAGTTGATTGAAAACCGACTTTCAAATTATCCAACAATCGGGTTTTTAAACCATCTAAGACACCAATTTATTTGTCAAGGAGTTGGGTCACAAAGCTTAGCCAAATTTGGGGTTTAAGAATGTTAATAATATACTGCAGGGTATAAAATGTCATTTTTCAAAGTTATAGGGTCAAACTGCAATTCCACAACAAAAGGGGTCACAACAGTAAATAGGTGCAAAGAGAGGGGCCATTACAATAATAAGAACAAAAGTAACACAACCCCTCTTTTGCTGTTACGCGACAGGAAACGGAGAAGAGGGCAAGGCTGGCGGCGCAGCTAGGCGGAGGGAGGAGGAAGCCGGCGCTCCTGGCGCGACTCCGGCGGCGGCGAGCGGCTGCCCAGACTCCGTATTTGGTGACCCACTCCGGCGATGGCTACACGGGATTAGGGCGGCTGTTAAACAGAGGAAAGGAAAGGAAGGAAAAAGGAAGTAGTCGGCGTCACCTTCAACGCCGGAGACACGGTGGCTCAGCAGAGGTCTGCGGCGCGGCTGCGGCTCCTTCCGGAGAGCTTCTTGGCGGTTTCGAACGGCTCTTGCACAACCCGAGGGACTGATGTTGTGCGGCGGCAGCGGTTCACAAAAATGAAGGAGGATTAGCAACGTGAGGGAGGGATTGAGAGAAGGAGTGTGGGAGAGATGGAGAGAAGGGGTGGGTTGCTGGGGTAGTCATCACAGGGAGGTGGGTTTTCGAGGAGTCGGCGCAGGCTAGGTAGGGGAAAGGCCGGCCTAGGCTGTAATTGCAGGGATGGGATAACGAGGAAGCGACTCTTCACTCTCCCCAGGAAGACATCACGCGCAAGAGAAGGTAAAGCCACAAGGGAAAAGAAAAAAAAAGAAAAGAAATAAAGAGGGAGGTTTAGAACGGTTAACTCAATCCCGCAATCGGAACAGAATCTTCGAAACGAAAATTTTCCGTCCCATTGTTTCACCACAATATGCCAACTCTAAAATTAATACTCGGGAATAAATAAATAAATAATTAAAAATCTTTACTTTTTAAAATATTTAAAGGAAAAAATATAACTATAGCTTAGAATAATCGGTAGAAGTACTCAAGGTGGGAGGAATCGAATCCGGGCGTTACATTAGGTCCTCCTAAAAACAAGTTTCGTCCCGAAACTTGCTAAACGTGCTACTCTCAAACGACCTCGCCCCGCTAACCGTTCGGAACCCTATAACGTGGCAACCACTACCCGCAAATCCAAAGTCTATCCTCCTAGACACATCAAGACTTGCAAGGTATACACATATGAAACACATCACGTCACAAATCACATAAGAATAATCAAAAAAAAGATCTCGGGACTAACCCGACGGTCCTGTAGATGCGGCTAATCCTGCGTAAAACTCAGGATAGTTCCTACGGATACTATCCTCCGTCTCCCAAGTGGCCTCATCGGCTCCTCGCCTCGACCACTACACTCTCAATATCGGTATCTCCTTTGACCGAAGTCGTCTCGTACTACGCTCCAAAACCGCAATCGGATGCTCCGCGAAAGTATGGTCTGGCTCGACCACCAGGTCCTTGTGGCTAATGACATGCCTCGGGTCATGTATGTACTCTCTCAACTGAGATACATGGAACACCGGGTGAATACCCTCCAACCTCGGTGGTAGCGCTAACCTATATGCCACCTCTCCTGACACCCCGTGTCAGGAGAGGTGGCATATAGGTTAGCGCCTGACACCCCGTGTCGGTGATACCCTCAACCAGACCTGAGCTCCTACTCTGAACTCTAGGGGCCTACGCCTCCTATCTGCATACGATCTCTGACGGCTCTGCGCAGCCAACATCCTCTCTCGAATCAAAGCAACCCTAGCCATGTCATCCTGTATCTGAGCTGGAGCTACAACACTAGAACTGCCCGGCTCGTCCCAACACAAGGGAGTACGACATCTCCGTCCATATAATGCCTCATACGGTGACATCCCAATCGATGCGTGCCAACTGTTATTATACGAGAATTCCACCAACGGAAGGTGGTCTGACCATACATGCCCCCAGTCTAACACACATGCCCGTAACATGTCCTCTAAGGTCTGAATAGTCCGCTCGGACTGACCGTCGGTCTGTGGATGATATGCGGTGGTGAAATGCAGACTCGAGCCTAGGGCGGCGTGTACCTGCTGCCAGAACCTCGAAGTAAAATGTCCATCCCTATCCGAGATGATAGTCCTCGGAACTCCATGTAACCTCACAATCTGACGAGTAAACTCCTCAGCTAGACGACTCACCGGCCACGTCTTCCGAATAGGAATGAAACGTGCGGTCTTCGTCAGCCGATCCACTACCACCCAAATCGCATCAAAGCTCCTACTCGGTCGCAAACCGGTGACAAAATACATGGATATGTCCTCCGACTTCCACTGTGGTACAGGCAGTGGGTGGAGCTCTCCCCCTAGTCTCTGGTGCTCGATCTAGACCTGCTGGCAGGTCGCGCATCTAGCCACATATCTAGCTACATCGGGCTTAAGCCCGCCCCACCAATAAGATCTGCTGATATCTTGGTACATCTTACTCGTGCCTGGATGCACCGAGTAAGGAGTAGAATGTGCCTCCTGCAAGATCCGCTCTCTCAACTCTGGGTCTGACGGCACACAAATACGTCCCTGACGTCTCAACAACCCGTCTGCTCCTGTGAAAAACTGTGGTGCCTCCCCTCGGACCATCCTGTCCCGAATCCTCATCAAAATGGGACATCCCTCCTGCTTCCGTCGGATCTCTCCGGACAGGTCAGGTAATATCTCTAACTCGGACAAGTGACAACCCGTATCTGGAAACCGGATATCCATCTCCAACTCTATCAAATCCCTCTGTAACTGAGGCTGAACCGTAAGCCGAGCTATCGCCTCCTCTCGAGGTGTCCTCCTACTCAAGGCATCGGCAACTACGTTCGCCTTCCCCGGATGGTACAAAATCTCCAAATCGAAGTCGTTAATCAACTCTAACCATCTCCTCTGGCGGTTATTCAACTCCTGCTGAGTGAATATGTACTTCAGACTCTTATGGTCTGTGAAGATCTTGCACGTGACCCCATACAAGTAGTGTCGCCAGATCTTCAGGGCATGAACCACTGCCGCTAGCTCAAGATCATGGGTGGGATAATTCTCCTCGTACGGCTTCAGCTGCCGTGAAGCGTACGCAATAACCCTACCCCTCTGCATCAAAACGCACCCCAAGCCTAGCTTGGAGGCATCACTATGCACTACGAAATCCTCTACGCCCTCTGGCTGGGCTAATACAGGAGCGGAGGTCAACCTCCTCTTCAGCTCTTCAAAGCTGCGCTGACAAGGCTCGGACCAGACGAACCTAGTAGACTTCCTCAGCAAGGAAGTAAGTGGCCGTGCAATCACGGAGAAACCCTCAACAAACCGGCGGTAATATCCCGCTAAACCCAAGAAACTGCGCACCTCCTTGACCGTCCTAGGAGGCGGCCATGAGGAAACGGTCTCTATCTTCGCCGGGTCAACGATGACACCCTCGGCAGAAACTATGTGACCTAGGAATGCCACCTCTGACATCCAAAACTCGCACTTAGAGAGCTTTGCATAAAGCTCTCTATCCGGTAGGACTCGAAGCACCGTCCTCAGGTGTCCTGCATGCTCCTCTCTACTCCGAGAGTATACCAAGATGTCGTCTATGAACACTACCACAAACTGGTCTAAGAAGTCGATGAAAATGCCGTTCATCAACTCCATGAAGACGGCAGGTGCATTCGTGAGCCCGAAGGGCATCACGACAAACTCATAATGACCGTATCTCGTCCTAAATGCCGTCTTCGGCACGTCCTCCTCTCTCACCCTCAGCTGGTGGTATCCCGACCTCAAGTCGATACGTGAAAACACGGAGGCTCCCTGCAACTGGTCTAGTAAGTCATCTATGCGTGGTAGAGGGTACTTGTTCTTGATGGTGACTTTGTTCAATTCCCGGTAATCAATGCATAGCCTCAAAGACCCGTCCTTCTTCTTAACGAAGAGGACCGGTGCACCCCAAGGGGAAACGCTCGGGCGTATAAAACCCCTCTCGGCTAACTCCTCGAGCTGCTTCTTCAGCTCCAGCATCTCGATCGGTGCCATGCGGTATGGAGCCTTGGAGATCGGCCTCGTGCCGGGCTCCAAATCAATAGAAAAATCCACGCTCCTCTGTGGTGGTAATCCGGGTGGCTCTCCAAATACATCCTCGAACTCACATGCCACGGGAATCTCCTCTAGCGACGGTCCCGCCTCCTCCTTCATGGCATAGCACCAGAAGGCCTCACATCCCTGTCCGATAAGTCTTGCGGCTCGGACCGCACTAATGACAGTACCGGTCTTTCCGAGGTCCCAACCTCGGAAAATCACCTCATGTCCCGTCTCCGTGGTAACTGTCACGGTCCTCCGACTGACGTCCAAGATGGCTCGGTGGCGGTCCATCCAGTCCATGCCCAAGATGACTTCTTCATGCACTAAGTGCATGACATAGAAGTCGGCTAACCAATCTCAGTTTCCCAAACCTATGGGACAACCGCGTACCTCTCGGGTACCACTAACCCTACCCCCATCGGGTAACCCCACAACAAAGGGTCTCCCCTCTACCATAACTAAGGACAACCTAACTACACAATCATCGGATATAAAAGAGTGCGTAGCACCCGTATCAAATAAAACTCGGACCGAAATGCCGTGAATCTGAATAGTACCTGTAGTTGCTGGCGCTGCTAGATTAGCAGCACTCCTCAACTCGAACACCCTAGCCTGTGTGCCTCTAGTATCCTGGGCACCCCCACCCCGGCCTCTGCCTTGGCCTTGTCCCTGGGATGACCCCTGAGTACGAGTCTGAAACTGACCCTGGCTCCTTTGCTGCAAGCTCTGAAACTGTGGTGGCCTCTGGCTACCTCCTGCCACACCAGCAGGAGAGGAACCCTGCTGTGACTGTGACTTGCCCTGACGACAAAAAGCAGCTCGGTGACCCATCTGACCACAAGAGAAGCAAGCCACGGGTGGTCTCCTACATGTGTTCCTCATGTGCCCAAACTCTCCACAACTATAACACTGGCGTCCCCTGTCGGGTACCTGCCTCGACGTCTGAGGACCAGGACGTCCCTGAGTCTGACTACGTCCTTGTCCTGACACTCCTGCCCCTGAACTAGCTGGTATGGTCTTCTGTCTCTTGTCCGGCCCTCCGGACTGTGCTGCCCTCCTATGCCCAGGGCGGTCCCTCTCATAGGCTGAAGCTCGATCCTGATACTCCGCCAGTGAATCACAACGAAATCCCGCCAAGTAGGCGCGGGTGGAATCTCTCAATCTCCTGGAAAAGAGGTAGACATGCTGGTCCGCTGGGGGTGCAGCGGGTCCTAGCAAGGCTAACTCTGCTCGAAAACGTCTAATCGCCTCCATCATTGGGACATCCTCAAATCCTGCCACCAAGAAATCCTGTACTCTATCCCTCCTCAGTGAATCTGGGCAAAATGTCTCTCTAACGAGACTCAATAACTGCTGCATCCTAGTCACACCTCCTCTAACAGTCCTCCACCAATACTGGGCCTCCTCTCGAAATAACGTCTGGACTATTTCCACCTGTCTCTCCTCTGAACAACGGATCGCCTCTAGTGCGGACTCCACGTGCCCAATCCAGTGCTCGACCTCTAACCCTACCTTCCCGTCGAAGTAGGGTACATGTTGCTGGTTGAAAGCCTTCAACCATGAATCAGGTCTAGGAGACCTCAACTCATCTCTAGCTCTGGCGACCTCGATAACCGGCTCGGGCACAACTGCCGCTGGTGCAACCACCTCTGGTGCGGCCCTAATAGGAGTAACTCTCTGTGAGACCTCAGTTGATCTCGCAGGTGCAGGTGCAGGTACCGGGGGTGCGGGACGTGGTGCTCCTGTCCTGAATGACTCCTCCACTCGGCGTACGTAATCTGCGAATTCAGTAGCTCCAATAGATGGTCCCCCGGTCCTAGCAGATGGGGAACTATGCGCCCCGGACCTCATAACTGTCCTATCTCTAACCTCGGGAATGACGCTCTCAGCTACGTCCTCTACTGGAATCTCAGCTGCTGGCGGATCCACAGCGGGTGGGTCCACAATGGGGATACGTCTCCGACCTCTCGTGCCTGGAGGTCTCCCTACTCGTCCCCGTCTCTGGGCGGTAGGTGGAAGAGGGGGTCTACCCCTTGCGGGTCCTACGTAAGCCGTGGCTCTCGTACGTGCCATCTGATAGCGTGTGGCGTATATTTATATAAATACGTATGTAATACTTATGAACTTAATTTGATAATAATTCATAAAAGCATAATAATGATCAAATCCAAATATGCAACCAAGGCCCATAAGCCCAATCACCCTAAGGTCATATACATATCTAGATACATATAAATCCAAAAACATCCTAAGGCCGTAAATATATATATATATATGACTATGTAATAATAACGTATATATACAAACATCAAATCCAGGAATCTATGCCGCCGAGGTTTGCGTGAGGAGTGGTGGTCCCGTACATCCTAACCCATTCCCGACTCATGCATATGAATTTTGAAAACTAAAAAGTCAGAACCCGAAGGGTTCTGTTTATCCCTCATTCGGCCTTTAGAAAGTTGCGAGTGCCATTGTTGTCAACCTAGGGCTCTGATACCACTTTTGTAACACCCCGAATCCGCGGGATATTGGGATGCTACGGGCGAGACCTCACGATGGGTCCCGACCGTCAGCTTGACAACAATTTCACCGGACCTTTCCAACATGGCACAAATAAAGGCAAAAACTCAAATTGTTTATAATGTATGCGAGAAACTGAAGTAAAAGTACAAAGTGGAAACTCAGCCGAGTCCTCAAAACGACACGATCTCAAAGTATAAATCAGAAATCCATAATCCAAACATAACAAGATAAACCCAAAAACGCCCCCGTCCTATAGTGTACGGTGACCCTCGGCTGTCCACTCCTCCACCTCACTCGGCGGCGTCCCTAACCTGCAAGGCGTCTACACAAACGGTTTAAAACCGTTAGCTCATATTCTAGACATTAGAATCAATGGGCGAGGCACATACACACGTAATCTCATCACAAGCATACAACATACATAAAAGCAAAGCAATCCAGTTTATTATCTTTATTATTATAAAGTCGTATCCCGTTCTAATTCAACTTAAGTTTGTGACACGAGACCACTGTGGTCCCGCCCCGGTCCCTAATTACCGGCATGGAACGGTACGGATGCCTCCGCCCGTCTAACCAGCACGGGCTAGTCGCCGAGAACCTCCTAGACTCTCGCAAGAGCTAGGCAGATGATGTCACCGCCCGTTATCATTCACTTGGGCCAGAATAATATAAAGTCGGTGATCCTATTACCGGTTTAGTTGTTTATAACATAAACAATAACATATACATACACCACCACACACACATCAATGCTAATATGTAAAATACGAGCTAAGTAAGTCCGCAGACTTACCTCTCTCAAGGGAACTCGAATAACCACTCTCAACGTCCCGTAGGAAAACGCTCTAAGCCTGACCAAGCGAGACATTCTATCAATAACCAACTAAAAGCTAGAAGTTCTCGGACTTCTAGTCTCCAACTTATATATAAGATATCTAACTCTAGCATGTTAGGTCCAAACCAAAATCTCAAGGATCATCATAAGATCATAAAGAAGGTAATTCAACAAGTTCCACATCCAGTCCCTAGTACCTATTGTACATGGCCACTACATGGCATTTTCTCTATGTTATGTTAAGTTCATCTAACATGTTACACTATCATTACCAAACTAACGAAGGAGAGGTACTCACACGATATCCAAGGTGAAACACGGTCTACGGAGTCAAGGACGAGTTCGATTGCTTCTATTAGGCGCTTCCGGACCTAAGGACAAAACTAAGCAAAATTAGCTTAACGCTAATTAAAAGGGAGGTTTAGCGCATCAAGATTTTTCAATGAAAACCCCGTTTTCCAAAGCCGAGGTTAACTCTTGAAACGAATTCCGGGTAAGATATCCAAAAAGGAAAGTTGATTGAAAAACGACTTTCAAATTATCCAACAATCGGGTTTTTAAACCATCTAAGACACCAATTTATTTGTCAAGGAGTTGGGTCACAAAGCTTAGCCAAATTTGGGGTTTAAGAATGTTAATAATATACTGCAGGGTATAAAATGCCATTTTTCAAAGTTATAGGGTCAAACTGCAATTCCACAACAAAAGGGGTCACAATAGTAAATAGGTGCAAAGAGAGGGGCCATTACAATAATAAGAACAAAAGTAACACAGCCCCTCTTTTGCTGTTACGCGACAGGAGACGGAGAAGAGGGCAAGGCTGGCGGCGCGGCTAGGCGGAGGGAGGAGGAAGCCGGCGCTCCTGGCGCGACTCCGGCGGCGGCGAGCGGCTGCCCAGACTCCGTATTTGGTGACCCACTCCGGCGATGGCTACACGGGATTAGGGCGGCTGTTAAACAGAGGAAAGGAAAGGAAGGAAAAAGGAAGTAGTCGGCGTCACCTTCAACGCCGGAGACACGGTGGCTCAGCGGAGGTCTGCGGCGCGGCGGCGGCTCCTTCCGGCGAGCCTCTTGGCGGTTTCGAACGGCTCTTGCACAACCCGATGGACTGATGCTGTGCGGCGGCAGCGGTTCACAAAAATAAAGGAGGATTAGCAGCGTGAGGGAGGGATTGAGAGAAGGAGTGTGGGAGAGATGGAGAGAAGGGGTGGGTTGCTGGGGTAGTCATCACAGGGAGGTGGGTTTTCGAGGAGTCGGTGCAGGCTAGGTAGGGGAAAGGCCGGCCTAGGCTGTAATTGCAGGGATGGGATAACGAGGAAGCGACTCTTCACTCTCCCCAGGAAGACAACACGCGCAGGAGAAGGTAAAGCCACAAGGGAAAAGAAAAAAAAAGAAAAGAAATAAAGAGGGAGGTTTAGAACGGTTAACTCAATCCCGCAATCGGAACAGAATCTTCGAAACGAAAATTTTCCGTCCCATTGTTTCACCACAATATGCCAACTCTAAAATTAATACTCGGGAATAAATAAATAAATAATTAAAAATATTTACTTTTTAAAACATTTAAAGGAAAAAATATAACTATAGCTTAGAATAATCGGTAGAAGTACTCAAGGTGGTAGGAATCGAATCCGGGCGTTACACAGATAACAATTTTACCAGGTGTTACCGCTTCTAACTCCAATTTGAACGTATTGGAAGATGAATCCGTTTTTAATGTTTTTGGAGAAAATTTTGGATCAATATAATCTGTTTTGATGACCGAATAATGTTGAACGGGTATACTTGTTGAATTTATAGATTCTTTCTATCGTGATTGAAATATATTATAAGGTGTATACAAAAAACAAAAGCAATAATCATTATTGAAACTCTCAATTGATTTTACCAACCAACTAAATTAACTATAATATTTAATAATAATATAATATCCAAGTGAATCAACCGATATATTCACTTGTGTGGGATTAATTATTCATTATCAATATTGTTAGATATTAAGTAACACATCAAAAGATTTATTAGTTTTTTCCATAATATTCTTTAAATCTCAAATATTTTATATAAAATATTTTTTATTCATTATTATTTACTAAGTAACTAAATAATATATTATATTAATAACAATAAAACTTCTCATTTATTGAATACAAAAAATAAATTTGGCCACCCTAGTTATTTTATTGTACCATATGTAACACCCCGAATCCGCGGGACTCGGAATGCTACGGGCGGAGACCTCACAATGGGTCCCGACCCTTAGCCTGACAACAATTTCACCGGATCTTGCAACAAGGCACAAATAAAGGCCAAAACCGAAATACATTTTTGTATGCAATGTTATGAAACCCGAAAATAAAAGAAATGAAAGACTTCAGCCGTCCTTACAACAACATCAACACAATATATAATAACAACAACACAAGGACTCCAAAACCAACTCAACCTAAGATGTACGGAACCCCGGCTGCCCACTCCTCCGGATCACTCGACCACATCCTATCCTGCACATCAACTACAACAATCGGTATAAAACCGTTAGCTCACATTCTAGGCATTATAAAGATAATATGGCACAAACACACACAGGAGAACACAAGGCACACAACATGAACATTCATTCTATAATATCTTTTTAGGTCATTCCATATCTAATTCATTTGTTTCAAGTGTGACACAAGAGTCTTATAACTCTTGCCTCTGTCCCCGTGTAACCAACAGGAGTGTGGCGGCGCCCAACCCGTATACCCTGAAGGAGTGATGAAGAAGCCCGCCCGTATACCGTGTATGGCCTGGTCGCAGAAATCCCCCCAGTCTCCCTCGGGAAACTGAGCGGTGATGTCACTGCCCGATAATAATAACGATGGGCCAAATAATATAGTCAAGTAGTCCTAATCCGGTTTCATGATCAAAAGCGATAAACACACACTACCATAATGTATCCAAATAATGCATAAAAAGCGGCTAAGTAAGTCCAAGGACTTACCTCGTCCCAAATCTAGCCAAATAACCGATCTCACTTCCCGTAGGAATATAAACAAGGCCTGTGCAAGACAAGGCACGATAATCAATAACTAACCGATAAGCTAGAAGTCTCAGGCTTCTAGTCTCCCAAAACCTATATGAGGTCACACCCTAGCATGTTAGGTCCGACTCCTAATCTCGAAGATCGTCCTAAGATAATACCAAACATAACTCGACACAATCTCATAACTATCCAACAACCATACACGGTTCAAGGCCACTACTTGGCATTTGCCCTAAGTTATGCTAGATCCAACCTAGCATGATTCTACCACTAAACATAACTAGATCGAGGAAGAAGGTACTCACACACGATCCGAGGTTGAAGATGATCTACGGACGTCGAGATTGGGTTCGTCGGTCTATAACGGCCGCTTCTGGACCTAAAACCAAAGTTAAGGAAATTTAGCTTGTATGCTAAATTTGAACGGAAAATAACGTATAATATTCTAAGGAAAATCCGCTTGGAAAACAAGGTTAAAAACCCGCAAAACATTTCCCGGAGTGACGTATGCCATTTTATAAACCTGAGTCAAAATCCGAAATAAAACTTTGGGCCAAAATCCATAATTAAACCTACAGGGGTAAATATTTAAATTTCCAGAAACCCGAGTCAAATATGTAAATAATAATTTGGGCCAAATCTTGTAATTAAATCTGCAGGGATATAATTGTGAAATCCCAAAATTAGGGCTAGAAACACAAATACAAAATATAGGGTGCTTTATGTAAATACTTTGAAAGAGTGGGGCCCGACTGCGATTAGTAACAAGGGATTTTGAAACGCTGAAAGACCCTTCTTCAACATTGCAACACGCACAAGGGATGGGGGGGCGGCGGCGCTTCATGGCAGCGGAAGGTCCGAAGGCGAAGGCAGGGCCGAGGGTTTCTCCGGAGGCGACATCGGCGGCAACAAGGCGCTCCGCGGCTGCTTCCAGGCGGCAGGAGAGAGAGCAGAGAAGAGGGGAAGGCGAAGGGCTGCTCTCCCGGCGCGACATAGATTCGAGAGAGAGAAGCGGCGTCGGACCTAGGCGGTGCGTGATAGGGGAGACTACAGTGGACTCTTCTCTAGCGTCGACGGGTCAAGGCAAGGTAAGGCAGTCCGGCGGTTACAGCTCCAGGAGATGGCAATGAGGGTTCTCCGGCGAAGGGGCAGGGCTGCGCAACGGCCTTCTCTAGAGAGGGAGATGGGGTGGCAGGCTCCTCCGGTGACTGTTAGTGCCGAGGGTTGCAACCTGCAGGGACGTGGAAAGCCAAGGAGTTGCAGGTTGGAATCAAAAGCGAGGTCGGAGGAGGTGAATTCAGGCGTGAAGAGAGGAGACGAGAGTTGAGGCGAGTCGAATGTATAGATGAGTTACCGAGCTGCGAGTGTAGGAGAAGAAGAGAGTTCTGGTAGCTGCTGGGAAGTGAGTGACCAGGAGAGAGTGACGGTGAGGTGAGATGGAGAGTTACAGAGAGAAGGGATGGGTGTGCTGATGAGGAAAGCTGAGAGGTGAGTTCAGGGTAGCGTGAGGGATTGAGAGGTCAGGCTAGGTAGATGGGCGGCAAGCCTATGTTCAGAAGTGCAAGACTAAGAGGTTGGGCACAAAAACATCATCACGCCACAGAGGAGAAAGAGAACGGGAAAGAAAAAGAAGGAAAGAAAATAAATAAATTAATATATAAATAAATAAATAGGAAAAATGGGAATGAAGTAAACTCGATATAAAAACGTTCGGAACTAGATTTCTGAATCGAAACCATCCTTCACTTTTCCGAAATTAATAAAACGGATATACCTAAACGTATATAAAATATAACTATACTCGGAAATAAAGTATGTTGATCCAATATATAAATAATCTCACAAAAATATACTTTGCGAGGTATAAATCGATCTCGTAACTAAATTACGTGATTTAAATAATAATAAGATACCGATAACGTATTAATATAAACATATACCCGTAAAATTAAATTTACGACTAAAACGCTCGTAAAACATACTTATCGATTTTTAAAAGAATTCGATACCCGTCAGAAAGATAAAACGTGAAAGCGCCATATAAAATTGGGGTGTTACATTAGGTCCCGCTAAAAAAAAGTTTCGTCCCGAAACTTGCTACACGCCGAACTTCTCGGTCCCCTAAGGTTGAGGTATAAACTCATAACTAGGAAGACTTAGACCATTCTAATCTGTATATATAACTATAACTACTCATAAAACTCATTCCCGCACGGGACGCAACAACATATAATATCGCACATATACACAACTAAGGGAAGAACTAGGTCCAACCTTTCGATCTATCAACGCTACTAGCTCAACATAAAACTCAACAAAAAAAAAAATACTATAATCCGACTTCCTATTAGCCTCATTGGTTCTACGACGTCACTAACTCATCAAGACCGGCAAAACTTCTCGAGTCATACTAGTACTTCCTAGATTGATACACACGAAAAACCGGGTGAACACCCTCTACTCTCGACGTCCAGGCCAACCGGTAAACCATTTTCCAAATCCGCGCTAAGATAAAAAAAAAAAAGCTCCGATATGTCGGAAACTCAACTTCCATCTCGGGTCTTTCTCAACACAACATTTTCATTATGCTTCTTCTTTGTTCCTCAATATACCCATATCAAAGCCTTGTTCTAGGGAATCACTTGTACACCTTATACTTATCCTTCCCTGAGGCAATTGTAATAACCGAAATTTTTAAACTCCGTAAAACCGGAATTTAACCGATTTCCGAAACGTCAATCTTAAATAAATGAGTACATAAATTAAAAGTAAAATAAAACAAATGTTATTTCTATCATTTATTGTGACATTAATTCACATAAATGACGAGACCTTGTAACCGGGAATAAATTACGCACCTTAATAAAATAAAAAAATAAAAAAATAAAATAAAATAAAAATAATAATAATAAGATAATACGGAATTTAATTCCGTATTATATAAATTCCCGTACCTAACTAGAAACCGGATCAGTAACGAGTTCCTATCCTCGTTCTAATGAGAAAGCAGGCCGGATTGTGGCCCACTATTAGGCCCATTTACCAAGCCACCAGCCCACTTCCTAATCAAATCCTAACCCTAATTTTAACACTAACCTAATCCTATTCTAAACCTCTGCTGCCGCTTCCCTCTACGCCTCACTTGCTGAACTTCGACCCTGCACCTCGGCCGCCTTCAACCGGAGCGCCGCCACCGAGCCGCCGCCGAGTCCTGCGCCGCCGACCGCTGCAGCAGTCCGGTAAACCTCGCCTCCTTTTCCTCGCTTCTTCCTCTCATCCCGCACTGGATAACAGCTGTTTCGCTTCGGCCGTAGTGGTGCTTCCACCGGACCACCGTTCGCTCCGACGCCGAAGCCAGGGCAGCCGCCTCGCAGCACCGGAATCTGGTAAGTCGCCGCCCTTCCTTCTCCTCGCCTTCTGCCTCGACTTCGAGAACCTAACCCCGCTGCCTCTCTTCGATTGTCCCGCAGCAGCAGCAAGTCGACCACCAGGAAGGGGCCGCCGGAACACCAGCCATCGCCGCCGGAACACCAGCCATCGCCGCCAGAACGCCGGCCATCGCGCCTTCGGTGGTTTGATACTCACGCAACCTTCGGCTGTACCTGCGTGCATAACTGTGAGTCGGAATATGTATATAACCGAGCTTGAATACATGTATAACTGTGAATGGAATACGTATATAACCAAGATTAAATACATGTATATCTGTGAGTTAGAATGTGTATATTAGAGATTGTATACGTATATATATTTGAGATGGAAAACATATATAAATTTAAATTGAATACATATATAAACCATAGATTGGAGGTGTACGGGTATGCAATACAGTAGATTAGTAAGGACAGTTGTGTGAGCGTATATAAGAGTTGTGTATGCCGAGTATATATATACGTATATATATATATATATAATATGAAATAAAAGTGTACATATAAGTGTTTTAAAGTCTATTCATGTTTATAGAATTTTGGAATTTAATGGATATATAATCTTTATATAAGAGTATATTTATAAGAATAAATATAAAATATATAAAAATGCGAGTATATATATATATAAGTACGAGTTGGGATTTATGAAATTATGTAAAAGAGATATAAATATATATATAAATAAGTTGGGATTTCAGGATTTATATATATAAAGTAACATAAGAATATATATATACTCGTGACGTAAGTGTACCTATATCCGTACAAGATGGGAAATAAATATGTAGATATATATATATATGGGTACCGAATAATTACACAATTAAATAAGTGAGTTGAGGAGAAAGGTTAAAGTATATAATACGGATAATATATGTAATAGATGGTAACCGGGAAGGAGGAAGAGTGTGATCCTTTTTCGAGTGGATTCAAGTTTGAACTGGTGACCTATAAGTAGCTAACCGAGAGACACAAAGTATGGAAACAAGTTTTAAAAGGAATAAGAAAGTTTAAGAATAAATTTGAGAAGCCTTCAGCTGAGGGTAAAATGGTCTTTTACCGTAAGAACTTGTTCCGTAATTCCTTAGTATGAGGCTGGACATCTGGACGTGATTTTGATACACATGCCTTATTTGACAGGCGTTTGAGTTACCACGAGTACGGACTGTTTGAGACGTGTTAGAGTGTATTTTGACTCAAGTAAGTCCTTGTGACTTACTTAGCCAGTTTCTGGATATTAGTTAAGTGGTAGTGGTTGTGTGTGTTATGTGCATGTTTAATAATAATAACTTGCTAGGACGACCGTTATTATTATGTTTAAGGCCCAAGTGTATGTATAACGGGCCGTGACATCACTGCCCAGCTCTGACAGGAGACTAGGAGGTTCTCTATACCCAGACCAGGCAGGTACAAGGTGAGATTCATCGGATCCATTCCTGATGGTTCCACGGGGGCGGAGGCGAGGTTTGGGAATCCCTCGTGTCACAAAATAAGTATCATTAGCGTGAAAGAGTAACTTAACTCAAGATAATAAAATGGACTTGTTTGTAAGCATGTTGGGTGTTTATATTTCTATGTGTGTGTGTGCTACTATTATTCTTCTGATATTTAGATAACTAGCTAACGGTTCCTCTGGTTGTGTTTCTTTTGGATTTACCGCAGGTTAGACCAGCAGCTGAGTGATCCGGAAGTAGTGGTCAGCCGGGTCTCCGTACTCCTTAGAGTGAGGGTTGGGGTTGTGTTTGTCTTTCCTTTCTTTTGGTTAAGACAGTTCATCGTTTCCTTTGTTTAAGCACTTTAGGCTGCTAGACCGTGTTGCATTCATTACCTTAAAAATACTATTTTATGAATTTCGGTTTTCCTTATTTGTGTCTTGTTGCAAGATCCTAGTAGTATTGTTGTCAAACTGAGGTCGGAACCCACTATGAGGTTCTAACCAGTAATGTCCCGAGTTCTGAGAATTCGGGGTGTTACAACATGGTATCAGAGCTCTAGGTTGGCAACAATGGCACTTGAAATCTTCTGAAAGACCGAATAAGTTTTAAGCAGAACCCGAAAAGGGGTCTGAGTTTTTAAAAGAGAATTTTTAGTTTTTAAATGCATGCATAGTCTGGTTGGGAATAGAAAAGTACGGCTGACCACCACTACTACCGCGGATCTCAATTTGCTTAGTATGGACTTTAGGTTTTACTGTAGTTGGACTTTTAGCTTGTTTATAAGGATATGTTATATAGATAGGTATATGCCGAAGATTAGTAGAAATTGTAGTTATGTTATGTCCTTAACAAAGATAACATAATGAGTTCTTACCCCTTGGACACACCTAAGTAGTTTTTGAAGGGTGTCAAGGTGAGGATTAGTATGCACATCTTATGTGCATTTGGGTAGACGAACGTCGGACAACTCTTTCGAGCTTGTTGAGGAACGTCGAGACGGAAAAGTGAAGACTCAAAGACAACACCAATTACGATGACAAGAAGAGAATCCCGAATTAACTCAACGGGATCAATGAAGAATATACAAGAGAGTAGTTCCGGAGAAGCAAGATATGATCGCCAACTAGGGAATTGAGAAAGACAACGGAGAGGCTCTTTCAAGTTGTGTAAGTGACTTCACAGACAAAGAGGATGACGTCGAAAATTTGCCATAGACATGAAAGTCAAAAGAGAGATATAGTAGCGATCAAGAAAAGGGACATAAAAAAAATAAGCTCACTAACAGACTAGGAAGTGAAAGTTGATGCCAAAAGCAAGGCGAAATATGATCACTCTCAACAAGCTAATTGCCACCACAATCCAGATTGATAACCGAGACAGTCAAAAGTATGGAAGTCAACACGAGATACATTATCCATCCAAATAGAAAGAATTAAAGAGCTGCAACTTGGAAGCTTACGCATTGCCAGAAAGGGAAAGGTGGATTTCACCAACGTAGAAGTGGAGTGATCTCGTAGAACACAGGAGAATTCTGACATAGACCGGGATTCAACAATAACCAGCTTCTGTAGAGGCAGCATTACAAGCAACACCCAAGGAAGAAGAGTGTGTGAGAAGAGTATTGGTGAACCCGAGGGACCCCAATAACTTCTCATTCAAAAGGAATTTAAGCTAACAACACTACAAGTTCATAATAGAGAACCGCAAATAGACGATAACTCAGGTAAAAGAATCACGGAGATGTACCTACAAGCTACCCTAGAAGGATTGAAAAGTCTGTTGATGGAAGAAGAATGATACAACTGGACTCGTAAGAGCATAACAATCTTACAAAAGTGTAGATTGTAGGAGGAGCTAAAGAAGAATAAACAGAGAGACTAGAGGAGATATATTTCACCAAGTATATCAAGCCTCAAAAGAGATGGAAGAAAAGTAAGTTTATGATGTTGTAGAAGGTCAACTACATCCTACTTGGACAACTTAAAAGCTACATGTGCGGGTTAACTAGTGATGGTTAGTTAACCGATAAGAAGAATAACCACAAGGTTATAAAAGAATTTTATCGACATCTAGTGAATTTCTTTCGGAGATCCACGACGAAAATGGTGAAGTTAAATCAATACAAGTACTAGTAGCATGGATGGTAACGTTAAATGAGTCCATTATGATAACTCTAATAAAGAAATTTAAGAGCAGCTCTTGACGGTCGGTAATGACCCTTGATGATAGTAATGGTGAAAAAGGGAATTGTTGGGAGTAGTTACTTACTACTGACTACGAAAGATACATATCAGAGTTAGAATGAAGGATCCCTGTAAGAAGAACTAGAAGATTAAGAGGAAGTAGATGATTGGAAACATGTCCTATGTCTTAGCATTCCACACAAGTAAGATCGATGGTGCTCCTTCGAGAAAAAGTAGGGTCAGACTGTCTAGATTGACAGGGAAAACCCTTGTAATTAAAGATGTGACACAGAATAATTGGAAATTCCGAGGCGGCACAAACATAAGGAGTAGGAAGTAAAGCCTTGGTGAAATGTGTAGTCGAGTTGTGAGGCGATTGCAGATAGAATCTACAGGTCGAATAGAACAGACATGAGAAGGAGAAAAAGTTAAAGACTAAAGGTTGTCATATGGATCCGGTATCACACCAATAAGATGGTTACCGAAAGGACTAAAGACTGTTATTTAAGGAGAAATGGAGGTACTCCATGGAAAATTCAGCTGGACTGATTACCTAAGAGTTGATGAAAGTAAGAAGACCAACCAACGCAGTTGTAAAGTGTGTACGAGAAAACTCAAAGGGATTTAACTACCTTACGGGGTGTAGATATCGAAGAAGGTAAAGCGACATGAGTATAAGGAAGACATAATAAATGCGATGCGAGAAATGTGATTGGTGAGAAAATCATATGCACCTAATGTGTTGTATACAAATGGTACCATTGGATGTTTAATAACAATCATACAACGGACTGATGACACTATGATGGATTTAGTGTAAACCAAGTGTATAACTTATCCAGTGAGAAGGAAAGTCAGGTATCAAAATTGCGGATTATGATAAATTTTAAATAAAGTTTTGGAGATGAGGATGTCCTTAGGAAATTTATGCAAAAGTACAAAGCAACTGAAGTTCCAACACAGAATGGGTAGTAATGATCAACAGACAGTTAGAGACCGATGCAGAGAAGAAACATGTATAAGACGAGTCACCTAGTAGAAGAGTTCACAAGACAAGCTTGTAAGGCCAAAAGAGATAAAATGTCGACCCGGATATGAGGGTCTAAGGTGCATGGAAGGGATACCTACAATGGAGTGTAGATGCAAATGTAGACTTTACAAGTGTGGAGAGGTTTTAACCTCCTCAAAAATATAGGAATTTGAAAGAAATCGCAATGTCGATATCAAAGAGTTGAAGCACTGTAGCGGAAACAACGGAGTATCATGAAGGCAATGTTGCCGGTAACACCAGCGAAGGAATGTACATATAAGAACGGCCTTGGTGGACTCGAAAGTCCAAGGTAACCCCAATTATCACGGGATCTAAGTCATCAAAATCGACGGTCCGTGCAAGGGGAACTGCAAGAGGATGATGACTAAAATCATCAGAACTACAAAGACACTTACCAGCTATCGTTGAAGACTTGGAATGACTATTTAGGTCAAGATGAATGACCCAGTTGAGCTCGAGAAGTAGAGTTAGCCTAAGGAAACAGAAGTGCGGAATAGAAAACGAATTAGTGAAGCATGAAAGGATTAATCGAGCAGATGATGCTCACCAAGAATTTAACGCCAGTATAGGTATGAGAAGAGCAGGTCCGAAATATTGAGATAAGTCAATTATAGAGTGACTGACATCAACTGAGGACGTATAAGTGTTGATTGGTTTTGACGAGCAGGTACCGTTAAGAAGAGATATTAGTGACTGCGAATTTAAGAGATAATTTTACCGATGACTTGGAGGAATCCCCAAGTAGGCAACGACAACTTCTGGGGTGATCTAAAGATATAGAGAGAATCGGTTAGAGGCTGCTTACTAGTTGGTTAAGAACAGTCTACGGGTGAGTAAGAGAGTAAGGGTCTGTTTGAGGAGGATCTTGATAGTAGTAGAAGAAAACTATAGGCGGGAGTTGGATAGATCATGTTGACCCTTAGAAAGACGCCATGGTGACTAATGAGTGTTACACCAAAAGCGTGGTAGGCCCATAAACCACAGATGAAGAAAATCAATGTTAGGTTAACTATGATTTCAATAAGGAATTAGAGATCTTTATGAAAAAGTCCACTTGGGTGTGTGATTTGTTTGGAGTTATATAAATTTTAAAGCTTGACGAGAAGTAGGTGAAAATAAGTAATTAAGGGACGATCCGATAAGGTCACATTGAGGAAACCGGGTCAAGCGGTTTGTATTACAAAAAGCATTAGGCGACAGAAGTTTAAGATCATTATTTCATAATCGATAGTTGGGAACTTTCGAAAGGAAAAAGTTTTTATGGTTTGGTAGAGTCATCAACAGAGCTTGAGGTAAGTTTAGAACCAAACCGTGAGAAAGTACCTACCGACTCCGAGATACGTCATCAACTATGAAGATCAGAAAATTTAGCCGGTTGATACTTTTGTAGAGTTTTAGTGGTCTAGACGAGAAGCTGATGAGGCTACTTCGGAGATAGAGGAGAGTATTAGATGTAGTTATCCCGAGTTCTTTGCGGGGTTAGAGGTTACTCCTGTTTTGACGAGTTAGTACTCGGATGTTGTGTGGTTTGACCTTTTAGGTTTTTATATTGATTTGAGGGATTACGGTTTATGTGACACATGTCTACTTTTGGTGATTGAGTAGTTGCTTGTAGCCAACGGAAAGGTCGAGAAAATTAAAATATACCAAAGGAAATGCGCGATTAAGAGAATTATTCTAAGTTTGGGGACGAAACTTCTTTTAAGAGGGCACTGATGTAATAACCGAAATTTTTAAACTCCGTAAAACCGGAATTTAACCGATTTCCGAAACGTCAATCTTAAATAAATGAGTACATAAATTAAAAGTAAAATAAAACAAATGTTATTTCTATCATTTATTGTGACATTAATTCACATAAATGATGAGACCTTGTAACCGGGAATAAATTACGCACCTTAATAAAATAAAAAAATAAAAAAATAAAATAAAATAAAAATAATAATAATAAGATAATACGGAATTTAATTCCGTATTATATAATTTACCGTACCTAACTAGAAACCGGACGAGTAACGAGTTCCTATCCTCGTTCTAATGAGAAAGCAGGCCGGATTGTGGCCCACTATTAGGCCCATTTACCAAGCCCACCAGCCCACTTCCTAATCAAATCCTAACCCTAATTTTAACACTAACCTAATCCTATTCTAAACCTCTGCTGCCGCTTCCCTCTACGCCTCACCTGCTGAACTTCGACCCTGCACCTCGGCCGCCTTCAACCGGAGCGCCGCCACCGAGCCGCCGCCGAGTCCTGCGCCGCCGAGTCCTGCGCCGCCGACCGCTGCAGCAGTCCGGTAAGCCTCGCCTCCTTTTCCTCGCTTCTTCCTCTCATCCCGCACTGGATAACAGCTGTTTCGCTTCGGCCGTAGTGGTGCTGCCACCGGACCACCGTTCGCTCCGACGCCGAAGCCAGGGCAGCCGCCTCGCAGCACCGGAATCTGGTAAGTCGCCGCCCTTCCTTCTCCTCGCCTTCTGCCTCGACTTCGAGAACCTAACCCCGCTGCCTCTCTTCGATTGTCCCGCAGCAGCAGCAAGTCGACCACCAGGGAGGGGCCGCCGGAACACCAGCCATCGCCGCCGGAACACCAGCCATCGCCGCCAGAACGCCGGCCATCGCGCCTTCGGTGGTTTGATACTCACGCAACCTTCGGCTGTACCTGCGTGTATAACTGTGAGTCGGAATATGTATATAACCGAGCTTGAATACTTGTATAACTGTGAATGGAATACGTATATAACCAAGATTAAATACATGTATATCTGTGAGTTAGAATGTGTATATTAGAGATGGTATACGTATATATATTTGAGATGGAAAACATATATAAATTTAAATTGAATACATATATAAACCATAGATTGGAGGTGTACGGGTATGCAATACAGTAGATTAGTAAGGACAGTTGTGTGAGCGTATATAAGAGTTGTGCATGCCGAGTATATATATACGTATATATATATATAATATGAAATAAAAGTGTACATATAAGTGTTTTAAAGTCTATTCATGTTTATAGAAGCTTGGAATTTAATGGATATATAATCTTTATATAAGAGTATATTTATAAGAATAAATATATAATATATAAAAATGCGAGTATATATATATATAAGTACGAGTTGGGATTTATGAAATTATGTAAAAGAGATATAAATATATATATAAATAAGTTGGGATTTCAGGATTTATATATATAAAGTAACATAAGAATATATATATATACTCATGACGTAAGTGTCCCTATATCCGTACAAGATGGGAAATAAATATGTAGATATATATATATATATGGGTACCGAATAATTACACAATTAAATAAGTGAGTTGAGGAGAAAGGTTAAAGTTTATAATACGGATAATATATGTAATAGATGGTAACCGGGAAGGAGGAAGAGTGTTATCCTTTTTCGAGTGGATTCAAGTTTTAACTAGTGACCTATAAGTAGCTAACCGAGAGACACAAAGTATGGAAACAAGTTTTAAAAGGAATAAGAAAGTTTAAGAGTAAATTTGAGAAGCCTTCGGCTGAGGGTAAAATGGTCTTTTACCGTAAGAACTTGTTCCGTAATTCCTTAGTATGAGGTTGGAAATCTGGACGTGATTTTGATACACATGCCTTATTTGACAGGCGTTTGAGTTACCACGAGTACGGACTGTTTGAGACGTGTTAGAGTGTATTTTGACTGAAGTAAGTCCTTGCGACTTACTTAGCCAGTTTCTGGATATTAGTTGAGTGGTAGTGGTTGTGTGTGTTATGTGCATGTTTAATAATAATAACTTGCTAGGACGACCGTTATTATTATGTTTAAGGCCCAAGTGTATGTATAACGGGCCGTGACATCACTGCCCAGCTCTGACAGGAGACTGGGAGGTTCTCTATACCCAGACCAGACAAGGTGAGATGCATCGGATCCATTCCTGATGGTTACACGGGGGCGGAGGCGAGGCTTGGGAATCCCTCGTGTCACAAAATAAGTATCATTAGCGTGAAAGAGTAACTTAACTCAAGATAATAAAATGGACTTGTTTGAAAGCATGTTGGGTGTTTATATTTCTATGTTTGTGTGTGCTACTATTATTCTTCTGATATTTAGATAACTAGCTAACGGTTCCTCTAGTTGTGTTTCTTTTAGATTTACCGCAGGTTAGACCAGCATCTGAGTGATCCGGAAGTAGTGGTCAGCCGGGTCTCCGTACTCCTTAGAGTGGGGGTTGGGGTTGTGTTTCTCTTTCCTTTCTTTTGGTTAAGACAGTTGATCGTTTCCTTTGTTTAAGCACTTTAGGCTGCAAGACCGTGTTGCATTCATTACCTTAAAAATACTATTTTATGAATTTCGGTTTTCCTTATTTGTGTCTTGTTGCAAGATCCTAGTAATATTGTTGTCAAATTGAGGTCGGAACCCACTGTGAGGTTCTAACCAGTAATGTCCCGAGTTCTGAGAATTCGGGGTGTTACAGCAATTCCGTCATAATTGCACCGATGAATCCCTTCTTATCACTCATCAACTCCATTGACCATGCTTTGTCCGGAATGTTGTTCTTGCAATATCCTCTTCTCGGGTCCACAGTTGGTAGTAACCGGGCCTCAAATTAATCTTAGAAGATATACCGACCTTTCCAACCGATCGGGTAGGCCATCTATCTATGGTAAGGGATCCTCGTTATTCACCTTTATCATGTTCAGCTCACGGTAATCGATGTTCCAACGGAGAGAACTGCAGTCTCTCTTTTTCGCAAACCACACTGATATTCTGCATAATAAATCAAGATTTCAAGATATATTTCAAAATGAACTTCCAATCAAGAGTTCAAGATAACGTCTGGTGTTCTCTATGGCGGTGCATTGGTTCTAATGAACCCTTATCGACAAGATCTTGCCGTTCTTTCTTCAATTGTTTCCTCAATTCCCATATCTTTTACAAATGTCATTTTGTACGGCGTCTTTGAAATCAAGTTGAGTCAAGCTCAACCTCAGTGGCGAAATCCACCTTCCGATGTATTAGAATCCGTGATATCTCGGGTTTCTTTTTTTTGTTTTTTTTTTAATCACATATCGTAAGATATCGATACAATCTTGTCTTAAAATTTTTCAAGCGGTCCACCCCGATCTGTTGAGGTGACGTCCATCGATCACGTGGTTTAATACTTCTTTATTTTATTATTTATTTTATTTTATTTCATTTTATGTTATTTTTTTAGCTGCAATGTTCACCGTTCTCTTTCAAAGATCCTTCATCTCCAACACTCGGGAGACTTGCTCTAATAATCTTTTTAAGGTTTCACACTTATGTGAAGTCATGAAGGTCCTAACCGCAAGACTTAACCACACCTTATAATATATTAGTATTACCTTCTTCGTATTCTACCAAAGCTCGCATTATTCCTTCGAGTAGGTGTAGAACTTACTCCCTTTTCTTATGTGACGTCCAATCGACCGTAGAGGTTCTATCCTCAATGTTTCATGTACTTCTTGTACATCTCACATCGACTTCAAACTCCAAAACTTTAGTCTTCTCTTACTATTGTTGGTCACCTTATGTATTTATCGGTATTCTATGTACAACTACAATGGAAGTCTCATCTTACGGTTGATCCACTAGCTTTCCTTACCATGATCAAGCCTTAAAAGTTGTAACCCGTGGCGTTCCCCCATATGTCAATTCCATGACCTAAGAAGGTCGCGTAAGATCGTTACAATCTCCTCCTCAGAGGTCTTGTTATAACTACTTGCTTGAACTCGTTCAACATTATTTGATTTCAGGCAATTGCGCGTCCATTGATGTAACTCCTTACAATTGACATTGATCCACCGCGAATACTCCAAACTCTTGTTCCCGATCCTATATTTTCCCATAATCTTGTTTTCTCTTACCATCTACATGTAATACCCGAAAGTATTTCTTTCGGCTATTTCGGAAACAAATTAGAACTCAACCGTTGTGACCTCTTTCCGGCGCTCTGGTTCTTTTGTATGGCCTCTCATGTTACAAGTCTTCTTTTAAGTTTCGGGACGAAACTTATTTTAAGGGGGCACTGATGTAACATCCGAAAATTTTCATTTCATTTAATTAATTCCGTAGCAAACCGGGGTTTAATCCGTTGATTTCCTTTATCCACCTAGTAGTACACTATCTCAAAATTTCATCATTTTATGTAACCTCACTTCACATAAAATGATAGAATTTTATATCAAACCCTAATCTTACAAACCCTAGTTCTATCTAAGTGTTTTGACAAAGTCATGACATGCTTTTCACAAGGTCATGACATGCATTTGACATGCACTTGACAAGGCTATGACAACCTTTCAACTATCTCTTTTTCTTTGGATCAGCACACCTCTTTATGAATTAATTGACCTTGGGCTGCTGGTCTCCAACCTTGCTTGATATCCAGCCCAACACTACCCTGTCTTACGTCCAGCCCAACAAGTTATTGCCTCACACCAGCCCAGTCTTACCTTGCCCACGTAGACAGCAAAGCCTGAGGAGCTCTCCCTCTCTCCTTCAAAACATAACTGCCAGATCTTGAAAGATCTCCAAATGGACTCAACGCTGGATCTGACCCCCTTCTTTCCTCGCTTTCCAGATCTCGCTACCCTACACGCAACCGGAGTCGCCTTAGACTCACAAAACCGGCACATCAACATCTTCCGCTCGAACAGTAACAGCGGTGGCGACCGAGAGCACGTCTCACACCGGATCATGCCTCTCCCACCTCTATGGAACCATCCCTACAGATTGGTCGCAGTGGACGACAACCAACAACTCAGCAAGGAGCGTCCTCCAGCCTCCTCTTCGAAGCAGGTGTAGCAGTCCGTCTTCAAGCCTTCCTTGAAACAGACGCAGCCGGATCAAGCCTTCTTCAACCCTCGGCACAAGAGACTCCCCTGTGGTGCAGCAGATCAGAGATCTGTCTCAACGTGAAACCGGAGCCTCCTCACTACTTCGTCACGAACTACGCCATCACACCAGCCTTCCCTCCTCTCTTGCCTAGGATTCTCATCGATGGTTTCGATCGAGTTATACCGGATCTGTGAGTCCTCTACACTTCGATCTCTTGCCTCCTGTCTTTATACCGTTTGATGCAGTAGCTTAGGCGTAAGTTCTTTTGGGAAGAGGGTAGCAAGGGCTGAGGTTGTGTAGTCAGGGTGTCCAGGGTCGAGTATGAGAGGGTAGCAGGGGTTCGAACTTTGGATCGAGTGAGTAGTGTAGGATAGGCTAGATTTGTGGTTGTCTCCTATTAGGAATCGAACTCGTGACCTGTGGGTAGTGTAAGTCATAGGTATCACTGCCAAGGAGAATCGAAGTGGGGATCTAAGGTTTCCTGTTGTTTGTAATTTCAAAATCTATGTTGGACTTGCAGACTTTGAGGTTGTATTTCGATGCTTTAGAATGATCATCCACCGTTGAAATTTTGCTATGTTTTAGATAGATATATGTAGTTGGATGTATTACAATTTGAGAATAATCTAACGGTCGGATTAGAAATTATAAAGTCCCGAAGTAGGACAGTTGGACAGTTTTTCCAGCAGAGAATTTTGGCTAAGTATAGAATTTTTGTGATGTTGGAACCAACTTTGGAGATTCGTGTAGGGGTTGTCGTTGAGAGTTTCTGAGTTTTCTTTGATCTTATGAGTAGAATACATATCATAGATGAACTAGATAATTTTTGTAGAATTTTTATAAATTTATTCGAGCTTCATATTTGGAGCCAAAATTGGATCATCGTGACTTTGTAGAATGTATGAGAAATGTGTAGTTTGTTAAGTTATACCTAAACTCGCTATTAAGATATAGAAATATGATATTTCGTCCCAATTGAGAGTTTAAGCATGTAATATGAATTTTTAGAAGTTTCGGGACCAGGGGTAAAATGGTCATTTACCTGTATAAGGGTATTTTGGTAATCTTTTGTTGATCGATTTTTATATCTTAGAAGTTGGAGACTTCTAAGAAAGTGAGATACATTACTGATTCACTTTCCTTGTATAACAGGCGGTTGCGTTCTACGGTTACAAACCGAGTCGAGATAACGAGAATCGAGTTTCGATTCAGGTAAGTCCTTTGAGCTTACTTAGCTGACTTCTAAATATGAGCATGAATGATGATAGTGGTGTGGGATTGAAATGTTTAGAGAGATAGGTTATGATATATATTTACCGACCTATACTTGGCCTAAGAGTAACGGGCGGTGGCATTCTGCTCAGTTAGCTTGCGAGCGCTGGGGGTTTCTTTAGGGACTAGTCCATACTCGGTTTGTAGTGATGCTACCGGCGGAGGTCAGCTAGACCTACACCCAGTTGGATAAGGAACGGAGGCGAGAGCTGTTAATAACTCTCGTGCCACAACTTAAATTGAATAATGTGAATCACTTAAATAATAGATAATAAACGGTTGAGTGCCAGCATGATGTTTGTTTATTTTTGTTTTCTGCGTGTGTTTGTGCTATTGTTATTCTGCTTATATTTGGATTGTTAGCTAACGGTTTATCCGTGTTGTAGAACTGTAGAGATAGACAGTTGCAGAGAGATCCGGAACGGATGGTCAGCCGGGTCCACGTACTCATTAGATGGGGACGGGGGAGTCTTCCATACGTCATGCATGTTATGTATCTTTATATATGTTTGTAAGGCTGTCACATGTGTACGTTCATACCATTAAAAATATTATGTTTTAGAAATTGCTTTAAATACATTTGTGCCTTGTTGTAAGATCCTAGTAAAGTTGTTGTTAAACCAAGGTCGGGACCCATTGTGAGGTCCTAACCAGTAGCTCCCCGAGTTCCGAGAATTTGGGGTGTTACAACATGGTATCAGAGCCAGGTTGGCAACAATGGCACTTGAAATCTTCTAAAAGACCGGATGTATAAAATAACTAGAACCCGAAAGGGGTCTAAGATTTTCAAAACGAATTTCTGTTTTTACACACGTGCATAGTCGGGTTGTTGGGTTAGTAGTACGTCGGAACACCATTGTTCTCCGTGGATCTCTGCAACTTAGAATGATAGATGTTAGTATATAGAGTTATATCGATATGTTTTAATGTATGATTATATATATGTATATGTGTAGCACGTTAGTATCCTAAAGGATACTTTAGATCCTTTAGTTGTGATATCATAAAGCGATTATCGCTTCATGATAAATCGGCAGCGGATTTGAAGAGTTTTCAACACGAGACAATGGCTTCAGACCTAGGATTGAGTATTATACTCTGGTGGGTGTCCTAGTGACCCTATAAATCATCCGAAGAACGGGTTGGCAAAGAAGTAAGGATGTTGAGATAATTTTCACCATAAGTACAAACAGTTGAGAAAGAAATTCCCGAGTCAGCTCTAATGGAAGGAATAGAAAGTCATACAAGGAACTTGGTCGTATGAAGCCGAGAGATGAATTAAAGAATCACATAGCAGACGACAAGAGCATAGATTGGAGATAATAATAATGGGATAAGAACCAAGTAGAACGGAGCAGAATCATGATGGCGGAATAAAGGATGTTGCAATCGAGACGGATGCTCCATAGACAATGATGAGCATGAGAGACCAGACGAGTCAACTCGGATATGACGATCTGAGGTGCACGGAATGAATACCTACAATTGAGTATAAAAGAGGAAGACCCCGCAAGGGTGGAGAAGTTTTGACCTCATCAAAGATATAAGAAGTTGAAAGGATCCGAGAATTTTTGAATGAAACTTCGACATAAGTATCAAATCATGTAGAGTCCTTCAAGGATACGAGAAGTATAAAACTGGGACAACGAATTTCTATAATGGCAGCATGATCAAAACAACACCCATCAAAGGGAAGAATGTGAGAGAGTTATTTTGGTGGACTAGAAAGTCCACTATAACTTCTCATTCACATAAAGATTTAAGTTACCAACATTAACGGTCATAACAAAGAACCGCAAACAGACGATGAATAAAGTAAGAAAAATCGTGAAGACTTGATAAACTCATTGACGACAAATGAATGCTATGACTGGACTCAAAAGAGTATAGTGATCTTATAAGAGAACAAGAGAAGTGCAGACTGTGGAAGGAGCTAAAGGGGTATTGACAAAGAAATTGGAGAAGATAGATTCTCACCAAGTGTTTCAAACTTCAAAAGAGATTGGAGAACAATAAGTTCGTGATCTTATAGAAGGTCAACTACAGACTAGTTGGTAGTAACTGGGACATAAACGTGCGGGTCAACTAGTGGTAACTGGTTGGCATATAAGGAGAATAACCATAGACCTACGAAATAATTTTATAGACATTTGGAGGACCCTTCAAGAGATCAAAGGCGACAAATGTGAAGTTAAATCGATACCAGTGCTAATACCCTTAATAGTAACATGAACTGAGTTCGAGCCAAGAACCCTAATTAAGAACTTAAGAAGAAAGACGAGACGGCCAGGAATAACCCCCTTATGTCATTTGAGACCAAGGAAACTGTGTGAGTGATTTACTACCTACTGGCTAGGAAAAAGGTACATATCACAACTAGTACAGATGAATTATAAAAGGAGAACTAGAGGAGTAAGTATACACTTTGATAAGGGTCTATGTCAGTCAAGACAGAGTGTGCGTAACCATTCATACAAGGTAGGATGAGGATTCTCTTACGGTAATTGGGGAAGAAACCCTTATGACCAAGAGATGCACAAAATAAAGACCTACAATTGAGAGTAAGAGTGAAGATAGACTCCACAAGTGTAGAGGAGTTTTGACCTCGTCAGAGATATAAGAAGTTGTAAGGAATGACGATACCAGTATCAAAAGGAGTAAGAGGCCGGTAGCAGAGTCAATGGAGTTCAACAGAGCAATATTATAAACCACGCTAATGAAGGAACATGTGAAAATGACCTAGTGGACTGGTGGAAGAGAATTGGTCTAAGGAAACGGAAGTGGGGAGGATAGAACGAACTAACAAAGGGGAAAAGAGTTAACCGAGTAGTGGATGCGTACCAGGAAATTTACGCCATTAGAAGTATGAGAAGAGTGAGTACGATATGTTAAGGTAAGTCAACTATAGAATAAGCAACGTCAGCGGAGGACGTGCAAGTGTTGTTGGTATTGATGAGTTATGTACAGTTAAGAAGAGATAGTTGTGATTGTGGATTATTGAATTAACTATACCGATACTTTGGAGGATTTCCTCAAGTAGGTAACAAAAATCTTCTTAGATAACTAAAGGTATAGAGAGGATCGTGTCTGAGGTTACTTCTTGGCTGGTTAAGATCAAACCCCGGTTGAGTCAGAGAGTTTAGATCCATGTTAGAAGAATTCCAAAAGTAAACGGAAGAGGTCGTCTTCCAACCGTCATCTTAATTCCTTAAGGCAAATAAGGAAGGTATTGAGTACTTCATCCGGATAGGACGTAAGGTGTAATTGAGAGGAAGAGTTTTGGGGTCAATCATTTTAGACTCACGGAAAATGTCCTTATGATTAACGGGTGACAACATAATAATCAAAGTAGCACTGCGGAAGTGTGATGGGTCCTAACCCACAGAACAAGAAATTCGAGAATATAGGAAATGACGTGTCGAGTTTAAGACGGTGAGAATTGGTGAATTGCATTTCGTTTGGAAGGAACTTGAAATAGGCTACGTGGAGTGACAGGAAATTTTGTAAAGGAATTGTATCACTATCTGGATAGACGAGAAAGTATGTGCACACAGAATTATAGAAAGAGAGTGGTACCCATTATAGATCCAAATGAAGCATGCCGACCTCGTCATATGTCTGCAAACAAGTCAATTTGGAATTAAGTACCTAGTAGGGTACTTTAGAATGAGTTCTTAAAGTAACGAGGAAGGAAGTAACGGAGTAATAAAGGTGTTGTGTAGGGCCTGCACTAACAAGCTCAAGGTGATTAACTACCAAGCTGAATCGAAAGGGAGTTATGGGAGTGTACTTACAAACCATTACCCGTACACATAGGAAACATAATCTCAAGAGTAGAGTATAAGGAGAATTTTATATCGTAACAGAGTCGAGTTCCGCTTTGAGTAAGAGGGATATTATAGGACACAGTGTAGTGCTAACAACTTTTGAGTGGTGTGATTAAATAACGGTGATGTGAGATCACCTTGTATCTAATACCGTCATTCCGGACATATTGTATGTCACTCAAGACCTTGAAAAAAAAAAAATACGTGAGAAGCCTAAGGTTGAGCTAACAATATAGTAGATATCCATAAATATTATAATAATGCCAAGTGAATACAAATGATGACCACTAGATTGTGTCTCCACTATTAGACCGGAAAAAGGTAAAGGGATGATTCCTTACCTGAGGAATAAGATGACTGAGTCATATTAAAAGACAAGTGAGTCGTGATACAAAGAGCATTAGGCACTTGGTGAAGTGCTGGCGGAGTTCCAAGACCTTTGGCCTGAGTGTGTAGTCAAGTAAACATAATGAAGGGAATAAAGTTGACTAGGTTATTTTCTGTACGGTCATCAAAGGACCTGGAGGTGAGTTGCAAAATGTGACCACTTGAGGCTGTAAAGTGGTTTATAAGTGATTGATGGACTGATAATCCTCACCCTATTGGAGAGTGTAACCCTAGTTTTCTACGGATTCAGTTAGAGGTATACTTACCAGACAAAAGTTAGGACATCGGCTTAGAGAATCGGGCAATGAAGCCGGATGATACCGGTGAGATATCTAGTTACCACACTAGAACGTGGTAGTAGGCACTGGTGAGGTCTGTACATGAAAAGATTTCAGAGTTAGTAGTTTTATAAAAAGCCGACGAGGCTACCAAGAATACTATGGATAGTATGAGACATAACCTTTCAGAGACCGTTGTGGAGATAGTTGTAATCTAGGGAACGACGAGTTAGGGCTTGACCCTATATCTGTGTTATGTTGTCCGACTGCTTGTTTATTTCATGCTTGAGTGCTTAGTAAGGATGTGTGTTATTGATGACTTTGATATGCGGGATACTTATAGGTGGAAACGATGACTCTTGTGCGATAACAAGTTGATACATTAGATTCGTACCTTGAGAGCTGACCTTCTGACTGGCGTATTTAAGTTTCGGGGCGAAACTTATTCTAAGGGGGATTGATGTAATACCCGAAAGTATTTCTTTCGGCTATTTCGGAAACAAATTAGAACTCAACCGTTGTGACCTCTTTCCGGCGCTCTGGTTCTTTTGTATGGCCTCTCATGTTACAAGTCTTCTTTTAAGTTTCGGGACGAAACTTATTTTAAGGGGGCACTGATGTAACATCCGGAAATTTTCATTTCATTTAATTAATTCCGTAGCAAACCGGGGTTTAATCCGTTGATTTCCTTTATCCACCTAGTAGTACACTATCTCAAAATTTCATCATTTTATGTAACCTCACTTCACATAAAATGATAGAATTTTATATCAAACCCTAATCTTACAAACCCTAGTTCTATCTAAGTGTTTTGACAAAGTCATGACATGCTTTTCACAAGGTCATGACATGCATTTGACATGCACTTGACAAGGCTATGACAACCTTTCAACTATCTCTTTTTCTTTGGATCAGCACACCTCTTTATGAATTAATTGACCTTGGGCTGCTGGTCTCCAACCTTGCTTGATATCCAGCCCAACACTACCCTGTCTTACGTCCAGCCCAACAAGTTATTGCCTCACACCAGCCCAATCTTACCTTGCCCACGTAGACAGCAAAGCCTGAGGAGCTCTCCCTCTCTCCTTCAAAACATAACTGCCAGATCCTGAAAGATCTCCCCATGGACTCAACGCCGGATCTGACCCCCTTCTTTCCTCGCTTTCCAGATCTCGCTACCCTACACGCAACCGGAGTCGCCTTAGACTCACAAAACCGGCGCATCAACATCTTCCGCTCGAACAGTAACAGCGGTGGCGACCGAGAGCACGTCTCACACCGGATCATGCCCCTCCCGCCTCTATGGAACCATCCATGCAGATTGGTCGCAGTGGACGACAACCAACAACTCAGCAAGGAGCGTCCTCCAGCCTCCTCTTCGAAGCAGGTGTAGCAGTCCGTTTGCAAGCCTTCCTTGAAACAGACGCAGCCGGATCAAGCCTTCTTCAACCCTCGGCACAAGAGACTCCCCTGTGTTGCAGCAGATCAGAGATCTGTCTCAACGTGAAACTGGAGCCTCCTCACTACTTCGTCACGAACTACGCCATCACACCAGCCTTCCCTCCTCTCTTGCCTAGGATTCTCATCGATGGTTTCGATCGAGTTATACCGGATCTGTGAGTCCTCTACACTTCGATCTCTTGCCTCCTATCGTTATACCGTTTGATGCAGTAGCTTAGGCGTAAGTTCTTTTTGGAAGAGGGTAGCAAGGCCTGAGGTTGTGTAGTCAGGGTGTCCAGGGTCGAGTATGAGAGGGTAGTAGAGGTTCGAACTTTGGATCGAGTGAGTAGTGTAGGATAGGCTAGATTTGTGGTTGTCTCCTATTAGGAATCGAACTCGTGACCTGTGGGTAGTGTAAGTCATAGGTATCACTGCCAAGGAGAATCGAAGTGGGGATTAGAAATTATAAAGTCCCGAAGTAGGACAGTTGGACAGTTTTTCCAGCAGAGAATTTTGGCTAAGTATAGAATTTTTGTGATGTTGGAACCAACTTTGGAGATTCGTGTAGGGGTTGACGTTGAGAGTTTCTGAGTTTTCTTTGATCTTATGAGTAGAATACATATCATAGATGAACTAGATAATTTTTGTAGAATTTTTATAAATTTATTCGAGCTTCATATTTGGAGCCAAAGTTGGATCATCGTGACTTTGTAGAATGTAGGAGAAATGTGTAGTTTGTTAAGTTATACCTGAACTCACTATTAAGAGATAGAAATATGATATTTCGTTCCAATTGAGAGTTTAAGCATGTAATATGAATTTTTAGAAGTTTCGGGACCAGGGGTAAAATGGTCATTTACCTGTATAAGGGTATTTTGGTAATCTCTTGTTGACCGATTTTTATATCTTAGAAGTTGGAGACTTCTAAGAAAGTGAGATACATTACTGATTCACTTGCCTTGTATAACAGGCGGTTGCGTTCTACGGTTACAAACCGAGTCGAGATAACGAGAATCGAGTTTCGATTCAGGTAAGTCCTTTGGGCTTACTTAGCTGACTTCTAAATATGAGCATGAATGATGATAGTGGTGTGGCATTGAAATGTTTAGAGAGATAGGTTGTGATATATATTTACCGACCTATACTTGGCCTAAGAGTAACGGGCGGTGGCATTCTGCTCAGTTAGCTTGCGAGCGCTGGGGGTTTCTTTAGGGACTAGTCCATACTCGGTTTGTAGTGATGCTACCGGCGGAGGTCAGCTAGACCTACACCCAGTTGGATAAGGAACGGAGGCGAGAGCTGTTAATAACTCTCGTGCCACAACTTCAATTGAATAATGTGAATCACTTAAATAATAGATAATAAACAGTTGAGTGCCAGCATGATGTTTGTTTATTTTTGTTTTCTGCGTGTGTTTGTGCTATTGTTATTCTGCTTATATTTGGATTGTTAGCTAACGGTTTATCCGTGTTGTAGAACTGTAGAGATAGACAGTTGCAGAGAGATCCGGAACGGATGGTCAGCCGGGTCCACGTACTCATTAGATGGGGACGGGGGAGTCTTCCATACGTCATGCATGTTATGTATCTTTATATATGTTTTTAAGGCTGTCACATGTGTACGTTCATACCATTAAAAATTTTATGTTTTAGAAATTGCTTTAAATACATTTGTGCCTTGTTGTAAGATCCTAGTAAAGTTGTTGTTAAACCAAGGTCGGGACCCATTGTGAGGTCCTAACCAGTAGCTCCCCGAGTTCCGAGAATTTGGGGTGTTACACTACACACCTCAATAGACAACCCGTACTTGTGCGTTCTCAGTTTTCACTGACTAACTTGTATCTGAGCATCTCCGAAGTTAACGACTTACCCTTCTACCATACTTCCTTGCTACCATACTCCTGAAAGGATACCCTCTCGGGGTACTTTATCTTAACTTCACTAGCTTATTTTATTATGCTTCAACTCTGTTAGCTCTTTCTACGCTCCTTTCTTCCCTCCGCTTCTGTAAGATAACCATACCTACCCAATACTCTCGTCTCATATGTCCCGCCTTTATAGGCTTAACCGCTCTTCATAATGTTTAGCAAATGCACTCTTCGAATATTCTGACATTAATTAGCCTCCACTAGCATCCTTCTTGGTTGATAACTTAAGCTCTTCCATCCAGCTCCTTGTTTCCTCTTTCATCTTCTGAAGATCATCCTCCTCACACACTTCCTCCTTATTAGTGTTGATTAGTCTCATCACAATGATGGAAGTCGATTGACTCTCACAGTATATTCACTATGTGAATTTTCACCATGTGATCCTCCTCGTAACTCTCAACTTCTGAATACATCACCCGCTTAGGATCTTGCAAAGATCGTTATTTCACCCTATGGTATCTCCGTAAGCTTAACTTACGGTTCTCATAAATCTTTCCCAATGTCTTTTCATCTTGACTCCCATGCTTAGGGGAGCCTATTGAAAACTCGTCTTACTTATAACGCCACTTTTATCCTTGAGCGAGAATGTAGTCCTCTCTACTTGATTCGCACCTTCAGTTCATCGGCACCGTACTGGGAAAAACTTTAAGTTCGTTGTCTCTAGTTGCTACATTGATGCTCCATCACGGCTTCTTCATAAGTTCATATCACTCCATACCTTAATGTTGCTTTTATATTGGTATAGTCTCCATCTTGGCTTCGCTTAAGTTGACACGAGGTTTTCTTTTTATTTGTTTGTCATTTGGTTACGTCATCTCTTGTCTTCTTCTTCGACGTCCTCTTAAAGGAGTCCGGGAAATCACCGGGGTGCTTGCGAAAACTTGATGCTCAACTTGATAACTTGAGCATACTCATATTCGTATGTATACTATCCTAAGTCAAAAGGTGTTGTCCAAGCGGGCGATGATAGCTTTCTATCATCTTAGCTATAAGGTCCTCTATCACTAATATGATTTTAGCATACCATATGTTTATATATAAATATATATAATGATATAAACGTCAAGCTACTACTATAAATATAATCATTCCAGAAACAGTTTACAACTCAACATATAAGTATAGTCCAAAACATCCTAAGTCCACCTATACATATCTACATATATACATATATATATATACACATAATATAATAATCAATAACTACGTCGCCGAGATCCGCGGAGGAAGTGGTGGTCCCGTACATTCTACCCCAACTGACTCATGCACATGATTTGAAAACAAAATTCATTTCTTTAAAACTCAGAACCCTTGAGGGTTCTGTTTATTTTTATTCGGCCTTTAGAAGATTGCGAGTGCCATTGTTGTCAACCTAGGGCTCTGATACCACTTTTGTAACACCCCGAATCCGCGGGACTCGGAATGCTACGGGCGGAGACCTCACAATGGGTCCCGACCCTTAGCCTGACAACAATTTCACCGGATCTTGCAACAAGGCACAAATAAAGGCCAAAACCGAAATACATTTTTGTATGCAATGTTATGAAACCCGAAAATAAAAGAAATGAAAGACTTCAACCGTCCTTACAACAACATCAACACAATATATAATAACAACAACACAAGGACTCCAAAAAACCAACTCAACCTAAGATGTACGGAACCCCGGCTGCCCACTCCTCCGGATCACTCGACCACATCCTATCCTGTACATCAACTACAACAATCGGTATAAAACCGTTAGCTCACATTCTAGGCATTATAAAGATAATATGGCACAAACACACACAGGAGAACACAAGGCACACAACATGAACATTCATTCTATAATATCTTTTTAGGTCGTTCCATATCTAATTCATTTGTTTCAAGTGTGACACAAGAGTCTTATAACTCTTGCCTCTGTCCCCGTGTAACCAACAGGAGTGTGGCGGCGCCCAACCCGTATACCCTGAGGGAGTGATGAAGAAGCCCGCCCGTATACCGTGTATGGCCTGGTCGCAGAGATCCCCCCAGTCTCCCTCGGGAAACTGAGCGGTGATGTCACCGCCCGATAATAATAACGATGGGCCAAATAATATAGTCAAGTAGTCCTTATCCGGTTTCATGATCAAAAGCGATAAACACACACTACCATAATGTATCCAAATAATGCATAAAAGCGGCTAAGTAAGTCCAAGGACTTACCTCGTCCCAAATCTAGCCAAATAACCGATCTCACTTCCCGTAGGAATATAAACAAGGCCTGTGCAAGACAAGGCACGATAATCAATAACTAACCGATAAGCTAGAAGTCTCAGGCTTCTAGTCTCCCAAAACCTATATGAGGTCACACCCTAGCATGCTAGGTCCGACTCCTAATCTCGAAGATCGTCCTAAGATAATACCAAACATAACTCGACACAATCTCATAACTATCCAACAACCATACACGGTTCAAGGCCACTACTTGGCATTTGCCCTAAGTTATGATAGATCCAACCTAGCATGATTCTACCACTAAACATAACAAGATCGAGGAAGAAGGTACTCACACACGATCCGAGGTTGAAGATGATCTACGGACGTCGAGATTGGGTTCGTCGGTCTATAACGGCCGCTTCTGGACCTAAAACCAAAGTTAAGGAAATTTAGCTTGTATGCTAAATTTGAACGGAAAATAACGTATAATATTCTAAGGAAAATCCGCTTGGAAAACAAGGTTAAAAACCCGCAAAACATTTCCCGGAGTGACTTATGCCATTTTATAAACCTGAGTCAAAATCCGAAATAAAACTTTGGGCCATATGTAACACCCCGAATTCTCAGAACTCGGGACATTACTGGTTAGGACCTCACAATGGGTGCCGACCTCAGTTTGACAACAACATTACTAGGATCTTGCAACAAGACACAAATAAAGAAACGGAAATTCATAAAACCATGTTTTTATAGTAATGAATGCAACATTGTCTAGTAGCCTAAGGTACTTAAACAAAAGAAAAGAACAATTGTCTTAACCAAAAGAAAGGAAAGACAAAACAACCCCAACCCCGCTCTAAGGATTACGGAGACCCGGCTGACCACTACTTCCGGATCACTCAGCTGTAGATCTAACCTGCGGTAAATCTAAAACAACAACAATAAGAACCGTTAGCTAGTTATCTAAATATTAGCAGAATAATAGCAGCACAAACACACTCAGATAAACATAAACACTCAGCATGCTTTCAAACAAGTCCGTTTTATTATCTTGCTTTAATTTACTCGTTCACTCTAGTGATACTTATTTTGTGACACGAGGAATTCCCAAACCTCGCCTCCGCCCCCGTGTAACCATCAGGAATGGATCCGATGCATCTCACCTTGTACCTGCATGGTCTGGGTATAGAGAACCTCCCAGTCTCCTGTCAGAGCTGGGCAGTGATGTCACGGCCCGTTATACATACACTTGGGCCTTAAACGTAAATAATAACCGTCGTCCTAGCAAGTTATTATTATTAAACACTCAAATAGCACACACAACTACTATCATTCAACTAACACTCAGAAACTGGCTAAGTAAGTCGCAAGGACTTACCTGAATCAAAACACTCTACACTCCTCAAAAAGTCCGTACTCGTGGTAACTCAAGTGCCTGTCAATGAAGGCTTGTGTATCAAAATCACATCTCTATGTCCAACCTCATGCGAAGGAATTACGGAAAGAACGATTCTCATACGGTAAAAGACCGTTTTACCCTTAGTGTAGATAATTCTCCGGGTCACTTCTTGACCTCTAATATTTCTTTTGGAACACTTTTCTAATCTAAGATTACTTCCAAAATAGTTTACTAAGGTTATAAAAATTAATATCGTCCACTCGTCATCTGGAATTACATTACTTCATTTTCGGGTATTAACTAATCTTATATACATATCTATATATTTGTATATATATATATATACGTCCATGCATACTAACCTTCCTTCCAAATATATAACATCCGTAACTCTTAGGTATTTAGATATATATATAAATTCACATACTTTATAATTTCTCCAACTCAACTCATAAGTATACTTTTATTTCATATACTATATATACGTATATTTATGTACTCGACATACCTTCTCTATATAAACTCACACCTGTTCTTATTACTCTTCCGTAACTGAATGTACATATGTACTTATATGTATCCTATATATATATATTTTCCGAACCAACTTAAACATACACATCTTGTATCTCCATTCACGTTTTCTTACCCTATATTAACACCGTACTCGTATATATATACACACTTACGTCTCTTATACCTATCAATTTATACATATATACATACTGCAGGGGTAAGACACACCTCTAATCTATACATATATATGTACTGCAGGGGTAGGAGACACATCAAATCTATACATATATGCGTACTGCAGGGGGTAAGAGACACATCCAAACTATACATATATACGTACTGCAGGGGGAAGAAGGATCGGAGAAGCCGGCTTACCGGAGTTGCAGTCCGGCAGGGAGGTGCGCTAGCGTTCCGGGCGGCCTCACTGTGGTCGATCTGTTGGTTGCAACTGTTGGCAGCGAGGTGAGACCCGACACTCAACTGCGCAGGACGGGAGGGTTAACCTCGTTGGATTCGAACCAGTAACCGGAAAGAAGAGAGACGGAAGGAAGAGGGAAGATGAGACCTTACCGGCCCGACTGGAAGCGGACGGCGGTCTGGCTGGTGCTCCGGTCGGCGTTAGTGGTGTCCTGGACTGTCGGAAACAACCACGTGATTGGGTTCCTGTCGACCGAAGAGGAGCAGTGCAAGGTTAACGATATTCACGCACGGGAGAAGAAATGGCGAGGAGGGAGAGGCGGCGGCCGTACCTGGATTCTGGTGGGTCTGGCGATCGACAGGGAGGCCACGCGGTGGCTCCGGTGTGGCGGACGAGGCGAGGCAGTGTCTTCGATCGACTGTTGCAGTGGGGTGAGTTCCGGAGGTGCAGAAAGCGAGGAAGGCAAAAAGAAGAGATGGCTGATAACCAGATTTATGAATTAGGATTAGGTAGTCACTTAGATAGATTTCTCATTCATTTGTACAAGTTTTGGCATTGATTCATGACGTCCTCGCTCAATTCACGCACATTTCTAGAAAAGACGTCTACACTACCTTTTATCGGTTTTGTAGGTAATTCGGGGATCTATTGAACGTTAATCGATACATTTGAGGGCCAAGCCTCATGATGGTACACATCCAAAGCTTTGGAGGAGCATAATTAGAGCAACAAAGGACACAAAGACCACTATTGGTGCAAGCAATGGATCAACTCATGGCTAAACGAGCATAACAAGTTTCTGCTGAAGAAAATCGGACCAGCAAGCAGCTAAATCGGCCGATTTATTGCTCTGGGTCGATTTTTAGGCCTTTGACAGCTTAAAGCCACGTGTCCCACGATCTCTTGCCCGTCCTTGCTCTTGGTGGAGAATATAAGTGGTCCCTCAGGTGGTTGCTGAGCATCTCTCCTCTCTCACACTCTCATTGACAGCTCATTGGATCTTGGAAGAAGATTGGAGAAGAAGAAAAGCTCCCAAGGATTGAAGGAAGAAGAAGAAGACCATTCTAAGAGTGATTTTAAGTGATTTTGTAGACTTGAATTGAAGAACTAATTGCAAGGATTGTTAAGAACGTTTTGCATCTTCATTTTACAAGTTTGTAAGTCTTGCTACAACTTGGATTTGGCTGAGATTTATTGATTTTGCTTACTCATCTTTCATTACTCATCTATGAACACCATGTATGCTTGTTTGATGATTTCGGATCTTGATATGCATATTATTGGCTAGTTTCTTGTGATTTTAGAGTGATGGATTGATGGTTATGGCTTGGGTGATGATAGGATGGACTTATATGTTAGTTTAGGATGATTTGTATGCACGAAACCCATTTCAGAGACAAAAATCGACCTGTTCTTCATCTAGATCGTCCGATTTTTTGTATGATCCACCCGATTTTCTTCTCTGTTGCTCTTTAATTGATGAATCTGCATGTTGGGGTCCTTGGTTGTTTAAATCCTAGTGTTTATTAAGCCTAATTTAGCTTAGAATCACCTAATGCTACCAACCTAAGTGAGGGAAGAGATCTACCCGATGATTTCCGATCTTAGATACCTAAGATGATGAATGCTAGGTAGTAGTGAGCCTCATAAGCCGCTATTGGATTGAGTGTGCTAGGATCATTGCTTGAGATTTCCCTATTCCGAGACTTACCCGGTAAGGAGAGGGTTACCCTTAAGTAGCATCTAGTTTGTGAGGAATTCCTTACTCTAACCCCTAGAGACTTACCCGGTAATAGGAGTTTGATGCGGGATTAGTGAAGTGAGAGACCTACCCGGTAATTGCTTCCATTAGCGAAACATTCTTTTCCAAACACCGCAGCTTGTCCTTAGAATCCTTAGAACCTTGAGTCCAATGCCATAACCGGAAATCTTGACCTCTAGAATCTACTTTTCCCTCTTGATTATATACTTGTGCTTTGTGTTACTTACTCGTTTGCTAGCTTACTTTGTTAGTTGTTTTATTACTTTGCTTGACTTGTGATCTTTGTTTAATCACCACAAAAACCAACAAAAAAACATTGTGTTTTCCATTTTCTTTGTTCCTCACCTTATCTTAGTCTAGATTTACACTATTTTTGATCATTGCTTGACTCGATTTCACCTTAGTCTTTGTGTTCGACCTCGGAATACTTACCTTTCTACAAACGTCCCGTACACTGCGGGTTCGCTAGGAGTTAGGATAATTATAACGAGTATAAATTTAAGACTTATTGCGTGCACATCTATTCCTAGACGTAACAAGTTTTTGGCGCCGTTGCCGGGGACTAGGTCTAGATCGAGTCTAATTTGTGATTGTTTGTAGTGTAGATCTTTCTTGTTGCTTTTGATCTCTCTTTGGTGTGTGTCTTTGCTTTTCAGGACATCTCTTACTCTTTAGGTGTATGCGAAGATCTCGTGGCAAGGATTTAGCTCCATTCGATCCCGAACCGGAGAAAACCCTTAGATCTAGATCCAAGAGCATTCGAAAAGAGAAAGAGATGGCCGGTAGGAACCTCCAAGCTGAGTTGGATGAAGCCTTAGAGCAAATAAGGCTAAGAGATGAGCTCTTGGAGGAAGAAAGGAGACTTGCCAATGAGAGGCAAGAGGCAACTAGGAGGGAGATTGAGGAGATTAGGCAAGCACTTGTGCAAAGGGAGCTTAACCGTCAACAACCTCCTCCACCTCCACCACAACCGCAGCCGGCGGTGAACGTTAGGGTTGTGCCCATTGCTATGGATGAGCCACAAACGTTGGGGCAACGTATGGATCTGGCACAAAGAGCACACCGCCCGGGTGTGAACTTAGGAGATCCCGCAGCCCATGATTACGAGCTCCGCCCTCAAGTTCTACAAATGATCCGGCATAACCAATTTGGAGGGATGGAAGGAGAGTCTCCTCACCAACATTTGATGAACTACGAGATTTTGATGGAGACTCTTAGACCGCCGAGATTGGAGAGCAACAACCATAAGCTAAGGGCTTTCTCCTTCTCTCTTAAGGACAAGGCCTTAGCTTGGTATCAATCTATTCCGCAAGGGCGAGTTGGTACTTGGGAGGAGATGACAACCGAGTTTTTGACTAAGTTCTTCCCATCCTCCAAGACTACCGAATTAAGAGGGAAGATCAATGCCTTCGTGATGAAGGATAGAGAGAGTTTGTTCAAGTCTTGGGAGAGATTCAAAGACCTTCTCCTAGATTGTCCACACCATGGCATACCGAAAATTGAGCTATTGGAGATCTACTTCAAAGGACTTGATGAAGATAGCCAATTCAAGCTTCAATCCCTTTCCGGTGGGACTTTCATGGAGAAGCATGTAGATGATGCTTGGGAGTTTGTGGAGAAGCAAGCTCTAGTGATTGAGAAGTACTCCCATAGGAAGAGTGAAGGGAGAAAGGCGGGAGCATATGAGGTGAGTGAGGTCACCATGAGCAACTTCAAGCTCGATGCCATCAACAATGAGTTGAAATCCTTGAGGGAGTTGTGTGCTACAACTTTGAAGAACCAAGCAACCCCTCAAGTGCTTCCCCAAGCCAACCTATCTTCCAAGGAGGAGGATGTGAACTATATGGGAAGGGGCAACTACAACAACTACCAAGGCCCAAGGAACTTCAACAACAACCGGCAATTCAACAATTACCGGCCCAACCATAACCATCCCGGGTTTTCTTACTCTAACCCGGATGGAGCCTTGAACCCTCCCGCTTCTACAAGCACAACTCCACCACCAAGAGCTTCACAAGAACCTCCACCCGGATTCACTCAACCGCCAAAGGATAGAACGGAAATGATATTTGAGCAATTGCTAGGAAGGTTGAGCGGTCTTGAGAGCACGGTGACTTCCATTTCCAAAGCTCAAAAAGTATTGGAAGCACAAGTGTTCCAAAAGGCGGGTGAAGCACATAGAGATCCGGGGAAGCTTCCCGGAAGGACCGAAGAAAACCCAAAGGGCCAAGTGTTGGCCATTACAACAAGAAGTGGGTTAAGCATGAAGGATCCTTTGCCCAAGGAGAATGCTAAAGGGAAGCAAGTGGTGAATGAAGAAGAGACTTCACAAGGAGATGGAGGCAAGAGCAAGGATGTAGAGCCAAGATGTGTGGCACCGCCTCCATACAAGCCACCACTACCGTTCCCTCAATCACGAGCAAGAGCTCGCTTGGACAATCACTTTGGTAAATTCCTTGAACTTATGTCTAAATTGCATATTAACATTCCGTTCATGGATGCTATCTTAGGTATGCCGGCGTATGGCAAGTTCTTGAAGGAAATACTCTCCAACAAAAGGAAGTTGGAGGAGTATGGTGAGATAAGGATGACTAAGAGATCCTCGGAGTTGATTCAAACAATGAAGGAGGAGATGCCTCCTAAGCTAAGGGATCCGGGATCCTTTTGTGTGCCAATCGGAGTAGGAGAAGTGAAGTATGATGCCCTATGTGATCTTGGGGCAAGTGTAAGCATCATCCCGCTTGCACTTTGCAACAAGGTTGGGCTAGGAGAGCCAAAGCCGGTCAAGATGACTCTTTACATGGCGGACCGCTCAATCACTCATCCGGTTGGGATCTTGGAAGACATCCCGGTGCAATTAGGGAAGTTCTATGTGCCCATAGACTTCGTTGTTTTAGACATCCCGGCGGACTATCCGGTTCCTATCATCTTGGGGAGACCTTTCCTAGCTACTTCCGGATGTCTAGTGGATTGCAAGAATGGGACTCTCTCCTTCAACATTGGAGAAGAGAACATCAAGTTCAAGCTATCAACAATGATGAAAGGGCCAACCCTTGATGAAGATGTGTTGAACATAGTTGAGGAAGAGGAGTCTAGAGAGGTTGTGAGCTCAATCTTGCTCAAGGATCCGCTTGAGAGAGTTCTTAGCTCAAGCTTGATGGAAGAAGGAGTTGAGGAGAGTAGCAATGAAGTAATCAAGGCCTTGAATGCATTGGACGAGCTACCAAGTGTGGGATTTGAAGTGCTAGAAGAAGAGAGAAACTGGCAGAAAAATCGGACTGCCTGCCAAAAATCGGCCGATTTTTGTACTTATGCTGAAATTTCAGCCAGTTTTGCCAAAACAGAAACTCAGATCGACCCCCCTTCAGAAAAATCGGCCGATTTTTCTTCCTGGACCGATTTTCCTGAGTCTTTTCAGCATCAACCACTTGAGTATGAGCAATCATCAAGGGACTTCAAGGAGGCTTCCATGGCTTTGCAATCATCTCAACCTACATTGTATGGATCATCTCCAACCGAAAAAGGTCCTCCTCAACTTGATCTTAAACCTCTTCCTTCTCATTTAAAGTATGCTTTCCTTGGTTCAAATTCTACTTATCCAGTGATTATGAATGCATCTTTGAATGATGATGAGCTTGATAGATTGTTGAATGAATTGAAACTGCATAGAAAGGCAATAGGATACACCATTGATGATCTTGTTGGCATCAAGCCATCTTTGTGCATGCATAGGATAATGATGGAAGATAATCATAAACCCTCTATTGAACATCAAAGAAGGTTAAATCCTATAATGAAAGAGGTAGTTAAGAAGGAGATCATAAAGTTGCTAGATGCGGGAATTATCTACCCTATCTCGGATAGTAAGTGGGTTAGTCCCGTTCATGTAGTACCTAAGAAGGGTGGGATGACCGTAGTAACCAATGAGAACAATGAACTAATCCCCACTAGAACGGTTACGGGATGGAGGATGTGCATTGACTATAGGAAGCTTAACATGGCCTCTAGGAAAGATCACTTCCCTCTTCCTTTCATTGACCAAATGCTAGAGAGATTAGCTCAACACTCTCATTTTTGCTACCTAGATGGCTATAGTGGATTCTTCCAAATCCCTATCCACCCCGATGACCAAGAGAAAACAACCTTTACATGTCCATGGGGTACTTTTGCATATAGGAGAATGCCATTTGGGTTGTGTAATGCACCCGCCACCTTCCAAAGGTGTATGATGGCTATCTTTTCGGAATACATAGAAAATATCATGGAAGTGTTTATGGATGATTTCTCTATTTATGGTTCTTCTTTCGATGATTGCTTGACTAACTTGTCCTTAGTATTACAAAGATGTGAGGAGACAAATCTTGTCTTAAATTGGGAAAAATGCCACTTCATGGTAAGTGAAGGTATTGTGTTAGGACACTTGGTGTCTAACCGTGGCATTGAGGTTGATAGAGCGAAAATTGAAACGATAGAGAAGTTGCCGCCACCTACCTCGGTGAAGGGGGTAAGGAGCTTTTTAGGGCATGCCGGTTTTTACCGGAGGTTCATTCAAGATTTCTCTAAAATTTCTAAGCCTCTCACTAACCTACTAATGAAGGATGTTGATTTTGTCTTCTCCAAAGATTGCCTTGAAGCTTTTTCTAGGTTGAAGAACGCCTTGATCTCCGCACCCATCATGCAACCTCCGGATTGGAGTTTACCGTTTGAGATCATGTGTGATGCAAGCGATGTAGCCGTTGGGGCTGTTTTGGGGCAAAGGAAAGATGGGAAAACTCATGCTATTTATTATGCTAGCAAGACGCTAGATGATGCCCAACTTAACTATGCCACAACTGAGAAAGGGTTGCTAGCGGTAGTGTATGCCTTTGAGAAGTTTCGGTCATACCTCGTTGGAGCGAAAGTCATAGTGTATACGGATCATGCTGCGATCCGTTATCTCCTTACCAAGAAGGATGCAAAGCCTAGATTGATTCGATGGATCCTTCTTCTTCAAGAGTTTGACTTGGAAATCCGGGACAAGAAGGGATCCGAGAACTCCGTGGCGGATCATCTTAGTAGACTCCCACCGGTAGAGCTTGAGAGAGATGACGTCCCGATTGATGACTCATTCCGGGATGAGCAATTGCAAATGGTGGAGGAATGCTTGTTCCAAGTGTCTAGAGGAAGTGAGCCATGGTACGCCGACATTGTTAACTACTTGGTGTGTGAGGAAGTGCCTCCCGGTTTGACATATGCCCAAAGGAAGAAGTTCTTCAAAGATGTGAGGCATTACTATTGGAGCGAGCCACTTTTGTTCAAAAGAGGGCCGGATGGGATGTTTAGAAGATGCATACCGGAGGATGAGGTGGAGAGTGTGATCCGCCATTGTCATTCCTTGCCATGTGGAGGGCATGCTAGTGCACACAAGACATGTGCGAAAGTGCTACAATCGGGCTTCTTTTGGCCAAGTTTGTTCAAGGACGTGCAAGGCTTTGTGGTAGCTTGTGATGCTTGCCAAAGGACGGGCAACATCTCAAGGAGAAATGAGATGCCCTTGAACAACATACAAGAGGTGGAAATATTTGATGTGTGGGGTGTGGACTTCATGGGACCTTTCCCCTCTTCATGTGGCAACCTCTACATCCTATTGGCGGTTGACTATGTTTCAAGATGGGTGGAGGCAATCGCCTCTCCTACAAATGATGCCAAGGTTGTGGTGCGGTTCTTCAACCGAGTGATCTTTCCTAGGTTTGGAACACCTAGGGTGATCATAAGCGATGGAGGGAAGCATTTCACCAATAGGAATTTTGGAGCACTTTTGGCCAAGTATGGGGTGACTCATAAGGTGGCAACACCTTACCATCCCCAAACTAGTGGCCAAGTGGAGATCTCCAACCGGGAGATCAAGGCCATTCTTGAGAAGACGGTATCAAGGACGAGAAAAGATTGGGCTATGAAGCTCGATGATGCCTTGTGGGCATATAGGACCGCCTTCAAAACACCAATTGGCACCACTCCTTACAAGTTGGTCTATGGAAAGTCTTGCCACCTTCCGGTAGAGATGGAGCATCGAGCATATTGGGCTATAAGGTGGCTAAATTTTGATCTCAAGGAGGCCGGAGAAAAGCGGTTGCTAGACATGAACACCCTTGAGGAGATCCGGCTGGATGCATATGAGAATGCTCGGATTTACAAGGAGAGAACCAAGCGATGGCATGATAAGAGGATCATCCCAAAGGAGTTGAGTGAAGGAGACCTTGTCCTTCTCTTCAACTCAAGGCTGCGGCTTTTTCCCGGAAAGCTCAAATCAAGATGGACCGGGCCCTATGTTGTGAAGAAGGTCTTTCCTCATGGAGCGGTGGAGATAGGAGGAGATCATTGTGGTAACTTCAAGGTGAATGGACATCGATTGAAGAAGTACATCCCGGAAGCCCCGGTGGAAGTGATTGCCCCGCTTCACCTCGATTGAAACGCTCCCGAATTTGGTCAAGCTAATGACCTTAAAGAAGCGCTTAATGGGAGGCAACCCATTGGTATATATTTTTCCTTGTGTTTTTCTTGCTTTTGTTTAATCTCACTCTTGGTGTGCTTTGTTTTTCTTTTGTGTTTTTGGGTGCTAGATCTTGTTGATTATCATGAGTTATGGGATGTTGGAGGTCATGTGGAAGCCTCATGGACCAGTTGAAGGAACAAGATCCAAGCACATGGACGAAGAGGAAAGCACCCAGAAAAATCGGCCTGTTCATCAATAAATCGGCCGATTTTCCTGGGCTATGTGGCAATTTTTCCTCTGTACAAGGGAAAGTGATGATCTCCAATCAAGCATGGGTGGAGCGGACGTGGAACTTGGACGGCTTGCGGTGCCAAGCGCGGGTTCCGACATCATAACGAACATCAAGAGCTCTCTACCATCCTTGACCGATCATCCACCATCATCATTCAATGTGAACCGAAATACCAAAGCATCACCAATTTTACATTGTGAGAACTCTCTTTCACTTCTTTATTTAGTTTACACATTAGGGACAATGTGTTTCTAAGTATGGGGTGGGGTTTTCATGATCACTTGCATGATTAGCATCTAGGATAGTTTAACTTTGTCACATGTTTCATTATGTCTTGCATTGTACATACATATTTCGAAAAATCCAAAAAAATCAGAAAATTTAAACATTTTTGTGCTTTCTAGGCTTGGATATGACCCTAATGATGAACCTTGTCTTGTGGATTGGCTATGGATGACCTTGTGTGTTTAATTGATGATGCATATGTGGACTTGAAGTACTTCTCTTGAAACCATCAATGAGTTGTGATCATGAATGTTTGCCTTGATTGAATTGAGTATTGAAAATCGAAATCGCATGCTAGTTCTTGCACATCATCTAGGAATGAATGAGGCAATTCATCTTTCCCTACTTCTCATCTTGATCACGTTGTTTGAGCACCTCAATTGATATAAATTGACCTCTTTTGACCCATCCGGGAATAGGAGCATGCTAGTGTGTTGATGTGTGTGAAAAGCAAGTGTGGGGTGAAGTTGTTGAAGAAAGAATGATGTGAATGAAATGCTGAAATTGTTGTGAAAGTATAGACAAAAATATAGGTTTGGGGATGTTGGTTTAAATGACAAGTAACTCGGTACACTTCACATAATCGGGTGTTGGTGCCTTGCCAAAGTCAAATAAACCAATAGTCCTAACGAGCTTTGGTATGTGTGCCCGGTGTGGATGCATCTCGAAAAATAGAAAAGCCCGAGAATGGCTAATCACCAAGGTTTCGGCTTTTGCACACCAATGCCATTGTCTCAAAAATAAAAGAATGAAAAGAAAATGAAGAAAAATATACACTTGAGGGAAGTTGATAAGAAAATTTGAAGTTGTGGTTGTTTAGTTCCTTTCCCGGATTAGCATCACAAAGCCTAGAAAACTCCCGCCTAATCACAACGTTTCTTGGCCTTCTATTTCACAAGTCCTTATGACCTACTTGCATGCGTGTAAGACTAAGTGATTTAGATTGGATATGCTCATGATCAACTTGACTTCTTCATCTTTACATTTCATTGTATGCTATCAAGTTAAGTGTAATTGTCTTTCCATGCTTTCATTTATTTGATACATAATTGCTTGTCCATTGCCATGAAACATGACTATGAAGGTGATCCAATATTAGAAGCACAACTCCAAAAGATTTTGACAATTTTTCTGCATACATAAATCGTGTCATCTCTTAGTCTATAGTTGGGAATTTGCTCGGGGACGAGCAAATCTTAAGTATGGGGTATTTTTGATAACAAGATTTATGAATTAGGATTAGGTAGTCACTTAGATAGATTTCTCATTCATTTGTACAAGTTTTGGCATTGATTCATGACGTCCTCGCTCAATTCACGCACATTTCTAGAAAAGACGTCTACACTACCTTTTATCGGTTTTGTAGGTAATTCGGGGATCTATTGAACGTTAATCGATACATTTGAGGGCCAAGCCTCATGATGGTACACATCCAAAGCTTTGGAGGAGCATAATTAGAGCAACAAAGGACACAAAGACCACTATTGGTGCAAGCAATGGATCAACTCATGGCTAAACGAGCATAACAAGTTTCTGCTGAAGAAAATCGGACCAGCAAGCAGCTAAATCGGCCGATTTATTGCTCTGGGTCGATTTTTAGGCCTTTGACAGCTTAAAGCCACGTGTCCCACGATCTCTTGCCCGTCCTTGCTCTTGGTGGAGAATATAAGTGGTCCCTCAGGTGGTTGCTGAGCATCTCTCCTCTCTCACACTCTCATTGACAGCTCATTGGATCTTGGAAGAAGATTGGAGAAGAAGAAAAGCTCCCAAGGATTGAAGGAAGAAGAAGAAGACCATTCTAAGAGTGATTTTAAGTGATTTTGTAGACTTGAATTGAAGAACTAATTGCAAGGATTGTTAAGAACGTTTTGCATCTTCATTTTACAAGTTTGTAAGTCTTGCTACAACTTGGATTTGGCTGAGATTTATTGATTTTGCTTACTCATCTTTCATTACTCATCTATGAACACCATGTATGCTTGTTTGATGATTTCGGATCTTGATATGCATATTATTGGCTAGTTTCTTGTGATTTTAGAGTGATGGATTGATGGTTATGGCTTGGGTGATGATAGGATGGACTTATATGTTAGTTTAGGATGATTTGTATGCACGAAACCCATTTCAGAGACAAAAATCGACCTGTTCTTCATCTAGATCGTCCGATTTTTTGTATGATCCACCCGATTTTCTTCTCTGTTGCTCTTTAATTGATGAATCTGCATGTTGGGGTCCTTGGTTGTTTAAATCCTAGTGTTTATTAAGCCTAATTTAGCTTAGAATCACCTAATGCTACCAACCTAAGTGAGGGAAGAGATCTACCCGATGATTTCCGATCTTAGATACCTAAGATGATGAATGCTAGGTAGTAGTGAGCCTCATAAGCCGCTATTGGATTGAGTGTGCTAGGATCATTGCTTGAGATTTCCCTATTCCGAGACTTACCCGGTAAGGAGAGGGTTACCCTTAAGTAGCATCTAGTTTGTGAGGAATTCCTTACTCTAACCCCTAGAGACTTACCCGGTAATAGGAGTTTGATGCGGGATTAGTGAAGTGAGAGACCTACCCGGTAATTGCTTCCATTAGCGAAACATTCTTTCCCAAACACCGCAGCTTGTCCTTAGAATCCTTAGAACCTTGAGTCCAATGCCATAACCGGAAATCTTGACCTCTAGAATCTACTTTTCCCTCTTGATTATATACTTGTGCTTTGTGTTACTTACTCGTTTGCTAGCTTACTTTGTTAGTTGTTTTATTACTTTGCTTGACTTGTAATCTTTGTTTAATCACCACAAAAACCAACAAAAAAACATTGTGTTTTCCATTTTCTTTGTTCCTCACCTTATCTTAGTCTAGATTTACACTATTTTTGATCATTGCTTGACTCGATTTCACCTTAGTCTTTGTGTTCGACCTCGGAATACTTACCTTTCTACAAACGTCCCGTACACTGCGGGTTCGCTAGGAGTTAGGATAATTATAACGAGTATAAATTTAAGACTTATTGCGTGCACATCTATTCCTAGACGTAACAATGGCGGCGTCTTACCGGACGGAGGGCGGTCGGCGAGGCAGTGGTGGCGCCTCCGGTGGAAGGCGGGAGCCTGCTGGTGGTTGCGGCGTCGGAGTTGCGAGGGAGAAGAGGCAGCGATTCTTGCAATCCAGAAGTGCGTGACGAGGTAAGCGGCAGGTTAGTTTAGGATTAGAATTAGGTTAACTTTAATTAGGGTTAGGAAATAATTAAGTGGGCTGCTAATTGGGCTTTGTAGTGGCCCACACCCGGTCCGCTATGCGACTATTAAAACGGATACACCACTCGTTATTTGCGTGCGGAAATTTATAAAAATACGGAATTAAATTCCGTATTTTATAACTTATTATTATTCTTATTTTAACGTACTTAAATTATTTCCGGTCATTTATTTTATCATTTTATGTGAATCCAGGTCACATAAAATGATAGAACTAAACTCGTTTTATTTTACTTATTTAATTATTTACGATTGTCGCGTCGGACTTTGGTTAATTTCAATTTACCGGAACTTAAAATTTTCGGTTATTACATCAGTGCCCCCTTAAAAGAAGTTTCGTCCCGAAACTTAGATTGTTTCCCTTACTCGCACATTTCTTTCGGTATATTTTAGTTTTCTCAACATTCCGTTTTCTACCATGCAGCTACTCAGGCATCAACAAACAAGTATCACAAAACAAAAATCACTCAAATCAATATGAAAACCTAAAAGGTCAAACAACACCACATCCGAGTACTAACTCGTCAAACAGAAGTAACCTCTAACCCCGCAAAGAACTCGGGATAGTTACGTCTAATACTCTCCTCAGTCTCCCAAGTACTAACTCTAAGGTCTGAATGGTCCTCTCAGACTGTCCGTCTGTCTGTGGATGATAGGCGGTAGTGAAGTGGAGACTCGTCCCCAAAGCAGTATGTACCTGCTGCCAAAATCTCGAGGTAAAACGTCCATCTCTGTCAGAGACAATAGTCCTCGGTACCCCATGGAGTCTCACAATGTGCCTGGTGAACTCCTCAGCCAGACGACTCACCGGCCACGTTTCCTTAATCGGAATGAAATGTGCGGTCTTCGTCAGGCGGTCTACCACTACCCAAATAGCATCAAATCCTCTGCTGAGTCTCAAACCAGTGACAAAATCCATAGATATATCCTCGCACTTCCACTGTGGTACTGGAAGTGGGTGGAGCTCCCCTCCAGACCTACGGTGTTCAATCTTGACCTGCAGGCAGGTCGCGCACTGAGCTACATATCGAGTCACATCGGGCTTCAAACCACCCCACCAGAAGGACCGTCTCACATCCTTGTACATCTTACTCGCTCCAGGATGTACTGAGTATGGGGTAGCATGAGCCTCACCTAGTATCCTCTGTCTCAACTCACTGTCTGACTGTACACAAACGCGATCCTGACGTCTCATCACTCCATCTGCACCAATAGTAAACTGCGGGGCCTCATCTCGAGACATCCTGTCTCGGATCCTGATCAAAGTAGGGCAAGTCTCCTGCTTCTGTCGGATCTCATCCAACAGATCAGGAAGTAACTCCATGGTAGACAACTGACCATCAGTATCGGGAAACTGAACCTCTATCTCCAACCAAGCCAAGTCCCTCTGCAACTGTGGCTGTACTGTCAACCGGGCTATCGCCCTCTCTCTAGGCGTCTTCCGGCTCAAGGCATCAGCTACCACATTCGCCTTTCCGGGGTGGTAAAGGATCTCAAGGTCGAAGTCCTTGATCAACCCTAACCACCGCCTCTGGCGGTTATTCAACTCTCTCTGAGTGAATATGTACTCCAGATCTTAAGAGCATGAACTACTGCAGCCAACTCTAGATCATGTGTGGGGTAGTTCTCCTCATACATCTTCAACTGGCGAGACGCATAGGCTATGACCTTACCCCTCTGCATCAAAACATACCCCAAGCCCAGCTTGGATGCATCACTGTACACCACAAAGTCATCAATACCCTCAGGCTGTGCTAAAATCTGAGCGGACGTCAATCTCCTCTTCAACTCCTCAAAACTCTGCTGACACGGCTCAGACCAGACAAACCGAGTGGTCTTCCTCAGAAGACAAGTAAGTGGTCGGGCAATCAAAGAGAACCCTTCCACAAACCGGCGATAGTAACCTGCTAAACCTAGAAAGCTGCGAACCTCCTTAACATTCTTAGGAGGTTGCCAAGAAGATACTGACTCGATTTTCGCCGGATCGACCTTAATACCCTCAGCAGTCACCACGTGACCTAAGAAAGCCACCTCTGACATCCAAAACTCACACTTGGATAGCTTAGCATACAGCTGGCTATCCTGTAGGATCTGCAGTACTGTCCTCAAGTGTCCGGCATGCTCCTCTCGACTCCTAGAGTAGACTAGGATGTCGTCAATGAAGACCACTACAAACTGGTCTAAGAAGTCAATGAATATCCCATTCATCAACTCCATGAACACCGCTGGTGCATTAGTGAGCCCGAATGGCATCACTACGAACTCATAATGACCATACCTAGTCCGGAATGCCGTCTTAGGTATGTCCTGATCTCTCACCCTCAACTGGTGGTAACCTGACCTCAAGTCTATCCTCGAGAACATAGACGCTCCATGCAACTGGTCCAACAGGTCATCTATGCGTGGCAGTGGGTACTTGTTCTTGATGGTCAGCTTGTTCAACTCTCTGTAGTCTATGCACAGCCTCATCGATCCGTTCTTCTTCTTCACAAACAACACTGGTGCACCCCAGGGAGACACACTAGGGCGTATGAAACCCTTCTCTGCTAGCTCCTCTAACTGCTTCTTCAGCTCAAGCAGCTCTATAGGTGCCATACGGTACGGAGCCTTCGAGATAGGTCTCGTGCCCGGCTCCAAGTCAATGCTGAAATCAACGCTCCTCTGTGGGGGTAGTCCTGGCAGGTCGTCACTGAATACCTCTACAAACTCGCATGCAACAGGTATCTCCTCTATAATCAGGCTCTTGCTTTCCTTCATGGCATAACACCAGAAGGCTTCGCAACCCTGTGCTATCAGTCTCCCTGCTCTCACTGCACTGATAATTGTACCTGACTTTCCGAGGTCCCACCCTCGGAATATTACTCTATGGCCCTCCTCCGTGGCAACGGTCACTGTCCTCCTACCAATGTCTAGGACTGCTCCGTGTTTCCTCATCCAGTCTATCCCTAAAATGACATCCTCATGAGCTAAGGGCATGACTAGAAAATTGACTAGCCAGTCTCGATCTCCCATGCGAACAGGACATCCAAAGATCTCTCTAGTCCCTCTTACCTTACTCCCATCAGGTAAGCCTATCATAAAAGGTATCCCCTCTACAATAGCTAAGGACAACCTATCTACGCATGCATCAGATATGAAGGAGTGTGTAGCACCCATATCAAATAAAACTCGTACAGGTAAGTCATAAATCTGGATCGTAATTGTGGCAGTCGGTGCATCTGGCTGATCAGCATCTCTCAACTCAAACACTCGTGCTTGAGCTCCTCTAGTATCAGCCACACTACCACGTCCTCTGCCCCGACCTGATCCCTACATAGAACTCTGTGGTGGTGTGTCTCCTGGAGCCCTGTAAGACTGCTGCTGCTGACTAGGAGTCCGGTACTGTGGCGGTCTCTGTACACTCCCTGATAAGCCTGCAGGAGAAGAACCCTGCTGAGATGGAGCCTTGCCCTGACGGCAGAATGCAGCTCTATGTCCAACCTTACCGCACTGGAAGCAAGTCACTGCTCGCTTCGTGCAGTTTGATCGGATATGCCCATAGCTATTGCAGTTGTGGCACTGCAAGCCACCAGCTGAAGTCTGACCAGTAGCTGTATGACTCTGTCGCCCCTGAGTCTGTCCCCGTACAAAAGCAGCTACTCCTGAACTACCACTAGCATAACCTGTCCTCTGCCGCTTATCCGGCCTGTCTGACTGAGCAGCTCTCCTCGACACTGGTCTGTCTCTCTCATAAGCAGATGCTCTATCCTGATAGTTTGACAGAGTCTCACAGCGAAATCCTGCCAGATAGGAACGGGTACTCTCTCTCAATCTCCGTGAAAAGAGATAGACATGCTGCTCCTCAGGAGGTGCAGAAAGTGAGCAAGGCAAAAAGAAGAGATGGCGGCGTCTTACCGGACGGAGGGCGGTCGGCGAGGTAGTGGTGGCGCCTCCGGTGGAAGGCGGGAGCCTGCTGGTGGTTGCGACGTCGGAGTTGCGAGGGAGAAGAGGCAGCGATTCTTGCAATCCAGAAGTGCGTGACGAGGTAAGCGGCAGGTTAGTTTAGGATTAGAATTAGGTTAACTTTAATTAGGGTTAGGAAATAATTAAGTGGGCTGCTAATTGGGCTTTGTAGTGGCCCACACCCGGTCCGCTATGCGACTATTAAAACGGATACGCCACTCGTTATTTGCGTGCGGAAATTTATAAAAATACGGAATTAAATTCCGTATTTTATAACTTATTATTATTCTTATTTTAACGTACATAAATTATTTCCGGTCATTTATTTTATCATTTTATGTGAATCCAAGTCACATAAAATGATAGAACTAAACTCGTTTTATTTTACTTATTTAATTATTTACGATTGTCGCGTCGGACTTTGGTTAATTTCAATTTACCGGAACTTAAAATTTTCGGTTATTACACCAAAATCCATAATTAAACCTACAGGGGTAAATATTTAAATTTCCAGAAACCCGAGTCAAATATGTAAATAATAATTTGGGCCAAATCTTGTAATTAAATCTGCAGGGATATAATTGTGAAATCCCAAAATTAGGGCTAGAAACACAAATACAAAATATAGGGTGCTTTATGTAAATACTTTGAAAGAGTGGGGCCCGACTGCGATTAGTAACAAGGGCTTTTGAAACGCTGAAAGACCCTTCTTCAACATTGCAACACGCACAAGGGAAGGGGGCGGCGGCGCTTCATGGCAGCGGAAGGTCCGACGGCGAAGGCAGGGCCGAGGGTTTCTCCGGAGGCGACATCGGCGGCAACAAGGCGCTCCGCGGATGCTTCCAGGCGGCAGGAGAGAGAGAGCAGAGAAGAGGGGAAGGCGAAGGGCTACTCTCCCAGCGCGACATAGATTCGAGAAAGAGAAGCGGCGTCGGACCTAGGCGGTGCGTGATAGGGGAGACTACAGTGGACTCTTCTCTAGCGTCGACGGGTCAAGGCAAGGTAAGGCAGTCCGGCGGTTACAGCTCCAGGAGACGGCAATGAGGGTTCTCCGGCGAAGGGGCAGGGCTGCGCAACGGCCTTCTCTAGAGAGGGAGATGGCGTGGCAGGCTCCTCCGGTGACTGTCAGTGCCAAGGGTTACAACCTGCAGGGACGTGGAAAGCCAAGGAGTTGCAGGATGGAATCAAAAGCGAGGTCGGAGGAGGTGAATTCAGGCGTGAAGAGAGGAGACGAGAGTTGAGGCGAGTCGAATGTATAGATGTGTTACCGAGCTGCGAGTGTAGAAGATGAAGAGAGTTCCGGTAGCTGTTGGGAAGTGAGTGACCAGGAGAGAGTGACGGTGAGGTGAGATGGAGAGTTACAGAGAGAATGGATGGGTGTGCCGATGAGGAAAGCTGAGAGGTGAGTTCAGGGTAGCGTGAGGGATTGAGAGGTCAGGCTAGGTAGATGGGCGGCAAGCCTATGTTCAGCAGTGCAAGACTAAGAGGCTGGGCACAAAAACATCATCACGCCACAGAGGAGAAAGAGAACGGGAAAGAAAAAGAAGGAAAGAAAATAAATAAATTAATATATAAATAAATAAATAGGAAAAATGGGAATGAAGTAAACTCGATATAAAAACGTTCGGAACTGGATTTCTGAATCGAAACCATCCTTCACTTTTCCGAAATTAATAAAACGGATATACGTAAACGTATATAAAATATAACTATACTCGGAAATAAAGTATGTTGATCCAATATATAAATAATCTCACAAAAATATACTTTGCGACGTATAAATCGATCTCGTAACTAAATTACGTGATTTAAATAATAATAAGATACCGATAACGTATTAATATAAATATATACCCGTAAAATTAAATTTACGACTAAAACGCTCGTAAAACATACTTATCGATTTTTAAAAGAATTCGATACCCGTCAGAAAGATAAAACGTGAAAGCGCCAAATAAAATTGGGGTGTTACACCATAAATATTCTTCCGAAATCTTCATTTTTATATATATTTTAAGATTTAATATACTATGCTAAATAATACACTCAAATAAAATATCATAAAACCAAGTCATCGAATAAAAGAAAACCGATTTCACTAATCCAATTTGTTATTGTTCAAATAATTTTTCGATGTCAGCATCAAATTAGACGAAATCAATTATTTTGAATGAAAAATATCAATTATACATAACATAACATTATTAAAGTTTTTACCTAAATGATTTATTATATATGTTTTAAAGTACTATTGCATTCAATTAAATGAATAAAAACCTAATTTTATCAATATGCTTAGATATTTTACGCAAAACCCTTTTTGGTTAGATAACAAATTAAGATAGTTTCTTTACTTTTATCCAAAATTATGACAACATCAATGTAACACTCCAAGTTTCGAAACTCGGGGAGCTACTGGTTTGGACCTCACAATGGGTCCCGACCTTGGTTTAACAACAACATTACTTGGATCTTACAACAAGGCACAAATGTACATAAAACAATTTCAAAACATAATATTTTTACTGTATGAATGTACACATATGACAGCCTTACAAAACATATATATATACATAACATGCATGCTGTAAGGGAGACTCCCCCGTCCCCATCTAATGAGTACGTGGACCCGGCTGACCATCCGTTCCGGATCACTCTGCAACTGTCTATCTCTACAAATCTACAACACGGATAAACCGTTAGCTAACAATCCAAATATAAGCAAAATAAGGATAGCACAAACACACTCAAGATAACATAAAACAATCATCATGCTGGCACACAAACCGGTTATTATTTGTTCATTAAGTGAGTCACCTTATTCCATTTTACAGTTGTGGCACGAGAAATCTTAAGAGTTCTCGCCTCCGTTCCTTATCCAACTGGGTGTAGGTCTAGCTTACCTCCGCCGGTAGCATCACTACAAACCGAGTGTGGACTAGTCCCTAAAGAAACCCCCAGCGCCCTCAAGCTAACTGAGCAGAATGCCACCGCCCGTTACTCTTAGGCCAAGGTATAGGTCGGTATATAAATATTACTAAAATATAACTATAAGCATCTCATTCACACACCACTACCATTATCCATACTCATATCTAGAAGTCAGCTAAGTAAGCCCAAAGGACTTACCTGAGTCAAGTCGCAACTCTCTTAATCTCAACTCGGTATGTAACCGTAGGAACTCAATTGCCTGTTATACAAGACAAGGGAATCAATAATGTATCCCACTTTGTTAGAAGTCTCCAACTTCTAAGATATAAAAATCGATCAACAAGAGATTACCAAAACACCCTTATACAGGTAAATGACCATTTTACCCCTGATCCCGAAACTTCTAAAAATTTCATAATTTATGTTTAAACTCTTATTTGAGACTAACTAACCATTTTCTACTCCCTAGGATAATTTTAGGTAACAATTAGAAAAACCACCCATTTTCTATTTCTCGAAAAGTCACTAAAGTCCAATTACAGCTTCAAATATAAAATTCGAATAATCTTATAAAAATTCCGAAATAATTCCCTAGGTCATCTATGATATCCTATCTACTCATTGGAGAAAATAATTTTTTTAAAACTGTTAAAGCATCGCTTCTACAAAAATTTCTAAAGTTGGTTACAACACCTAACGAACAACACACTGTCTTAACTTTGAAAAACATAACTCCTAAACTACTCGCTGGATTTATCCCAAAATTTGATATGTTCTAATATAAAATCTTATCTATAATATATCCAAAATTTAGCTGCAAAGGAGATCAAAATCCTATTTAAAACTATCTCCCAAAACCGAATTTCAGCACAACAGAAAAACTGCTTACTGCTCAATCTTGGAAAAATCATAAATCCCAAACCACTCGCTGGATGTCTCTCAAATTTTAATATGTTCTACAACAATATGTCAACTATATCATATCCAAAATTCAAGTCCAACGGAGATCAAGAGCTTATTCAAAACCATCTCACAAAATAGCATCACTTGCTGTTTTCCCCAACACTCAACACATATATAAAAACGTCAACTTTGAAACACAATAACTCTCAAACCGTAACTCCGATTCTTCCCAAATTTTAATATGATCTACAACAAGATGTCAACTATATCATATCAAAAATTCAAGCCTAACAGAGATCAAAAGCCTATTCAAAACTATCTCACAAAACAGCATCCCATGCTGTTTTTCTCAACTCAGCACATTTATAAAAACTGTATGAGTCAACTTTGAAACCCCATATCTCTCAAACCATAACAGGGATTCCTCTGAAATTTTAGTATGTTAGACTATACAATATCGACTAAAACATATCCGAAAATCAGCAGTAAAGGTGGAGTGTAACCTACCCAAAACTGGGGCTGAAGTGGACTGTTCTTCACTTCCGAAAACTCAGCAAACGCCTCAGCTCTTCAAGCTATCTTCCGAGGCTGTTCTAGCAGGTTTCCCGCCACAACAGGGTTCTAATCAGCATGTATAAAGAGAGGGTAATGCAGCAAGGTGAAGTGAGTGTAATAACCGGAAAATTTATTCCCGATTAATTCCGAGTCAAACCGAGAATTAGGGACCGTTGACCTCTTTAAGATACCTAACTTTATGACTAGCGTTTTTTTTTTCATTTTATGTAAGTATTATAACCACATAAAATAATAATAAAAATAAAAATAAAAACACCAAACCCTAGTTATATATATATCTAGCTCTTTTGACGAGTTTTGACGAGGTCATGACGAGATCCATACGAAGTCATGACAACTTTTGACAAGTCAGGACATGAGTTTGACAAGCCCATTTTCAGCCATGAACCTTACCATCCGGGCCCGTTTCGAGTGAGCCAACTGGCCCGTTAAGGCTCCTCTCTCCCAGCCCACTTCCTGCGTCGCTTTGTGCCCTAGCCGCGCCTCTCTCTACACGTTCCTCACGCAGCAGCACCACAACCCTATTTGCACCTTCACGCCGGATTCCTCTCCTTGCCTCCTCCCCTCTCTGCACGTCTCGCAAGCAGCAGCCATTGCGGATCCTTCTGCACGTCCAGGCCAGCACAGATCTCGCAAGTATCAGCAGCAAGACACATCTTCCTCGAGCCAACAGGCTCGCGTTGCTGCTGTAGATCGACGACCCTAGCAATGGCACCTAAGGGGCTGGCTTCTCTCCGCTGTCGACACCAGCATACGAACCGGACAAGTACAACCGCTCAACAACGGCCTTCACTCCTTCCATCTTCATCTCGAGCCCTCCTATGGCTCCCTTCTACACGCAGCAGGCATGAAGAGAAGGTTGACTGCAGCACTCTCCTGGGCATGTCGGGCTGTGGACGCTGCGAGCCCTATGGCTGGTGAGACCAGCTATCCTCCTCGTACACACTTCACTGGAGCAGCAGGTCGTGGACGACCGCTTGCAACAGCCGACCCTTACCTTCTGATGCCAGATCTCTAACCAATGAACCCTAACAGCAGCAAGTCATGACCCTTCTTTGCCTTCATTTACACAAGCATGCGTTGTCCGGCTAGTTGGGTAAGGATCGCAACCCTCTTCTATGAGTTACCCTCTTTGTGTATGTGCTGATGAGAGTACAAAATTATGTCTTTAGACCCTCCATAGAAGCCCTAGAAGATGGCTTGAAGAGCTGCTGCGTTTTTCTGGGTTGTAAGGTGACGAACAGTCAACTTTGAGGTCAGATTTGGGTAAGCTAGACTCTTCCTTTGCTCCTGATTTTTGGATATGTTGTTGTCGGTATTGCAGTGTAGAACATACTGAAATTTGAGCCTATTCGGAGTTATAGTTTAGGAGATATGATTTTCTCAAGTTGGCTATTCATGCAGTTTTTTATTAGTGTGCTGAGTTTGTGGAAATTTGCTAGAGATGCAGTTTTGTGGAATAAATTTGGAGGGGTTATTGACTTCTGTTATACTTGATTTTTTGATACGTTATAGTTGATATAGTATAGTAGATCATACAAAAATTTCAGAGGAATCCATGTTATGGTTTGAGAGATATAGGGTTTCAAAGTTCAGTTTTATAAATGTGCTGAGTTGAGAAAAACAGCATGGGATGCTGTTTTGTGAGATAATTTTGAATAGGCTTTTGATCTCTGTTAGGCTTGAATTTTTGATATGATATATTTGACATCTTGTTGTAGATCATATTAAAATTTGGGAAGAATCGGAGTTACGGTTCGAGAGTTATTGTGTTTCAAAGTTGACGTTTTTATATATGTGCTGAGTGTTGGGGGAAAACAGCAAGTGATGCTGTTTTGTGAGATGATTTTGAATAAGCTCTTGATATCCTTTCCGGCTGAATTTTGGATATATTATAGGTAAGATTTTATAGTAGAACATATCAAAATTTGGGATAAATCCAATGAGTGGTTTAGGAGTTATGATTTTTCAAAGTGTACTCAGATTTTGGCTAAGTATAGAATTTGTAAAGGGAGTAGTCAACTTTAGGAATTTTTATAAAACTGTTGAATGAACAGTTTGGAGAAATTCTTTCTCCTAAAGTTAGATAGGAAATCATAGATAAATTAGGGATTTAAGTCGGAATTTTTATAAGCGGTTACGAATTTTATATTTGGAATCGAAGTTAGACCTGTACGATTTCCCGGAAAATAGTAACATAGGAAAAATGTTAGCTTGGAACCAAACGAAGCTTTGGGAGTTAGAATATGATTTTAGAATCTTAAATAGGATTTTAGACATGAATTTTAGAATTTTCGAGAATTTCGGGACCAAGGGTAAAATGGTCATTTTACCATAAATTAATACTGCAACTAGTTATGTCTTAATATATTATTCTATTTTAGAAGTCTTAGACTTCTAACTACGTAGGAGTGTGCTAATGCACTTATCTCCTTTGACAGGCAACTGAGTTGCTATAGTTTACAGAGCGAGTTGGTTTACAGAGAGTCGAGCTTTACATCAGGTAAGTCCTTTGGGCTTACTTAGCTGACTTCTAAATATGAGCATGAATGACGATAGTGGTGTGTGATTGAAATGTTTAGAGAGATAGGTTGTGATATATAACTACCGACCTATATTTTGGCCTAAGAGTAACGGGCGGTGGCATTCTGCTCAGTAGCTTGCGCGCGCTGGGGGTTTCTTTAGGGACTAGTCCATACTTGGTTTGTAGTGATGCTACCGGCGGAGGTCAGCTAGACCTACACCAGTTGGATAAGGAACGGAGGCGAGAACTAATTCTCGTGCCACAACTGTAAATTGAACAAGATGAATCACTTAAATAATAGATAATAAACGGTTGAGTGCCAGCATGATGTTTGTCTATTTTTTTGTTTCTGCTTGTGTTTGTGCTGTTATCATTTTTGCTTATATATGGATAGTTAGCTAACGGTTTATCCGTGTTGTAGATCTGTAGAGATAGACAGTTGCAGAGAGATCCGGAACGGATGGTCAGCCGGGTCCACGTACTCATTAGATGGGGACGGGGGAGTCTCCCATACAGCATGCATGTTATGTATATGTTTATGTTTTTTAAGGCTGTCACCTGTGTACATACATACAATAAAAATATTATGTTTCAAAATTGTTTAAGTACATTTGTGCCTTGTTGTAAGATCCAAGTAATGTTGTTGTTAAACCAAGGTCGGGACCCATTGTGAGGTCCTAACCAGTAGCTCCCCGAGTTCCGAGAATTTGGGGTGTTACAACATGGTATCAGAGCTCTGGGTTGGCAACAATGGCACTTGAAATCTTCTAAAAGACCGAATGTATAAAATAACCAGAACCCGAAAGGGGTCTAAGATTTTCAAAAACGAATTTTGTTTTTATAGACGTGCATAGTCGGGTTGTTGGGTTAGTAGTATGTCGGACCACCATCGTTCTCCGTGGATCTCTGCAGCTTGGAACGATAGGTGAGTTAGTATATAGACTTATATTGATAGGTTTTAGTGTAAATTATATATCTGTGTGTGGGTAGTATGCTAGTATCCTAAAGGATATCTTGTATTCTTTAGTTGTGATATCATGAAGCGATTAGCGCCTCATGATAAAGCGGTAACGAGTTGGAAGAGTTTTCCACACGAGATAAGGGATTCAGACCAAGATTGAGTATGATAGTCAGATGGACGTCCTGGTGACCTTATAAATCATCCGAAGGACGGGTGGGCAAAACAGTAAAGATGTTTAGATAATTTTTACCACCAGTACAACCGGATGAGAAAGAAGTTCCCGAGTCAGCTTAGATAGAAGAAATTGGAAGTCATGCAAGGGACTTAGTCGTATGAAGTCGAGAGATGAATTAGAAGAACCATGCAAGGGACGACGAGAGCGTAGAATGGAGATATTAATGGAAAAACAAGAATCATATAGAACAGAGTACAACCAAGAATTTCGGAGTAAAGGACGTTACTATCAATGCGGACGCCGCCATAAGCAAGCATGGACATGAGAGTACAAAGAAGATAGAGGGTGGACCCAGTTGTGAGAAATTAAAAGGTACAAAGATAGAGAGTGAGTCTAATGACAAGAAATAAATTCTGTAACCATGGAAGCATGTGGAGTCCTTCAAGGATACGAGAATTTTGAATGAAACTTCGACATAAGTACCAAAGAAACTAGAAGTCTAAAATTGAGACAACGAATGTCTATAAAGGTAGCAAGATCAAAACACACCAATCAAGGGGAACAATGTGGGAAAGTAATTTTGTTGGACTAGAGGGAGTCCCCAATAACTATCATTGACCTAAAAGTTAAGTTACCAACATTGACGGTCATATCGGAGAACTGTAATCAAACAATGGACAACGTAAGAAGATTCATGAAGACTTTATAAACTCATTCACGACAGATGAAGGCTATGACTGGACTCACAAGGGTATAGCAATCTCATAAGAGAACAAGAGAGGTGTAGATTGTGGAAGGAGTTAAAGAGTTTTAACAAAGAAACTGGAGGAAATAGATTTCACCAACTGTATCAAACTTCGAAAGAGAAAGAAGAACAATAAGTCCATGATCTTACTGAAGGTCAACTACCGACTAGTTGGTAATAACTGAGACACAACACGTGCGGGTCAACTAGTGTTATCTGGTTAGCAGATAAGGAGGATAGCCATAGACTTATGAAAGAATTTTATAGATATTTGGAGGACCCTCCAAGGGATCAACGACGACAGATGGGAAGCTAAATTGATACGCGTGCTAGTAACCTTAATAATAATATGGAGTGAGTTCGAGCCAAGAACCCTAATTAAGAACTTAAGAAGAAAGACGAGACGGCCAGGAATAACCCCCTTATGTCATTTGAGACCAAGGAAACTGTGTGAGTGATTTACTACCTACTGTCTAGGAAAAAGGTACATATCACAACTAGTACAGATGAATTATAAAAGGAGAACTAGAGGAGTAAGTATACACTTTGATAAGGTTCTATGTTAGTCAAGACAGAGTGTGCGTAACCATTCATACAAGGTAGGATGAGGATTCTCTTACGATAATTGGGGAAGAAACCCTTATAACCAAGAGATGCACAGAATGAAGACCTACAATTGAGAGTAAGAGTGAAGATAGACTCCACAAGTGTAGAGGAGTTTTGACCTCGTCAGAGATATAAGAAGTTGTAAGGAATGACGATACCAGTATCAAAAGGAATAAGAGGCCGGTAACAGAGTCAATGGAGTTCAACAGAGCAATATTATAAACAACGCTAATGAAGGAACATGTGAAAATGACCTAGTGGACTGGTGGAAGAGAATTGGTCTAAGGAAACAGAAGTGGGGAGAATAGAACGAACTAACAAAGGGGAAAAGAGTTAACCGAGTAGTGGATGCGTACCAGGAATTTTACGCCATCAGAAGTATGAGAAGAGTGAGTACGATATGTTGAGGAAAGTCAACGATAAAATAAGCAACGTCAGCGGAGGATGTGCAAGTGTTGCTGGCATTGATGAGTTATGTACAGTTAAGAAGAGATATCTGTGATGGTGGATTATTGAATTAACTATACCGATATTTTGGAGGATTTCCTCAAGTAGATAACGAAAATCTTCTTAGATAACTAAGGGTATAGAGAGGATCGTGTCTGAGGTTACTTCTTGGCTGGTTACGATCAACTCCGGTTGAGTCAGAGAGTTTAGACCCATGTTAGAAGAATTCCAAAGGTAAACGGAAGAGGTCGTCTTCCAACCGTCATCTTAGTTCCTCGAGGCAAATAAGGAAGGTATTGGGTACTTCATCTGGATAGGATGTATGGTGTAATTGAGAGGAAGAGCTTTGGGGTCAATCATTTTGGACTCACGGAAAATGTCCGTATGATTAACGGGTGACAACATAATTATCAAAGTAACACAGCGGAAGCGTGGTGAGTCCTTACCCACAGAGCAAGAAACTCAATGGTACAGAAAAACGACGTGTCGAGTTTAAGATGATGGTAGTTGGTGAGATACGTTCTGATGAGAACTTACATGAGATGGGCTATGCGGAGTGACTATAAATTTTATGGAAGAATTGTACCAACATCAAGGTAGACGGGAAAGTATGACATATAGAGGTTATAGAAAGGGAGTGGTACCCTATTATGGATCCAAGTGAAGAATGGAGGCTTGTCACATGTTGTTGGATAAGTAGTTCGGAATCCAATACCTAACGAAGTACTCTATAGTGAATTTTTTGGATTGATTGAAGAAAGATTTAACGAGGTAAATAAAAGTAATGTGCAAGGTCTTCACTAGAAAGCAAAGTGAGTAACTACCATTTTGAGTCGAAGGATACATAAGAAAGAGAAGTGACAGGAGTATACTCGAAACCCAATAGTCGTTCTTAAAGAAAGCATAATCTCGGAGTAGAGTTTACATATAATGTTATATCAGAATGGATCCGCGTTTCGTTTGACGTCAGAGGGATATTCGCGATCCGGTAAGTGTGGTGGATATATGAGTGCAATGATGATGGGCTGTTAGCATTTGTCGAGTAGTTATGATCAAAACGACGGTGATGTGAGATCAGCTTGTGTCTAGTATCATCATTCTGGACACATCATATACCACTAAGATCTTGGAAACTGGGTAAGAAGCTTTAGTTGAGTCAGTAATATATTAAAGATCTATAAAATAATAATGGGCAGATTGTAACACCCCAAATCCGCGGGACTCGGGATGTCACATTGGGCTAGGATCTCACAATGGATCCTGACCCTAGCCTGACAACAAGTTTACTTGACCTTACAACATGGCACTGACAGATATAATACAAATACATAAAACAGTATAAACTGTACGACCCAAAGTAAACAACAACATAGCCGAGTATATAAAACCACATCCTCACATAGGAGGTACAAAAGATCATCCTCACGTAGGAGGGGAAACACAACAACCCCAAACCAACCACCTAATGTACAAGAGTCCTCGGCCTGTCACCCTGCCAGATCACCCAGTAGCGCCTAACCTATAAACATCTACAACACGGTATGAAACCGTTAGCTAACCATACATATATGAGGTAATGCATAAGCACAAGCACAAGCACAATCATGAAAGATAAACACATCAGCATGCTATCACACATTTACCCATTTATTATCTTTATATAATAACCATTCACTCAAAAACCGTATATATATAGATAGATGAAAGTATGTGACACGAGGACCGATACATCCCCGCCTCTGAGTACAATGTCCAACTGTACGAGTATCGGTCACACAATCCGTGTACCCTATGGGAGTGGATTGCGCCCTTCCTGTAAACCAGTCTGGCCCGACATCAGAGAACCTCCCAGACTCTACGGCGGGATGAAAGGGAAAGGTTATCACAGCCACGCAGTGGGGCAGTCAATAGAACATAGGTCGATAAAAACGACAACTCATGATATCATAACAAACATATAAAGCACACACAACTCATGCAAACACCCAATATAGGGATGGTAGCTAAGTAAGTCCTACGGACTTACCTCAACCTCGTACAAAATCAACCACGATCACCTACTGGAGAGACAACACGGCCTATAAAAAGGCATAAAGAGATATATCAACCTCTATTCATCAAAGGGGTCACACCTAGACCCAATGGGATCCATAAGGATCATACTCAATCTATGAGCCTCAAAACCAACTAAACCTCAATATCTCAACATAGCTCACAATTCCTCAAATCTCAAGGTATTATCTAATCAACATTCCTCAATCTCAATTTTAATCCTAATTTAATTAATTAACCTTTAATTAATTAATTAGATTTCGCCAAAATAACGTTTTGTCCGCAGGCAATTTCTAAACCCCCTGTCATCAGATTTCATCAAACAAGAACCCATAATCACCAGAATAAGGTAACGAGCATAATGGAAATTCCAATTATCCATTTTAACCAACTTAAGGTCAATTTATACTAACCCGCAATACGGAAAACGAATAAATTCATAACTTATTCGTTACTAACCCGATATACGAACCGGAAGAAGGTACGGACTCCTTGCGATACGGGGAGTAAGAGCACGGTATAAAACCTTATGTTTGATGACTTGTGGTGGTCCGTCGGCGTTCCGATAGCGGTAAACGGAAGCTTTGCCAAAAAGCTAACAAACGGGAAATAGATTTGTACCAAGATGAAGAGAACAAGATAAGGGACTCGTTGGTACAAACGGATTTGAAAATGGATCAAAGATGGAGGATGTAGAAGATATTGAAGGAGGGTCGAATGTTTCGCTTCTTCACTCGCTTTCTTTTATCTGTAAGTAATTGAATTGCAATTGAAATTGGGATAGGAAGAAGATACTGCAACCGCCTCTCTGCAATATATATCAACATACACTTATATATAATATAATATATATATATATATTATATATGTAGGTACATGTAAGAAGCTTCTGACGCTCCTTCTATTGCTTTTGATTTATATATATATATATATATATATATATATATATATATATATATATATATATATATATATATATATATATATATATATATATATATTATAATGATGTTTATCTAACACATTTAATTAAAACGCGGTTATAATTTCCGGTCTTTAAATTTTATCAAATTGGAATAGAAATTTCGGAATCTTATCGGGATAGTTAATCCATAACTATCTCGAAAAAGGGCATTCCTAAGCCGCATTTCTTAACCGCTAAGAATCGGAATAGCGACTCTTTTGGTCGTTTTGCCTTTCCATATTATTTCATATCTAGGACATATCCGATGTCCTGATCATTTCTCTCAACTGTATTTTTATTAATTGGAGCTCCCAAATGCTCCAAATAACACCGGAGGGTAAAAATAATTACCCGGGGGGGAAAAGTAAAAATTTCCCCAAACGTCCAAAATTACACCAGGAACATAACGGTGAGACTCTTACTCATCATTTGCGAAATCTTCGCGAGTTATATGTCAATTACTATAAACGATTAAGTTAATCAACATTAATTAAAATTCAAAAATCCTAACTATTACATCACACACCCCTTAAAAAAAAGTTTCGTCCCGAAACTTGAACAATTCCTAAATCCTCTCGGACCCATACGCCGAGGTATAACTCTCACTCTTTCTATCGGAGGTATCACATCTCCGTTCAAAAGATCACAACCTATCACAATCTATAACCTCAAGTATAAACATGGAGGAATCATCACTCCAGGAAACAGGGCCATAACGCTACCCAAAGGCGTAGAGGAATCACGTCTCTCGCCATACCACATCACAAGGCATGGAGGAAGCACATCTCTAGCCAACCCATAAACATATATAACGCATGGAGGAATCACATCTCCACTGAACTATGTCCATCAAGGTAGCATGGAGGAAAGAACCATCTCCAGCTGAATCCTAATCCCACTCAAATAGCATGGAGGAAAGAACCATCTCCAGCTATAAATATAATCATAACGTGGAGGAAGTATGTAACACCCCGAATCCGCGGGACTCGGGATGTCACATTGGGCTAGGATCTCACAATGGATCCTGACCCTAGCCTGACAACAAGTTCACTGGACCTTACAACATGGCACTGACAGATATAAAACAAATACATAAAACAGTATAAACTGTACGACCCAAAGTAAACAACAACATAGCCGAGTATATAAAACGACATCCTCACACAGGAGGTACATAAGATCATCCTCAAGCAGAGGGGAAACACAACAACCCCAAACCAACCACCTAATGTACGAGAGTCCTCGGCCTGTCACCCTGCCAGATCACCCAGTAGCGCCTATCCTGTAAACATCTACAACACGGTATGAACCGTTAGCTAACCATACATATATGAGGTAATGCATAAGCACAAGCACAATCATGAAAGATAAACACATCAGCATGCTATCACACATTTACCCATTTATTATCTTTATATAATAACCATTCACTCAAAAACCGTATATATATAGATAGATGAAAGTATGTGACACGAGGACCGATACATCCCCGCCTCTGAGTACAATGTCCAGCTGTACGAGTATCGGTCACACAATCCGTGTACCCTATGGGAGTGGATTGTGCCCTTCCTGTAAACCAGTCTGGCCCGACATCAGAGAACCTCCCAGACTCCACGGCGGGATGAAAGGGAAAGGTTATCACAGCCACGCAGGGCAGTCAATAGAACATAAGTCGATAAAAACGACAACTCATGATATCATAGCAAACATATAAAGCACACACCACTCATGCAAACACCCAATATAGGGATGGTAGCTAAGTAAGTCCTACGGACTTACCTCAACCTCGTACAAAATCAACCACGATCACCTCTACACTGGAGGGACAACACGGCCTATAAAAAGGCATAAAGAGATATATCAACCTCTATTCATCAAAGGGGTCACACCTAGACCCAAAGGGATCCATAAGGATCATACTCAATCTATGAGCCTCACAACCAACTAAACCTCAATATCTCAACATAGCTCACAATTCCTCAAATCTCAAGGTAGTATCTAATCAACATTCCTCAATCTCAATTTTAATCCTAATTTAATTAATTAACCTTTAATTAATTAATTAGATTTCGCCAGAATAACGTTTTGCCCGCAGGCAATTTCTAAACCCCCTGTCATCAGATTTCATCAAACAAGAACCCATAATCACCAGAATAATATAACGACCATAATGGAATTTCTAATTGTCCTATTTGACAAGCCTAAAGTCAATTTAGGCCAAATCGCAGTACGGAAAACGATAAAATTCATAACTTATTCGTTACTAACCCGATTGACGATCTGAAAGAAGATTCGGAATCACAACGACGCAGGCTACGCATGGACAACATCAAATTCATCGGAATCTGAGCGACGGAACCGTCCTGGTGACATATATGCTCGACCAGCCCTCCATATACCCGGAAATGCAGAAACTCGGTACCATTATGAAGAGAATGAAGAGAGGAATCCAGAAACTCAAACGGAATTGAAATCGGATTAGAAACGGAGAGTAGATCTGAGTTTGAAGGTTGAGAGAAATCAGAGCTTTTACGAAAAAACGTGAAAGGAAATGAATTAATAAAGGATTTTCCGCTATTTATAGTGAAGACGATAATTATCCTTTAGTAAAGTCGATAATTATCCTTTAAACGATCCAAAGGCGGGTCGAACCTCTTTCTCCAAACTTCTCGAGATTGGAACATTAAATCTGGAATATTGTAGGGATAATTATTACACAACTGCCTCGAAAAACGAGTATTCCTAAGCCGTATTTCTTAGCCGTTAAGAAACGAAATAGCGACTATTTTGGCCGTTTTGCCTCTCCATGTTATTTCATATCTAAGACATATCCGATGTCCTGATCATTTCTCTCAACTGCATTTTTATTAATTGGAGCTCCCAAATGCTCCAAATAACACCGGAGGGTAAAAATAATTACCCGGGGGAAAAAGTAAAAATTTTCCCAAACGTCCAAAATTACGCGAGGAATATAATGGTGGGACTCATACTCATCACTTGGGAAATCTTCGCAAGTTATATGTCAATTACTATCAACGATTAACTTAATCAACATTAATTAGAATTCGGAAATCCTAGCTATTACATCACACACCCCTAAAAAAAAGTTTCGTCCCGAAACTTGAACAATTCCCAAATCCTCTCGGACCCATACGCCGAGGTATAACTCTCACTCTTTCTATCGGAGGTATCACATCTCCGTTCAAAAGATCACAACTTATAACAATCTATAACCTCAAGTATAAACATGGAGGAATCATCATCTCCAGGAAATAGGGTCATAACGCTACCCAAAGGCGTAGAGGAATCATGTCTCTCGCCATACCACATCACAAGGCATAGAGGAAGCACATCTCTAGCCAAAACATATCACATGCATAGAGGAAATACGTCTCTAGCCAACCCATAAACATATATATCGCATGGAGGAATCACATCTCCACTGAACTATGTCCATCAAGGTAGCATGGAGGAAAGAACCATCTCCAGCTGAATCCTAATCCCACTCAAATAGCATGGAGGAAAGAACCATCTCCAGCTATAAATATAATCATACTCGGGTAGCGTGGAGGAAGTAATCATCTCCAGCTATAACATACATCACGCTAGCACATCAAGATCTACTAAGATCATAAATCACATCACAACTAGCATGGAATAACACATCAAGGCATATAAGCACATAAGCACAACATTTATCAAGATAACACTAAGATCTACTCGTGCTCCCATAAATGGGTCTGTCCCAACATATACTTTGGATAGTTCCTCAGGACACTATCCTCAGTCTCTCACATAGCCTCTTCAGGTCTTCATCTCGACCATGATATCCTCAATATGGGAATGTCTTTCGAATGCAAGCGTTTCATATCTTATTTCAAGAATGTAATCAGATGCTCAACAACGATGTGGTTGGACTCAACCACCAAATCATCGTAACTCACAAGGTGTCTCGAGTCTGGTATATACTTCCTCAGTTGAGACATAAGAAACACTGGGTGGATATCCACCAACTTCAGAGTGAAAGCTAAACATCATTTTGCCTTCACAAAACTGATCAAGATCTCAAGTAACTTACATATTAGAAACTCAGTTCCCCTTTCCATAATACACAACTAACGTCTCACAGCTGAGATACCTCTAGCCGGACATGAACTCTCGCTTGAACTTTAGAGATTAACACCTCTTGTCTACACACACAATATGGCGACTATGTAGAGCCAACACTCTTCCTTTAATCATCGTTACTCGAACTATAAAATCTTGAGTCTGGTCATGTGTTATTTCCACTACTACTACTAGATCACTTCTAGCATAAAGGTACGTGTATGGCATCTACGCCCATACAATGCTTCTCAAGGACATTCCCGAAGATAAACGTCAATCACTGTTATATAATAACTCAATATTGGAAGGTAATATAACCATCCACGTTTCCCATTCAACTTACAACTTATATTAGATCTTTAAGATCTAGATGATCCTCTCTAACTGACCATCTATTAGGGGGTGAAGTGTAGTCATGAGGTACAGACTCATCCCCAAAGCAGTCTGAATCTGCTGCCTAAAATCTCAAAGTAAAAACATCCATCTCGATCAGAAATGATCGTTCTCGGTATACCATGGAGTCTCACTATTTGTCTAGTGTACTCCTCAACCAATTCATTCACTAGCCACGTCCTTCTGATAGAAATGAAACGTGCCGGTTTCATTAATCTGTTACCAACAATCCAAATAACATCACTCTTCTACAGGGTCACAATCCCATACAAAGTCCATAAAAATGTCCTCCCAAATTCTACTACTGCACTGGTAGTGGGTGGGGGCTTATCTCTAGATCGGAAATACTCTATCTGGACCTGCTGACATGTCACACATTATATCACAAATCTGGTTATATCGGCTTCATACAATATAATCGTCTCATCTCGTGGTACATCTTACTCGTACCTGAATGTACTGAATAAGGCGTACAATGGGTATACGTAATATTTTGTCTCCATCTGCATCAGCAGGAACACAAAAGCGGTCATGACTCTTCATCAGTCCATCTACTCCTATGGAGAACTATGGTGCCTCAGTACGAGACATCCTTTCTCTAAACCTTGTCAAGGCCCGGCAGGTCTCTTGCTTCTGTTGGACCTCATCCAACAGACCAGGTAGAACCTCTGAGGTATAAATGGGTATCCTTATCAAGGAACTGATTGTCCAACTCTAGCCAAGCTAGATCTCTTTGAAGCTGAGGCTGAACTATCAGTCTCACAATCATCTTCTCTTGGAGCGTCTTTCCATTCAAGTTATCGGCAACAACATTCAACTTCTCTGAATGATATGAAATCTTCAAGTTAAAGTCTTGATCAACTTAAGTTCTTAATACTGGCGGTTATTCAACCCCTATTACATAAAATATACTTCAGATTTCTATAATCTATAGAAATCTGACATGAAGATCACACCGGTACGGTCTTCAAAATTTAAAGGCTTGAACTACCACTACTAACTCTAAATCATGAGTCGAGTAGTTCTCATCATACGTTCTTAGCTGTAAACACACATATCAATAACCCTACTCCTTTGTAGTAATACACATCTCAAACTTAGCTAGGATGTATCACCGTAAATCACGGGATCCCAAAAATCTTCTAACTACAAAAGAATGGAAGCAGAGGTCAAATGCCTCCTCAACTCTTCAGAACATAGACACACTGCTTTCATCACGTAGTTATGGTGGTCTTCTCAAAAGACTCGCAAATGAATACATAATCATATAAAATCGTTCGTCAAAGCATTGGTAGCAATCGGCTAAGCCGAGAAAACTACGTATTCCTTAATGTTCATTAGTATCTCCCATGTTACAACATACTTAATTCTCGCCAAGTCAACCATGATCCCACTGGTGGAGACAACATGGCCTAAAAAGGCTACCACTGGCATCTCAACTTACACTTAGAGAGCGTAGCATACAACCCTCTATCTCTCGAAATCTGTAGAACGGTCCTTAGACGATCGGTCTACTATTCTCTGCTATGAGAGTATACCGACATGTCATCCATGGAGTCCACCACTAACTAATCAAGGAAGTCGATGAAGATACTATTCATCAACTCCAAAAAAACTACTAAAACATTCGTCAACCCAAATGACATCACTACAAACTCGTAGTGTCCATAACGGGTATGGGATGCTATCTCATACACATGCTGTTCTCTCATCCATGACTAGGGATATCTTGAGCATAAAGGAATCCCAAAAACACAATTGCTTCTTGAAGTTAACTCGTCAGGTCGTCAATACGGAACATGGAACCCACTAGGGTAAACCCGTTTCAGTAAACTTTTCAAGTTATCAGTACAATATCTCAACAAGCACCATAAAGTGTGGCTTTTCCATTCAATCTTGTATCATACTTCAACTCGATAACAATGTCCACACTTCGCTGAGGTGGCAACTAGACGGTTCAGTAACACGTCTATAAACTCATAAATTACTGGAATACCTTCCAATGTTGGACTATCTTGCCCCTTCATGGTATAACACTAAAAGGCGTCATATCCATGTGCTATCAGCTCGCTGCTCGTACAGTTCTGATGACAAACCCGTCTCTTCAAAGGTCTTAACCTCAAAAGACCTCTATTTAACTCAACTCAGTAAAGACTATAATAGTCTTACTATTAAAAGCTAACACCACATGATATTTATTCATCCAAACCATACACATAATGACTTCCTCATGCACCTACGACATGACAAAGAAGTCTGCAACCATACACGAGTCCCTGAAATAAGGGAACAAACATGCATCTCACGGGTATCTCAGACCCAAAAAGGTAATCCTATAAAGGAAAATCCACCTTCTACTATATACCAAAATTCAACCATTAACGCATGCATCGAAAGACATGATGTGCATAGCACTCACAACAAGCAAAACTCCACCAGGTAAACCATTAACGAGAATGATACCTATAACAGCTAACACTCGTAGCTCCACTACATATCATCACTCAATGTCAGATCCATGCTCCTCAGGTATCACTGAGGTCATTACTATAGCCTCCACTTCCACTCTTTCTGCACCGGAAAGAGGAAGGTCTTGCTGGGAAGAAACACCACCGTGCTGACAGAAAGGGTCAGATGGCCTAGCCCCCACAAGTGAAACAAGCTATCAGTGCCAAAGGGCACACAGAACGCAAATAATCTGGATAGCCACAACTGAAACATAATCATCCCATCCTTGCAACCTGTGCAACTGAAGGGTAACTCAACCTTCGTCGTCCACCTGGAATGATCTCACTCTTGAAGGGAACCTGTAAAGGCAATGACTTGCCCTGTCGACAAAACTTCGCTCTATGCCCTGCTTTACCATACGTAAAGCATATGATGTGAGCCTTTGGGCACACAGCTCGCCAGTGTCCCAATTTCCACGCAATTAAAACACTGTAGTTCCTTGCCAGTCATCTTCATGGCCAAAGGATCACTAGATTGTCCTGATATCGGACTTGGTTCCCCATTCATCATCTTTGCTTCTCCAGTAACTGATTCAGTCCATTGTTTCTTTCCGGATCCAGAAGCTTCAGTTGATCTCACAATTGTTGGTAAATCTGGTGTCGATCTACCCGCTATCACCGCTTCATATACTTGTTACATATATTCTTGAAACTCGGATCTACTCATGGAGACACGATCAGCCTCTTCAAACTCGTTCTCTGCCATAGGCAAAACAACAGCGGAAACTGGTCCCTAACTTATCACCATTGGAGGAAGAGGGGGGGTGTACCCCTACCTCATCCCACTACAGATACTACTCTAGTCTGAGTCATCTGTAGGATATACGCACCTAATCTTATAAGGCTATATATATGTCATAGGTATCGATATGTATATAATAAATCCACATAATCCATAGTACACACAAATATATATACATATCTACGCTGCAGAGATCCATGGCAGAGGTGACGACTTCTCGTACATTCTATCCCAAAACCACACTTAAAACCAAAACCTTTGAAAACGTCAGATCCCATGTGGGCTCTGTTTATTTTACCTATCAAACCTCATTGCAGGTAGCAAGTGCCATTGTTGTCAACCTGGGCTCTGATACCAACTCTGTAACACCCCGAATCCGCGGGACTCGGGATGTCACATTGGGCTAGGATCTCACAATGGATCCTGACCCTAGCCTGACAACAAGTTCACTGGACCTTACAACATGGCACTGACAGATATAAAACAAATACATAAAACAGTATAAACTGTACGACCCAAAGTAAACAACAACATAGCCGAGTATATAAAACGACATCCTCACACAGGAGGTACAAAAGATCATCCTCAAGCAGAGGGGAAACACAACAACCCCAAACCAACCACCTAATGTACGAGAGTCCTCGGCCTGTCACCCTGCCAGATCACCCAGTAGCGCCTATCCTGTAAACATCTACAACACGGTATGAACCGTTAGCTAACCATACATATATGAGGTAATGCATAAGCACAAGCACAATCATGAAAGATAAACACATCAGCATGCTATCACACATTTACCCATTTATTATCTTTATATAATAACCATTCACTCAAAAACCGTATATATATAGATAGATGAAAGTATGTGACACGAGGACCGATACATCCCCGCCTCTGAGTACAATGTCCAGCTGTACGAGTATCGGTCACACAATCCGTGTACCCTATGGGAGTGGATTGTGCCCTTCCTGTAAACCAGTCTTGCCCGACATCAGAGAACCTCCCAGACTCCACGGCGGGATGAAAGGGAAAGGTTATCACAGCCACGCAGTGGGGCAGTCAATAGAACATAAGTCGATAAAAACGACAACTCATGATATCATAGCAAACATATAAAGCACACACCACTCATGCAAACACCCAATATAGGGATGGTAGCTAAGTAAGTCCTACGGACTTACCTCAACCTCGTACAAAATCAACCACGATCACCTCTACACTGGAGGGACAACACGGCCTATAAAAAGGCATAAAGAGATATATCAACCTCTATTCATCAAAGGGGTCACACCTAGACCCAAAGGGATCCATAAGGATCATACTCAATCTATGAGCCTCACAACCAACTAAACCTCAATATCTCAACATAGCTCACAATTCCTCAAATCTCAAGGTAGTATCTAATCAACATTCCTCAATCTCAATTTTAATCCTAATTTAATTAATTAACCTTTAATTAATTAATTAGATTTCGCCAGAATAACGTTTTGCCCGCAGGCAATTTCTAAACCCCCTGTCATCAGATTTCATCAAACAAGAACCCATAATCACCAGAATAATATAACGACCATAATGGAATTTCTAATTGTCCTATTTGACAAGCCTAAAGTCAATTTAGGCCAAATCGCAGTACGGAAAACGATAAAATTCATAACTTATTCGTTACTAACCCGATTGACGATCTGAAAGAAGATTCGGAATCACAACGACGCAGGCTACGCATGGACAACATCAAATTCATCGGAATCTGAGCGACGGAACCGTCCTGGTGACATATATGCTCGACCAGCCCTCCATATACCCGGAAATGCAGAAACTCGGTACCATTATGAAGAGAATGAAGAGAGGAATCCAGAAACTCAAACGGAATTGAAATCGGATTAGAAACGGAGAGTAGATCTGAGTTTGAAGGTTGAGAGAAATCAGAGCTTTTACGAAAAAACGTGAAAGGAAATGAATTAATAAAGGATTTTCCGCTATTTATAGTGAAGACGATAATTATCCTTTAGTAAAGTCGATAATTATCCTTTAAACGATCCAAAGGCGGGTCGAACCTCTTTCTCCAAACTTCTCGAGATTGGAACATTAAATCTGGAATATTGTAGGGATAATTATTACACAACTGCCTCGAAAAACGTGTATTCCTAAGCCGTATTTCTTAGCCGTTAAGAAACGAAATAGCGACTATTTTGGCCGTTTTGCCTCTCCATGTTATTTCATATCTAAGACATATCCGATGTCCTGATCATTTCTCTCAACTGCATTTTTATTAATTGGAGCTCCCAAATGCTCCAAATAACACCGGAGGGTAAAAATAATTACCCGGGGGAAAAAGTAAAAATTTTCCCAAACGTCCAAAATTACGCGAGGAATATAATGGTGGGACTCATACTCATCACTTGGGAAATCTTCGCAAGTTATATGTCAATTACTATCAACGATTAACTTAATCAACATTAATTAGAATTCGGAAATCCTAGCTATTACAAAGTAATCATCTCCAGCTATAGCATACATCACGCTAGCACATCAAGATCTACTAAGATCATAAATCACATCACAACTAGCATGAAATAACACATCAAGGCATATAAGCACATAAGCACAACATTCATCAAGATAGCACTAAGATCTACTCGTGCTCCCACAAATGGGTCTGTCCCAACATATAATCTGGATAGTTCCTTATGACACTATCCTCAGTCTCTCACATAGCCTCTTCAGGTCTTCATCTTGACCATCATATCCTCAATATGGGCATGTCTTTCAAATGCAAGCGTTTCATATCTTATTCCAAGAATGTAATTAGATGCTCAACAACGATGTGGTTCAACTTAACCACTAGATCATTATAACTCACAAAGTGTTTCCAACCTGGTATATACTTTCTCAGTTGAGACACAAGAACACTGGGTGAACATCCACCAACTTCAGAGTGAAAGCTAAACATCATGTTGCCTTCACAAAACTGATCAAGATCTCAAGTAACCGACATATTGGAAACTCAGTTCCCCTTTCCATAATACACAACTAACGTCTCACAACTAAGATACCTCCAGCCGGACATGAACTTTTGCTTGAACGTTAGAGGTTAACGCCTCTTGTCTACATATAATATTAGGTGACTCTATACATCCAGCATTCTTCCTTCAATCAACGTTACTTGAACTATAAAATCATGAGTCTGGTCAGGTGTTATTCCACTCTACTGCTAGATCACTTCTAGCATAAGAATATACGTCATCTATGTCTATATATTGACTCATAGGGTCATCCCAAAAAGATGCACGTCCTTCATTGTTATATAATAAACTCATTAATGGAAGGTAATATAACCCTCCATGTTTCCCATTCAACTTACAACTTATAATAGATCTTTAAGATCTAGATGATCCTCTCTAACTAAGCATTTGTCAGGGGGTGAAGTGTAGTCATGAGGTACATACTTGTCCCCAAAGTAGTCTGAATCTGCTGCCCACAATCTCAAAGTAAAAACATCCATCTCGATCAGAAATGATCGTTCTCGGTATACCATGGAGTCTCACTATTTATCTAGTGTACTCCTCAACCAATTCATTCACTAGCCACGTCCTTCTGATAGAAATGAAACGTGCCGGTTTCATTAATCTGTTACCAACAATCCAAATAACATCAATCTTCTACAGGGTCACAATCCCATAACAAAGTCCATAAAGATGTCCTCCTAAATTCTATTACTGTACTGGTAGTGGGTGGGGCTTATCTCTAGATCGGAAATACTCTATCTGGACCTGCTGACAGGTCACATACTATATCACAAATCTAGTAATATCGGCTTCATACAATATAATCGTCTCATCTCGTGGTACATCTTACTCGTACCTGAATGTACTGAATAAGGCGTACAATGGGTATACGTAATATTCTGTCTCCATCTGCATCAGCAGGAACACAAAAGCGGTCATGACTCTTCATCAGTCCATCTACTCCTATGGAGAACTATGGTGCCTCAGTACGAGACATCCTTTCTCTAAACCTTGTCAAGGCCCGGCAGGTTTCCTGCTTCTGTTGGACCTCATCCAACACACCAGGTAGAACCTCTGAGGTATAAATGGGTATCCTTATCAAGGAACTGATTGTCCAACTCTAGCCAAGCTAGATCTCTTTGAAGCTGAGGTTGAACTATCAGTCTCACAATCATCTTCTCTTGGAGCGTCTTTCCATTCAAGTTATCGGCGACAACATTCAACTTCTCTGAATGATATGAAATCTTCAAGTCAAAGTCTTGATCAACTTAAGCTCTTAATACTGGCGGTTATTCAACCCCTGTTGCATAAAATATACTTCAGATTTCTATAATCTATAGAAATCTGACATAAAGATCACACTGGTAAGGTCTTCAAAACTTAAAGGCTTAAACTACCATTACTAACTCTAAATCATGAGTCGGGTAGTTCTCATCATACGTTCTTAGCTATAAACACACATATCAATAAGCCTACTCCTCTGTAGTAATACACATCTCAGACTTAGCTGGGATGTATCACCGTAAATCACGGGATCCCAAAAATCTTCTCACTAAAACAGAATGGAAGAAGAGGTCAAATGCCTCCTCAACTTTTCAGAACATAGACACGCTGCTTTCATCACGTAGTTATAGTGGTCTTCTCAAAAGACTCGCAAATGAATACGTAATCATATAAACTCCTTCCTCAAAGCATTGGTAGCAATCGGCTGAGCCGAGAAAACTACGTATTCCTTAATGTTCATCAGTATCTCACATGGTACAACATACTAAATTATCTCCTGGTCAACCATGATCCCACTGACGGAGACAACATGGCCTAAAAAGGCTACCACTGGCATCTCAACTTACACTTAGAGAGCGTAGCATACAACCCTCTATCTCTCGAAATCTGTAGAACGGTCCTCAGACGATCGGTCTACTATTCTCTGCTGTGAGAGTATACCGACATGTCATCCATGGAGTCCACCACGAACTAATCAAGGAAGTCGATGAAGATACTATTCATCAACTCCATAAAAACTACTAAAACATTCGTTAACCCAAATGACATCACTACAAACTCGTAGTGTCCATAACGGGTATGGGATGCTATCTCATACACATGTTGCTCTCTCATCCATGACTAGGGATATCTTGAGCATAAAGGAATCCCGAAAACACAATTGCTTCTTGAAGTTAACTCGTCAGGTCATCAATACGGAACATGGAACCCACTAGGTTAAACCCGTTTCAGTAAACTTTTCAAGTTATCAGTACAATATCTCAACAAGCACCATATAGTGTGGCTTTCCCATTCAATCTTGTATCATACTTCAACTCGATAACAATATCCACACTCCGCTGAGGTGGCAACTAGACGGTTCAGTAACACGTCTATAAACTCATAAACAACTGGAATACCTTCAATTGTTGGACTATCTCGCTCCTTTATAGTATAAAACTAGAAGGCGTCACATCCCTGTGCTATCAGCTCGCTGCTCGTACAGTCCTGATGACAAACCCGTCTCTTCAAAAGTCTTAACCTCAGAAGACCTCTATTTAACTCAACTCAGTAAAGACTATAATAGTCTTACTATTAAAAGCTAACACCACATGATATCTATTCATCCAAACCATACACATAATGACTTCCTCATGCACCTATGACATGACAAAGAAATCTACAACCATACACGGGTCCCTGAAATAAGGGAACAAACACGCATCTCACGGGTATCTCAAACCCAAAAAGGTAATCTTGTAAAGGAAAATCCACCTTCTACTATATACAAAAAGTCAACCATTAACGCATGATTCGAAAGACATGAAGTGCATAGCACTCACAACAAGCAAAACTCCACCAGATAAACCATTAACGAGAATGGTACCTATAACAACTAACACTCGTAGCTCCACTACATATCATCACTCAATGTCAGATCCATGGTCCTCAAGTATCACTGAGGTCATTACTATAGCCTCCACTTCCACTCTTTCTGCACCGGAAAGAGGAAGGTCTTGCTGGGAAGAAACACCATCGTACTAACAGAAAGGGCCAGATGGCCTAGCTCACCACAAGTGAAACAAGCTATCAGTGCCAAAGGGCACACAGAACGCAAATGATCTGGATAGCCATAACTGAAACATAATCATCCCATCCTTGCAACCTGTGCAACTGAAGGGTAACTCGACCTTCGTTGTCCACCTGGAATGATCTCACTCTTGAAGGGAACCTATAAAGGCAATGCCTTGCCCTGTCGACAAAACTTCGCTCTATGTCCTGCTTTACCACACGTAAAGCATATGATGGGAGCCTTTGGGCACACAGTTCGCCAGTGTCCCAACTTTCACGCAATTAAAACACTGTAGTTCCTTGCCAGTAATCTTCATGACCAAAGGATCACTAGATTGTCCTGATATCGGACTTGGTTCCCCATTCATCATCTTTGCTTCTCCAGTAACTGATTCAGTCCATTGCTTCTTTCCGGATCCTGAAGCTTCAGTTGATCTCACAATTGTTGGTAAATCTGGTGTCGATCTACCCGCTATCACCGCTTCATATACTTGTTACATATATTCTTGAAACTCGGATCTACTCATGGAGACACGATCAGCCTCTTCAAACTCGTTCTCTGCCATAGGCGAAACAACAGCGAAAACTGGTCCCTAACTTCTCACCACTGGAGGAAGAGGGGGGGTGTACCCCTACCTCATCCCACTACAGATACTACTCTAGTCTGAGTCATCTGTAGGATATACGCACCTAATCTTATAAGGCTATATATATGCCATAGGTATCGATATGTATATAATAAATCCACATAATCCATAGTACACACAGATATATATACATATCTACGCTGCAGAGATCCATGGCAGAGGTGACGACTTCTCGTACATTCTATCCCAAAACCACACTTAAAACCAAAACCTTTGAAAACGTCAGATCCCATGTGGGCTCTGTTTATTTTACCTATCAAACCTCATTGCAGGTAGCAAGTGCCATTGTTGTCAACCTGGGCTCTGATACCAACTCTGTAACACCCCAAATCCGCGGGACTCGGGATGTCACATTGGGCTAGGATCTCACAATGGATCCTGACTGTAGCCTGACAACAAGTTCACTTGACCTTACAACATGACACTGACAGATATAATACAAATACATAAAACAGTATAAACTGTACGACCCAAAGTAAACAACAACATAGCCGAGTATATAAAACCACATCCTCACATAGGAGGTACAAAAGATCATCCTCACGTAGGAGGGGAAACACAACAACCCCAAACCAACCACCTAATGTACAAGAGTCCTCGGCCTGTCACCCTGCCAGATCACCCAGTAGCGCCTAACCTGTAAACATCTACAACACGGTATGAAACCGTTAGCTAACCATACATATATGAGGTAATGCATAAGCACAAGCACAAGCACAATCATGAAACATAAACACATCAGCATGCTATCACACATTTACCCATTTATTATCTTTATATAATAACCATTCACTCAAAAACCGTATATATATAGATAGATGAAAGTATGTGACACGAGGACCGATACATCCCCGCCTCTGAGTACAATGTCCAGCTGTACGAGTATCGGTCACACAATCCGTGTACCCTATGGGAGTGGATTGCGCCCTTCTTGTAAACCAGTCTGGCCCGACATCAGAGAACCTCCCAGACTCTACGGCGGGATGAAAGGGAAAGGTTATCACAGCCACGCAGTGGGGCAGTCAATAGAACATAGGTCGATAAAAACGACAACTCATGATATCATAACAAACATATAAAGCACACACAACTCATGCAAACACCCAATATAGGGATGGTAGCTAAGTAAGTCCTACGGACTTACCTCAACCTCGTACAAAATCAACCACGATCACCTACTGGAGAGACAACACGGCCTATAAAAAGGCATAAAGAGATATATCAACCTCTATTCATCAAAGGGGTCACACCTAGACCCAAAGGGATCCATAAGGATCATACTCAATCTATGAGCCTCAAAACCAACTAAACCTCAATATCTCAACATAGCTCACAATTCCTCAAATCTCAAGGTATTATCTAATCAACATTCCTCAATCTCAATTTTAATCCTAATTTAATTAATTAACCTTTAATTAATTAATTAGATTTCGCCAAAATAACGTTTTGCCCGCAGGCAATTTCTAAACCCCCTGTCATCAGATTTCATCAAACAAGAACCCATAATCACCAGAATAAGGTAACGAGCATAATGGAAATTCCAATTATCCATTTTAACCAACTTAAGGTCAATTTATACTAACCCGCAATACGGAAAACGAATAAATTCATAACTTATTCGTTACTAACCCGATATACGAACCGGAAGAAGGTACGGACTCCTTGCGATACGGGGAGTAAGAGCACGGTATAAAACCTTATGTTTGATGACTTGTGGTGGTCCGTCGGCGTTCCGATAGCGGTAAACGGAAGCTTTGCCAAAAAGCTAACAAACGGGAAATAGATTTGTACCAAGATGAAGAGAACAAGATAAGGGACTCGTTGGTACAAACGGATTTGAAAATGGATCAAAGATGGAGGATGTAGAAGATATTGAAGGAGGGTCGAATGTTTCGCTTCTTCACTCGCTTTCTTTTATCTGTAAGTAATTGAATTGCAATTGAAATTGGGATAGGAAGAAGATACTGCAACCGCCTCTCTGCAATATATATCAACATACACTTATATATAATATAATATATATATATATATATTATATATGTAGGTACATGTAAGAAGCTTCTGACGCTCCTTCTATTGCTTTTGATTTATATATATATATATATATATATATATATATATATATATATATATATATATATTATAATGATGTTTATCTAACACATTTAATTAAAACGCGGTTATAATTTCCGGTCTTTAAATTTTATCAAATTGGAATAGAAATTTCGGAATCTTATCGGGATAGTTAATCCATAACTATCTCGAAAAAGGGCATTCCTAAGCCGCATTTCTTAACCGCTAAGAATCGGAATAGCGACTCTTTTGGCCGTTTTGCCTTTCCATATTATTTCATATCTAGGACATATCCGATGTCCTGATCATTTCTCTCAACTGTATTTTTATTAATTGGAGCTCCCAAATGCTCCAAATAACACCGGAGGGTAAAAATAATTACCCGGGGGGAAAAGTAAAAATTTCCCCAAACGTCCAAAATTACACCAGGAACATAACGGTGAGACTCTTACTCATCATTTGCGAAATCTTCGCGAGTTATATGTCAATTACTATAAACGATTAAGTTAATCAACATTAATTAAAATTCAAAAATCCTAACTATTACACAGATGATGATTCTTTAATGGAGGAACCATATGAGTGAGTTATATTAGGAGACAAGACCAAGTGAATTGTGATAAAACTAGCCTTAAGCACTTAGTGAAGTGACGGTTGATGTTTAAGGGAATATCCTAGATCGGATACTTGGAACCTTTTTAGAAGACCAGAAGGAAAGAAATTGGAATAAATTTTTTTAAGGAAGGTCATCAAAAGATCTAGAGGTGAGTTAGTAAGGCAACCTTGTGAGACCTTGCAAGCGGAATTAAAAGCAAGTGACGGACTACTATTCCTCACCCTATTGAGGAGACCAAACCCATTAGTCAACATATTTAGTTAGAAGGAATACCTACTAGACACGAGTTAGGTCCTCAGAATAGAGGATCGGACAGTTGGGCCGAATGATACCGGGGAGATATTCGATAACCAATCTAGAACGTGGTAGCAAGCGCTTATGATGTATGTATATGAAAAGATTTTCGGAGAAATGAGTTTTATGAAAAGCCGACGAGGCTACTGGAGATATGGTGGATAATATGAGACGTCGTAACCTTTCAAAGATCTATACAAAGATAGTGGTAACCTTGAAAACAACTAGTCACGGCTTGATCCTGCATGTGGGTGCTATTGTTTGACTATTTGTTTATTTCATGCTTGAGTGTTTAGTCTTGTGTGTTATATTGATGACCTTTGGTGTCTGAGTACTTAGATGTAGAATCGATGAGGCTTTTGTGTAGGGATTTGATACGCCCGACTGGTGCCTTAAAGGCCAATCATGATTTTCTAACCCTAAGTTTCGGGACGAAACTTATTTTTAGGGGGTACTGATGTAATAACCGAAAAATTTATTCCCGATTAATTCCGAGTCAAACCGAGAATTAGGGACCGTTGACCTCTTTAAGATACCTAACTTTATGACTAGCGTTTTTTTTTTTCATTTTATGTAAGTATTATAACCACATAAAATAATAATAAAAATAAAAATAAAAACACCAAACCCTAGTTATATATATATCTAGCTCTTTTGACGAGTTTTGACGAGGTCATGACGAGATCCATACGAAGTCATGACAACTTTTGACAAGTCAGGACATGAGTTTGACAAGCCCATTTTCAGCCATGAACCTTACCATCCGGGCCCGTTTCGAGTAAGCCAACTGGCCCGTTAAGGCTCCTCTCTCCCAGCCCACTTCCTGCGTCGCTTTGTGCCCTAGCCGCGCCTCTCTCTACACGTTCCTCACGCAGCAGCACCACAACCCTATTTGCACCTTCACGCCGGATTCCTCTCCTTGCCTCCTCCCCTCTCTGCACGTCTCGTAAGCAGCAGCCATTGCGGATCCTTCTGCACGTCCAGGCCAGCACAGATCTCGCAAGTAGCAGCAGCAAGACACATCTTCCTCGAGCCAACAGGCTCGCGTTGCTGCTGTAGATCGACGACCCTAGCAATGGCACCTAAGTGGCTGGCTTCTCTCCGCTGTCGACACCAGCATACGAACCGGACAAGTACAACCGCTCAACAACGGCCTTCACTCCTTCCATCTTCATCTCGAGCCCTCCTATGGCTCCCTTCTACACGCAGCAGGCATGAAGAGAAGGTTGACTGCAGCACTCTCCTGGGCATGTCGGGCTGTGGACGCTGCGAGCCCTATGGCTGGTAAGACCAGCTATCCTCCTCGTACACACTTCACTGGAGCAGCAGGTCGTGGACGACCGCTTGCAACAGCCGACCCTTACCTTCTGATGCCAGATCTCTAACCAATGAACCCTAACAGCAGCAAGTCATGACCCTTCTTTGCCTTCATTCACACAAGCATGCGTTGTCCGGCTAGTTGGGTAAGGATCGCAACCCTCTTCTATGAGTTACCCTCTTTATGTATGTGCTGATGAGAGTACAAAATTATGTCTTTAGACCCTCCATAGAAGCCCTAGAAGATGGCTTGAAGAGCTGCTGCGTTTTTCTGGGTTGTAAGGTGACGAACAGTCAACTTTGAGGTCCGATTTGGGTAAGCTAGACTCTTCCTTTGCTCCTGATTTTTGGATATGTTGTTGTCGGTATTGCAGTGTAGAACATACTGAAATTTGAGCCTATTCGGAGTTATAGTTTAGGAGATATGATTTTCTCAAGTTGGCTATTCATGCAGTTTTTTTTTAGTGTGCTGAGTTTGAGGAAATTTGCTAGAGATGCAGTTTTGTGGAATAAATTTGGAGGGGTTATTGACTTCTGTTAGACTTGAATTTTTGACACGTTATAGTTGATATAGTATAGTAGATCATACAAAAATTTCAGAGGAATCCATGTTATGGTTTGAGAGATATAGGGTTTCAAAGTTCAGTTTTATAAATGTGCTGAGTTGAGAAAAACAGCATGGGATGCTGTTTTGTGAGATAATTTTGAATAGGCTTTTGATCTCTGTTAGGCTTGAATTTTTGATATGATATATTTGACATCTTGTTGTAGATCATATTAAAATTTGGGAAGAATCGGAGTTACGGTTCGAGAGTTATTGTGTTTCAAAGTTGACGTTTTTATATATGTGCTGAGTGTTGGGGGAAAACAGCAAGTGATGCTGTTTTGTGAGATGATTTTGAATAAGCTCTTGATATCCTTTCCGGCTGAATTTTGGATATATTATAGGTAAGATTTTATAGTAGAACATATCAAAATTTGGGATAAATCCAGTGAGTGGTTTAGGAGTTATGATTTTTCAAAGTGTACTCAGATTTTGGCTAAGTATAGAATTTGTAAAGGGAGTAGTCAACTTTAGGAATTTTTATAAAACTGTTGAATGAACAGTTTGGAGAAATTCTTTCTCCTAAAGTTAGATAGGAAATCATAGATAATCTAGGGATTTAAGTCGGAATTTTTATAAGCGGTTACGAATTTTATATTTGGAATCGAAGTTAGACCTGTACGATTTCCCGGAAAATAGTAACATAGGAAAAATGTTAGCTTGGAACCAAACGAAGCTTTGGGAGTTAGAATATGATTTTAGAATCTTAAATAGGAGTTTAGACATGAATTTTAGAATTTTCGAGAATTTCGGGACCAAGGGTAAAATGGTCATTTTACCATAAATTAATACTGCAACTAGTTATGTCTTAATATATTATTCTATTTTAGAAGTCTTAGACTTCTAACTACGTAGGAGTGTGCTAATGCACTTATCTCCTTTGACTGGCAACTGAGTTGCTACAGTTTACAGAGCGAGTTGGTTTACAGAGAGTCGAGCTTTACATCAGGTAAGTCCTTTGGGCTTACTTAGCTGACTTCTAAATATGAGCATGAATGACGATAGTGGTGTGTGATTGAAATGTTTAGAGAGATAGGTTGTGATATATAACTACCGACCTATATTTTGGCCTAAGAGTAACGGACGGTGGCATTCTGCTCAGTAGCTTGCGAGCGCTGGGGGTTTCTTTAGGGACTAGTCCATACTTGGTTTGTAGTGATGCTACCGGCGGAGGTCAGCTAGACCTACACCAGTTGGATAAGGAACGGAGGCGAGAACTAATTCTCGTGCCACAACTGTAAATTGAACAAGATGAATCACTTAAATAATAGATAATAAACGGTTGAGTGCCAGCATGATGTTTGTCTATTTTTTTGTTTCTGCTTGTGTTTGTGTTGTTATCATTTTTGCTTATATTTGGATAGTTAGCTAACGGTTTATCCGTGTTGTAGATCTGTGGAGATAGACAGTTACAGAGAGATCCGAAACGGATGGTCAGCCGGTCCACCTACTCATTAGATGGGGACGGGGGAGTCTCCCATACAGCATGCATGTTATGTATATGTTTATGTTTTGTAAGGCTGTCACCTGTGTACATACATACAATAAAAATATTATGTTTCAAAATTGTTTAAGCACATTTGTGCCTTGTTGTAAGATCCAAGTAATGTTGTTGTTAAACCAAGGTCGGGACCCATTGTGAGGTCCTAACCAGTAGCTCCCCGAGTTCCGAGAATTTGGGGTGTTACAGTGAGGTCCTTACCGGCAATCAAGACCCGACGCTCACGTACACCAGAACAAAGAAGGGCTCGACACAACTAGCAGCAACAACATTGCTTCCTTGCTGGCATTGAGAGGGCTTTGCCGGCACCATCCAAGGCTGCGGTTTGAAGGCAGCGGCGGGGTGGAGACGATTGCACCGGCCTGGCGTGGAGGAGGAGGCGGACGGCTGGAGTAGTGCAAGGGAGGGCAGCGGCCTGGCGTGCAGGAGGAGACGGACGCTGGTACGTGACAACGAGAGAAGGAAGAGGGCTGTTCTTAGGGTTTACGTGAGAGAGGGAGAGACTTTGGCTGGTTGTAACAGCTGGTGAGTTTTGGGCTGGCCGTCCATACTCAAGGTCAGGCCTTGTCTGGGCCTCGTCAAGGCTTGTCTTGGCCTTGTCAACTGCTTGTCTGGGCCTTGTCAACTGCTTGTCTGGGCCTCGTCACAGCTTTGTCATGATCTCGTCTAAAGTCGTCGTTAATGATTAATTATAAGAATTAGGGTTTGATATAATTCTATCATTTTATGTGAATTAAATTCTACATAAAATGATAAATAATTATAAGAATTAGGATTTGATATAATTCTATCATTTTATGTGAATTAAATTCTACATAAAATGATAAATAATTATAGGAATTATAGCTTGATAAATACCACTACTACAAAAAGGACTTTATAATCCGGTTAGTTGAGGGTTTATAATCCGGACCTACACCGGATTAAAGGTTAGGGGTGTATTTTCCCACGGGTTTTATAATCCTGGCGTGTTTTTGCCAAGCACCGGTGTATTTCTAGGTTCATTTTGCCCCTTTTTTGGATTGTTTGTTTGCCCGGATTATTTGACATTTTATAATCCGGATATTTGACTACATATAATCCGGATCTAGAACATCCGGATTATATAAGTGATCAAATATCCGGATTATAAAATGTCAAATAATCCGGAGGAACATTCGGATTATATAGTTGTGTAAAACACCGGAATATTCGTTTTTTATAATCCGGACTAAGATTAACGGATTAAGAAGTTTAGTGGTGGCGCCATTGGGTGAGGTTAATATATACCGGATACTTACAACAGGATTATTATAATTTTGACTTTATACACCGCCAACATATATCCGGATTATTTTCTATCTATTTTTTTTATATATTTCATTCTATTATTCGAATATACCACCTGTAACATTTGATTTAAATCCAGTAATTTATTTTTCAGACATTTGAATTATACCAAAACATAATAAACCTGCTCATTAATTGTCATAAACTAAAACGTGCCATGAAAACATGTTTACAACCATGGCTAAACTTCAAATCATACTCCAAACGTAACTAGAAAAACTTAGTCTATGAGTTACAAGATTCAAAAGAAACCCTCATATATCAACCTTGAGAGAGGTAAAAACAAGAGGTGGAACAGTATATTTAAGCCGTTTTAGTCCACCATCCAAGATATGCTTTTGCACAATAGTTAGGATCTGTAATTCAAAGAATGAACAATCGTCAGCAACAAATATGAGGAAATCCACATTCAACATTTCTCTAACCCTTGTATATCAACCTTGACAAAAATATCTAGGGAAACCCTTGTAAAAAACACGTGTATATACTTGTGGAAAGCTGGAAGTGGAATATAAGAAACATGTATCTAAAATTGAAATTTTCAGCATAAAGATGGCATCGACTGAGGTGTATATTCAGTTTCCCTGTTCATTACCTTAAACATCTCCTTCGGCTCATTGTTATGAAGCATTTGAATAAGGCGTGCAACAGAATTCTGCTCCTCCTTGAAATCTTCTTCATCAACCTTGAAATGTCAAGAAGAAAAGTTCTAGAGAATCTAATATATATCGCCTTGACGGCATATCAAGAAATACTAAGTTCTTCAGCAGATGGAATTCCAACCCTTCTAATCCCTCGATTCATCACCCCTTTACCAGTATCAGTTACATTTAAGGACTATCAATAAGGGAAATGTACTCTCATCTTTTAGCTTACCTCATCCTCATCACTTTCATTTGTATCCTTGATAAGCCCCTTTATCAACTCAAATAGTGCTTCCACCTACAGCAAACAAACTGTTCTGTCAAATGCTACATGCGTTATAGTAAAAAGGAAAACAAATCCAAAATTATTATGTACCTTATCACTTGCAAACACATGAGTATTGTTTTTCAGGATGCTTTTAATTATTATTGTTGCCATCACTTTCTTTGATGCATTATCAAGGTATGTCATTACATGACGATTGTTTGAGAGCTTCAATGCTGTCATTACATCATTGTACTTGTCCAGCGGGGCAGTTAAAAGTGCAATAATCTGCTTGAATGCTTTTTATCTTCGATTTTATCCAAGGCAGATAACCTCTTCACACAGGATCCCTGATAGACAGAAAATTTAACAAGGCTAATAACAAATCCTGGTTATATTCGACAACTGGTAAAAGGAAAGAAAGAAGAGATATGAATATGTACACGATGATTAAGAAATAAAAATAAGTGTTTCTCTGGGCGTAAAATATATCTCTTCAGCTATCAAGCAGTGTGTTAAATTCTTTGCATTTACCAATTACAGCGTGTTTTTTATAATGACATTTTGCTAACATGTCAACTTGAATTGACCACGGCAAGTGGCAAAAGATAAGTAAATTTGATCTGTCAGCTTCATCTTTGTGTCGCTTGATTTATAAATTATAAATGCACATAAAAATAAAACATGCTAATTAAAAATCACAAATTCAGCTATCTTTCCCCTTTCAGAAAAAAAAAATGATTACTCAAAAAAAACCTCTAGAATCCCTCTATAAAGTTCAAGTAGAAGAATATCAAGCACTAACCAAAACAATCTTATTTCACAGGATATAAAGTACTGTAAGTACACTTAAAATATGTCAGTTTCGGCAGTAACTTGAGATATATTTTGGTTCTATATTGTGACTGCAGTACAGAGTTTCATTGTCAAGAGTTATATTTCTTGAGTCAGAATATCAAAGATACATCGGATATAAGACATTAAGATCCACATAAACATACATTAGCAACCAACAACAAAATAAATTTTGTAAAGATGGTTTGGAGAAGCATAAAATTATAAGTGTCATACCAAAACTCGATCCGCATAATCAAGCCGTTCAGGATATACATGCAAGGTAAAGGTAAGAAGAGAGCAATACAGAGTTGCAATCCCAAATGCAGGCATGTCAGGCTGAGCTTCCACAACCTGGAAGTTGCAAAGATATGAGCAAGTTACTATTATTCAGTTAAATATGAACCAGCATAGTGAAACAGAAAGACTTCATCTACAAGCAAACAGAGCCAATTGTAATAGAAACAGTTGAGTCCTAGGAAAGAATATATGAACCCTTAAATGTTATGGGGGTAAATAAGCATAGCACTACAATAGTTAGTTTTTTACCACCATCCAACTATTGCAAGCTGCTTTAGATTTCTCAAGGCATTACTATGTAGGAAATACCTCACAAATCACAAGTCAGCTCAAAATATCCTCTAAATGACTTCTCAAGGCTAGAAGGCAAAGTTTCGATGCAGAGTTGTTGTTTTTTCCAAAAACATTTGAGTACACACTGAACAAAGTATCATCAACATAATGATCACAAGAAACGAAAAGGCGCTACATAATGCTCTTGCTAACATTCATGATATAGAACTACAGATGCTATTGTTAACAAGCAGAGAAGACAGATCCAAAACTGATACAGTTATAAGCAACTACTCAAATAGTCAAACCTGTAGCAGTCCCCTATTTGGTCTAGTTAATGGATTTAAATACTGATCAAACCTAGACAAGGCAGCCCTTGCACCAGGCCAAGTAATTTTGCTCAACACAGCTAATGCTGAAAATTTACAATAATTTTGATAGGCTACAACCTAATAATATCATAAACCGTTGTGCCAGTTTCTAGACAAATGAGTCAATTGCATAGACATCAGATTCTGCTTCCTTACCTTTCTTATAGCATTATTTAACTTTGAACATGCATCCACCTGCAAGAATTCCGGTAAAGCCTGTCCAAGTCATGAAACAGAGTTTTTAGTGAAAACTATATTTGGTAAAAAAAACACAAGAAGCGTAATCAACAGAGTAGAAAGGCTCACTTCTGTACTAGAGGCGGCATAATTTGACAGCCTTTCCATCAGAGAAGACAGCACAGTCTTAATGTCAACAGATGGCTGGAAAATAAAAAAGAATGTGAAAGGCATGAGATCTAAGGGCAGATTATCAGTACAAATACGACGATCACAAATCGAGAGTCACATAAGCACAAAGTCTTAATGTCAACAGATGGCTGGAAAATAAAAAAGAATGTAAAAAGCATGAGATCTAAGGGCAGATTATCAATACACATACGACGAACACAAATCAAGAGTCACATAAGCACATAGGGTAATGAATAGCAGAGGAATGTAAGCAAGAATTATATAATCAGTAAACTTACTAACATGAGTAATAATAACAGAGGAATTGTAGTAATAAATAGTGACACAGAAGAATGTGCATAGATCATTGAAGCAAGTAAACATAGGGTAATGAATAGCCTATGTATTTTGCAGAGGAAACATTTTCATGTATATTATCTTCATTATTCATTCATTCCACTAGAACAAAGCATGCTAATGTTGTCCTTCCAATCAAATATCAAGAATTCCCTCATCCAAAGAGCTCCGAATGGAACTGAGCCTTGTTATAGATCAATAAACTAAGGCATAGCCACAAATCCCTAGATTCATCTTTTCTAAATTGTTTCCTATACTTTACTGATGTTTTTCAATCCTCATTTTTAGATTATAAACTCATAATTAACGATGCATATATAAACTAAATGGAGAATGAGTGTGTGTAAATTAACTAATCCCTAGATTCATCTTTTCACAATTCTTCTTGATTCTTTCCTATTGTTTTGTTCAGATTTTTTTTAATTGAAGTTGACTTCAGGTTTGTTTTTCTGAATCAGTGGACATTGACAAATCATACATGGCCAAAGTATATTCGACTCCACAATTATACATCGTAAGTTAAAATCCGTTTCTTATCGGATATAATTTAGTAAATTAAATTTATATTTTTTTAAATTTATAGGTTTTATGTTGATTTCAGGCTTACACTTAGGATCATTTATGTCATCACAATAATGAATCGCTTTCCCCCACAACTTATTATTGCAGTTTGCTAATATGCATTTAGTTGGAGAAATACCATAGAGCTCAAATTTAGAAAGAATTATACTAATAGAAGAACTAAAAACCAAATAAAGGACTCAATTATCATGCTTACACTTAGATACAGAAAGTTTAGTGGAAAAAACGTATGGGGCATATAACAGAGGTGCAAGCTGAGCTTGATTAATAACAAAATTACAAGTTTATTGAGATTTAATTGTCACGTTTATGTTGTTCATAGAAAATATTCGAAGGTAGAGTGCAGTAGGTGCAAAATTATTCGACTTAATAGTTGGAAAGGGAGTTAGTGGTCTTAGGATCAAATACAATTGAATGGGCATATTTAGGAAAGCCAATTTATAGCAATGGATCAAAGAATATGATTTTGACTTCCTTCTTCAAAAAGCACAAGCTCGACTTAATAGTTGGAAAGGGAACACTATATCCTTGTCCGGACGCATTACCCTTACTAAATCTGCATTTTTTTAAATTCCAAGTTATGCCATGAATGCCATTAAACTGCCTAAACATTTTATAAAAAGTTTGAAAGACTTTGCAAAACCTTTATAAGCAAAACCTATGATAGTGGCACCAAGAACACAACACATAGTACAAAGTGACAGCAATCATAGGTTCTCCTCCCTGCATCTCATAATTCATAAGCAAAACCTGTATTACAGGGATATCAAAGAAGACAAAAAATTACCATTGAAATCCTCACTTAAAAGCCTATTTAACTCGAATATCCTCACTTAAAAACCTATGTAAATCGATTTATTATGACCACTCACATTTCCACCCTAGTGCACAGATCCATATTCAATATTGTAAATCACCATTGAAATCTAAGTTTAGTAGACTGCCATAACTACACTCAATATAAATATCCAGTAGTCTCGAAAATAAAGCATAAAAACACATGAACATATTAAAAATTGTATTACAAGGACAATGGAGTACCAGAAGAGAGAAAATTACCTCTTGGATCAAGTTGCAGCTTTCCAGTTGCTTGTATACCAATGCTCAAGCACGAATTGCCACCCTCTTCAGTGTCCACAGTCGGTTTCAAGTAAGCGTTCGAAACCTAAACCTCAAATAAAGAACCCTAAAGCAAACATTGCAAGAATCAAAAGAGAATGGAATTAGCTTAGACAAAACCGATGTATTAACACAGAAAGGGAAAAGTATGAGATAAGCTTACCGATTTGAAGATTGTTGAAGGACCAGTTGATCGAAGATTTTCTAATCCCCAACGATTTAATCGAAAGAACCCTAAAATCGAAGAATATAGATGAAAAAAGAGAGGCTATAGAGCGCGCAGGGGAAAAAGTTACCAGTAAACTAATCAAATAACCTTACAAAGAAATGAAAATCAGAAAATCTATTAAAGATTTCACTATACATAAGTTGACATTACATGAGATGCCAAAAAGTAAAGTGAAAAGTTAAGATGTATATATGAAAAGCACTTAAATTAAGTAAAAGCAAAATTTTACATCTTCAAAGTTTCAGGTGGAGGAGGATGATAGTAATTGGGGCAAGAAGAGACACGTTCATAATATTTGAATGCATGATGTAAAATACTCTATTAAGGTTAAGCTATTTAATGTTAAGCTATTTAAATTAATAATGTGGGTTGCATGCGTAGTCTACGCATGGTTTCATGTTTTATGCAATGCTAATTTTTCCATATAGCTTGATAATTTGATCAAAAAGTATCTAATTTTGTCGAGAAAACTTCCGATTGCAATTAGCTTTGACTCGTTAATCACTCCCAAATTCATTATAAATTGGGCATAGATAGTGTTGAGTGGTAAAAGTAATAAGGAGTAAAAACACAAGATATTACCACTAAGGAATTAGATGGAAAAGGCCAAGCATGAGAAAGACATTGTTCGGCTGTTTTGTCACTTTCAAGAGAATCAATATCCTCTAAGGAGAATCAATATCCTCTAAGTGACAAGACATTGAGCTAAAAATGCATGGCATGAGCTATCTCATTACAATTCATCTAATAATATGCAACATACTACTTTCAGAAGCATGCAGTGGAAGGAAAAATGAGACTGACCCATAGAAATTTTGACATAAATTTTACTGTATAGCTACTTTACACTACTTCCAATGATAACAACTACTAGTGCAGTAACAACTATACTATAGGAAGCTTTATCATCATCACAAAACACTTGGACTTTCTTACATAATTTTCTTATAATATGCAAGATACTACTTTCAAAAGCATGCAGTGGAAAGAAAAATGAGACTGACCCATAGAAATTTTGATCTAAATTTTACTGTATAGCTACTGTAATATCCGGAATTTTTATTCCGTTTATTTCTGTGACAAAACCCGATCTCGATCAGTTGACCCATATCCGTCTACTTAGTTAGACACATTATTATAAAATTTATCATTTTATGTAGCTTCCCTTCACATAAAATGATAGGATCTTTATAAAATTTTATCATTTTATGTAGCTTACCTTCACATAAAATGATAGGATTATTATAACCAATCCTAAACTATAACATGATCCGTATCCGTCTATTCCGTAGCCTACCAGTTCCGATCCCTTGACTTCACATAAAATAATAAGTTTAGCCCAAACCCTAATTTAGAGTATGACTCGTCGTTGACAAGTCTGTGACGAAGCTGTGACAAGGTCTGGACAAGTCTGTGACGAAGCTGTGACAAGGTCTGGACAAGTCTGTGACGAAGCTGTGACAAGGTCTGGACAAGTTTGTGACGAAGCTGTGACAAGGCCAGACAAGTCTGTGACGAGTCTGTGACGAGTCTGTGACAAGGCCAGACAAGTCTGTGACGAGTCTGTGACAAGCCCAGCCGGCCACTGCTTGCCTTGTACAGCCCAGTCCGTGATCTCCTTTCAGCTTGCCAGCTTCAGCCCTCTGCAGCCCAGCAGCTGCAGCCCAGTAGCGCCTGATGCCCTCAGCCAGCCCACCGTGGCCAAGCCAACCAGCTTGGTGAGAAGCCCACATCACAGCTTGCTGAGCCCAACAAGAGAAACTCTCTTGTGACAATCATACCTCGGCCTTGCTCCTCCCAGCCCAGCAGCGTACCACCTCTCGGACGGGCCAGCCCAGCAGTGAAGACCCCAACCTATAGCGTCCACATCAGCTCCTATATTTCGTAACGGCTCCTGACCTTCCAATTCGCTTGAGCAAATCCCGGATATCACGCAGCAGTGCAGCACCTTCCTCTTCGATCTCTCAGCAGGCGTAGTAGTCGACACCATCGATCTTCCTCCTTCTGCACAGGATCTTCATCTCGTCTGTCTTCCCTTCCCTAACCATACCCTAGATCTGGCCTCTCTCGTTGGACACCAACAACTCTCTTACACCCATCTGTACGCCCTCTTTCCCTGCAGTTTCAACCTCAAGAAACACATACTTTCTGCAGTGCCAGACTTTGCTCCTTCCTCTACGAGATTGCACCCACAATCGTCTCCCTCTTTCATCCTTCACGCGACAGAGGCTTATCGGCCTGCTCGTACCTCTTCTGCATACCGGCACCAGCGGATTCACGCAGAGGTAAGCTCTAGTCTCTCCTCTTGACTGCTTCGACAATAACCCACGACCATCATCGATCTACAGGGTGCTATTGGATCTAGTAGTTTTCGTCTCAGCGCTTACAAACCACAACGGCCCAGTGGACATCGAGCTTGGATCGGCTCTATGAGTCTGGGAGTAGTCGGCCAAAGGAATAACTACAAAGAGCTGCTACACCTTTTCCAGCTTTCCAGCATTGACGAACAGTCAACTTCGGGTCCAATTTTGGGTAATCTATACTCTTCCTTTTTGGCTAGTTTTCGTATATGTTATAGATGGTATTTCAAAGTAAATCATACTAAAATTTTAGAGGAATCCACGTTATGGTTTGAGAGATATGAGGTTTCAAAGTTCAGTTTTATAAATGTGCTGAGTTGAGAAAAAACAGCATGGGATGCTGTTTTGTGAGATAGTTTAGAATAGGCCTTTGATCTCTGTTAGGCTTGAATTTTTTATATGATATAGTTGACATCTTGTTGTAGATCATATTAAAATTTGGGAAGAATCGAAGTTACGGTTTGAGAGTTATTGTGTTTCAAAGTTGACGTTTTTATATACGTGCTGAGTGTTGGGGAAAACAGCAAGTGACGCTGTTTTGTCAGATGATTTTGAATAAGCTCTTGATATCCGTTGGACTTGAATTTTGGATATGATATAGTTTACATATTGTTGTAGAACATATTAAAATTTGAGAGGCATCCAGCGAGTGGTTTGGGATTTACGATTTTTCCAAGATTGAGTCGTAAGCAGTTTTTCTGTTGTGCTGAAATTCGGTTTTGGGAAATAGTTTTAAATAGGATTTTGATCTCCTTTGCAGCTAAATTTTGGATATATTATAGATAAGATTTTATAGTAGAACATATCAAAATTTGGGATAAATCCAGTGAGTGGTTTAGGAGTTATGATTTTTCAAAGTCTACTCAGATTTGGGCTAAGTATAGAATTTGTAAAGGGAGTAGTCAACTTTAGGAATTTTTATAAAACTGTTGAATGAACAGTTTGGAGAAATTCTTTCTCCTAAAGTTAGATAGGACATCATAGATAATTTAGGGATTTAAGTCGGAATTTTTATAAGCGGTTACGAATTTTATATTTGGAATCGAAGTTAGACCTTGACGATTTCCCGGAAAATAGAAACATAGGAAAATGTTAGCTTGGAACCAAACGAAGCTTTGGGAGTTAGAATATGTTTTTAGAATCTCAAATAGGAGTTTAGACATGAATTTTAGAATTTTCGGGAATTTCAGGACCAAGGGTAAAATGGTCATTTTACCCTAAATTAATACTGCAACTAGTTATGTCTTAATACATTATTCTATTTTAGAAGTCTTAGACTTCTAACTACGTAGGAGTGTGCTAATGCACTTATCTCCTTTGACAGGCAACTGAGTTGCTACAGTTTACAGAGCGAGTTTGTTTACAAAGAGTCGAGCTTTATATCAGGTAAGTCCTTTGGGCTTACTTAGCTGACTGCTAAATATGAGTATAAATGATGATGGTGGTGTGTGATTGAAATGTTAGAGAGATAGGTTGTGATATATAATTACCGACCTATATTTTGGCCTAAGAGTAACGGGCGGTGGCATTCTGCTCAGTAGCTCGCGGGGCGCTGGGGGTTTCTTTCGGGACTAGTCCATACGTGGTTTGTAGTGATGCTGCCAATGGAAGTCAGCTAGACCTACACCAGTTGGATAAGGAATGGAGGCGAGAACTAATAATAATTCTCGTGCCACAACTTAAATTGAATAATGTGAATCACTTAAATAATAGATAATAAACGGTTGAGTGCCAGCATGATGTTTGTTTATTTTGTTTCTGCTTGTGTTTGTGCTGTTATCTTTTTGCTTATATTTGGATAGTTAGCTAACGGTTTATCCGTGTTGTAGATCGGTAGAGATAGACAGTTGCAGAGAGATCCGGAATGGATGGTCAGCCGGGTCCACGTACTCATTAGATGGGGACGGGGGAGTCTTCCATACGTCATGCATGTTATGTATCTTTATATATGTTTGTAAGGCTGTCACATGTGTACGTTTATACGATTAAAAATATTATGTTTTTAGAAACTGTTTTAAATACATTTGTGCCTTGTTGTAAGATCCAAGTAATGTTGTTGTTAAACCAAGGTCGGGACCCATTGTGAGGTCCTAACCAGTAGCTCCCCGAGTTCCGAGAATTTGGGGTGTTACAACATGGTATCAGAGCTCTGGGTTGGCAACAATGGCACTTGAAATCTTCTAAAAGACCGAATGTATAAAATAATCAGAACCCGAAAGGGGTCTAAGATTTTCAAAAACGGATTTTGATTTTTACACACGTGCATAGTCGGGTTGTTGGGTTAGTAGTACGTCGGACCACCATCGTTCTCCGTGGATCTCTGCAACTTGGAATGATAGGTGTTAGTATATAGAGTTATATCGATATGTTTTAATTATATAAATGTGTATGTTTAGCATGTTAGTATCCTTTAGTTATTATATCATGAATCGATTATCGCCTCATGATAAATCGGTAACGGACTTGAAGAGTTTTCAACACGAGATAATGGATTCAGACCGAGGATCGAGTGTTATACTCTGGTGGGCGTCCTTGTGACCATATAAATCATTCGAAGAACGAGTGGGCAAAGAAGTACAGATGTGGAGACAATTTTCACCACAAGTACCGTCCGAGGGGAAAGGAATCCCCGAGTCAACACAGGCAGAAGGAACAGGAAGTCATACAAGGGACTTGGTCGTATGAGGCTGAGAGATGAATTAGAAGAATCATGTAAGAGACGACGAGAGATCGGATTAGAGATAACGATAAGGGAACAAAAATCATACAGAACGGAGTACAACCAAGATTTGTAGAATAAAAGATGTTATAATCAAGGCAAACGCCGCCACATGCAAGCATGGGCATGAGAGTACAAAGAAGATAAGGTGCTGACCCGAGGCGAAGAATTAAAAGAGTACAAAGACAACCATTGACAAATGAGTTTAAAGACATGAAATAAATTTCATCATCATAGAGACGATTTGACTTACTTAGAGATGCAAGAATTTGTAAGAAATTATGACGTACGTATCAAATACAATAGAGGTCTGAAATTTAGACAAAAGAATTCCATAAAAGTGGCATTACAACACAACACCAGATGAAGAGAGGAATGTTAGAAAGGGATTCTGGTGGACTAGGGAGTCCACAATAACTTCTCATTCACCTAAAGATCTGATTTACCAACAGTTACAGTCATATTAGATAACCGCAAACAGATGATGAACCAAGTAAGAATAATTGTGAATACACGCTTACAAGTTATTGTGGAAACCGTGATAAACTCATTGACGACAGATGAATGCTAGGACATCTCATAAGAGAACAAGAGAAGTACAGATTGTGCAAGGAACTAAAGGGGTATTGACAAAGAAACTGGAGATGATAGATTCTCACCAAGTGTTTCAAACTTCAAAAGAGATTGAAGAACAATAAGTTCGTGATCTTATAGAAGGTCAACTACACACTAGTTGGTAGTAACTGGGACATAAACGTGCGGGTGAACTAGTGGTAACTGGTTGGCATATAAGGAGAATAACCATAGACCTATGAAATAATTTTATAGACATTTGGAGGACCCTTCAAGAGATCAACGGCGACAAATGTGAAGTTAAATAGATACCAGTGCTAATACCCTTAATAGTAACATGAAGTGAGTTCGAACTAGTAACTCTAATTAAGAACTTAAGAAGAAAGACTAGATGGCCAGGGATGACCCCTTATGTCATTTGAGACCAAGGAAATTGTGTGAGTGAATTACTATCTACTGGCTAAGGAAAGGGTACACATCACAGCTAGAACATATGGATTGTAAAAGAAGAACTAGAGGAATAAGAAGCATATGATTTTGATAAGGTTCTATGCCAATGAAGACATAGTGTGGTAGCATTCCATACGAGATAAACTGCAAGTGGAGGGAAGTTAAGGTCATGAGAGTCGCGTAGACGTGCTTACAAGCTATAGTAGAAGATCTAGAAAGGACCATTGATATCAGATGGATGACACAGTTGGACTCGAGAAATGGAGTTAGTTCACGGGGGAACTAGAAGTTTGTAATGTAGAGGGAGCTAAAGGAGTATAAATGGATGAACTCAAGTAAGTAGTGCTCGCCAGGAAATTCAACGACAAAAGAGGTATGAGAAAAGTAAGTCCCGGAAATGGAGATAAGTCAACTATTGACTGACCGACATCAACTGAGGACGTGCAAGAGTTGTTTGGGGATTGACGAGCTATGTACAGTTAAGAAGAGATATTTGTGATTGAGGATTATTGAATTAACTATACCGATGCTTTGGAGGAGTTCCTCCAGTAGACAACGAAAATCTACTTAGACAACTAAAGGTATAGAGAGAATCGTGTTAGAGGTTACTTCTCGGTTGGTTAAGATCAAACTTCAGTCGAGTCAGGAAGTTTGGATCCGTGTTAGAAGAATTCCAAAAGTAAACGGAAGAGGTCGTTTTCCAACCGTTATCTTAGTCCCTTAAGGCAAGAAAGGAAGGTACTTGGTACTTCATCCGGATAGGACTTATGGTGTAATTGAGAGGGAGAGTGTTGGGTCCATCAATTTGGACTCACGGAAAATGTCCTTACGATTAGCGGGTGACAACATAATTATCAAAGTAGAGCAGCGAAAGCGTGATGAGTCCTAACCCACAGAACCGGAAACTCGAGAGTACAACAAATGACGTGTCGAGTTTAAGACGATGATAATTGGTGAAATGCGTTTCGTTTAGAAGGAACGTGAAATAGGCTACGTGGAGTGACAAGAATTTTTGTCGAGGAACTGTATCACCAACTAGATAGACGAGAAAGTATGTGCACGTAGAAGTATAGAAAGAGAGTGATACTCCATTATAGATCCAAGTGAAGCATGCCGACCTAGTCACATGTTGGAAGACCAGTAAATTTGGAATTTAATACCTAGCATGGTACTTTAGAACGAGTTTCTTGATAAAATAAGAAAGGAAGTAACGAAGTAATAAGGGTGTGTGTAGGGCCTGCACTAACAAGCTCAAGGTGAGTAACTATCAAGTTGAATCGAAAGACAGATAAAAAAAAAAAAAAAAGCTATGGGAGTGTACTTACAGACCAGTACTCGTACATATAGAAAACAGAATCTCAAGAGTGGAGTATAAGAAAATTTTTTATCTCGGAACGGAGTCGAGTTGTGTTTTGAGTAAGAGGGATATTATAGGACACAATGCAATGTTAACAACTATTGAGTAGTGTGAGCAAATGACGGTGATGTGAGATCACCTTGTAACTAATACCGTCATTCCAGACATATTGTATGTCACTCAAGACCTTTGGCCTGAGTGTGTAGTCAAGTAAACATAACGAAGGGAAGAAAGTTGACTAGGTTATTTTCTGTACGGTCATCAAAGGACCTGGAGGCGAGTTGCAAAATGTGACCACTTGAGGCTGTAAAGTAGTTTTTAAGTGTTTGAGCGACTAGTAACCCTCACCCTATTGGAGGGTGTGACCCTAGTTTTATATGGATTCAGTTTGAGGGATACTTACCAGACAAAGGTTAGGACATCGGCTTAGAGAATCGGGCAATGAAGCCGGATGATACCGGTGAGATATCTAGTTACCACACTAGAACGTGTAGTAGGCACTTGTGAGGTCTGTACTTGAAAAGATTTCAGAGTGAGTGGTTTATAAAAAGCCGACGAGGCTACCAAGTATACTATGGATAGTATGAGACATAACCTTTCAGAGACCTTTGTGGAGATAGTTGTAATCTAAGGAACGACGAGCTAGGGCTTGACCCTATATCTGTGTTATGTTGTCTGACTGCTTGTTTAATTCATGCTTGAGTGCTTAGTCAGGATGTGTGTTATTGATGACCTTGATATGCGGGATACTTATATGTAGAAACGATGACTCTTGTGCGATAACAAGTTGATACATTAGATTCGTACCTTGAGAGTTGACCTTCTGACTGGCGTACTTTAAGTTTCGGGGCAAAACTTATTCTAAGGGGGGATTGATGTAATACCCGGAAATATTTCTTTAGGCTATTTCGGAAACAAATTAGAACTCGACAGTTGTGACCTCTTTCCGGCGTTCTAGTTCTTTTGCATGGACTCCGACATTACCAGTCTTCTTTTAAGTTTCGGGACGAAACTTATTTTAAGGGGGTACTGATGTAATATCCGGAATTTTTATTCCGTTTATTTCTGTAACAAACCCGATCTCGATCAGTTGACCCATATCCGTCTACTTAGTTAGACACATTATTATAAAATTTATCATTTTATGTAGCTTCCCTTCACATAAAATGATAGGATCTTTATAAAATTTTATCATTTTATGTAGCTTACCTTCACATAAAATGATAGGATTATTATAACCAATCCTAAACTATAACATGATCCATATCCGTCTATTCCGTAGCCTACCAGTTCCGATCCCTTGACTTCACATAAAATAATAAGTTTAGCCCAAACCCTAATTTAGAGTATGACTCGTCGTTGACAAGTCTGTGACGAAGCTGTGACAAGGTCTGGACAAGTCTGTGACGAAGCTGTGACAAGGTCTGGACAAGTCTGTGACGAAGATGTGACAAGGTCTGGACAAGTTTGTGACGAAGCTGTGACAAGGCCAGACAAGTCTGTGACGAGTCTGTGACAAGGCCAGACAAGTCTGTGACGAGTCTGTGACAAGCCCAGCCGGCCACTGCTTGCCTTGTACAGCCCAGTCCGTGATCTCCTTTCAGCTTGCCAGCTTCAGCCCTCTGCAGCCCAGCAGCTGCAGCCCAGTAGCGCCTGATGCCCTCAGCCAGCCCACCGTGGCCAAGCCAACCAGCTTGGTGAGAAGCCCACATCACAGCTTGCTGAGCCCAACAAGAGAAACTCTCTTGTGACAATCATACCTCGGCCTTGCTCCTCCCAGCCCAGCAGCGTACCACCTCTCGGACGGGCCAGCCCAGCAGTGAAGACCCCAACCTATAGCGTCCACATCAGCTCCTATATTTCGTAACGGCTCCTGATGTAACACCCCGAATCCGCGGGACTCGGGATGTCACATTGGGCTAGGATCTCACAATGGATCCTGACCCTAGCCTGACAACAAGTTCACTGGACCTTACAACATGGCACTGACAGATATAAAACAAATACATAAAACAGTATAAATTGTACAATCCAAAGTAAACAACAACATAGCCGAGTATATAAAACGACAACCTCACACAGGAGGTACAAAAGAACATCCTCACAAAGGAGGGGAACACAACAAACCCAAATCAACCACCTAATGTACGAGAGTCCTCGGCCTGTCACCCTGCCAGATCACACAGCAGCGCCTAACCTGTAAACATCTACAACACGGTATGAAACCGTTAGCTAACCATACATATATGAGGTAATGCATAAGCACAATCACACATAGGGAAAGATAAACATATCAGCATGCTTTCACTCATTTACCCATTTATTCATCTCAATATAATGGTCATTCACTCAAATCGTATAGATATAATATATATGAAACTAGGTGACACGAGGACCGATACATCCTCGCCTCTGAGCCTGCTAGCCAGCCGTACTAGTATCAGTCACACAATCCGTGTACCCTATGGGAGTGGATTGCGCCCTTCCTGTAAACCGGTATGGCCTGACATCAGAGAACCTCCCAGACTCCACGGCGGGATGAAAGGGAAAGGTTATCACAGCCACGCAGTGGGGCAATCAATAAAACATAGGTCGGTAAATACGACATCACATGCTATCATAGCAAACATATAAGGCACACACCACTCATACAAACACCCAATATAAGGATGGTAGTTAAGTAAGTCCTACGGACTTACCTCAACCTTGTACAAAATCAACCATGATCACCTCTACACTGGAGGGACAACACGGCCTATAAAAAGGCATAAAGAGATATATCAACCTCTATTCATCAAAGGGGTCACACCTAGACCCAAAGGGATCCATAAGGATCATACTCAATTTATGAGCCTCACAACCAACTAAACCTCAATATCTCAACATAGCTCACAATTCCTCAAATCTCAAGGTATTATCTAAACAATATTCCTCAATCTCAATTTTAAATCCTAATTTAATTAATTAACCTTTAATTAATTAATTAGATTTCGCCAGAATAACGTTTTGCCCGCAGGCAATTTCTAAACCCCCTGTCATCAGATTTCATCAAACAAGAACCCATAATCACCAGAATAATGTAACGAGCATAATGAAAATTCCAATTATCCATTTTAACCAACTCAAGGTCAATTTATACTAACCCGCAATACTAAAAACAAATAAATTCATAACTTATTCGTTACTAACCCGATATACGAATCGGAAGAAGATCCAGACTCCTAGCGATACGGGGAGTAAGAGCGCGGTATGAAACCTTACATTTGATGACTTGCGGTGGTCGTCGGTGCCCCGATAGCGGTAAACGGAAGCTTTACCAAAAAGGTAACAAACGGGAAATAAGTTGGTACCACATTGAAGAGAACAAGATAAGGGACGCGTTGGTACAAACGGATTTGAAAAAGGACGGACCATGACAGATTTGTGAGGGATTGAAGTTGATCGTATGCTTCGACGATTCTTTCGACTTCTCTGAGTGAATTGTGAGATAACAATTGAAATGAGGGCAGCCATTTTCTCTGTACTCTTCTCTTTTGATTTATATATATATTAATTAAAGTGGCCGCCTTTCACTTGTTTCCTTTTATATATATATATATATATATATATATATATATATGCCACCGCCTTTCTTACATTTGTATATATATAAATATATAATATAACATATAAAGCTTATTAAGAATATTTAATTAAAACGCGGTTATATTTTTCGCTCTCCAAATTTTATGGAACTGGAATATAAAATCCGGAATATTATCGGGATAATTAATCCATAACTATCTCGTAAAATGGACATTTCTAAGCCACCTTTCTTAACCGCTAAGAATCGGGATAGCGACTCTTTTATCCGTTTTGCCTTTTCATGTTATTTCATATCTAGAACATGTCTGATGTCCTGATCGTTTCTCTCAACTGCATTTTTATTAATTGGAGCTCCCAAATGCTCCAAATAATACCGGAGGGTAAAAATAATTACCCGGGGAAAAAATAAAAATTTCTCCAAACGTCCAAATTTACGCCAGGAACATAACGGTGGGACTCTTACTCATCACTTGCGAAATCTTCGCGAGTTATATGTTAATTACTATCAACGATTAAGTTAATCAACATTAATTAGAATTCGAAATCCTAGCTATTACATCACACACCCCTTAAAAAAAAGTTTCGTCCCGAAACTTGAACAATTCCCAAATCCTCTCGGACCCATACGCCGAGGTATAACTCTCACTCTTTCTATCGGAGGCATCACATCTCCGTTCAAAAGATCACAACCTATAACAATCTATAACCTCAAGTATAAACATGGAGGAATCATCATCTCCAGGGAACAGGGCCATAACGCTACCCAAAGGCGTAGAGGAATCACGTCTCTCGCCATACCACATCACAAGGCAAAGAGGAAGCACATCTCTACCCAAAACATATCATATGCATAGAGGAAATACATCTCTAGCCAACCCATAAACATATATATCGCATGGAGGAATCACATCTCCACTGAACTATGTCCATCAAGGTAGCATGGAGGAAAGAACCATCTCCAGCTGAATCCTAAACCCACTCAAATAGCATGGAGGAAAGAACCATCTCCAGCTATAAATATGATCATACTCGGGTAGCGTGGAGGAAGTAATCATCTCCAGCTATATCATACATCACACTAGCACATCAAGATCTACTAAGATCATAAATCACATCACAACTAGCATGGAATAACACATCAAGGCATATAAGCACATAAACACAACATTCATCAAGATAGCACTAAGATCTACTCGTGCACCCACAAATGGGTCTGTCCCAACATATACTCTAGATAGTTCCTCAGGACACTATCCTCAGTCTCTCACATAACCTCTTCAGGTCTTCATCTTTACCATCATATCCTCAATATGAGAATGTCTTTCGAATGCAAGCGTTTCATATCTCATTCCAAGAATGCAATCGAATGCTCAACAAAAGTGTGGTTGGACTCAACCATCAAATCATCGTAATTCACAAGGTGTGTCGAGTCTGGTATATACTTCCTCAATTGAGACATATGAAGCACTGGGTGAATATCCTCTAATCTTAGAGGCAAAGCTAAACATCATGTTGCCTTCACAAAACTGATCAAGATCTCAAGTAACCGACATATTGGAAACTCAGTTCCCCTTTCCATAATAACACAACTAATGTCTCACAATTGAGATACCTCCAGCCGGACATGAACTCTCGCTTTAACTTTAGAGGCTAACGCCTCTTGTCTACATATAATATCTGGCGACTCTGTACAGCCAGCATTCTTCCTTCAATCAACGTTAGTTGAACTATAAAATCCTGAATAACTTATAATAGATCTTTAAGATCTAGATGACCCTCTCTAACTAAGCATTTGTCAGGGGGTGAAGTGTAGTCATGAGGTACATACTTGTCCCCAAAGCAGTCTGAATCTGCTACCCACAATCTCAAAGTAAAAACATCCATCTCGATCAGAAATGATCGTTCTCGGTATACCATGGAGTCTCACTATTTGTCTAGTGTACTCCTCAGCCAATTCATTCACTAGCCACGTCCTTCTAATAGAAATGAAACGTACCGGTTTCATTAATTTGTTACCAACAATCCAGATAACATCAATCTTCTACTAGGTCACAATCCCATAACAAAGTCCATAGATATGTCCTCCCAAATTCTACTACTACACTGGTAGTGGATGAGGCTTATCTCTAGATCGAAAATACTCTATCTGGACCTGCTGACAGGTCACACACTATATCACAAATCTGGTAATATCGGCTTCATATAATATAATCGTCTCATCTCGTGGTACATCTTACTCGTACCTGAATGTACTGAATAAGGCGTACAGTGGGTATACCGTAATATTCTCTGTCTCCATCTACATCAGCAGGTACACAAAGTGGCCATGACTCTTCATCAGTCCATCTACTCCCATGGAGAACTATGGTGCCTCAGTACGAGACATCCTTTCTCTAAACCTTGTCAAGGCCCGGCAGGTCTCCTGCTTCTGTTGGACCTCATCCAACAGACCAGGTAGAACCGCTGAGGTATAAATGGTTATCCTTATCAAGGAACTGATTGTCCAACTCTAGCCAAGCTAGATCTCTCTAAAGTTGAGGCTGAACTATCAGTCTCACAATCATCTTCTCTTGGAGCGTCTTTCCATTCAATTTATCAGCAACAACATTCAACTTCTCTGAATGATATGGAATCTTCAAGTCAAAGTCTTGATCAAGTTAAGCTCTTAACACTGGCAATTATTCAACCCCTGTTGCATAAAATATACTTCAGATTTCTATGATCTATAGAAATCTGACATGAAGATCACACCGGTACGGTCTTCACACTTAAAGGCTTGAACTACCACTACTAACTCTAAATCATGAGTCGGGTAGTTCTCATCATACGTTCTCAGTTGTAAACACACATATCAATAACCCTATTCCTCTGTTGTAATACACATCTTAGACTTAGCTGGGATGTATCACCGTAAATCACGGAATCCCAAAAATCTTCTAACTACAACAAAATGGAAGCAGAGGTCAAATGCCTCCTCAACTCTTCAGAACATAGACACACTGCTTTCATCACGTAGTTATGGTGGTCTTCTCAAAAGACTCGTAAATGAATACATAATCATATAAAATCCTTCGTCAAAGCATTGGTAGCAATCGGCTAAGCCGAGAAAACTACGTATTCCTTAATGTTCATCAGTATCTCCATGTTACAACATACTTAATTCTCGCCAGGTCAACCATGATCCCACTGGCGGAGACAACATGGCCTAAAAAGGCTACCACTGGCATCTCAACTTACACTTAGAGAGCGTAACATACAACCCTCTATCTCTCGAAATCTGCAGAACGGTCCTCAGACGATCGGTCTACTATTCTCTGCTATGAGAGTATACCGACATGTCATCAATGAAGTCTACCACCAACTAATCAAGGAAATCGATGAAGATAATGTTCATCAACTCCATCAAAACTACTAAAACATTCGTCACCCAAATGACATCACTACAAACTCGTAGTGTCCATAACGGGTATGGGATGCTATCTCATACACATGTTGCTCTCTCATCCATGACTAGGGATATCTTGAGCACAAAGGAATCCTGAAAACACAATTGCTTCTTGAAGCTAACTTATCAGGTCGTCAATATGGAACATGGAACCCACTAGGGTAAACCCGTTTCGATTATCTTTTCAAGTTATCAGTACAATATCTCAACAAGCACCATATAGTGTGGCGTTCCCATTCAATCTTGTATCATACTTCAACTGGATAACAATGTCCACACTCCGTTGAGGTGGCAACTAGACGGTTCAGTAACACGTCTATAAACTCATAAACAACTGGAATACCTTCCATTGTTGAACTATCTCGCTCCTTCATGGTATAACACTAGAAGGCGTCACATCCATGTGCTATCAGCTCGTTGCTCGTAAAGTCCTGATGACAAACCCATCTCTTCAAAGGTCTTAACCTCAGAAGACCTCTATTTAACTCAACTCAGTAAAGACTATAATAGTCTTACTATTAAAAGCTAACACCACATGATATCTATTCATCCAAACCATACACATAATGACTTCCTCATGCACCTACGACATGACAAAGAATTCTACAACCATACACGGGTCCCTGAAATAAGGGAACAAACACACATCTCCCGGGTATCTCAGACCCAAAAAGGTAATCCTGTAAAAGAAAATCCACCTTCTACTATATACCAAAATTCAACCATTAACGCATGCATCGAAAGACATGACGTGCATAGCACTCACAACAAGCAAAACTCCACCAGGTAAACCATTAACGAGAATGGTACCTATAACAGCTAACACTCGTAGCTCCTCTACATATCATCACTCAATGTCAGATCCATGCTCCTCAGGTATCACTGAGGTCATTACTATAGCCTCCACTTCCACTCTTTCTGCACCGGAAAGAGGAAGGTCTTGCTGGGAAGAAACACCACCGTGCTGACAGAAAGGGCCAGATGGCCTAGCTCACCACAAGTGAAACAAGCTATCAATGCCAAAGGGCACATAGAACGCAAATGATCTAGATAGCCACAACTGAAACATAATCATCCCATCCTTGAAACATGTGCAACTGAAGGGTAACTCGACCTTCGTCGTCCACCTGGAATGATCTTACTCTTGAAGGGAACCTGTAAAGGCAATGCCTTGCCCTGTCGACAAAACTTCGCTCTATGCCTTGCTTTACCACACGTAAAGCATATGATGGGCGCCTTTGCCAGTCATCTTCATGGCCAAAGGATCAGTAGATTGTCCTGATATCGGACTTGGTTCCCCATTCATCATCTTTGCTTCTCTAGTAACTGATTCAGTTCATTGCTTCTTTCCGGATCCAGAAGCTTCAATTGATCTCACAATTGTTGGTAAATCCGGTGTCGATCTACCCGCTATCACCGCTTCATATACTTGTTACATATATTCTTGAAACTTGGATCTACTCGTGGAGACACGATCAGCATCTTCAAACTCGTTCTCTGCCATAGGCGAAACAACAGCGAAAACTGGTTCCTGACTTATCACCACTGGAGGAAGAGGGGGTGTACCCCTACCTCATCCCACTACAGATACTACTCTAGTCTGAGTCATCTGTAGGATATACGCACCTAATCTTATAAGGCTATATATATGCCATAAGTATCGATATGTATATAATACATCCACATAATCCATAGTACACACAGATATATATACATATCTACGCTGCAGAGATCCATGACAGAGGTGACGACTTCTCGTACATTCTATCCCAAAACCACACTTAAAACCAAAACCTTTGAAAACGTCAGATCCCGTGTGGGCTCTGTTTATTTTACCTATCAAACCTCATTGCAGGTAGCAAGTGTCATTGTTGTCAACCTGGGCTCTGATACCAACTCTGTAACACCCCGAATCCGCGGGACTCGGGATGTCACATTGGGCTAGGATCTCACAATGGATCCTGACCCTAGCCTGACAACAAGTTCACTGGACCTTACAACATGACACTGACAGATATAAAACAAATACATAAAACAGTATAAATTGTACAATCCAAAGTAAACAACAACATAGCCGAGTATATAAAACGACAACCTCACACAGGAGGTACAAAAGAACATCCTCACGAAGGAGGGGAACACAACAAACCCAAATCAACCACCTAATGTACGAGAGTCCTCGGCCTGTCACCCTGCCAGATCACTCAGCAGCGCCTAACCTGTAAACATCTACAACACGGTATGAAACCGTTAGCTAACCATACATATATGAGGTAATGCATAAGCACAATCACACATAGGGAAAGATAAACATATCAGCATGCTTTCACTCATTTACCCATTTATTCATCTCAATATAATGGTCATTCACTCAAATCGTATAGATATAATATATATGAAACTAGGTGACACGAGGACCGATACATCCTCGCCTCTGAGCCTGCTAGCCAGCCGTACTAGTATCAGTCACACAATCCGTGTACCCTATGGGAGTGGATTGCGCCCTTCCTGTAAACCGGTATGGCCTGACATTAGAGAACCTCCCAGACTCCACGGCGGGATGAAAGGGAAAGGTTATCACAGCCACGCAGTGGGGCAATCAATAAAACATAGGTCGGTAAATACGACATCACATGCTATAATAGCAAACATATAAGGCACACACCACTCATACAAACACCCAATATAAGGATGGTAGTTAAGTAAGTCCTACGGACTTACCTCAACCTCGTACAAAATCAACCACGATCACCTCTACACTGGAGGGACAACACGGCCTATAAAAAGGCATAAAGAAATATATCAACCTCTATTCATCAAAGGGGTCACACCTAGACCCAAAGGGATCCATAAGGATCATACTCAATTTATGAGCCTCACAACCAACTAAACCTCAATATCTCAACATAGCTCACAATTCCTCAAATCTCAAGGTATTATCTAATCAATATTCCTCAATCTCAATTTTAAATCCTAATTTAATTAATTAACCTTTAATTAATTAATTAGATTTCGCCAGAATAACGTTTTGCCCGCAGGCAATTTCTAAACCCCCTGTCATCAGATTTCATCAAACAAGAACCCATAATCACCAGAAAAATGTAACGAGCATAATGAAAATTCCAATTATCCATTTTAACCAACTCAAGGTCAATTTATACTAACCCGCAATACTAAAAACAAATAAATTCATAACTTATTCGTTACTAACCCGATATACGAATCGGAAGAAGATCCAGACTCCTAGCGATACGGGGAGTAAGAGCGCGGTATGAAACCTTACATTTGATGACTTGCGGTGGTCGTCGGTGCCCCGATAGCGGTAAACGGAAGCTTTACCAAAAAGGTAACAAACGGGAAATAAGTTGGTACCACATTGAAGAGAACAAGATAAGGGACGCGTTGGTACAAATGGATTTGAAAAAGGACGGACCATGACAGATTTGTGAGGGATTGAAGTTGATCGTATGCTTCGACGATTCTTTCGACTTCTCTGAGTGAATTGTGAGATAACAATTGAAATGAGGGCAGCCATTTTCTCTGTACTCTTCTCTTTTGATTTATATATATATTAATTAAAGTGGCCGCCTTTCATTTGTTTCCTTTTATATATATATATATATATATATATATATATATATATATATATATATATATGCCACCGCCTTTCTTACATTTGTATATATATAAATATATAATATAACATATAAAGCTTATTAAGAATATTTAATTAAAACGCGGTTATATTTTTCGCTCTCCAAATTTGATGGAACTGGAATATAAAATCCGGAATATTATCGGGATAATTAATCCATAACTATCTCGTAAAATGGACATTTCTAAGCCACCTTTCTTAACCGCTAAGAATCGGGATAGCGACTCTTTTATCCGTTTTGCCTTTTCATGTTATTTCATATCTAGAACATGTCTGATGTCCTGATCGTTTCTCTCAACTGCATTTTTATTAATTGGAGCTCCCAAATGCTCCAAATAATACCGGAGGGTAAAAATAATTACCCGGGGAAAAAATAAAAATTTCTCCAAACGTCCAAATTTACGCCAGGAACATAACGGTGGGACTCTTACTCATCACTTGCGAAATCTTCGCGAGTTATATGTTAATTACTATCAACGATTAAGTTAATCAACATTAATTAGAATTCGAAATCCTAGCTATTACACCTGACCTTCCAATTCGCTTGAGCAAATCCCGGATATCACGCAGCAGTGCAGCACCTTCCTCTTCGATCTCTCAGCAGGCGTAGTAGTCGACACCATCGATCTTCCTCCTTCTGCACAGGATCTTCATCTCGTCTGTCTTCCCTTCCCTAACCATACCCTAGATCTGGCCTCTCTCGTTGGACACCAGCAACTCTCTTACACCCATCTGTACGCCCTCTTTCCCTGCAGTTTCAACCTCAAGAAACACATACTTTCTGCAGTGCCAGACTTTGCTCCTTCCTCTACGAGATTGCACCCACAATCATCTCCCTCTTTCATCCTTCACGCGACAGAGGCTTATCGGCCTGCTCGTACCTCTTCTGCATACCGGCACCAGCGGATTCACGCAGAGGTAAGCTCTAGTCTCTCCTCTTGACTGCTTCGACAATAACCAACGACCATCATCGATCTACAGGGTGCTATTGGATCTAGTAGTTTTCGTCTCAGCGCTTACAAACCACAACGGCCCAGTGAACATCGAGCTTGGATCGTCTCTATGAGTCTGGGAGTAGTCGGCCAAAGGAATAACTACAAAGAGCTGCTACACCTTTTCCAGCTTTCCAGCATTGACGAACAGTCAACTTCGGGTCCAATTTTGGGTAATCTATACTCTTCCTTTTTGGCTAGTTTTCGGATATGTTATAGATGGTATTTCAAAGTAAATCATACTAAAATTTTAGAGGAATCCACGTTATGGTTTGAGAGATATGAGGTTTCAAAGTTCAGTTTTATAAATGTGCTGAGTTGAGAAAAAACAGCATGGGATGCTGTTTTGTGAGATAGTTTAGAATAGGCCTTTGATCTCTGTTAGGCTTGAATTTTTTATATGATATAGTTGACATCTTGTTGTAGATCATATTAAAATTTGGGAAGAATCGAAGTTACGGTTTGAGAGTTATTGTGTTTCAAAGTTGACGTTTTTATATACGTGCTGAGTGTTGGGGAAAACAGCAAGTGACGCTGTTTTGTCAGATGATTTTGAATAAGCTCTTGATATCCGTTGGACTTGAATTTTGGATATGATATATTTTACATATTGTTGTAGAACATATTAAAATTTGAGAGGCATCCAGCGAGTGGTTTGGGATTTACGATTTTTCCAAGATTGAGTCGTAAGCAGTTTTTCTGTTGTGCTGAAATTCGGTTTTGGGAAATAGTTTTAAATAGGATTTTGATCTCCTTTGCAGCTAAATTTTGGATATATTATAGATAAGACTTTATAGTAGAACATATCAAAATTTGGGATAAATCCAGTGAGTGGTTTAGGAGTTATGATTTTTCAAAGTCTACTCAGATTTGGGCTAAGTATAGAATTTGTAAAGGGAGTAGTCAACTTTAGGAATTTTTATAAAACTGTTGAATGAACAGTTTGGAGAAATTCTTTCTCCTAAAGTTAGATAGGACATCATAGATAATTTAGGGATTTAAGTCGGAATTTTTATACGCGGTTACGAATTTTATATTTGGAATCGAAGTTAGACCTTGACGATTTCCCGGAAAATAGAAACATAGGAAAATGTTAGCTTGGAACCAAACGAAGCTTTGGGAGTTAGAATATGTTTTTAGAATCTCAAATAGGAGTTTAGACATGAATTTTAGAATTTTCGGGAATTTCGGGACCAAGGGTAAAATGGTCATTTTACCCTAAATTAATACTGCAACTAGTTATGTCTTAATACATTATTCTATTTTAGAAGTCTTAGACTTCTAACTACGTAGGAGTGTGCTAATGCACTTATCTCCTTTGACAGGCAATTGAGTTGCTACAGTTTACAGAGCGAGTTTGTTTACAGAGAGTCGAGCTTTATATCAGGTAAGTCCTTTGGGCTTACTTAGCTGACTGCTAAATATGAGTATAAATGATGATGGTGGTGTGTGATTGAAATGTTAGAGAGATAGGTTGTGATATATAATTACCGACCTATATTTTGGCCTAAGAGTAACGGGCGGTGGCATTCTGCTCAGTAGCTCGCGGGGCGCTGGGGGTTTCTTTCGGGACTAGTCCATACGTGGTTTGTAGTGATGCTACCAATGGAAGTCAGCTAGACCTACACCAGTTGGATAAGGAATGGAGGCGAGAACTAATAATAATTCTCGTGCCACAACTTAAATTGAATAATGTGAATCACTTAAATAATAGATAATAAACGGTTGAGTGCCAGCATGATGTTTGTTTATTTTGTTTCTGCTTGTGTTTGTGCTGTTATCTTTTTGCTTATATTTGGATAGTTAGCTAACGGTTTATCCGTGTTGTAGATCGGTAGAGATAGACAGTTGCAGAGAGATCCGGAATGGATGGTCAGCCGGGTCCACGTACTCATTAGATGGGGACGGGGGAGTCTTCCATACGTCATGCATGTTATGTATCTTTATATATGTTTGTAAGGCTGTCACATGTGTACGTTTATACGATTAAAAATATTATGTTTTTAGAAACTGTTTTAAATACATTTGTGCCTTGTTGTAAGATCCAAGTAATGTTGTTGTTAAACCAAGGTCGGGACCCATTGTGAGGTCCTAACCAGTAGCTCCCCGAGTTCCGAGAATTTGGGGTGTTACAGCTACTTTACACTACTTCCAATTATAACAACTACTAGTGCAGTAACAACTGTACTATAGGAAGCTTTATCATCATCACAAAACACTTGGACTTTCTTACATAATTTTCTTAAAATTGTCAAAAATAAAGCAGAAGTAGCATAGCTAATATCTAGACATAGTGTTTATTGCAATCAATAGCATATGCTTTAGTCACCATATAAAGCACATCAACGATGAAGTACTATGTCATCCGGTTGAAAAACTACCGCCAAACCATCCACACGAGGAACCCCGGGACAACAATTATACCCAAATACTTCACTGAACTTTCATTCAGAACACTATGCAATAACCTGCAAAGTCAATGATTCCACAAAGTAACCTGTGGTAATGGTATAATGATTCCACAAAACACTTGGACTTTCTTACATAATTTTCTTAAAATTGTTAAAAATAAAGCAGAAGTAGCATAGCTAATATCTAGACATAGTGTTTATTGCAATCAATAGCATATGCTTTAGTCACCATATAAAGCACATCAACGATGCAGTATTATGTCATCCGGTTGAAAAACTACCGCCAAACCATCCACACGAGGAACCCCGGGACAACAATTATACCCAAATACTTCACTGAACTTTTATTCTGAACACTATGCAATAACCTGCAAAGTCAAGGATTCCACAAAGTAACCTATGGTAATGGTATAATGATTCCAGAAAACACTTGGACTTTCTTACATAATTTTCTTAAAATTGTCAAAAATAAAGCAGAAGTAGCATAGCTAATATCTAGACATAGTGTTTATCGCAATCAATAGCATATGCTTTAGTCACTTTAGTAAAGCACATCAACGATGCAGTATTATGTCATCGGGTTGAAAAACTACAGCCAAACCATCCACACGAGGAACCCCGGGACAACAATTATACCCAAATACTTCACTGAACTTTTATTCTGAACACTATGCAATAACCTGCAAAGTCAAGGATTCCACAAAGTAACCTATGGTAATGGTATAATGATTCCACAAAACTCTTAAACTTTCTTACATAATTTTCTTAAAATTGTCAAAAATAAAGCAGAAGTAGCATAGCTAATATCTAGACATAGTGTTTATCGCAATCAATAGCATATGTTTTTGTCACTTTAGTAAAAATTGTATTACAGGGACACATGGAGTACCAGAAGACAGAAAATTACCTCTTGGATCAAGTTGCAGCTTTCCAGTTGCTTGTATACCAATGCTCAAACACGAATTGCCACCCTCTTCAGTGTCCACAGTCGGTTTCAAGCAAGCATTTGAAACCTAAACCTCAAATAAAGAACCCTAAAGCAAACATTGCAAGAATCAAAAGAGAGTGGAATTAGGTTAGACAAAATCGATGTATTGGCACAGAAAGGGAAAAGTATGAGATACGCTTACCGATTTGAAGATTTTTGAAGGACCAGTTGATCGAATATTTTCTAATCCCCAACGATTTGATCGAAAGAACCCTAAAATCGAAGAAGATAGATGAAAAAAAGAGGCTATAGAGCGCGCAGGGGAAAAGTTAAGCGGAACTTGTCTCTCTTGAGAACGGGAGACCTTATTAATCCGGGCGTGTATTAAACCCTTGATGACTTGTCAGTTTGAAATTTTTTTTATGTATTTTATAATCCGGTTTTACACAAAACCGGGTTATTTGGGTTATCAAATAATCCGGGCGTTTATATTATGGTGTATTTGTACCACTTATCACATAATTTAGCAAAGTTTACATTCCGAATCGTAATCAGAACCGGATTATAATTATTTATTGATCCTATTTCTTATTTTATAATCCATAAATTACACGTCCGGATTATATGTTATGGAATATAAACCCAATTTTGTAGTAGTGATATAATTTTATCATTTTATGTGAATTAGCTTCTACATACAATGATAAAATTTGTGAAGAAAGACTTGCTAGATAGAATGGAAAACCGTCAATGGCTCAAAGTCCGATTTGATTCGGAATTAAACGGAAATAAAAATTCCGGATATTACATCAGTACCCCCTTAAAATAAGTTTCGTCCCGAAACTTAGGACAAGGTACTTAATTAAACGACTTCCATAAATAAACTGGTTTGTCCTAGTCTCACTAAATTTTTATTCCGTTTTCTAAACTCCTCTAACTCTATCAAAGCGTAACGAAAAATCCATTCGTTACATCAGATTCCCCTCAAAATAAGTTTCGTCCCGAAACTTAGGGTAAGACAATCCTGATCACCCTTTAAGGCACCAAATGGGTGTGTTTGATCACTACACAAAAGTCTCGTCGTTTCCACATCTAAGTTTCCCGCACATCAAGGTTATCAAAAGCACACATCACTGACTAAACACTAAATCATGAAATAAACAAGTAGTCAAACAATATCACCCATAAAAGGTCAACTCGTCACTCTCGAGGTTACAACTATCGCTACATAGGTCTTTGAAATGTTACGTCTCTTACTATCCCCAATATATTAGGTAGCCTTATCACCTTTTCATAAAACCACTAAATCTTAAATCTTTCCATCACAAGCGTCTGCTACCACGTTCTAGAGTGGTTACCGGATATCTCACCGGTATCATCTGGCTTAACTGTCTGATCCTCTCATATGATAACCTAACCCGTGTCTGGTAGGTATTTCTCCAACTGAAAATCTCAAACTCAGTTCCCCAAACTTAGTCTCCGTGGAAAACTGAAGTTGCGCTCTCCAATATGGTGAGGAATACTAGTCCATCAGTCACTTTTAAACCGTTTTAAAATTTCCAATGGTTGCCTTACACAACTCACTTCTAGATCCTTTGATGACCCTACGGAAAATGATTTATTCAACTTTCTTCCCTTTGTTATGACCACTTGCTTCCGGCCTTCTGAAAAGGTTCTGACTACACACTGAGGCCAAAGGTCTTGGACATCCACCAACACTTTACCAAGTGCCTAATGCTCTTCGTACCACGACCCACTTGGTCTTGTCTTTTAATATTACTCAGTAATCTTATTCCTCAAGTAAGGAATCATCACTTATACCCTTTTCTGCTCTAACACTTGAGACAACTAAAAAAAAAAATAAAAAATTAACCCAATGGTCATCCTCTGCGTTCACTTGGCGTTATAATACTATTTATAGATCTATAATATAACGTTAGCTCAACCTTAGGTTTCTCACGAATTTTACAAGATCTTAAGTGACATAGAATATGTCCGGAATGACGGCCTTTGATAATAACTACTCAATAAATGTTAACATACCATCAACAGTGCGCCCTTTTATCCACCATTGTTACCAGCCCGATAGTATCCCTCTGACTCAAACGCAACTAGGATCCGTTCTACTATAACATTACACGTAAAATCTACTCCGAGATTACGCTTTCTTTAAGCACGGTTATTGGGTTGTAAGTATACTCCCGTCGCTTCTCTTTCTTATGTATCTTTGACTCAGAACGGTAGTTACTCACTTTGAGCTTTCTACTGCAGGCCATGCGCCATACTTTTATTGCATCATTAATGCTTTCCTAATCCATCCGGAAAACTCACTCTAGAGTATTCCATTAGTATAGAATTCCAAAACTACTTGTCTGGCAACATCTAACAAAGCCATCACTCTTCACTCGGATCCATAATAGGGTACCAGTCTACTTCTATTACTTCTACATGCACATAAGTTCCCGTACAACATTTCCAGTTACTCACATAGCCTAACCCACGTTTCTTCCAACTAGAATGCATTTCACCAAATACCACCATCTTAAACTCGACACGACATCCATCAGTACCCTTGTGCTTCTTGCTTTGTGGGTTAGGTCTCACCACGCTTCCGCTGCGCTACTTTGATAATTCTGTTGTCAGTCATTAATCCTAAGGACCTTTTCTGTAAGTATAAAGTGATTGACCCCAAAATTCTTTCTTCCAATTACACCATGAGTCTTATACGGATGAAGTACCAAGTATCTTCTTTACTTGCCTTAAGAAAATAAAACAACGATTGAAAAACAACTTCTTCCGCTTACTTTCTTAATTCTTCTACCACGGATTCAAACTCCCTGACTTCACCGGAGTTTGATCTTAACTAGCCAAGAAGTAACCCTTAAAACGTTCCTCTTTATACCATTAATTCATCCAGGAAGATTGTTGTTGCCTACTTGAGGAAATCCTCTAAGGCGTCGGTAAAGCTACTCCATAGCTCCACAATCACAAATATTTCTTCTTACCGGCACATAACTCGTAAATACCAAACAATACTTGCACGTCCTTGGTTGATATCTGTCAGGCTATAATTCACTTATCTCAATTTTATACCTCTACTGGTATTAAACTTTTGGTGCACATCACCTACTAGATTAATCCTTTTATCCTCCTTTTAGTTCATCTTATCTTTCACTCTTCTACTTCCTTTGGAACAACTCTCTTTCTCAAGTCTCACTGTGCCATTCGCCTGACGTTAAAAAGTTGTTCCTAACACTCCACGATAGATTGTAAGCGCCTCGTAGTTCCGATGACTTTTAATTACCTCCCAATTGTAGTCCTTTTACAAGGACCGTCTGTGTTGATGACCTATGTTCTGTTATAAATGGGGGTTACCCCGGACTCGTGTGTCCACCACACGATTCTCACAAGCACAGGTTCCTTAATCGGCGTTGTTTGTAATATTTCCTTCCAAATCTCTGTTGACTATGCTACGGGCTTCGATCCTTTCGATACTGGCGTTGTGATTCCACTTAGATTTCTTATCTTTAAAGAAGACAAAATGTCTCCAGGCTTGTGAAGTCTACCCCTCGCTCTTACATTAAGTTGTAAGTCTCCATTTCGTGTAAATTGTGATCTGTCAAAATTTCCTTAGCTAGTAGGTAAACAGTTGCTCACAACAATCCTTTTATACTTCTTTAGTTCGTTCTACCTTCCACCCTTCCGCTTCTTATAGGCTAACTCCATTTTCTCTAGTCCGATTTTGTCATTCATCTGGCACAAATAGTCGTTTCAAGTTTCCACGATAGCTTGCAAGCGTCTTTGAAATTCTTATGGCCGTAATGATCATCCACTTGCGGTTCCTTTTGCATGGACCATTTGTGTTGATGGCTTAGGTCCCGTGATAATTCAGGTTACCCTAGACTCTCGAGTCTAGCAAGGCCGTTCTCTCATACAAATTTCTTTACTGGTGTTGGTGGTAATATCGCCTTCCTGAAACTCCGTTGACCCTGCTACAGGCTTCCATTCTTTGGATATTGGCGTCGCGGTTTCTTTCAAACTTCTTATATCTCTGAGGTCAAAACCTCTCCACACTTGTGGGGTCTACCTTTTCGCTTTTACACTCAATTATAGGTCTTTATTCTGTGTACCTTAGATCCACATATCCGGGTTGACACCCTAACTCTTCTGGTCTCTCATGCCCATAATTGCCTATGGGCATCCGCCTCGATTGTAACACCCTTTATTCCGCAAATCTTGGTTGTACTCCGTTCCTCTTGGTACTTGCTCCAATATTGTTATCTCTAATCTGCGCTCTTGTCTTCTCTTGCATGGTTCTTCTAATTCATCTCTCGGCTTCATACAACCAAGTCCCTTGTATGACTTTTTATTCCTTCTAATGAAGCTGACTCAGGAATTTCTTACTCATTTGATTGTGCTTGTGGTAAAAATGATCTTCACAACTTTACTTCCTTGCTCAACTAATCTTTGGATGATTTGTAAGGGTCGCCAAGCAGCCCACCCGAGTATAATACTCAATTCAAGGTCCGATTCCATTGCCTCGTGTTGTAACCTCTTCAAGTCCGCTACGGGTTTATCATGAGGCAATAATCGCTTCATGCTATCACAACTACAAGATCTAAAATCTCCTTTAGGATAGTAACATGTTACACATATACATATGTATAGTCATACATTAAAACATATAACTATAAGTGTATATACTAACTCACCTAACATTCCAAGTTACAGAGATCCACGGTGAACGATGGTGGTCCGACGTACTACTAACCCAACAACCCGACTATGCACTTGTGTAAAAACAAAAATCCGTTTTGAAAATCTTAGACCCCTTTCGGGTTCTAGTTATTTTATACATTCGGTCTTTCAGAAGATTTCAAGTGCCATTGTTGCAAACCCAAAGCTCTGATACCATGTTGTAACACCCCAAGTTTCAAAACTCGGGGAGCTACTGGTTAGGACCTCACAATGGGTCCCGACCTTGGTTTAACAACAACATTACTTGGATCTTACAACAAGGCACAAATGTACTTAAAACAATTTCAAAACATAATATTTTTACTGTATGAATGTACACATGTGACAGCCTTACAAAACATATATATATACATAACATGCATGCTGTAAGGGAGACTCCCCCGTCCCCATCTAATGAGTACGTGGACCCGGCTGACCATCCGTTCCGGATCACTCTGCAACTGTCTATCTCTACAAATCTACAACACGGATAAACCGTTAGCTAACAATCCAAATATAAGCAAAATAAGGATAGCACAAACACACTCAAGATAACATAAAACAATCATCATGCTGGCACACAAACCGGTTATTATTTGTTCATTAAGTGAGTCACCTTATTCCATTTTACAGTTGTGGCACGAGAAATCTTAAGAGTTCTCGCCTCCGTTCCTTATCCAACTGGGTGTAGGTCTAGCTTACCTCCGCCGGTAGCATCACTACAAACCGAGTGTGGACTAGTCCCTAAAGAAACCCCCAGCGCCCTCAAGCTAACTGAGCAGAATGCCACCGCCCGTTACTCTTAGGCCAAGGTATAGGTCGGTATATAAATATTACTAAAATATAACTATAAGCATCTCATTCACACACCACTACCATTATCCATACTCATATCTAGAAGTCAGCTAAGTAAGCCCAAAGGACTTACCTGAGTCAAGTCGCAACTCTCTTAATCTCAACTCGGTATGTAACCGTAGGAACTCAATTGCCTGTTATACAAGACAAGGGAATCAATAATGTATCCCACTTTGTTAGAAGTCTCCAACTTCTAAGATATAAAAATCGATCAACAAGAGATTACCAAAATACCCTTATACAGGTAAATGACCATTTTACCCCTCATCCCGAAACTTCTAAAAATTTCATAATTTATGTTTAGAAAAACCACCCATTTTCTATTTCTCGAAAAGTCACTAAAGTCCAATTACAGCTTCAAATATAAAATTCGAATAATCTTATAAAAATTCCGAAATAATTCCCTAGGTCATCTATGATATCCTATCTACTCATAGGAGAAAATAATTTTTTTAAAACTGTTAAAGCATCGCTTCTACAAAAATTTCTAAAGTTGGTTACAACACCTAACGAACAACACACTGTCTTAACTTTGAAAAACATAACTCCTAAACTACTCGCTGGATTTATCCCAAAATTTGATATGTTCTAATATAAAATCTTATCTATAATATATCCAAAATTTAGCTGCAAAGGAGATCAAAATTCTATTTAAAACTATCTCCCAAAACCGAATTTCAGCACAACAGAAAAACTGCTTACGGCTCAATCTTGGAAAAATCATAAATCCCAAACCACTCGCTGGATGCCTCTCAAATTTTAATATGTTCTACAACAATATGTCAACTATATCATATCCAAAATTCAAGTGCAACGGAGATCAAGAGCTTATTCAAAACCATCTCACAAAACAGCATCACTTGCTGTTTTCCCCAACACTCAGCACATATATAAAAACGTCAACTTTGAAACACAATAACTCTCAAACCGTAACTCCGATTCTTCCCAAATTTTAATATGATCTACAACAAGATGTCAACTATATCATATCAAAAATTCAAGGCTACCAGAGATCAAAAGCCTATTCAAAACTATCTCACAAAACAGCATCCCATGCTGTTTTTCTCAACTCAACACATTTATAAAAACTGTATGAGTCAACTTTGAAACCCCATATCTCTCAAACCATAACATGGATTCCTCTGAAATTTTAGTATGTTAGACTATACAATATCGACTAAAACATATCCCAAAATCAGCAGTAAAGGTGGAGTCTAACCTACCCAAAACTGGGGCTGAAGTGGACTGTTCTTCACTTCCGAAAACTCAGCAAACGCCTCAGCTCTTCAAGCTATCATCCGAGGCTGTTCTAGCAGGTTTCCCGACACAACAGGGTTCTAATCAGCATGTATAAAGAGAGGGTAATGCAGAAAGGTGAAGTGAGGTCCTTACCGGCAATCAAGACCCGACGCTCACGTGCACCAGAACAAAGAAGGGCTCGACACAACTAGCAGCAGCAACATTGCTTCCTTGCTGGCATTGAGAGGGCTTTGCCGGCACCATCCAAGGCTGCGGTTTGAAGGCAGCGGCGGGGTGGAGACGATTGCACCGGCCTGGCGTGGAGGAGGAGGCGGACGGCTGGAGTAGTGCAAGTGAGGGCAGCGGCCTGGCGTGCAGGAGGAGACGGACGCTGGTACGTGACAACGAGAGAAGGAAGAGGGCTGTTCTTAGGGTTTACGTGAGAGAGGGAGAGAGTATGGGCTGGTTGTAACAGCTGGTGAGTTTTGGGCTGGCCGTCCATACTCGAGGTCAGGCCTTGTCTGGGCCTCGTCAAGGCTTGTCTTGGCCTTGTCAACTGCTTGTCTAGGCCTTGTCAACTGCTTGTGTGGGCCTCGTCAACTGCTTGTCTGGGTCTCGTCACAGCTTTGTCATGATCTCGTCAACTGCTTGTCTGGGCCTCATCACAGCTTTGTCATGATCCCGTCTAAAGTCGTCGTTAATGATTAATTATAAGAATTAGGGTTTGATATAATTCTATCATTTTATGTGAATTAAATTCTACATAAAATGATAAATAATTATAAGAATTAGGATTTGATATAATTCTATCATTTTATGTGAATTAAATTCTACATAAAATGATAAATAATTATAGGAATTATAGCTTGATATAATTTTATCATTTTATGTGAATTAGCTTCTACATACAATGATAAAATTTGTTAAGAAAGACTTGCTAGATAGAATGGAAAACCGTCAATGGCTCAAAGTCCGATTTGATTCGGAATTAAACGGAAATAAAAATTCCGGATATTACAATCAAGGAAACTATACATACATCCAACCCATTTAATAAATCCTATTGTCAAATACAATAGTGTAACACCCCGAATCCGCGGGATATCGGGATGCTACGGGCGAGACCACACAATGGGTCCCGACCCTTAGCTTGACAACAATTTCACCGGACCTTTCCAACATGCCACAAATAAAGGAAAAATCGTAAATCAATTTTAATGCAAATGATAAGAAACCCTAAAGAATGCAACAACAACTTCAGCCGAGGTACAACTTAAACCAAACGCCAAACAAGCGGCACACGAAACGTAATAACCGAAAGACCAAAACACAAGACAACCCCAACTCAAAACCCTTCCTAAAATGTATGGACCCCGGCTGCCCACCCTTCCGGATCTCTCGGAGCATGCCTAACCTGCAAGGCCAAATACAACATTCGGTATAAAACCGTTAGCTCACATTCGATGTAACACCCCGAATTTTCAGAACTCGGAGTATAACTGGTTAGGACCTCACAATGGGTCCCGACCTCAGTTTGACAACAACATTACTAGGATCTTGCAACAAGACACAAATAAAGAAACCGAAATTCATAAAACCATGTTTTTAGAGTAATGAATGCAACATTGTCTAGCGGCCTAAAGTACTTAAACAAAAGAAAAGAACAACTGTCTTAACCAAAAGAAAGGAAAGACAAAACAACCCCAACCCCGCTCTAAGGAGTACGGAGACCCGGCTGACCACTACTTCCGGATCACTAAGCTGCTGATCTAACGTGTGGTAAATCTAAAACAACAACAAGAAGAACCGTTAGCTAGTTATCTAAATATTAGCAGAGTAATAGCAGCACAAACACACTCAGAGAAATATAAACACTCATCATGCTTTCAAACAAGTCCGTTTAATTATCTTGATTTAAATTATTCTTTCACTCTAGTGATACATATTTTGTGACACGAGGGATTCCCAAACCTCGCCTCCGCCCCCGTGTAACCATCAGGAATGGATCCGATGCATCTCACCTTGTACCTGCATGGTTTGGGTATAGAGAACCTCTCAGTCTCCTGTCAGAGCTGGGCAGTGATGTCACGGCCCGTTATACATACACTTGGGCCTTAAACGTAATAATAACGGTCGTCCTAGCAAGTTATTATTATTAAACACACAAATAGCACACACAACTACTATCATTCAACTAACACTCAGAAACTGGCTAAGTAAGTCGCAAGGACTTACCTGAGTCAAAACACTCTAACACTCCTCAAATAGTCCGTACTCGTGATAACTCAAGCGCCTGTCAATGAAGGCATGTGTGTCAAAATCACATCTCTATGTCCAATCTCATGCGAAGGAATTACGGAAAGAACGATTCTCATACGGTAAAAGACCGTTTTACCCTAGTGTAGATAATTCTCCGGGTCACTTCTGGACCTCTAATATTTCTTTTGGAACACTTTTCTAATCTATGATTACTTCCAAAACAGTTTACTAAGGTTATAAAATTAATCTCGTCTTCTCGTCATTGGGAATCGCATTACTTCATTCTCGGGTATCATCTAATCTTATATATATCTATATATAACTATATATATATGTACTCGGCATACACTCTCCTATATAAGCTCACACCTGCTCGTATTAACCTTCCGTAATTGAATGTACATATGTGCTTATGTATCCTATATATATATATATATATATATATATATATTCCGAACTAACTTATTCATACACATCTTGCATCTCCACTCTCGTTTTCTTACCATATACTAACACCATACCCATATATATACGCACATTTACGTCTCTTTTACGTATTAATCTATACATATATACATACTGCATAATACGACCCCTTCTGTATCACTCTCTACCCATATCCTACTGCAGTGGAAAGAAGGATTGGAGGAGACGGCTTACCGGAGCTGTAGTCCGGCGAGGTGAGTCACAGGCGGTGCATTGGCGTCTGGCGGTGCGGTGAGATCCGGAAAGTTGGCTGCGCAGCAAGGGAGGGGTTACTGTCCTCGGAATCGAACCAGAAGGCGGGAAGGAAGGGAGACGGAAAGAAGAGGGAGGTCGGGAGCTTACCGGCCTGACTGGAGGCGGACGGCAGGACTACGCAGTGGCTCCGGTGTATGACGAAGGTGGAGCAACGTATCGGTGGCGGCTCCGGCGTGGCGCTACACTGCAGTGGACTGGCGGCGGCGAGCGGTTCACTGGCGGCAGGTCTGGGCTGGTGGCGTGGCTATTGACTGCAGGGAGGCGGAGTTACAGCCTTCGAACTCGAAACAGAAACGGAAGAAGGAAGACGGAAGGAAGAAGGGGACCGGAGGCTAATTACCAGCTCGACTGGAGGCGGACGGCGGAGGCGCACAGGCTCGGTGGTGTCTTGGTGTCGACAGCAGCGGCTCGGTGGCGGCTAAGGCGTGCAGTCGCTGTTCCAGTCGCGCGAGAGAGAGAAGGCAGTAGCGGCTGCTGTTCTCTTTGGTCCAGAAGCGAGACGAAGAAGCGGCAGGTATTTAGCGTAGGATTAGGTCATTTTTAATTAGGGTTAGGAATTAATTAAGTGGGCTGCTAATTGGGCTTTGTAGCGGCCCACACCCGGTCCGCTATGTGACTAAAAAAATACGGATACGCAACTCGTTATTTGGGTGCGGAAATTATAAAAATACGGAATTAAATTCCGTATTTTATATCTTATTATTATTCTTATTTTATTGTACTTAAATTATTTCCGGTCATTTATTTTATCATTTTATGTGAATCTAGGTCACATAAAATGATAGAACTAAACTCATTTTATTTTACTTATTTATTTATTTACGATTGTCGCGTCGGACTTTGGTTAATTTCAATTTACCGGAACTCAAAATTTTCGGTTATTACATCAGTGCCCCCTTAAAAGAAGTTTCGTCCCGAAACTTAGATTGTTTCCCCTTACTCGCACATTTCTTTCGGTATATTTTAGTTTTCTCAACATTTCCGTTTTCTACCATGCAGCTACTCAGGCATCAACAAACAAGTATCACAAAACAAAATCACTCAAATCAATATGAAAACGTGAAAGGTCAAACAACACAACATCCGAGTACTAACTCGTCAAACAGAAGTAACCTCTAACCCCGCAAAGAACTCGGGATAGTTACGTCTAATACTCTCCTCAGTCTCCCAAGTGGCCTCATCGGCTCCTCTCCTAGACCACTGGATCCTCAGCATAGGTATCTCCTTGGATCGCAGACGTCTGGTACTGCGTTCCAAGACAGCTACTGGGTACTCTACAAATGTATGGTCAGGCTCAACTGTCAGATCCTCATGGCTGATGACGTGTCTCGGATCCGGAATGTACTCTCTCAACTGAGATACATGAAAGACCGGATGGACACTCTCTAGTCTCGGCGGTAGTGCTAGTCTGTAGGCCACCTCTCCAACTCTCTCTAAGCTCTCAAAAGGTCCGACATATCGGGAACTCAGCTTCCCCTTAATGCCGAAACGCCTGACTCCCCTCGTGGGTGACACTCTCAACCATACCTGAGCACCCACTCTAAACTTCAAAGGTCGACGCCTTTTGTCGGCGTAGGACTTCTGACGACTCTGGGTTGCTAACATCCGCTCTCGGATGATAGCATGAATTATAGTCTATATTTTGGGGTTTGTTTGGACGTTTTATCTTTCATAATCTGCATGTTTGTATGTGCATTATGTGATTTTACTACCATTTCATCTACCTTTGCGAGAAGGTCTACACCTAGTTTTGTTGTAATTGCAGGTAAAATGGTACGTTTTGCATCTAAAAGGAGCAAAAGGAGTCATGAGTCATTTGGAGTTACATCTAGGGAGCATAGCCATGGATTAAAGATTTACTTTGGACCAGTTTTGAGAGATTTCGCATTCAGTTGTGACTCACCTCGGTTGACCAGAGATTCATCTCGACCGAGGTGATCCAGAGACGCCGACTCGACCGAGGCGAACACCTAGGACGCGGCGAGAATATTTTATTCTTGGATGAGATCTTTTAAATTTGGAAAGTGATCTTATATTTTTGGACTTGGCTCCTGGAAGGAAGGAGATATGCAGAATCATATATTTTACCTATATTTATGGGAAAATATCTTTCTAAGATTTATTATCTTTGGAGGGTTATTTTCCTATAAAAAGGGTTGGATTTCCACAATTCCGACATCTCGCATACAGGCCGCTTACACCGAAAAACACCCAGCAGCAGCACCCTACTCCAGTTGGGAGAGATTCGAAGAACCTTTTTGAAGGTTGAAGGAAGATTGAAGTCCATAGCTTTTATAGCTTTTTGGAGGGTTTTGTAAGATTGTCTTCAATTCCCTCACTTGTTGTCTTGTCTTGTTGGATTGCTATCCAAGGAACGCTTTTGTTGTGATATTTGATTCAGTTATTGAAGTCTTTTCCTTAAATTCTTCTTTGTTCAAATATTCACTTTCTTCCCATATATTTTAATACTTTCTTTATGATGATGAGTGGCTAATTTCCTTGTGTGATTCTAGGGTGATTAGCTGAAGGTTGTGGGAAAAACAATGATAGAATAATCTTAGATTCCAGTAGGATCGTGAAAGTTCGAGTCTTTAACCTTAACCCTAAGCATCTCGTTCGGTTGATGAACATCTCGGCCGGGGTGGAATTCTTCTGATCGAGGTGACTTATCTGATCCATAACTGAGAGTTAAGTGTTAGAGTTTGCTAAATCCTATTCTTATTACACCTTTCCTGGTTCAAAGCAAGCTTAGGATGAGACTTACCCGGTAATTCCTTAGTTTGTGTACCAACGATCATAAGTGTAGGTAATAAAGGTTTACCCTTTATTGGGGTTTGAGTGTGCTTCCATCCCATCTTCGTGAGTTAGTCTGCGACTTACCCGGTAAAGGTTGATTCTATTCCCTTAGATGGTGTTTTAGTTTGAGGTTATAGTTCTTTATTTCGATTCCTTGAGACTTACCCGGTAATAGGAGTTACGGTTTAGGATTAGTGTGTAGTGAGACTTACCCGGTGATCTACTCCACTTTAGTAACACCTTCCCCTTGCAAAAATCTCAGCTTTGTCCGCTTATCTTTAGATCTTGAGTTGGAACCACAACTAGATGCTTTAATCCCTAGAATTGCATGTTTGCTTTATTGACTTCTTATTCATCTTTGATTGTGTTAATCGCTCTTGTGGTTAGTATTGACATAAGCACACCGTATTCACTTTGTTTCACCGAGTCCCTGTGATCGACCCCTGGAATTTTCTTGCTTTTACTACGATTGACCCGTACACTGCGGGTTCGCATCCTTGTTTTAAGCTTAAGTCTAGGGTTATAAATTTAAAGCTTGCACACACCGTTTGGAGCGAACAAGTTTTTGGCGCCGTTGCCGGCGACTTGGTCTAGACCGAGCCGGTACGGTTTGCTCTTGGGGCGATTGCCCCGTTTCATCTAACCACTCTACTTGAGTGACTTTTGCAGGTTCTTTCTTAGGTATATGCGAAGAACCCGCGCTAGGAAGGAAATCGTTCCTTACGATCCCGAACCAGAAAAGACATACAAGCGACGCTTGAGAGAAGCGAAGATGGCCCAACAAGACGATCGCGATCTTGCGGCCCAACTGAAAGAGGCGCTAGAGCTGCTACGCCTCAGCAAGGAAGAACTCAGGCAAGAGAAAGAAGAGAATCGCACCAAGACTGCAGCAATCGAAGCTGAGATAGCAGTCATACGAGACCAGATTCTACTTCGACCGAGGGAAGATCCTCCTGTTGATCCTCGACCGATGCAGGATCCAGTAGTTGACCCGCGACCGAGAAAGATTCCAGTACCTGACGCCCCGGCCGATGTACTTCCACCTCGGATGCCAGTCCGAGATGTTCTTTTTGCAGGAATCCCACAAACCCTAGGTCAAAGGATGGACCCTAATCAACAGCTGAGGCGTCCAGGAGTGAACCTAGGAGATCCAACAGATCATGACTACGAACTTCGACCGCAAGTTCTAGCCATGATTCGCCAATGCCAATTCGGAGGGCTAGAGAAAGAGTCGCCACATCAACATCTTCAAAACTACGAGATCTTGATGGAAACCTTGCGACCTCCCAGAATTGAGAATAACAACTACAAGCTAAGACCTTTTTACTTTTCTTTAAAAGATAGAGCTCTTACTTGGTATCAATCTCTTCCTCCAGGAAAAATTAGCACATGGGAAGAGATGACTACGGAATTCTTGACCAAATTCTTTCCCCCCTCAAAAACCGCTGAAATGAGAGGGAAGATCAACGCTTTCATTATGAAGGACAAGGAGAGCTTGTCCAAATCTTGGGAGCAGTTCAAGGATATCCTTTTGGATTGCCCACATCATGGGATTCCAAAGATCGAGTTGTTGGAGATCTACTTCAAAGGGCTGGACGGAAGCACCCAGTTCAATCTCCAACTACTCTCCGCCGGTACCTTCATGGACATGGCGATTGATGAGGCTTGGGACTTCATTGAGAAGCAAGCCTTGCACATGGAGGAATATACCCACCAAGGAGCTGAAGGTGGAGTTAAAAGAGTTAACTTTCAAGAGACTCAATCCAACAACAATCAACTCACGTCTTTGAAGAATGACGTGAAGCAATTGAAGTAGCTCTTGATGGCTCAAACTAAGAAGGAAGAGCAAGGGCAAAGGAACAACAACAATAACGGGTACCGTAACAACAACAGTGGTCCCCGAAACAACAACTACAACAACAACAATAGAGGATCCAATAGCAACAACTGGAGGGCGAATAACCAAAACTACGGTAACAATCATTCAAACTCCAACTCTAACGATTCCTCTAACCCTTTCCTCTCTTCTCCTTCTTCTTCTTCTACTCCATTAAAGAGCCAAGGGCAAGGATCAAGTTCGTCTCATCCGGAAAAGAAAGACGCAGTTCTGGAGGCTATCTTGATCAAGCTTAGCGCTATGGAGAATTCTATGACTTCATTTTCGAGGGCCCAAAAGTCCTTCGAACAACAACTTGCTAATAGGGCAAATGAAGCGCCAAGAGATCCAGGGAAGCTCCAGCAAAGACGGAAACTAACCCTAAGGGCCAATGCATGGCCATAACGACGAGGAGTGGACTCAAAACTGCAGATCCAGTACCTCGCTCGACGCAGACCACCTCGGTCTAGATCCAGTCGAAGAACACCTCGACCGAGATGCCAACCGAGGCGGAGCAACAGAAAGCAGGAGGGACGACAGAAACTTATGTTCCACCTCCTGCATACAAACCACCACTTCCATTCCCTCAGTCCAGAGCCAGAGCACATCTAGACAAGCACTTTGGTAAGTTTCTTGACTTGATGAATAAGCTCCATATTAATATTCCCTTCCTTGATGCTATTCTAGGTATGCCCGCCTATGGGAAGTTCTTAAAAGAAATCTTATCAAGGAAGAGGAAGCTGGAGGATGTTGGTGAAGTTAGGATGACATCTAAATCTTCGGAGCTTATCAAAATCATGAAGGAAAAGATGCCACCTAAGTTGAGAGATCCTGGCTCATTTTGTATTCCCATTCAAGTTGGGGACGTAACTTGTGAAGCCCTTTGTGATCTAGGAGCCAGCGTGAGCATCATCCCGCTGGAGCTATGCACGAAGATCGGTCTTGGAGAGCCCAAGCCAGTCAAGATTCGACTTTACATGGCGGATCGCTCCATTACCCATCCCGTGGGCATTTTGGAGGACGTTCCGGTCAAGTTAGGTAACTTCTATCTACCCATAGATTTTATTGTACTTGACATTCCCGCAGATTATCCTGTACCTATTATTCTCGGGAGACCATTTCTAGCAACTTCGGGTTGCAACATGGATTGCAAGAACGCCAAGTTGAAATTCAACGTTGGTGGCGATGAGGTAGAGTTCGCGCTACTTGCAGCCATGAAAGGGGAGCAACTAACTGATGATATCTTCAACATCTACGATGAAGAAGAATCAAGAGAATTGGTGAGATCTATCCTTATTAACGATCCACTCGAAAGAGTTATTAGCTTCAGTTTAATGGAGGAAGGTATAGATGCTTCTTGTGATGCAGATATATGGAGCTTGAAGGCACTGGAAGAGGATCCAGGAGCTATAACTGAGAAGCTAGTCAAGGAGACGAAGATCTCCAGTCTCGGATCCAGTAGCAGTACCTCGACCGAGGCACTTTCTGGACTGAGCGAGGCGACCAAAGAACATCTCGGTCAACGCCTATGCGCCTCGACCGAGGTCGATGGCGAGATGATGTCAACTGAGATTGCTGAGAATAACAAATTTCTTACTCCCTCCTCTGATATTCATCCACTGTTGGTGGAGCATTCCGTTCACAAACTTTCTGATAATAAAGGTCCTTGGTACGCTGATATTTTGAATTATCTTGTTTGCCAGGAGATACCGCCCGGATTGACGTACTCTAAAAAGAAAAGATTCTTCAAGGAAGTACGACATTACTACTGGGACGAGCCGCTGCTATTCAAGCGCGGACCGGATGGGATGCTTCGAAGGTGCATTCCGGAGGATGAAGTTAATAGCGTCATAAGGCATTGTCATTCACTTCCTTGTGGGGGGCATGCTAGCACCGATAAAACATGCGCTAAGGTATTGCGTTCCGGTTTCTTTTGGCCTACATTATTTAAGGATGTGCAATCTTTTGTTGTCTCTTGTGATGCATGCCAAAGAACAGGGAACTTATCAAGGAGGAACGAGATGCCACTTAATAACATCCAAGAAGTGGAAATCTTTGATGTGTGGGGGATTGACTTCATGGGACCTTTCCCATCCTCCGGAGGAAACCTCTACATTCTCCTTGCAGTTGATTACGTCTCTAGATGGGTTGAAGCCATTGCTTCTCCCACTAACGACGCCAAAGTGGTTGTGAAGTTCTTGAATAGAACTATCTTTCCACGATTTGGAACTCCACGCATCATCATTAGCGATGGAGGAACGCATTTCATCAACCGGAAGTTCAAAGCACTTCTATCGAAGTATGGGGTAACCCATAAGGTATCAACTGCTTACCACCCTCAAACTAGTGGACAGGTCGAGATCTCGAATAGAGAAATCAAGGCAATTTTGGAGAAGACCGTCTCTAGAAAGAGGAAGGATTGGTCCATGAAGTTGGACGATGCTCTTTGGGCGTACAGGACCGCATTCAAGACTCTCATAGGTACCACTCCTTATAATTTGGTATATGGGAAGTCTTGCCATCTGCCCGTTGAATTGGAACATAAGGCATATTGGGCGATCAAATGGTTGAATTTCGACATCAAAGAGGCTGGTGAGAAGCGACTATTGGAACTCAACGAGCTGGAGGAGCTGCGTTTGAACGCTTATGAGAATGCCAAAATTTACAAGGAAAGGACGAAGAGATGGCATGACAAGCGTATCGTCCCAAAGGAGCTTAACGAAGCAGACTTAGTTCTACTCTTCAACTCCCGCCTCCGCCTTTTTCCAGGTAAGTTGAAATCTAGATGGACCGGACCTTACATTGTGAAACATGTTTTCCCTCACGGTGCAGTTGAGATATGGGGCGAAACTAGTGGAAGCTTCAAGGTCAACGGTCATAGACTTAAGAAATACCAGCCGGAAACGCCGGTTGAGGAGGTTGCACCAATATACCTCGTTTGAGACGCATCATGGTCCAGCTAGCGACCTTAAATCAAGCGCTTCTTGGGAGGCAACCCAAGGTATTGCTTTCTTTTTCCCGTTTTCTAGTCTAGCTTAGATAGTTTTTGTTTTTGTTTTGCTTTGCTTTGTTTTTGGCGTTCTGGACAGACAACAGGGAATATCTAAGGAAGGAGCATAACTGGAAGGACGGAAGTTCGAGATTCTGAGAAGATAGAAGCACCTCGGTTACTGTCAAAGCACCTCGACCGAGTTGATTCTTGAGCAACCGAGGCGACTAGGGTTTCTGCAGAACCACCTCGGTCCGTACCACCTCGGTCCAGTCGAGACCATCTCGACCGAGGTGACAGCAGATCCAGGAACAGTATAAAAAGTGAAAAATTTTTATTTTTCACTTTTTACTTTACCCACCTCGACCGCGGCGACTTCCACTTCGCTCCCTCTCAGATCTTGCTCGTTTTCGCCGATTTCTGCTTCGAAACTGAGATTGAAGGTTAGAGGAACCGATTGCAACAACAGATCTGCAAGAAAATCGAGCGAATCGACCGAAACGAGGTAAAACAAGTCGAAACCCTAACTCGTTCGTTTGCTTTGATTTGGGCTTTTGTTGCCCCTGATTCTGCTGAGAAAGGATTTAAGTACCCCATAGGAAGCAATTGTAGTGATTTCTGGGGGAAAAGAACTGAATTTCTGAGAATTGGAATCGTAACTGCTGCGCCTCGGTCCAGTCGAACTGCATCTTGACCGAGGTGTTCTTGAGTCTTGTCAGCAACCGAGGTGGTCTGACAGTGTTGAGAAAGAATGAGTTCCGATCGTCGTCTAGCCCTGAGAGACAGATCCTCACCCTCCCCTTCTTCCTCTTCTTCCCGTCCTTACCGCCCGGTTATCCACGAGAGATGCCGGGTAGACTATGAGCGGATAGCTAGCCGTCCAGTTATCGCACCACGATTTCTGGACGTGTCGGCTTTTGATTGCCTAGGGTTAGATGCTGACCTTAGGAGGATGATTGCTACTGTCGGGCTGGATCAGTTTACTGAGATCCGAGCCCCAGCTTACTTGGAGCCGACCTTAGAGTTTGTTAGCTCCTTCTCCTACCTCCCCACAGACCAGTCTGTGAAGTACCGGTTGATGAACCGGAACTTCATAGTTCCCTTAGAGGTTTGGAGAGAGATTTTTGGTTTCTCTGAGCCCACCGCCACTGATTTCCCCTCCCAATCCGTTGCTAGGGAGTTCTGGGGGCAGATTGCCCATATTACCGAGCACGCAGACAGATGGCGCCCTGGAGATTCCAAGGAGAAGGTCATCTTTCATCCGGCCTTCAGACTAGCCCACAGGATTTTCAGCGAGACACTTCTGGCACGTATTGAGACGCCCCAGAAGATCAGACAGGGCGAGCTCTTCAGCCTCTACTGCATGATTACAGGAGGTTTCCCAGACTTTGGCTTGCTCGTGGCAGAGGATCTGCACAGGATCAAGGCCAAGGCGAAGGGAGACATTTGCTGCGGAGGTCTAGTCACCCATATCGCTACCTACCACGGGATGAACCTCAGTGTTTGCACGATGGCGGCGGCTCCGAAGCCGCTGGGATTACAGGAGATGATCACACGGAGGATTCTGGTTCCCCGTGGTTTGACCACTCCATACGTCGCCATGCCTTGGGAGCGGACTACACCACAGGGGATCCGCTGGTCTGCTCAGTTCACAGTCTTTGATCCGCATTATTGGCAGACAGCATGGGCTCCACTGATGGAGGATCATAGAGAGGCAGCAGCTGCCCTTGCTGAGGAGGAGGAGGATGACGACGACGAGGAGACGTTGGATGAGAGAGAGGGTGGTGTCCCGATGGATACAGGGACAGATACTGTAGGGACGAGCGCGCCACCGATTATAGACTTGGACGACGAGGAGGATACTGAGCCTGCACCTGCTGCACCTCCCGCTAGATCTGCTAGGCGTCGGACACGCCGCCATAGAGATTCTGAGGTTCATCGCCGGATCGACGACCTGACAGATCAGATGATAGACTCTTATGCTGCCCTTACTGTGGACATGCATGAGAGATTTGCTGCCCAGGACCGACACATTGACCGCTGGACTCATCAGATGTTAGAGGAGCAGCACTATCAGCGCAGGATGATGGAGCTACAGTTCCAGCAGGCTATGGGCTATCCGTTCGACCCGGCTCAGTATCCGTATGTGCCACCACCACCACCACCGGATCGAGACTATTGAGGAGCTGCGGGATTTTCTTTATTCTATTTTTTTGCAGTTCAGCTTTTTATCCGGTGAGTACTCTTGTCTCTAGACTTTTTATTTGACCCACTGGGACAGTGTGTCCCAAGTATGGGGTATTTGTACTTATCTGACTACGTGATGTATTTATTCGACTACCTTTTGATGTATGACACTTTATTTATCGGATATTTTCATATTTATGCTTCAGTTGCCTTTATATGATTATCTGATATTACATGCATAACTACAGGTTATTTGATTGAGAAAAAACGTCGAAACCGAAAAAAAAATTGGTTTTAAAAAACATTTTTTGACCTCGACCGGGGATATTCTGGCCAAACGAGGCATTTCACCTCGGTTGAACCAAGAACATCTCGACCGAGGTAGGTTACTGAGAGTTTTCGAAAACGATTTTTTTTTTTTTTTTGTGTTACTTATCTGGATATGATCTCAGTGAAGATTCTGTTTACCTACTGGTTTTAAATTCTTTATGTGTTTGAAAGGTTTTAAAATATGTTTAAGTTGCTAAATGCTTTGTTTGAAATTATTGGCATGTTTAATACTTTGTTTTTATCCAAATTATGTTGAATTTGAAGGTTGACACCGCAGGTTAAGTTCTCTCACTTTCTTCTTGGAAAGACCAAGGCAATTCATTCTCTTCTTCTTCTTCTTCTTGATCATGCTTAGCCCCTCATATACATTTTGCCTCCCTTTACCTATCCGAGAATTTGGAAGCAAGCGAAGTGGTGAAAGCAAGTGAAGTAAGGTTGAGAAGTGGCTGGAAGTGAAAGTGTTAGAAAGCAATAATAGGTTTGGGGAAGTCAATCATGAAGATGAGTAACTCGGCACCATTCACATAGCCGGGTGTTTGTGTCTTGCCAAAGTCGGATTGAGCGATATTCCTAACGGGTCATGGTATGTGCATCAAGGGTTTGATGCATCTCAAGAAATTGATGATTGCTAATCTCCCAGGCTTCGGTTATTGTGCACCTCTGTCCATGCATCCCAAAACGTAAAGTAAAAGAAAAAGTGTTAAATAAGCAAAGCTTATTGGTGGAAGATGTTGCAAGTCAAAGTGAAAGTGAAGTTCATCATTTTCCCGGATTCTAGCACCACATTACCTTACATACATCCCTACCCTACACGTTTCTTGACCTTTCTTTTGGGAAGCCCTTGAGACCTTGAGCTTGTTGATTGACTTAGCGGTTTAAATCGGATTATACATGATTAATTTTGATAATTATGATTTATTATGCATTCTATGATTTTATGCAAAGATGAACAACTTTCCTATATTTATAAAATGTTTTGATCATGTTGAGTTTTTAAATTCCAGGAAGTACTCTCTTAGAGAGATCTATGGTAGTTGCACACCATAAAATGTTTTTGAAAGACTTTTTCATTGATTTTTATGACCTATAATCCATTCTATCTTGTCTTCTATATGCGGAACTTGCTTGGGGACAAGCAAGGGCTAAGTATGGGGTATTTTGATAGCATGAATTATAGTCTATATTTTGGGGTTTGTTTGGACGTTTTATCTTTCATAATCTGCATGTTTGTATGTGCATTATGTGATTTTACTACCATTTCATCTACCTTTGCGAGAATCGAGGTCTACACCTAGTTTTGTTGTAATTGTAGGTAAAATGGTACGTTTTGCATCTAAAAGGAGCAAAAGGAGTCATGAGTCATTTGGAGTTACATCCAGGGAGCATAGCCATGGATTAAAGATTTACTTTGGACCAGTTTTGAGAGATTTCACATTCAGTTGTGACTCACCTCGGTTGACCAGAGATTCATCTCGACCGAGGTGATCCAGAGACGCTGACTCGACCGAGGCGAACACCTAGGACGCGGCGAGAATATTTTATTCTTGGATGAGATCTTTTAAATTTGGAAAGTGATCTTATATTTTTGGGCTTGGCTCCTGGAAGGAAGGAGATATACAGAATGATATATTTTACCTATATTTTTGGGAAAATATCTTTCTAAGATTTATTATCTTTGGAGGGTTATTTTCCTATAAAAAGGGTTGGATTTCCACAATACCGACATCTCGCATACAGGCCGCTTACACCGAAAAACACCCAGCAGCAGCACCCTACTCCAGTTGGGAGAGATTCGAAGAACCTTTTTGAAGGTTGAAGGAAGATTGAAGTCCATAGCTTTTATAGCTTTTTGGAGGGTTTTGTAAGATTGTCTTCAATTCCCTCACTTGTTGTCTTGTCTTGTTGGATTGCAATCCAAGGAACGCTTTTGTTGTGATATTTGATTCAGTTATTGAAGTCTTTTCCTTAAATTCTTCTTTGTTCAAATATTCACTTTCTTCCCATATATTTTAATACTTTCATTATGATGATGAGTAGCTAATTTCCTTGTGTGATTCTAGGGTGATTAGCTGAAGGTTGTGGGAAAAACAATGATAGGATAATCTTAGATTCCAGTAGGATCCTGAAAGTTCGAGTCTTTAACCTTAACCCTAAGCATCTCGTTCGGTTGATGAACATCTCGGCCGGGGTGAAATTCTTCTGATGGAGGTGACTTATCTGATCCATAACTGAGAGTTAAGTGTTAGAGTTTGCTAAATCCTATTCTTATTACACCTTTCCTAGTTCAAAGCAAGCTTAGGATGAGACTTACCCGGTAATTCCTTAGTTTGTGTACCAACGATCATAAGTGTAGGTAATAAAGGTTTACCCTTTATTGGGGTTTGAGTGTGCTTCCATCCCATCTTCGTGAGTTAGCCTGAGACTTACCCGGTAAAGGTTGATTCTATTCCCTTAGATGGTGTTTTAGTTTGAGGTTATAGTTCTTTATTTTGATTCCTTGAGACTTACCCGGTAATAGGAGTTACGGTTTAGGATTAGTGTGTAGTGAGACTTACCCGGTGATCTACTCCACTTTAGTAACACCTTCCCCTTGCAAAAATCTCAGCTTTGTCCGCTTATCTTTAGATCTTGAGTTGGAACCACAACTAGATGCTTTAATCCCTAGAATTGCATGTTTGCTTTATTGACTTCTTATTCATCTTTGATTGTGTTAATCGCTCTTGTGGTTAGTATTGACATAAGCACACCGTATTGACTTTGTTTCACCGAGTCCCTGTGATCGACCCCTGGAATTTTCTTGCTTTTACTACGATTGACCCGTACACTGCGGGTTCGCATCCTTGTTTTAAGCTTAAGTCTAGGGTTATAAATTCAAACCAGTGACAAAATCCAAAGATATATCCTCCCACTTCCACTGTGGTACTGGAAGGGGGTGGAGCTCTCCTCCAGACCTACGGTGCTCAATCTTGACCTACTGGCAGGTCGCGCACTGAGCTACATACCGAGTCACATCGGGCTTCAGACCACCCCACCAGAAGGATCGTCTAACATCCTTATACATCTTACTCGCTCCAGGATGTAGCATGAGTCTCACCTAGTATCCTCTGTCTCAACTAGTATCCTCTGTCTCAACTCACTGTCTGACGGCACACAAACGCGGTCCTGACGTCTCATCACTCCATCTGCACCAATAGTAAACAGTGGGGCCTCATCTCGAGACATCCTATCTCGGATCCTGATCAAAGTAGGGCAAGTCTCATGCTTTTGTCGGATCTCATCCAATAGATCAGGAAGTAACTCCAAGGTAGACAACAGACCATCAGTATCGGGAAACTGAATCTCTATCTCTAACCATGTCAAGTCCCTCTGCAACTGTGGCTGTACTGTCAACCGGGCTATCGCCCTCTCTCTAGGCGTCTTCCTGCTCAAAGCATCAGCTACTACATTCGCCTTTCCGGGGTGGTATATGATCTCAAGGTCGAAGTCCTTGATCAACTCTAACCACCGCCTTTGGCGGTTATTCAACTCTCTCTGAGTGAATATGTACTTCAGACTCTTATGGTCTGTAAAGATCTGACATGTCGCCCCAAAGAGATAGTGACACCAGATCTTAAGAGCATGGACTACTGCAGCCAACTCTAGATCATGTGTGGGGTAGTTCTCCTCATACGTCTTCAACTGTCGAGACGCATAGGCTATGACCTTACCCCTCTGCATCAAAACACACCCCAAGCCCAGCTTGGATGCATCACTGTATACCACAAAGTCATCAATACCCTCAGGCTGTGCTAAAATCGGAGCGGACGTCAATCTCCTCTTCAGCTCGTCAAAACTCTGCCGACACGGCTCAAACCAGACAAACCGAGTGGTCTTCCTTAGAAGACAAGTAAGTGGTCGGGCAATCAAAGAGAACCCTTCCACAAACCGGCGGTAGTAACCTGCTAAACCTAGAAAGCTGCGAACCTCCTTAACATTCTTAGGATGTTGCCAAGAAGATACGGACTCGATCTTCGCCGGATCGACCTTAATACCCTCAGCAGTCACCACGTGGCCTAAGAAAGCCACCTCTAACATCCAAAACTCACACTTGGATAGCTTAGCATACAGCTGGCTATCCTGTAGAATCTGCAGCACTGTCCTCAAGTGTCCGGCATGCTCCTCTCGACTCCTAGAGTAAACTAGGATGTCGTCAATGAAGACCACCACAAACTAGTCTAAGAAGTCAATGAATATCCCATTCATCAACTCCATGAACACCGCTGGTGCATTAGTGAGTCCAAATGGCATCACTACGAACTCATAATGACCATACCTAGTCCGGAATGCCGTCTTAGGTATGTCCTGATCTCTCACCCTCAACTGGTGGTAACTTAACCTCAAGTATATCCTCGAGAACACAGAAGCTCCATGTAACTGGTCCAACAGGTTGTCAATGCGTGGCAGTGGGTACTTGTTCTTGATGGTCACCTTGTTCAGCTCTCTGTAGTCTATGCACAGCCTCATCGATCCGTCCTTCTTCTTCACAAACAACACTGGTGCACCCCAAGGAGACACACTAGGGCGTATGAAACCCTTCTCTGCTAGCTCCTCTAACTGCTTCTTCAGCTCAAGCAGCTCTATAGGTGCCATACGGTACGGAGCCTTTGAGATAGGTCTCGTGCCCGGCTCCAAGTCAATGCTGAAATCAACGCTCCTTTGTGGGGGTAGTCCTGGCAGGTCGTCACTGAATACCTCTGCAAACTCGCATGCAACAGGTATCTCCTCTATAGTCAGGCTCTTGCTTTCCTTCATGGCATAACACTAGAAGGCTTCGCAACACTGTGCTATCAGTCTCGCTGCTCTCACTGCACTGATAACTGTACCTGACTTTCCGAGGTCCCACCCTCGGAATATTACTCTATGGCCCTCCTCCGTGGCAACGGTCACTGTCCTCCTACCAATGTCTAAGACTGCTCCTTGTTTCCTCATCCAGTCTATCCCTAAAATGACATCCTCATGAGCTAAGGGCATGACTAGAAAATTGACTAGCCAGTGTCGATCTCCCATGCGAACAGGACATCCAAAGATCTCTCTAGTCCCTCTTACCTTACTCCCATCAGGTAAGCCTATCATAAAAGGTATCCCCTCTACAGTAGCTGTTACGTCTAGGAATAGATGTGATGTGCACGCAATAAGTCTTAAATTTATACTCGTTATATTTATCCTAACTCCTAGCGAACCCGCAGTGTACGGGACGTTTGTAGAAAGGTAAGTATTCCGAGGTCGAACACAAAGACTAAGGTGAAATCGAGTCAAGCAATGATCAAAGATAGTGTGAATCTAGACTAAGATAAGATGAGGAACAAAGAAAATGGAAAACGCAATGTTTTTGTTGGTTTTTATGGTGATCAAATAAAGAACACAAGTCAAGCAAGGAAATAAAACGACTAACAATTTTAGCTAGCAAACGAGTAAGTAACACAAAGCACAAGTATATAATCAAGAGAGAAGAGTAGATTCTAGAGGTCAAGATTTCCGGTTATGGCATTGGACTCAAGGTTCTAAGGATTCTAAGGACAAGCTACGGTGTTTGGGAAAGAATGTTTCGCTAATGGAAGCAATTACCGGGTAGGTCTCTCACTTCACTAATCCCGCATCAAACTCCTATTACCGGGTAAGTCTCTAGGGGTTAGAGTAAGGAATTCCACACAAACTAGATACTACTTAAGGGTAACCCTCTCCTTACCGGGTAAGTCTCGGAATAGGGAAATCTCAAGCAATAATCCTAGCACACTCAATCCAATAGCGGCTTATGAGGCTCACTACTACCTAGCATTCATCATCTTAGGTATCTAAGATCGGAAATCATCGGGTAGATCTCTTCCCTCACTTAGGTTGGTAGCATTAGGTGATTCTAAGCTAAATTAGGCTTAATAAACACTAGGATTTAAACAACCAAGGACCCCAACATGCAGATTTATCATTTAAAGAGCAACAGGAGAATAAATCGGGCTGTTCTACAGATAAATCGGCCGATTTATCTGATGAACAGGTCGATTTTTCTTCCTGGGGTGGGTTTCGTGCATACAAATCATCCTAAACTGACATATAGGTCCATCCTATCATCACCCAAGCCATAACCATCAATCCATCACTCTAAAATCACAAGAAACTAGCCAATAATAGGCATATCAAGATCCGAAATCATCAAACAAGCATACATGGTGTTCATAGATGAGTAATGAAAGATGAGTAAGCAAAATCGATAAATCTCAGCCAAATCCAAGTTGTAGCAAGACTTACAAACTCTAAAATGAAGATTCAAAACGTTCTTAACAATCCTTGTAATTAGTTCTTCAATCCAAGATTGCAAAATCACTCAAAATCCCTCTAAACTCTTGGAATGGTGTTCTCCTTCTTCCTTCAATCTTTGAGAGCTTTTCTTCTCCTCCAATCTTTCTCCAAGATCAAAAATGAGCTGTCAATGAGAGTAGTGGAGAGGAGAGATGCTCAGCAACCACCTGAAGGACCACTTATATTCTCCACCAAGAGCAAGGACGGCCAAGAGATCGTGGGACACGTGGCTTTAAGCTGTCAAAGGCCTAAAAATCGACCCAGAGCAATAAATCGGCCGATTTAGCTGCTTGCTGGTCCGATTTTCTTCAGCAGAAACTTGTTATGCTCGTTTAGCCATGAGTTGATCCATTGCTTGCACCAATAGTGGTCTTTGTGTCCTTTGTTGCTCCAATTATGCTCCTCCAAAGCTTTGGATGCGTACCATCATGAGGCTTGGCCCTCAAATGTATCGATTAACATCCAATAGATCCCCGAATTACCTACAAAACCGATAAAAGGTAGTGTAGACGTCTTTTCTAGAAATGTGCGTGAATTGAGCGAAGACGTCATGAATCAATGCCAAAACTTGCACGAATGAATGAGAAATCTATCTAAATGGCTACCTAATCCTAAGTCATAAATCTTGTTATCAGTAGCTAAGGACAACCTATATACGCATGCATCAGATATGAAGGAGTGTGTAGCACCCGTAACAAATAAAACTCGTACAAGTAAGTCATGAATCTGGATCGTACCTGTGGCAGTCGGTGCATCTGGCTGGTCAGCATCTCTCAACTCAAACACTCGTGCCTGAGCTCCTCTAGTATCAGCCACACTACCACGTCCTCTGCCCCGACCTGATCCCTGCATAGAACTCTGTGAGGGTGTGTGTCCTGGAGCCTTGTAAGACTGCTGCTGACTAGGAGCTCTGTAATACTGCTGCTGACTCGGAGTCTGGTACTGTGGCGGTCTTTGTACACTCCCTGATAAGCCTGAAGGAGAAGAACCCTGCTGAGATGGAGCCTTGCCTTGACGGCAGAATGCAGCTCTATGTCCAACCTTGCCGCACTGGAAGCAAGTCACTGCTGGCTTCGTGCAGTTCGATCGGATAAGTCCATAGCTACTGCAGTTGTGGCACTACAAACCACCAGTTGAAGTTTGACCAGTAGCTGTATGGCTCTGTCGCCCCTGAGTCTGTCCCCGTCCAAAAGCAGCTACTCCCGAACTACCACTAGCATAATTTGTCCTCTGCCGCTTATCCGGCCTGTCTGACTGAGCAGCTCTCCTCGACACTAGTCTGTCTCTTTCATAAGCAGACGCTCTGTCCTGATAGTCTGATAGAGTCTCACAGCGGAACCCTGCCAGATAGGAACGAGTGCTCTCTCTCAATCTCCTCGAAAAAAGATATACATGCTGCTCCTCAGGAAGTGCAGCTGGTCCAAGCAGTGTCAGTTCCTTCTGGAACTTCTTGATGGCAGCAGCAATCGGAATGTCCTCAAATCCAGCCTCAATGAAGTCCTAGAATCTCTCTGTCCTCAACGAGACAGGGCAGTATCTGTCTCTAACAATGCTCCTCATCTGCTCCCAACTGGTGACTCGACTACGCATGGTCTGGCACCAGGAATGAGCATCTCCAGTGAAGCAGGTCTACACCAAGTCCACCTACCGATCCTCTAGGCAGCGTATTGCCTCTAACGCAGTCTCTACCTGCCCAATCTAGAGCTCCTACTGGGTCTAGAGCTCCGAGACCGGATGAGTGGTTGAAGGCTTTCAACTCTCAAAAGGTCCCCTCATATAGTGGAGAGATAGGATTTTATAACACCCCGAATTTTCAGAACTCGGAGTATTACTGGTTAGGACCTCACAATGGGTCCCGACCTCATTTTGACAACAACATTACTAGGATCTTGCAACAAGACACAAATAAAGAAACCGGAATTCATAAAACCATGTTTTTAGAGTAATGAATGCAACATTGTCTAGCAGCCTAAAGTACTTAAACAAAAGAAAAAAACAATTGTCTTAACCAAAAGAAAGGAAAGACAAAACAACCCCAACCCCGCTCTAAGGAGTACGGAGACCCGGCTGACCACTACTTCCGGATCACTCAGCTGCTGATCTAACCTGTGGTAAATCTAAAACAACAACAAGAAGAACCGTTAGCTAGTTATCTAAATATTAGCAGAGTAATAGCAGCACAAACACACTTAGAGAAATATAAACACTCATCATGCTTTCAAACAAGTCCGTTTAATTATCTTGATTTAAATTATTCTTTCACTCTAGTGATACTTATTTTGTGACACGAGGGATTCCCAAACCTCGCCTCCGCCCCCGTGTAACCATCAGGAATGGATCCGATGCATCTCACCTTGTACCTGCATGGTCTGGGTATAGAGAACCTCCCAGTCTCCTGTCAGAGCTGGGCAGTGATGTCACAGCCCGTTATACATACACTTGGGCCTTAAACGTAATAATAACGGTCGTCCTAGCAAGTTATTATTATTAAACACACAAATAGCACACACAACTACTATCATTCAACTAACACTCAGAAACTGACTAAGTAAGTCGCAACGACTTACCTGAGTCAAAACACTCTAACATTCCTCAAATAGTCCGTACTCGTGATAACTCAAGCGCCTGTCAATGAAGGCATGTGTGTCAAAATCACATCTCTATGTCCAATCTCATGCGAAGGAATTACGGAAAGAACGATTCTCATACGGTAAAAGACCGTTTTACCCTTAGTGTAGATAATTCTCCGGGTCACTTCTGGACCTCTAATATTTCTTTTGGAACACTTTTCTAATCTATGATTACTTCCAAAACAGTTTACTAAGGTTATAAAATTAATCTCGTCTTCTCGTCATTGGGAATCGCATTACTTCATTCTCGGGTATCATCTAATCTTATATATATCTATATAACTATATATATATATATATATATATATATATATATACTTTCGTGCATATTAACCTTCTTTCCAATTATATAAATTCGTAACTCCTAGGTATTTAGATATATATATATGAATTCATATACTTTAAAATTTCACCACTCAACTCATAAGTATACGTTTATTTCATATAATATATATACGTATATTTATGTACTCGGCATACACTCTCCTATATAAGCTCACACCTGCTCGTATTAACCTTCCGTAATTGAATGTACATATGTGCTTATGTATCCTACATATATATATATATTCCGAACTAACTTATTCATACACATCTTGCATCTCCACTCTCGTTTTCTTACCATATACTAACACCATACCCATATATATACGCACATTTACGTCTCTTTTACGTATTAATCTATTCATATATACATACTGCATAATACGACCCCTTCTGTATCACTCTCTACCCATATCCTACTGCAGTGGAAAGAAGGATTGGAGGAGACGGCTTACCGGAGCTGTAGTCCGGCGAGGTGAGTCCCAGGCGGTGCACTGGCGTCCGGCGGTGCGGTGAGATCCGGAAAGTTGGCTGCACAGGAAGGGAGGGGTTACTGTCCTCGGAATCGAACCAGAAGGCGGGAAGGAAGGGAGACGGAAAGAAGACGGAGGTCGGGAGCTTACCGGCCTGACTGGAGGCGGACGGCGGGACTACGCAGTGGCTCCGGTGTATGACGAAGGCGGAGCAGCGTATCGGTGGCGGCTCTGGGGTGGCGCTACACTACAGCGGACTGGCGGCGGCGAGCGGTTCACTAGCGGCAGGTTTGGGCTGGTGGCGTGGCTACTGACTGCAGGGAGGCGGAGTTACAGCCTTCGAACTCGAAACAGAAACGGGAGAAGGAAGACGGAAGGAAGAAGGGGACCGGAGGCTTACTAGCTCGACTGGAGGCGGACGGCGGAGGCGCACAGGCTCGGTGGTGTCTTGGTGTCGACAGCAGCGGCTCGGTGGCGGCTAAGGCGTGCAGTCGCTGTTCCAGTCGCGCGAGAGAGAGAAGGCAGTAGCGGCTGCTGTTCTCTTTGGTCCAGAAGCGAGACGAAGAAGCGGCAGGTATTTAGCGTAGGATTAGGTTATTTTTAATTAGGGTTAGGAATTAATTAAGGGGGCTGCTAATTGGGCTTTGTAGCGGCCCACACCCGGTCCGCTATGTGACTAAAAAAATACGGATACGCAACTCGTTATTTGCGTGCGGAAATTATAAAAATACGGAATTAAATTCCGTATTTTATATCTTATTATTATTCTTATTTTATCGTACTTAAATTATTTCCGGTCATTTATTTTATCATTTTATGTGAATCTAGGTCACATAAAATGATAGAACTAAACTCGTTTTATTTTACTTATTTATTTATTTACGATTCTCGCGTCAGACTTTGGTTAATTTCAATTTACCGGAACTCAAAATTTTCGGTTATTACATCAGTGCCCCCTTAAAAGAAGTTTCGTCCCGAAACTTAGATTGTTTCCCCTTACTCGCACATTTCTTTCGGTATATTTTAGTTTTCTCGACATTTCCGTTTTCTACCATGCAACTACTCAGGCATCAACAAACAAGTATCACAAAACAAAATCACTCAAATCAATATGAAAACCTGAAAGGTCAAACAACACAACATCCGAGTATTAACTCGTCAAACAGAAGTAACCTCTAACCCCGCAAAGAACTCGGGATAGTTACGTCTAATACTCTCCTCAGTCTCCCAAGTGGCCTCATCGGCTCCTCTCCTAGACCACTGGATCCTCAGCATAGGTATCTCCTTGGATCGCAGACGTCTGGTACTGCGTTCCAAGACAGCTACTGGGTACTCTACAAATGTATGGTCAGACTCAACTGTCAGATCCTCATGGCTGATGACGTGTCTCGGATCCGGAATTTACTCTCTCAACTGAGATACATGAAAGACCGGATGGACACTCTCTAGTCTCGGCGGTAGTGCTAGTCTGTAGGCCACCTCTCCAACTCTCTCTAAGATCTCAAATGGTCCGACATATCGTGGACTCAGCTTCCCCTTAATGCCGAAACGCGTGACTCCCCTCGTGGGTGACACTCTCAACCATACCTGAGCACCCACTCTAAACTTCAAAGGTCGACGCCTTTTGTCGGCGTATGACTTCTGACGACTTTGGGCTGCTAACATCCGCTCTCGGACTAGGGCAATCCGAGCGATGACATCCTGTACCTGATCTGGAGCTACTCCATCAACTCTACTAGGCTCATCCCAACATAAGGGTGTACGACATCTCCGCCCGTACAAAGCCTCATAAGGAGCCATCGCAATAGATGCGTGCCAGCTATTATTATACGAAAACTCTACCAGTGGAAGATGATCTGGCCATACCTGTCCCCAATCTAGTACACACACCCGAAGCATGTCCTCTAAGGTCTGAATGGTCCTCTCACACTGTCCGTCTGTCTGTGGATGATAGGCGGTAGTGAAGTGGAGACTCGTCCCCAAAGCAGTATGTACCTGCTGCCAAAATCTCGTGGTAAAACGTCCATCTCTGTCAGAGACGATAGTCCTCGGTACTCCATGGAGTCTCACAATGTGTCTGGTGAACTCCTCAGCCAGACGACTCACCGGCCATGTTTCCTTAATCGGAATGAAACGTGCGGTCTTCGTCAGACGGTCTACTACTACCCAAATAGCATCAAATCCTCTGCTGAGTCTCAAACCAGTGACAAAATCCAAAGATATATCCTCCCACTTCCACTTTGGTACTGGAAGGGGGTGGAGCTCTCCTCCAGACCTACGGTGCTCAATCTTGACCTACTGGCAGGTCGCGCACTGAGCTACATACCGAGTCACATCGGGCGTCAGACCACCCCACCATAAGGATCGTCTAACATCCTTATACATCTTATTCGCTCCAGGATGTACTGAGTATGGGGTAGCATGAGCCTCACCTAGTATCCTCTGTCTCAACTCACTGTCTGACGGCACACAAACGCGGTCCTGACGTCTCATCACTCCATCTGCACCAATAGTAAACTGTGGGGCCTCATCTCGAGACATCCTGTCTCGGATCCTAATCAAAGTAGGGCAAGTCTCCTGCTTTTGTCGGATCTCATCCAACAGATCAGGAAGTAACTCCAAGGTAGACAACTGACCATCAGTATCGGGAAACTGAATCTCTATCTCTAACCATGCCAAGTCCCTCTGCAACTGTGGCTGTACTGTCAACCGGGCTATCGCCCTCTCTCTAGGCGTCTTCCTGCTCAAAGCATCAGCTACTACATTCGCCTTTCCGGGGTAGTATAGGATCTCAAGGTCGAAGTCCTTGATCAACTCTAACCACCGCCTCTGGCGGTTATTCAACTCTCTCTGAGTGAATATGTACTTTAAACTCTTATGGTCTGTAAAGATCTGACATGTCGCCCCATAGAGATAGTGACGCCAGATCTTAAGAGCATGGACTACTGCAGCCAACTCTAAATCATGTGTGGGGTAGTTCTCCTCATACGTCTTCAACTGTCGAGACGCATAGGCTATGACCTTACCCCTCTGCATCAAAACACACCCCAAGCCCAGCTTGGATGCATCACTGTATACCACAAAGTCATCAATACCCTCAGGCTGTGCTAAAATCGGAGCGGATGTCAATCTCCTCTTCAGCTCCTCAAAACTCTGCCGACACGGCTCAGACTAGACAAACCGAGTGGTCTTCCTCAGAAGACAAGTAAGTTGTCGGGCAATCAAAGAGAACCCTTCCACAAACCAGCGGTAGTAACCTGCTAAACCTAGAAAGCTGCGAACCTCCTTAAAATTCTTAGGAGGTTGCCAAGAAGATACGGACTCGATCTTCGCCGGATCGACCTTAATACCCTCAGCAGTCACCACGTGGCCTAAGAAAGCCACCTCTGACATCCAAAACTCACACTTGGATAGCTTAGCATACAGCTGGCTATCCTGTAGAATCTGCAGGACTGTCCTCAAGTGTTCGGCATGCTCCTCTCGACTCCTAGAGTAAACTAGGATGTCGTCAATGAAGACCACCACAAACTGGTCTAAGAAGTCAATGAATATCCCATTCATCAACTCCATGAACACCGCTGGTGCATTAGTGAGTCCAAATGGCATCACTACGAACTCATAATGACCATACCTAGTCCGGAATGCCGTCTTAGGTATATCCTGATCTCTCACCCTCAACTGGTGGTAAACTGACCTCAAGTATATCCTCGAGAACACAGAAGCTCCATGTAACTGGTCCAACAGGTCGTCAATGCGTGGCAGTGGGTACTTGTTCTTGATGGTCACCTTGTTCAGCTCTCTATAGTCTATGCACAGCCTCATCGATCCGTCCTTCTTCTTCATAAACAACACTGGTGCACCCCAAGGAGACACACTAGGGCGTATGAAACCCTTCTCTGCTAGCTCCTATAATTGCTTCTTCAACTCAAGCAGCTCTATAGGTGCCATACGGTACGGAGCCTTTGAGATAGGTGTTCGCTCCAAACGGTGTGTGCAAGCTTTAAATTTATAACCCTAGACTTAAGCTTAAAACAAGGATGCGAACCCGCAGTGTACGGGTCAATCGTAGTAAAAGCAAGAAAATTCCAGGGGTCGATCACAGGGACTCGGTGAAACAAAGTCAATACGGTGTGCTTATGTCGATACTAACCACAAGAGCGATTAACACAATCAAAGATGAATAAGAAGTCAATAAAGCAAACATGCAATTCTAGGGATTAAAGCATCTAGTTGTGGTTCCAACTCAAGATCTATAGATAAGCGGACAAAGCTGAGATTTTTGCGTGGGGAAGATGTTACTAAAGTGGAGTAGATCACCGGGTAAGTCTCACTACACACTAATCCTAAACCGTAACTCCTATTACCGGGTAAGTCTCAAGGAATCAAGATAAAGAACTATAACCTCGAACTAACATACCATCTAAGGGAATAGAATCAACCTTTACCGGGTAAGTCTCAGGCTATCTCACAAAGATGGGATGGAAGCACACTCAAACCCCAATAAAGGATAAACCTTTATTACCTACACTTATGATCGTTGGTACACAAACTAAGGAATTACCGGGTAAGTCTCATCCTAAGCTTGCTTTGAACCAGGAAAGGTGTAATAAGAATAGGATTTGGCAAACTCTAACACTTAACTCTCAGTTATGGATCAGATAAGTCACCTCGGTCAGAAGAGTTCCACCCCGGCCGAGATGTTCATCGACTGAACGAGATGCTTAGGGTTAAGGTTAAAGACTCGAACTTTCAGGATCCTACTGGAATCTAAGATTATTCTGTCATTGTTTTTCCCACAACCTTCAGCCAATCACCCTAGAATCACACAAGGAAATTAGCCACTCATCATCATGAAAGTATTAATCAAATATATGGGAAGAAGGTGAATATTTGAACAAAGAAGAATTTAATGAAAAGACTTCAATAACTGAATCAAATATCACAACAAAGCGTTCCTTGGATAGCAATCCAAAAAGACAAGACAATCAATGAGGGAATTAAAGACGATCTTACAAAACCCTCCAAAAAGCTATAAAAGCTATAGACTTCAATCTTCCTTCAACCTTCAAAAAGGTTCTTCAAATCTCTCCCAAACTGGAGGGCGGCTGCTGCGAGATGTCCAGCTCTAAACGGGTGATAGCGGATGTCGGAATTATGGGAAATCCGACCCTTTTTATAGGAAAATAACCCTCCTAAGATAATAAATCTTAGAAAGATATTTTCCCATAAATATAGGTAAAATATATGATTCTGCATATCTCCTTCCTTCCAGGAGCCAAGCCCAAAAATATAAGATCTCTTTCCAATTTTAAAAGATCTCACCCAAGAATAAAATATTCTCGCCGCGTCCTAGGTATTCGCCTCGGTCGAGTCGGCGTCTCTGGATCGCCTCGGTCGAGGTGAATCTCTGGTCAACCGAGGTGAGTCACAACTGAATGCGAAATATCTCAAAACTGGTCCAAAGTAAATCTTTAATCCATGGCTATGCTTCCTGGATGTAGCTCTAAATGACTCATGACTCCTTTCGCTCCTTTTTGATGCAAAACGTACCAAATTACCTGCAATTACAATAAAACCAGGTGTAGACCTCGATTCTCGCAAAGGTAGATGAGATGGTAGTATAATCACATATCATACACACAAACATGCAGATTATGAGAGATAAAACGTCCAAACAAACCTCAAAATATAGACTATAATTCATGCTATCAAAATACCCCATACTTAGCCCTTGCTTGTCCCCAAGCAAGTTCCTTATATAGAAGACAAGGTAGAATGGATTATAAGTCAATAAAATCAATGAAAAAGTCTTCCAAAAACATTTTATGGTGTGCAACTACCATAGATCACTCTAAGAGAGTACTTCCTGGAATTAAAAACTCAACATGCTCAAAACATTTTATAATTATAGGAAAGTTGTTCATCTTTGCATAAAATCATAGAATGTATAATAAATCATAATTAATCTTGTATAATCCGATTTAAACCGCTAAGCCAATCAACAAGCTCAAGGTCTCAAGGGCTTCCCAAAAGAAAAGGTCAAGAAACGTGTAGGGTAGGGATGTATGTAAGGTAATGTGGTGCTAGAATCCGGGAAAAGGATGAACTTCACTTTCACTTTGACTTGCAACATCTTCCACCAATAAGCTTCGCTTATCTCACACTTTTTTTTTTTTTTTTACTTTACTTTTTGGGATGCATGGACAGAGGTGCACAATAACCGAAGCCTAGGAAATCTGCAATCATCAATTTCTTGAGATGCATCAAACCCTTGATGCACATACCATGACCCGTTAGGAATATCGCTCAATCCGACTTTGGCAAGACACAAACACCCGGATATGTGAATGTTGCCGAGTTACTCATCTTCATGATTGATTTCCCCAAACCTATTATTGCTTTCTAACACTTTCACTTCCAGCCACTTCTCAACTTTAACTCCACTTGCTTTCACCACTTCGCTTGCTTCCAAATTCCCGGATAGGTAAAGGGAGGCAAAATGTATATGAGGGGCTAAGCATGATCAAGAAGAAGAAGAAGAAGAGAATGAATTGCCTTGGTCTTTCCAAGAAGAAAGTGAGAGAACTTAACCTGCGGTGTCAACCTTCAAATTCAACATAATTTGGATAAAAACAAAGTATTAAACATGCCAATAATTTCAAACAAAGCATTTAGCAACTTAAACATATTATAAAACCTTTCAAACACATAAAGAATTTAAAACCAGTCAGTAAACGAGATCTTCACTGAGATCATATCCAGATAAGTAACACAAAATCGTTTTTCGAAAACTCTCAGTAACCCACCTCGGTCGAGGTGTTCTTGGTTCAACCGAGGTGAAATGCCTCGTTCGGCCAGAATCTCCCCGGTCGAGGTCAAAAATTTTTTTTTTTTTTTAAAAAAACCATTTTTTTTATTTTCGGTTTCGACGTTTTTCTCAATCAAATAACCTGTAGGTATGCATGTAATATCAGATAATCATATAAATGCATAAGTGAAGCATAAAATAGAATATCCGATAAAATATAATACATCAAAGGTAGTCGAATAAAATACATCACGTATTCAGATAAACACAAACACCCCATACTTGGGACACACTGTCCCAGTGGGTCAAATAAAAAGTCTAGAAAATGAGAGAACTTACCGGATAAAAAGCTGAATTGCATAAAAATAGAATAAAGAAAGTCCTGCAGCTCCTCAATAATTCTGATCTGGTGGTAGTGGTGGTGGCACGTACGGATACTGAGTCGGATCGTACGGATAGCCCATGACATGCTCGAACTGAAGTTGGGCCATGATGTGCTGATGGTGCTGCCGCTCCTGCATCTCGCGGATATCCAGCGATAATGCAGCATACGTGTCAATAACCTGATCCGTCAGGTCATCGATCCGTCTGTGAGCAGCTCGATCCCTCACTCCATGTCTCCTGCGTCTAGCAGGTCTGACTGGAGAAGTCTCAGCTGGTGCAGGCTCCGTCTCCTCCTCATCATCTAAATCGATGATCGGTGGTGCGCTCGTGCCTGCGGTATCCGTCCCTGTATCCATCGGGACTCCACCATCTCTCTCGTCCATCGTCTCCTCATCGTCGTCGTCATCCTCCTCAGCCTCAGCAGGGGCAGCTGCTGCCTCTCTGTGATCCTCCATCAGTGTATCCCAAGCTCTCTGCCAGTAATGCGGATCAAAGACTATGAACTGGGCAGACCAGCGGATCCCTTGAGGTGCAGTCCGCTCCCAAGGCATGGCTACGTATGGAGTGGTCAAACCACGGGGAACCAGAATCCTCCGTGTGATCATCTCCTGTAATCCCAACGGCTTCGGAGCCGCCGCCATCGTGCAAACACTAAGGTCCATCCCGTGGTAGGTAGCGATGTGGGTGACTAGACCTCCGCAGCAAATGTCTCCCTTCGCCTTGGCCTTGATCCTGTGCAGATCCTCTGCCAGGAGCAAGCCAAAGTCAGGGAAACCTCCTGTGACCATGCAATAGAGGCTGAAGAGCTCGCCCTGTCTGATCTTCTGGGGCGTCTCAGTACGCGCCAGAAGTGTATCGCTAAAGATTCTGTGGGCTAGTCTTAAGGCTGGATGGAAGATGACCCTCTCCCTGGAATCTCCAGGACGCCACCTGTCTGCATGCTCAGTAATATGGGCTATCTGCCCCCAGAACTCCCAAGCTACGGATCGGGAGGGGAAGTCGGTGGGGGTGGGCTCAGAAAAGCCAAAAATCTCTCTCCATACCTCTAAAGGAACTATGAAGTTCCGGTTCATCAACCGGTACTTCACAGACCGGTCTGTGGGGAGGTAGGAGAAGGAGCTAACAAACTCCAAGGTGGGCTCTAAGTAAGCTGGGGCTCGGATCTCAGTAAACTGATCCAGCCCGACGGTAGCAATCATCCTCCTAAGGTCAGCGTCTAACCCTAGGCAATCAAAAGCCGACACGTCCAGAAATCGTGGTGCGATAACTGGACGGCTAGCTATCCGCTCATAGTCTACCCGGCATCTCTCGTGGATAACCGGGCGGTAAGGACGGGAAGAAGAGGAAGAAGGGGAGGGTGAGGATCTGTCTCTAAGGGCTAGGCGACGATCTGAACTCATTTTCACTCAGCTCTGTCAGAATACCTCGGTCACTGACACTCTCCAAGAACACCTCGGTCGAGATGCAGTTCGACTGGACCGAGGCGAAGACAGTCGCGATTCCAATTCTCAGAATTTCAGTTCTTTTCCCCCCAAAATCACTACAACTGCTTCCTAAGGGGTACTTAAGCCTTTTCTAACAGATTCAAGGGCAACCAAAGCCCAAATCAAAGTAAACGAACGAGTTAGGGTTTCGATCGTTTTTACCTCGTTCCGGCCGATTCACTCGAATTTCTTGCAGATCTGTAGTTGCAATAGGATCCTCTACTCTTTAATTGCAGTTTGGAAGCGGAAATCTTCGAAAACGAGTGAGAAACGAAGGAGGCGAGGTAGATCTGTCGCCGCGGTCGAGGAAGGTAAATAAAAAGTGAAAAGTAATTTTTTTCCCTTTTATACTGTTACTGGATCTGCTGTCACCTCGGTCGAGATGGTCTCGACTGGACCGAGGTGGTACGGACCGAGGTGGTTCTGCAGAAACCCTAGTCGCCTCGGTTGCTCAAGAATCAACTCGGTCGAGATGCTCTGATAGTGACCGAGATGCTTCTGTCTTCTCAAAATCTCGAACTTCCGTCCTTCCAGTTGTGCTCCTTCCTTAGATATTCCCTGTTGTCTGTCCAGAACGCCAAAAACAAAGCAAGGCAAAGCAAAAACAAAAACTATCTAAACTAGACTAGAAAACGGGAAAAGAAAGCAATACCTTGGGTTGCCTCCCAAGAAGCGCTTGATTTAAGGTCGCTAGCTGGACCATGTTGCGTCTCAAATGAGGTATATTGGTGCAACCTCCTCAACCGGCGTTTCCGGTTGGTATTTCTTAAGTCTATGACCGTTGACCTTGAAGCTTCCGCTAGTTTCGCCCCATATCTCAACTGCACCATGAGGGAAAACATGTTTCACAACGTAAGGCCCGGTCCATCTAGATTTCAACTTACCTAGAAAAAGGCGGAGGCGGGAGTTGAAGAGTAGAACTAAGTCTCCTTCGTTAAGCTCCTTTGGGACGATACGCTTGTCATGCCATCTCTTCGTCCTTTCCTTGTAGATTTTGGCATTCTCATAAGCGTTCAAACGCAGCTCCTCCAGCTCGTTGAGTTCCAATAGTCGCTTCTCACCAGCCTCTTTGATGTCGAAATTCAACCATTTGATCGCCCAATATGCTTTGTGTTCCAATTCAACGGGCAAATGGCAAGACTTCCCATATACTAAATTATAAGGAGTGGTACCTATGGGAGTCTTGAATGCGGTCCTGTACGCCCAAAGAGCATCGTCCAACTTCATTGACCAATCCTTCCTCGTTCTAGAGACGGTCTTCTCCAAAATTGCCTTGATTTCTCTATTCGAGATCTCAACCTGTCCACTAGTTTGAGGGTGATAAGCAGTTGATACCGTGTGAGTTACCCCATACTTCGATAGAAGTGTTTTGAACTTCCGGTTGATGAAATGCGTTCCTCCATCGCTAATGATGATGCGTGGAGTTCCAAATCGTGGAAAGATAGTTCTGTTCAAGAATTTCACAACCACTTTGGCGTCGTTAGTGGGAGAAGCAATGGCTTCAACCCATCTAGAGACGTAATCAACTGCAAGAAGAATGTAGAGGTTTCCTCCGGAGGATGGGAAAGGTCCCATGAAGTCAATCCCCCATACATCAAAGATTTCCACTTCTTGGATGTTATTAAGTGGCATCTCGTTCCTCCTTGACAAGTTCCCTGTTCTTTGGCATGCATCACAAGAGACAACAAAAGATTGCACATCCTTAAATAATGTAGGCCAAAAGAAACCGGAACGTAATACCTTAGCGCATGTTTTATCGGTGCTAGCATGCCCCCCACAAGGAAGTGAATGACAATGCCTTATGACGCTATTAACTTCATCCTCCGGAATGCACCTTCGAAGCATCCCATCCGGTCCGCGGTTGAATAGCAGCGGCTCGTCCCAGTAATAATGTTGTACTTCCTTGAAGAATCTTTTCTTTTGAGAGTACGTCAATCCGGGTGGTGTCTCCTGGCAAACAAGATAGTTCACAATATCAGCATACCACGGACCTTTATTATCAGAAAGTTGGTGGATGGAATGCTCCACCAACAGTGGATGAATATCAGAGGAGGGAGTAAGAAATTTGTTATTCTCAGTAATCTCAGTTGACATCATTTCGCCATCGACCTCGGTCGAGGCGCATAAGCGTTGACCGAGATGTTCTTCGGACGCCTCGCTCAGTCCAGAAAGTGCCTCGGTCGAGGTACTGCTACTGGATCCGAGATTGGAGATCTTCGTCTCCTGGATTAGCTTCTCAGTTTTAGCTCCTAGGTCTTCTTCCAGTGCCTTCAAGCTCCGTATATCTGCATCACAAGAAGCATCTATACCTTCCTCCATTAAACTGAAGCTAATAACTCTTTCGAGTGGATCGTTAATAAGGATAGAGCTCACCAATTCTCTTGATTCTTCTTCATCGTAGATGTTGAAGATATCATCAGTTAGTTGCTCCCCTTTCATGGCTGCAAGTAGCGCGAACTCCACCTCATCGCCACCAACGTTGAATTTCAACTTGGCGTTCTTGCAATCCACGTTGCAACCCGAAGTTGCTAGAAATGGCCTCCCGAGGATAATAGGAACAGGATAATCTGCGGGAATGTCAAGTACAACAAAATCTATGGGAAGATAGAAGTTACCTAACTTGACCGGGACGTCCTCCAAAATGCCCACGGGGTGGGTAATGGAGCGATCCGCCATGTAAAGTCGAATCTTGACCGGCTTGGGCTCTCCAAGACCGATCTTCGTGCATAGCTCTAGCGGGATGATGCTCACGCTGGCTCCTAGATCACAAAGGGCTTCACAAGTTACATCCCCAACTTGAATGGGAATGCAAAACGAGCCGGCATATCTTAACTTAGGTGGCATCTTTTCCTTCATGATTTTGATAAGCTCCGAAGATTTAGATGTCATCCTAACATCACCAACATCCTCCAGCTTCCTCTTCCTTGATAAGATTTCTTTTAAGAACTTCCCATAGGCGGGCATACCTAAAATAGCATCAAGGAAAGGAATATTAATATGTAGCTTATTCATCAAGTCAAGAAACTTACCAAAGTGCTTGTCTAGATGTGCTCTGGCTCTGGACTGAGGGAATGGAAGTGGTGGTTTGTATGCAGGAGGTGGAACATAAGTTTCTGTCGTCCCTCCTGCTTTCTGTTGCTCCCCTCGGTTGGCATCTCGGTCGAGGTGTTCTTCGACTGGATCTGGACCGAGGTGGTCTGCGTCGAGCGAGGTACTGGATCTGCAGTTTTGAGTCCACTCCTCGTCGTTATGGCCATGCATTGGCCCTTAGGGTTAGTTTCCGTCTTTGCTGGAAGCTTCCCTGGATCTCTTGGCGCTTCATTCGCCCTATTAGCAAGTTGTTGTTCGAAGGACTTTTGGGCCCTCGAAAATGAAGTCATAGAATTCTCCATAGCGCTAAGCTTGATCAAGATAGCCTCCAAAACTGCGTCTTTCTTTTCCGGCTGAGACGAACTTGATCCTTGCCCTTGGCTCTTTAATGGAGTAGAAGAAGAAGAAGGAGAAGAGAGGAAAGGGTTAGAGGAATCGTTAGAGTTGGAGTTTGAATGATTGTTACCGTAGTTTTGGTTATTCGCCCTCCAGTTGTTGCTATTGGATCCCCTATTGTTGTTGTTATAGTTGTTGTTTCGGGGACCACTGTTGTTGTTACGGTACCCGTTATTGTTGTTGTTCCTTTGCCCTTGCTCTTCCTTCTTAGTTTGAGCCATCAAGAGCTACTTCAATTGCTTCACGTCATTCTTCAAAGACGTGTGTTGATTGTTGTTGGATTGAGTCTCTTGAAAGTTAACTCTTTTAACTCCACCTTCAGCTCCTTGGTGGGTATATTCCTCCATGTGCAAGGCTTGCTTCTCAATGAAGTCCCAAGCCTCATCAATCGCCATGTCCATGAAGGTACCGGCGGAGAGTAGTTGGAGATTGAACTGGGTGCTTCCGTCCAGCCCTTTGAAGTAGATCTCCAACAACTCGATCTTTGGAATCCCATGATGTGGGCAATCCAAAACGATATCCTTGAACCGCTCCCAAGATTTGGACAAGCTCTCCTTGTCCTTCATGATGAAAGCATTGATCTTCCCTCTGATTTCAGCGGTCTTTGAGGGGGGAAAGAATTTGGTCAAGAATTCCGTAGTCATCTCCTCCCATGTGCTAATTTTTCCTGGAGGAAGAGATTGATACCAAGTAAGAGCTCTATCTTTTAAAGAAAAGTAAAAAGGTCTTAGCTTGTAGTTGTTATTCTCAATTCTGGGGGGTCGCAAGGTTTCCATCAAGATCTCGTAGTTTTGAAGATGTTGATGCGGCGACTCTTTCTCTAGCCCTCCGAATTGGCATTGGCGAATCATGGCTAGAACTTGCGGTCGAAGTTCGTAGTCATGATCTGCTGGATCTCCTAGGTTCACTCCTGGACGCCTCAGCTGTTGATTAGGGTCCATCCTTTGACATAGGGTTTGTGGGATTCCTGCAAGAAGAACATCTCGGACTGGCATCCGAGGTGGAAGTACATCGGCCGGGGCGTCAGGTACTGGAATCTGCCTCGGTCGCGGGTCAACAGGAGGATCTTCCCTCGGTCGAGGTAGAATCTGTTCTCGTATGACTGCTATCTCAGCTTCGATTGCTGCAGTCTTGGTGCGATTCTCTTCTTTCTCTTGCCTGAGTTCTTCCTTGCTGAGGCGTAGCAGCTCTAGCGCCTCTTTCAATTGGGCCGCAAGATCACGATCGTCTTGTTGGGCCATCTTCGCTTCTCTTAAGCGTCGCTTGTATGTCTTTTCTGGTTCGGGATCGTAAGGAACGATTTCCTTCCCAGCGCGGGTTCTTCGCATATACGTAAGAAAGAACCTACAAAAGTCACTCAAGTAGAGTGGTTAGATGAAACGGGGCAAGCGCCCCAAGAGCAAACTGTACCGGCTCGGTCTAGACCAAGTCCCCGGCAAAAACTTGTTCGCTCCAAACGGTGTGTGCAAGCTTTAAATTTATAACCCTAGACTTAAGCTTAAAACAAGGATGCGAACCCGCAGTGTACGGGTCAATCGTAGTAAAAGCAAGAAAATTTCAGGGGTCGATCACAGGGACTCGGTGAAACAAAGTCAATACGGTGTGCTTATGTCAATACTAACCACAAGAGCGATTAACACAATCAAAGATGAATAAGAAGTCAATAAAGCAAACATGCAATTCTAGGGATTAAAGCATCTAGTTGTGGTTCCAACTCAAGATCTATAGATAAGCGGACAAAGCTGAGATTTTTGCGTGGGGAAGGTGTTTCTAAAGTGGAGTAGATCACCGGGTAAGTCTCACTACACACTAATCCTAAACCGTAAGTCCTATTACCGGGTAAGTCTCAAGGAATCAAGATAAAGAACTATAACCTCGAACTAACATACCATCTATGGGAATAGAATCAACCTTTACCGGGTAAGTCTCAGGCTAACTCACAAAGATGGGATGGAAGCACACTCAAACCCCAATAAAGGATAAACCTTTATTACCTACACTTATGATCGTTGGTACACAAACTAAGGAATTACCGGGTAAGTCTCATCCTAAGCTTGCTTTGAACCAGGAAAGGTGTAATAAGAATAGGATTTGGCAAACTCTAACACTTAACTCTCAGTTATGGATCAGATAAGTCACCTCGGTCAGAAGAGTTCCACCCCGGCGGAGATGTTCATCGACTGAACGAGATGCTTAGGGTTAAGGTTAAAGACTCGAACTTTTAGGATCCTACTGGAATCTAAGATTATTCTGTCATTGTTTTTCCCACAACCTTTAGCCAATCACCCTAGAATCACACAAGGAAATTAGCCACTCATCATCATGAAAGTATTAATCAAATATATGGGAAGACGGTGAATATTTGAACAAAGAAGAATTTAATGAAAAGACTTCAATAACTGAATCAAATATCACAACAAAGCGTTCCTTGGATAGCAATCCAAAAAGACAAGACAATCAATGAGGGAATTAAAGACGATCTTACAAAACTCTCCAAAAAGCTATAAAAGCTATAGACTTCAATCTTCCTTCAACCTTCAAAAAGGTTCTTCAAATCTCTCAAACTGGAGGGCGGCTGCTGCGAGATGTCCAGCTCTAAACGGGTGATAGCGGATGTCGGAATTATGGGAAATCCGACCCTTTTTATAGGAAAATAACCCTCCTAAGATAATAAATCTTAGAAAGATATTTTCCCATAAATATAGGTAAAATATATGATTCTGCATATCTCCTTCCTTCCAGGAGCCAAGCCCAAAAATATAAGATCTCTTTCCAATTTTAAAAGATCTCACCCAAGAATAAAATATTCTCGCCGCGTCCTAGGTATTCGCCTCGGTCGAGTCGGCATCTCTGGATCGCCTCGGTCGAGGTGAATCTCTGGTCAACCGAGGTGAGTCACAACTGAATGCGAAATATCTCAAAACTGGTCCAAAGTAAATCTTTAATCCATGGCTATGCTTCCTGGATGTAGCTCTAAATGACTCATGACTCCTTTCGCTCCTTTTTGATGCAAAACGTACCAAATTACCTGCAATTACAACAAAACCAGGTGTAGACCTCGATTCTCGCAAAGGTAGATGAGATGGTAGTATAATCACATATCATACACACAAACATGCAGATTATGAGAGATAAAACGTCCAAACAAACCTCAAAATATAGACTATAATTCATGCTATCAATAGGTCTCGTGCCCGGCTCCAAGTCAATGCTGAAATCAACGCTCCTCTGTGGGGGTAGTCCTGGCAGGTCGTCACTGAATACCTCAGCAAACTCGCATGCAACAGGTATCTCCTCTATAGTCAGGCTCTTGCTTTCCATCATGGCATAATACTAGAAGGCTTCGCAACCCTGTGCTATCAGTCTCGCTGCTCTCACTGCACTGATAACTGTACCTGACTTTCCGAGGTCCCACCCTCGGAATATTACTCTATGGCCCTCCTCCGTGGCAACGGTCACTGTCCTCCTACCAATGTCTAAGACTGCTCCGTGTTTCTTCATCCAGTCTATCCCTAAAATGACATCCTCATGAGCTAAGGGCATGACTAGAAAATTGACTAGCCAGTCTCGATCTCCCATGCGAACAGGACATCCAAAGATCTCTCTAGTCCCTCTTACCTTACTCCCATCAGGTAAGCCTATCATAAAAGGTATCCTCTCTACAGTAGCTAAGGACAACCTATCTACGCATGCATCAGATATGAAGGAGTGTGTAGCACCCGTATCAAATAAAACTCGTATAGGTAAGTCATGAATCTGGATCGTACCTGTGGCAGTCGGTGCATCTGGCTGGTCAGCATCTCTCAACTCAAACACTCGTGCCTGATCTCCTCTAGTATCAGCCACACTACCACGTCCTCTGCCCCGACCTGATCCCTGCATAGAACTCTGTGAGGGTGTGTGTCCTGGAGCCCTGTAAGACTGTTGCTGACTAGGAGCTCTGTACTGCTGCTGCTGACTCGGAGTCTGGTACTGTGGCGGTCTTCGTACACTCCCTGATAAGCCTGCAGGAGAAGAACCCTGCTGAGATGGAGCCTTGCCTTGACGGCAGAATGCAGCTCAATGTCCAACCTTGCCGCACTGGAAGCAAGTCACTGCTGGCTTCGTGCAGTTCGATCGGATATGTCCATAGCTACTGCAGTTGTGGCACTACAAACCACCAGTTGAAGTCTGACCAGTAGCTGTATGGATCTGTCGCCCCTGAGTCTGTCCCCGTCCAAAAGCAGCTACTCCCGAACTACCACTAGCATAACCTGTCCTCTGCCGCTTATCCGGCCTGTCTAACTGAGCAGCTCTCCTTGACACTAGTCTGTCTCTCTCATAAGCAGACGCTCTGTCCTGATAGTCTGACAGAGTCTCACAGCGGAACCCTGCCAGATAGGAACGAGTGCTCTCTCTCAATCTCCTCGAAAAAAGATATACATGCTGCTCCTCAGGAAGTGCAGCTGGTCCAAGCAGTGTCAGTTCCTTCTGGAACTTCTTGATGGCAGCAGCAATCGGAATGTCCTCAAATCCAGCCTCAATGAAGTCTTGAAATCTCTCTCTCCTCAACGAGACAGGGCAGTATCTGTCTCTAACAATGCTCCTCATCTGCTCCCAACTGGTGACTCGACTACGCATGGTCCGCCACCAGGAATGAGCATCTCCAGTGAAGAAGGTCTGCACCAAGTCCACTTGCCGATCCTCTAGGCAGCGTATTGCCTCTAATGCAGTCTCTACCTGCCCAATCTAGAGCTCCTACTGGGTCTAGAGCTCCGAGACCGGATGAGTGGTTGAAGGCTTTCAACTCTCAGAAGGTCCCCTCAAATAGTGGAGAGATAGGATGTTGTAACACCCCGAATTTTCAGAACTCGGAGTATTATTGGTTAGGACCTCACAATGGGTCCCGACCTCAGTTTGACAACAACATTACTAGGATCTTGCAACAAGACACAAATAAAGAAACCGGAATTCATAAAACCATGTTTTTAGAGTAATGAATGCAACATTGTCTAGCAGCCTAAAGTACTTAAACAAAAGAAAAGAACAACTGTCTTAACCAAAAGAAAGGAAAGACAAAACAACCCCAACCCCGCTCTAAGGAGTACGGAGACCCGGTTGACCACTACTTCCGGATCACTCAGCTGCTGATCTAACCTGTGGTAAATCTAAAACAACAACAAGAAGAACCGTTCGCTAGTTATCTAAATATTAGCAGAGTAATAGCAGCACAAACACACTTAGAGAAATATAAACACTCATCATGCTTTCAAACAAGTCCGTTTAATTATCTTGATTTAAATTATTCTTTCACTCTAGTGATACTTATTTTGTGACACGAGGGATTTCCAAACCTCGCCTCCGCCCCCGTGTAACCATCAGGAATGGATCCGATGCATCTCACCTTGTACCTACATGGTCTGGGTATAGAGAACCTCCCAGTCTCCTGTCAGAGCTGGGCAGTGATGTCACGGCCCGTTATACATACACTTGGGCCTTAAACGTAATAATAACGGTCGTCCTAGAAAGTTATTATTATTAAACACACAAATAGCACACACAACTACTATCATTCAACTAACACTCAGAAACTGGCTAAGTAAGTCGCAAGGACTTACCTGAGTCAAAACACTCTAACACTCCTCAAATAGTCCGTACTCGTGATAACTCAAGCGCCTGTCAATGAAGGCATGTGTGTGAAAATCACATCTCTATGTCCAACCTCATGCGAAGGAATTACGGAAAAAACGATTCTCATACGGTAAAAGACCGTTTTACCCTTAGTGTAGATAATTCTCCGGGTCACTTCTTGACCTCTAATATTTCTTTTGGAACACTTTTCTAATCTATGATTACTTCCAAAACAGTTTACTAAGGTTATAAAATTAATCTCGTCTTCTCGTCATCGGGAATCGCATTACTTCATTCTCGGGTATCATCTAATTTTATATATATCTATATAACTATATATATATATATATATACTTTCGTGCATATTAACCTTCCTTCCAATAATATAAATTCGTAACTCCTAGGTATTTAGATATATATATATGAATTCATATACTTTAAAATTTCACCACTCAACTCATAATTATACCTTTATTCCATATAATATATATACGTATATTTATGTACTCGGCATACACTCTCCTATATAAGCTCACACCTGCTCGTATTAACCTTCCGTAATTGAATGTACATATGTGCTTATGTATCCTATATATATATATATTCCGAACTAACTTATTCATACACATCTTGCATCTCCACTCTCGTTTTCTTACCATATACTAACACCATACCCGTATATATACGCACATTTACGTCTCTTTTACGTATTAATCTATACATATATACATACTACATAATACGACCCCTTCTGTATCACTCTCTACCCATATCCTACTGCAGTGGAAAGAAGGATTGGAGGAGACGGCTTACCGGAGCTGCAGTCCGGTGAGGTGAGTCCCAGGCGGTGCACTGGCGTCCGGCGGTGCGGTGAGATCCGGAAAGTTGGCTGCGCAGGAAGGGAGGGGTTACTGTCCTCGGAATCGAACCAGAAGGCGGGAAGGAAGGGAGACGGAAAGAAGAGGGAGGTCGGGAGCTTACCGGCCTGATGGAGGCGGACGGCGGGACTACGCAGTGGCTCCGGTGTATGACGAAGGCGGAGTAGCGTATCGGTGGCGGCTCCGGCGTTGCGCTACACTGCAGCGGACTGGCGGCGGCGAGCGGTTCACTGGCGGCAGGTCTGGGCTGGTGGCGTGGCTACTGACTGCAGGGAGGCGGTGTTACAGCCTTCGAACTCGAAACAGAAACGGGAGAAGGAAGACGTAAGGAAGAAGGGGACCGGAGGCTTACCAGCTCGACTGGAGGCGGACGGCGGAGGCGCACAGGCTCGGTGGTGTCTTGGTGTCGACAGCAGCGGCTCGGTGGTGTCTTGGTGTCGACAGCAGCGGCTCGGTGGCGGCTAAGGCGTGCAGTCGCTGTTCCAGTCGCGCGAGAGAGAGAAGGCAGTAGCGGCTGCTGTTCTCTTTTGTCCAGAAGCGAGACGAAGAAGCGGCAGGTATTTAGCGTAGGATTAGGTTATTTTTAATTAGAGTTAGGAATTAATTAAGTGGGCTGCTAATTGGGCTTTGTAGCGGCCCACACCCGGTCCGCTATGTGACTAAAAAAATACGGATACGCAACTCGTTATTTGCGTGCGGAAATTATAAAAATACGGAATTAAATTCCGTATTTTATATCTTATTATTATTCTTATTTTATCGTACTTAAATTATTTCCGGTCATTTATTTTATCATTTTATGTGAATCTAGGTCACATAAAATAATAGAACTAAACTCGTTTTATTTTACTTATTTATTTATTTACGATTGTCGCGTCGGACTTTGGTTAATTTCAATTTACCGGAACTTAAAATTTTCGGTTATTACATTCGAAGCATTAGAATTAAAGGGAAGGGCACAAACACAATTAATTCAACATAGTCACACAACATACTCAAAGCACACAAATCCGGTTTATTATCTTTATTTATTAAGTCATACCCCGTTCTAGTTCAACTTCTTTTGTGACACGAGAATCCTCCGAAACTCGCCTCGGTCCCTTCTTCCGGCAATGGAACGGTCGGATGCCTCCGACCGTCTAACCAGCACGGGCCAGTCGCCGAGATCCCCCTAGCTCTCACGGGGAGCCAAGAAGTGATGTCACCGCCCGTTATCATACACTTGGGCCAAATAATATAAAGGTCGGTAATCCTATTTCCGGTTTAGTTGTTATAAACAGTAAAATAATAAACACACACCACCCAACACACAATAATGCTAATATAAAGAATACGAGCTAAGTATGTCCGGAGACTTATCTCGTCAACACCCTCAACTCACAACACTCTCGCTTCCTTAGGGAAGGAAGCCCATAACCTGCTCACAAGAAGATAACTATATCAACAACAACTCACTCACAATAGAAGTCTCAGGCTTCTATACAAATGATCTACGCAAGACCATTTGACTCTCAATTCTAGGACCGCATCCTAGAATCCCTCACGCTCACATCACACTCAACACAAGCTAGAAGTCCTAAGACTTCTAAACCCTCGGATCTCTTAAGATCATATCTCACAACGCAACTAGGATAAGTTAAACCTAAACTCCAAAATCCACAAGATCATACAACCCCACCTCGAGCCTCAGAATGCTCACAAGATCAGCAATATAACTTATTGCTTTATAACAACCTCAAAAGATAATCAACACCTCAGGCTTAGAATCAACATCAATGTAACACCCCAAATTCTCGGAACTCGGGGAACTACTGGTTAGGACCTCACAATGGGTCCCGACCTTGGTTTAACAACAACATTACTTGGATCTTACAACAAGGCACAAATGTATTTAAAACAATTTCTAAAACATAATATTTTTAATGGTATAAACGTACACATGTGACAGACTTACAAACATATATAAAGATACACAACATGCATGACGTATGGAAGACTCCCCCGTCCCCATCTAATGAGTACGTGGACCCGGCTGACCATCCGTTCCGGATCTCTCTACAACTGTCTATCTCTACAGATCTACAACACGGATAAACCGTTAGCTAACTATCCAAATATAAGCAAAAAGATAACAGCACAAACACAAGCAGAAACAAAAATAAAAAAACATCATGCTGGCACTCAACCAATTATTATCTATTATTTAAGTGATTCACATTATTCAATTTAAGTTGTGGCACGAGAATTATTATTAGTTCTCGCCTCCGTTCCTTATCCAACTGGTGTAGGTCTAGCTGACTTCCATTGGTAGCATCACTACAAACCATGTATGGACTAGTCCCGAAAGAAACCCCCAGCGCCCCGCGAGCTACTGAGCAGAATGCCACCGCCCGTTACTCTTAGGCCAAAATATAGGTCGGTAATTATATATCACAACCTATCTCCATAAACATTTCAATCACACACCAGCATCATCATTTATACTCATATTTAGAAGTCAGCTAAGTAAGCCCAAAGGTCTTACCTGATATAAAGCTCGACTCTCTGTAAACCAACTCGCTCTGTAAACTATAGCAACTCAGTTGCCTGTCAAAGGAGGTAAGTGCATTAGCACACTCCTACGTAGTTAGAAGTCTAAGACTTCTAAAATAGAATAATATATTAAGACATAACTAGTTGCAGTATTAATTTAGGGTAAAATAACCATTTTACCCTTGGTCCCGAAATTCCCGAACATTCTAAAATTCATGTCTAAACTCCTATTTGAGATTCTAAAATCATAATCTAACTCCCAAACGAAGCTTTGGTTCCAAGCTAACATTTTTCCTATGTTTCTATTTTCCGGGAAATCGTAAAGGTCTAACTTCGATTCCAAATATAAAATTCGTAACCGCTTATAAAAATTCCGACTTAAACAAGTCATTCACAAGTACTCTTTATACCAACCTCTTGACACTTCCAAAACCAACAATTCCAAAATCTCATATAACTACTCTTCTGATCAAAGCTTCAAATTACACATATAGTCGAACATTACCTTCGACCATATAACTCAACAACTTCCTCATAAAATTCACAACTAAAGTCTAAAACAAAGATATATGATTATGTTCTAATCTCTCTAATAACATCCCATTGCACACGAAAACCCAAAATCCACCATTTCACACTTAGCCACAATTACTATACAAGAGTGATAAGTAGAATACAATAAACATACTACACAGTACACACCCATCAACATCTAATACAAACTCATCTAAACACATACAATAGACCTAGATAGATTTCCGGTACAAAACCCCCCAAATCTGAGATTAGGTTTACACCTAAAATCTCATTCTAATCACAAACAACCGGACACCATAAATCTGACTACAAATCTAAACCAACTACATCAATCCAAAAGAATAAGTCCTGATTCAAAGTCAATCTAAAGAAAACTCAATAACCTCACCTATTGAATCCAATTCAAGTCTGCATGGAAAGGTGAGATCGGCGGACCCAATCGGTGCCGCAGATAGCAGCCCACTGCGGAGTCTACCCGTCAGCACCGGAGGTGGCAGCGAACGTCCAAGTGGCGGTGTCTCCGATCTTCACGCCGGGCTATGGTAACGGCTGGGCAACTTCTTCGCAAGCAGCGGCGACTGCACGTCCTTCCCGGCATCGTCTTGAAGCGAAACCCAAAGCAGCACGGCGGAACCCGGAGAAGACGACAGTGCATCTCTTGGCCATAATGTATTCGGGAAGGAGAAGGCGGCGAGACCCTAGCGGCGTCTTCTTCGCGTGCGACTGGACCGGAGGCAGCAACGAGTCCAAGTTGCAGCTCCTTGATGAGGCGACGGCGGAAATCCAAAGTAACAGTTCCTTGGATAGGCGACAACAGAAGTCCGGAGCGGAAGGGCGGCTCCTCGTCCTGGTGTTGCAGCGATGTGGTTTCAGAGAAAGCAGAGAGCGAGAGATAGTTTCAAAGGAGGGAGAAAGGGCGAGGAGGTCTCCGGCACGCTAGAGAAGAGGAGGAGAGGAAAACGGCGCGAGTTGGTGAGGGAAGAGAGGACACGGCCGGTTGACTGATTCGGTTCCGGCGGCTGAGATGAAGGGTGAGGAAGCAAGGATGAGCAGCAGGAGAAGTGGGAAGGGCAAGAAGGTGGCGGCTAGGGTAAAACAAAAGAATGGGGTTGGTTCTCCTCAACATCAAATATTACTTATATTGGGCCGAACTGACGGGCCCGGTTTGGGCCTCTTTTTTTTTTTGTTATTTTATTTATTTTTTTATTTTTAAAAAAATGAACTCGGAACCAGTCCCAACCAGTCAGCTATGATTGATTCGGAATTTATCGAGAATAAGAATTACGGATATGGATCAAAATTCTCGGAACTAAGTAGACGGATATGGATCAACTGATCAAGATCGCGTTTGTTACAGAAATAAACGGAATAAAAATTCCGGATATTACATCAGTACCCCCTTAAAATAAGTTTCGTCCCGAAACTTAAAGATAACGACATATAGTCGGAGTTATTACAAAAGAATTAAAGGGCCGGAAAGGGTCACAATCGATCTTGTTCTGATTTGTTCCTAAGATAGCCGGAAATAAAATTTTCGGGTATTACATCAGTACCCCCTTAAAATAAGTTTCGCCCCGAAACTTAATATACGTCAATCGTAAGGTCGGTCTTCAAGGAACAAATAAAGGTACAACCTAGTGTACCTAATTAATACATCATAAGTCTTGTTGTTTCTATATCTAAGTATCCCGCACGTCAAAGGTTACCAAAAGAATACATCACTTACTACATACTCAATCATGAAATAAACAAGCAGTCAAAAATATCACACATACAAGGTCAAGCCCTAACTCGTCACTCCCGAGGTTACAACCCTCGCTACATAGGTCTCTGAAATGTTTCTTCTCCCCAAATCTAGGTATCCCTATCGGGTTTTTCCTAAAGCCACTAAATCTTAAATCTTTTCAGGTACATAGATTCCAAGCGTCTGCTACCCGTTCTAGAATGGTTACCGGATATCTCACGGGTATCATCCGGTTCAACTGTCTGATCCTCTAATTTGATGACCTAACTCGTGTCTGATAGGTATCTCTCCAACTGAAATTCTCAAACTCAGTTCCCAAACTTAGTCTCCGTGGAAAACTGAAGCTACATTCTCCAATAGGGTGAGGAATACTAGTCCTTCACTCACTTTCAACTCTGCTTGTAAGGTCTCACAAGGTTGTCTTACCTAACTCACCACTAAATCCTTTGATGACCTTCCTGAGGTAATTTATTCCAATTCTTTCCTTTCTGATATTCTAAAGGGTTCCGGGTATCCGATCTAGGATATCCCCTTATACACCTCCCGGTACTTTACTGAGTGTTTAAGGCTAGTTGTATCATAACTCACTTGGTCTTATTTCATAATATGGCTCCGTCATATGGTTCCTCCATTAAAGAACCATCATCTGCTCCTTTTTAGTCTTAACTTTGATATAACTTAACAACCAAAACCCGGTGGTCAATCTTTGGATTCTATCGACGTCATCAGATTCTTTTATAGATCTCTAGTTCAACTCAACCTTCTTACTCAGTATCAAGATCTTAGGTGATATAGAAGGTATTCGCGATGACAACACTAGCCACTAGTTAATCTTACCTCACCATCGTTTGATCAAAATTGCTCGATAATTGCTACCACAACATCAACATTCCACTCTTATATCCCTCACGTCTATCAGACCGATAATATTTCTCCGACATGCAACGCGACTCGGATCCGTTCCGATATAGCATTACACGTACCCTCTACCCAAGATTTTGCTTTCTCTATGCGCGATTATTGTGTTGCAAGCATACTTCTGTCACTTCCTTCCTTATCTATATTCTGCCTCGGTAGGGTAGTTATTCACTTTGAGCTTCCTAGGGTAAACCCTGCACAATACTCTTGTTACATCATGAATTCTTCTCCTACTCCCTTAAGAAAACTCACTCTAGTAACATGTAACGAAGCCGTCATTCTTCCCTCAGATCCATAATAGGGTATCCCTCTTTTCTATTACCTCTATATACCCATACAGCCTGTCCAGTAACTTTGCGTAGCCTATCGCACGTTCTTTCCAAACAATGTATTTTTGAGCTTCCAGCTCTGTGGGTTAGGACTCACCACGCTTCCGCTGTGTTACTTTGATAGTTCCGTTGTCATTCATAAGGACATTTTGTGTGAGTCCAAAATGATTGTCCCCAAAACTCTTTCTCCCGATTACACTCTAAGTCCCATCTGGTGAAGTACTAGATACTTTCCTTACTTGGTTTAAGAGAATAATATAGCGGTTGGAAGACAAACTTTTCTATTTACTTCCTTACTTCTTTTTAACACGGATCCAAACACCCAGACTCGACCGGAGTTTGATCTTAACCAGCAGTAAAAAATCTCTAACGCGATTCTGTTATACATTTAGTTCATCCAAGAAGGTTGTCGTTACCTAATTGAGGAAATCCTCTAAGGCGTCGGTAAAGCTACTTCGTAGATCCATAGTCACAAATATCTCTTCTTGACGACACATAACTTGTCACTACCAAACAACACTTGCACATCCTCGGTTGACATCGGTCGGTCTGTAATTGACTTATCTTAATTTCCCAATTTACTTTTCTCATACCCTTTTTGTTGAATTCTCCTGGTGAGCACTACTTACTCGAGTTCATCCCGTTATACTCCTTTAGATCGTTCTACATTAGAAACTTCCAGTTCCTCCGTGAGCTAACTCCATTTCTCGAGTCCAACTGTGTTGTCCATCTGACATCCGTGGTCCTTTCTAGTTCTTCTACTATAGCTTGTAAGCGGTCTACACGACTCTCGTGACCTTAAATTTCATCCACTTGCGGTTTATCTAATATGGGATGCTAGGCATCCTCTGTCTGGATTGACATAGAACCTTATCAAAATTATATACTTCTTACTCTTCCAGCTCTTCTTTTACAATTCATCTCTACTGGTTGTGATATGTACTCTTTTCCTAGCTAGTAGGTAGTAAATCACTCCCGTAATTCTCTTGGTCTCCAATGGCATAAGAGGGTCATTCTTGGCCGTCTAGATCTTCTTCTTACGTTCTTAATTAGAGTTAGTAACTCAACTCACTCCATGTTACTATTAATGTTACTAGCACGTATACCGATTTAACTTCACATTTGTCGTCGTTGATCTCTTGAAGGGTCCTCCAAATATCTATAAAATTCTTTCATAAATCTATGGCTATCCTCCTTATCTGTTAACCAGTTATCACTAGTTGACCCGCACGTTATCGCTACTAGTCTGTAGTTGACCTTCTATAGGATCACGGACTTATTGTTCTTCTATCTCTTTTGAAGTTTGATACCCCTGGTGAAAATCTATCTCCTCCAGTTTCTACGTTTATACTCCTTTAGCTTCTTCTATAATCTACACTGCTATTTCTCACTATAAGGCCAATATACTCTTTCCTAGTTTAGTTGCATCATTCATCTATCGTCAATGGACTCATCAGATTTTCCATGATAGCTCGTAATTACATCTTCGCGATTCCTCGGTCCTCAGCTGCTTGTGAGGTTCCGGTGCGAATTGTTGGTGTTGGTAACTTACGTCTCTCTCTGAATGAGAAGTTATTGTGGACCCTCGAGTTCACCAATATCATTCTTTCTCATTCTTCCTCCTTGGTTGGTGTAGTTCTATAATGCCACCTTTATAGAAAGTCGTTGTCTAAATTTTAGGTTGCTATCGTATTTGATACTTGCGTCCTGATTTCCATAAAAATTCTTGCATCTTTGAGGAAGTCAAACCGTCTCTATGATGATTTATTTCTCGTCTTTAAAATCATTTGTCAATGTCTGTCTTTGTACTCCTTTAAGTCTTCACCCCGGGGTCAACCCCATATCTCTACGGTACTCTTCTGCTCATACTTGCCTATTGCGGCATCCTCCTTAGTTGCAGTGTCATTTTATTTGCCAAGTGTAGGTGTATTCTACCTTATTTGATTTGTGTTCCAATGTTTGTCTTTAATCTGCACTGTTATCAGGCCTTACATGCACCCTTGAGTTTCATCTATCGTCTTCATATCGTTGAGTTCCTTTTACGGCCTCCTATTACCTCTATTTGCGTCGTTTTGAGATTTCCTTCTTGTCCGCTTATTCTGGTTTTACAACCATCTCGTAGTCTTCATCTTCTTCTCCATTCCTTCCTCGAAAATTTTTTATTTTATTTTTTTTTTTTTTTGGGATTGCCCGGTTGTCCACCATAACACATTAATCTCTTCCGAGTCTGATCCCATTATCTTCATATACAGATACTGTTTAAGATCTACTAACCTTGTATTATGATGTAAGAATCGCATCATGATAACTCAACTAAAGGACATTTGATAGTCTATAGGTACTAAAAAGTTACATGCGTATAGATATACATATAACTTACATAAACATACAATACTATAAGTCCACAAACTATTTCTCATCTACTAAGCTGCAGAGATGCACGGGGAACGATGGTGGTCCGACGTACTACTAACCCAACAACCCGACTATGCACGTGTGTAAAAACAAAAATCCGTTTTGAAGATCTTAGACCCCTTACGGGTTCTAGTTAATTTATACATTCGGTCTTTTAGAAGATTTCAAGTGCCATTGTTGCCAACCCAGAGCTCTGATACCATGTTGTAACACCCCAAATTCTCGGAACTCGGGGAACTACTGGTTAGGACCTCACAATGGGTCCCGACCTTGGTTTAACAACAACATTACTTGGATCTTACAACAAGGCACAAATGTATTTAAAACAATTTCTAAAACATAATATTTTTAATGGTATAAACGTACACATGTGACAGCCTTACAAACATATATAAAGATACACAACATGCATGACGTATGGAAGACTCCCCCGTCCCCATCTAATGAGTACGTGGACCCGGCTGACCATCCGTTCCGGATCTCTCTGCAACTGTCTATCTCTACAGATCTACAACACGGATAAACCGTTAGCTAACTATCCAAATATAAGCAAAAAGATAACAGCACAAACACAAGCAGAAACAAAAATAAACAAACATCATGCTGGCACTCAACCAATTATTATCTATTATTTAAGTGATTCACATTATTCAATTTAAGTTGTGGCACAAGAATTATTATTAGTTCTCGCCTCCGTTCCTTATCCAACTGGTGTAGGTCTAGCTGACTTCCATTGGTAGCATCACTACAAACCATGTATGGACTAGTCCTGAAAGAAACCCCCAGCGCCCCGCGAGCTACTGAGCAGAATGCCACCGCCCGTTACTCTTAGGCCAAAATATAGGTCGGTAATTATATATCACAACCTATCTCCATAAACATTTCAATCACACACCACCATCATCATTTATACTCATATTTAGAAGTCAGCTAAGTAAGCCCAAAGGTCTTACCTGATATAAAGCTCGACTCTCTGTAAACCAACTCGCTCTGTAAACTATAGCAACTCAGTTGCCTGTCAAAGGAGGTAAGTGCATTAGCACACTCCTACGTAGTTAGAAGTCTAAGACTTCTAAAATAGAATAATATATTAAGACATAACTAGTTGCAGTATTAATTTAGGGTAAAATAACCATTTTACCCTTGGTCCCGAAATTCCCGAACATTCTAAAATTCATGTCTAAACTCCTATTTGAGATTCTAAAATCATAATCTAACTCCCAAACGAAGCTTTGGTTCCAAGCTAACATTTTTCCTATGTTTCTATTTTCCGGGAAATCGTAAAGGTCTAACTTCGATTCCAAATATAAAATTCGTAACCGCTTATAAAAATTCCGACTTAAACAAGTCATTCACAAGTACTCTTTATACCAACCTCTTGACACTTCCAAAACCAACAATTCCAAAATCTCATATAACTACTCTTCTGATCAAAGCTTCAAATTACACATATAGTCCAACATTACCTTCGACCATATAACTCAACAACTTCCTCATAAAATTCACAACTAAAGTCTAAAACAAAGATATATGATTAAGTTCTAATCTCTCTAATAACATCCCATTGCACACGAAAACCCAAAATCCACCATTTCACACTTAGCCACAATTACTATACAAGAGTGATAAGTAGAATACAATAAACATACTACACAGTACACACCCATCAACATCTAATACAAACTCATCTAAACACATACAATAGACCTAGATAGATTTCCGGTACAAAACCCCCCAAATCTGAGATTAGGTTTACACCTAAAATCTCATTCTAATCACAAACAACCGGACACCATAAATCTGACTACAAATCTAATCCAACTACATCAATCCAAAAGAATAAGTCCTGATTCAAAGTCAATCTAAAGAAAACTCAATAACCTCACCTATTGAATCCAATTCAAGTCTGCATGGAAAGGTGAGATCGGCGGACCCAATCGGTGCCGCAGATAGCAGCCCACTGCGGAGTCTACCCGTCAGCACCGGAGGTGGCAGCGAACGTCCAAGTGGCGGTGTCTCCGATCTTCACGCCGGGCTATGGTAACGGCTAGGCAACTTCTTCGCAAGCAGCGGCGACTGCACGTCCTTCCCGGCGTCGTCTTGAAGCGAAACCCAAAGCAGCACGGCGGAACACGGAGAAGACGACAGTGCATCTCTTGGCCATAATGTATTCGGGAAGGAGAAGGCGGCGAGACCCTAGCGGCGTCTTCTTCGCGTGCGACTGGACCGGAGGCAGCAACGAGTCCAAGTTGCAGCTCCTTGATGAGGCGACGGCGGAAATCCAAAGTAACAGTTCCTTGGATAGGTGACAACAGAAGTCCGGAGCGGAAGGGCGGCTCCTCGTCCTGGTGTTGCAGCGATGTGGTTTCAGAGAAAGCAGAGAGCGAGAGATAGTTTCAAAGGAGGGAGAAAGGGCGAGGAGGTCTCCGGCACGCTAGAGAAGAGGAGGAGAGGAAAACGGCGCGAGTTGGTGAGGGAAGAGAGGACACGGCCGGTTGACTGATTCGGTTCCGGCGGCTGAGATGAAGGGTGAGGAAGCAAGGATGAGCAGCAAGAGAAGTGGGAAGGGCAAGAAGGTGGCGGCTAGGGTAAAACAAAAGAATGGGGTTGGTTCTCCTCAACATCAAATATTACTTATATTGGGCCGAACTGACGGGCCCGGTTTGGGCCTCTTTTTTTTTTTTGTTATTTTATTTATTTTTTTATTTTTAAAAAAATGAACTCGGAACCAGTCCCAACCAGTCAGCTATGATTGATTCGGAATTTATCGAGAATAAGAATTTCGGATATGGATCAAAATTCTCGGAACTAAGTAGACGGATATGGATCAACTGATCAAGATCGGGTTTGTTACAGAAATAAACGGAATAAAAATTCCGGATATTACAATCAATCCATCAAACAATATCAAATCCTCGAAACTCACCTATGGTTCATAACCACTACTTGGTATTCACTCTAAGTTATGCTAGATTCAACCTAACATAATACTAATACTAAACATAACTAAATCGAGTAAGATCATAAGCTCGGAGGAGAGGGTACTCACATGACGTCAAAAGACGGAAGACGAACTTAGAATCGTTAGGCCTTTATCGGGGCGCTTCCGGACCTAAAACCAAAGCTACACAAATTTAGCTAATACGCTAAATTTGATCGTAATATATAAGATATATTATTCTACGGTAAACTCATTTTCAAAAGCAAACGTTAAAAACTCACAATTAAACCCTTGAGTCATAATCTCGAAATTAATCCAATGAGGGTATAAAATATAAGGAAAGTCCCGCTTTTAAAACAAGGATAAAACTCGCAAAAACGCTTTCCGGGACAAATAATACCATTCTAAAAATATGGGTCATAATACGTAATTAAATATTGGGCCAAGTTCCATAAATAAACCAACAAGGACACAATACGTAATATAGATAAATATAAGATCAAACTCGTATATAAAATCCAAGGTTAAACTCGTAAAAACATTTTCTGGGCAACTCATGAAGTTCCATAAACTTTGGGATATATTCTGAAAATGTAAATAAGGGCCATAATCTGTAATTTTCCAGCAAAGGATATAAATGCAAGATTCCAAAATGTAGGTAAAATATGTAAATATATAAAGCTGGGTACATTCCATAATTATACCAAATAAGGGGGGCCGATCGCAATTTTACAAGGAGGGTTTTCTTCTTCATGCTGGGACAACAGTGAAGGCTGGGGAAAGAAGCAGGGGCTGGCGGCGGCACCTTGGCTCCGGAGGTGGCGAGCAAGCGGGGATGGCTTCGGCGGAGCGAGGCAGGGGACGCCGGTGGTGGCTGCAGCTCCTAGTTCCGGTGGCGTTGGCGGATCTGATTGGGCAAGGGCTCGGTTCGACATAGGAGCAGAGAAAAAAAGGCGAGGCAAAGGGGGTGGAGATGTGGGCGGTTCGGGTGATCGGAACTCTCCTCCGGCGTCGCTCCTGTCGGATCGAAGGCGGAAGAAGGCTTGCAGCTAGGATGGTGGTGTCAACTGTCAAGGGTGTTGTATTCCTCTGCTTTCCGTTAGCAGCAGGTAGGGCTGCACTGGTGGCCCGGCGAGGCTCATTCTTGCGAGGTAGCCCGGAGAAGCTGCTCCTTCTCCTTGTTGCGTGAAGACAGGAAGAAGGGTAGAAGGAATGTGCTAAGGTTGAGGTGTTTGTGGGTTGCTGCAGGAGAGATACGAATTGAGGGGGAAGTGAGGTTGAGTGTTGGTACTGGGATTGCAGGGGCTGGCGCCGACGAGGGGTCGAAGTATCCCTGTAGGAGGTAGTTGTGGAGGATGCAAATAGGGTAGGATCAGGAGCTAGCATGGGTTAAATCTGTAGCTTGGGCGGTCACACAAGAGGCAAGGCAGCTATACATCAAATGGGTCGGGAGAGATAGGCCAAAAGAGAGGGAAAAAGAAAAGAAAAAAAAATAGGGAACTAAAACATTCTTGATCGGAAATAGTCGGAACGGAAGTTTCGGATCGGAAAACGTTTCCAAACTTTTCCGAAAACTAAGATGCCGGAAAAGAGAAATATGTGGATCGAATATATATAATTTAAAATATATAAACTCATAAAATTTAATTTTCAATGTGAAAATACCCACTGAAATATTTAGGTTAATAAAATATCGATAAAAGCTGGATAAAAATAAATAAATATCGCAAACGCGCCAAAAATTTGGGCGTTACATCAGATCCCCCTAAAAACAAGTTTCGTCCCGAAACATGCTATACGTCAAATTTCTCGGTCCCTAAGGCCGAGATATGAACTCTCACTCGATGAAGGTTGAAACCTTGTAATCTATACACGCTAAAACTCCTCCAAACACCATCGCAATACAACTATCTCCGGTCATAAACCCCATTTCCGCACGGGGCTCAAACAACATATAACACCACATATATACACATCTAAGGGAAGAACTAGGTCAGACCCTTCGATCTATCAACGCTACTAGCTCAGCATAAAACTCAACTAAAGATATTATCCTCCGACTTCCTATTAGCCTCATTGGTTCTACGATGCCACTAACTCATCAAGACCGGCAAAACTTCTCAAGTCATACCTATACTTCCTAGATTAGTACACCGGATGAACACTCTCTACTCTTGGCGGCAACGCCAACTTTAAAGACCCTTCTCTAACTCGCGCTAAGAACTCAAAAAGGTCGATCTACCGGAACTCAACTTCCTTTTCAGGTCTTTCTCAATGTAGAACCAAAGAAGATCGAACTTCCCATTTACACCGTTGGATTTGGTTCTTGTCAAACGAATTTGATGTTACATTTCCTCAATGCTTGTTGCAAGTTCCAAGTAATGAAGGAAGTACTTTACTTCACACCTCTTCTACTAACACGACACGTAGGCTATTCCTTTTACATCGCTCCTCACTACTTGATCAAGACCTTGTCTTGAACAATCACTTGTACACCTCAAACCCATAATACCTCTAGGTAAATCAAAATAGTTGCACCAATGGATCTCCTTCTTAACTCTCCACGACTCTATTATCCATTTCCGTCTCATTCAATACTTCATTGTCATCCGGAGTAGGTTACCATAAAAAGTGTTACACAACTTCTATCTTCACATATCTCGTAAAGCTCAGCACATCTAAGATAACTTGTAACTCCTTCCATATCTCTCTGGGTTTGCCATCCCGAGACAACTTGTCATACGAGTTCTTTCTCGTAGTGACTCTGGTTGGTCCAAAATGCCGTACTTGCAATATCTGAGTCTCGAATTCTCAAACGGTAACAATCAAATCTTAACTTAATCTTTGAAGAGACTACCGACCCTTGCAGTTGATCGAGTAGATCTCTCATTCATTGTAAGGGATACTGGTCCTTCATTGCCATCTTGCTCAACTTATAGAAATCGATGTACAAACGGAGATAACCGTCTCTCTCTTCGCAAACTGGTGTCCTCTATAACAACTTCAAATCAAGAGTTCAAGATATACTTCTAATATAAACTTCTAATCAAACTTAATGGTGAAATCCACCTTCCGATGCATTGGGAATTGTTCTATCTCGGGTTCCCTCTTTCTCCATCAATCACCTATCGTAATAACCGACACAACTTGGTTCTACGCTTGACAGGTGGTTCACCCCGATATGTTGGGGTAACATCCTTCCACACGTGTAACGTTCCATCCGTAGGTACAATGTCGGCAATCTTCTTTCACAGATCCTTCATCTCCTGAACTCGTGGAACTGGCTCGAGTCTTCCGACTCTTGAAGCCTTGGTTAAACAATAATCAACTTAATCGCTCTTCTCACTTCAAAGGGATGGCGATAATAACCTCTCTTGATCGCGCGCATGTGTTCAGTCACAAAGGTCTTAACTACATGACTCGTTCATGCCTTATAACAAATCGATACAATCTCCTTCACTTCCTCGGACATCCCAACCTATGGGAGGAGCTCTCCGTATCCCATATCAGCTTTCACAATAGACATCCTTTCTTCAAGTAGGTGTAGAACTCACTTCATTTCCTTTTTACAACGTCAATCCAACAACGGAGACTCTTAATCTCAAGTTTTCATATACTTCACGTACATCTCATGTCGACATCGAACTTCAAAACTTCGGTCTTCTCTTACTCTTTTTGGTCACCTTATGCATCTCTTGGAATTCCATGAACAATCTCAACCGTACTAGTACACCTTTAGGCGAAGTTTCCTGACCATAATCACTGAAAGATCCACTCATGACTCCACCAAGCACTAACATCCTAAACTCTAAGCTTGCAGCGTTGCTTTAATCTAGGTCCCCCCTTTCACGCCATAGCCACCGTGTTTCTTCCGTTTGAGTTTGAAATATCTATCTCATCTTTTGCCCGCGAAAACATAGCCTCCATTTCATTACCACAAACATATCATGCATCCTATTTATGTATTTCAATTTACGTACATCAACTATAGAAAAGCCTCACTTCCTCTCGCTCCTTCATCCCCTTAACTCTTATCAAACCTTAACAGTTCTTATCCGTGTCGTTTTCCCCCTATGCCGATCCCGTGACCTAAGAAAGTCGCGCCAGTTCGTTACAATCCCTCTCCACATGGTAAGTTACTATCGCTTGCTGGAATTGATAATTGCTACATGATTAAGACATTTGCGCCAGTTCGTTACAATCCCATAATCTTGTTTACTCATCCCCTCTACAGTCATCAATAGACAACTCACACTTGTGCGTTCTTAGTTGTCACCGCTTAACTTGTATTTGATCTTCTCCGAAGTCAGCGACTTATATTCTACTACACTTCTCATTTACCATTCTCATGAAGGATACCCTCATCGGGGTACTTTACCTTAAACTTCGTTTGTTCTTTCCCCGCTCCATGGTTTCTCCCTCTTCCATAAGGTACCTATACCTTCTCGACCCTGCTGTGACGTATGACTCACTTTCATAGGCTTAACCACTCTTCCATCTTTTCCATGATGTTCTGCAAGTGTACCTTCTCAAATATTCTGACCTTAGTTAGTATCCACTCACGTCTCTCTCAGTTGGTATCTTAAGTCTTTCGATCAAAGCTCCTTGTTTCATCTTTCATCTTTCATTTTCTTGAGATCATCAGCTATATGCACTTCCTTCTCCTTAATGTTGCTTTGCCTTCTCACTATAACGAAAAACGGTTGACCTTTTTAAACACATTCTACTATGTGAACCTTCACCACATGATTCTTCTCGTAGCTTCACATATCCGAAGAAAGTCACCCTCTTGGGATCTCGTAAAATAGGCGCTTCACCTTTTGATACCTCCGTAAGCTTAACTTATGGGTCCCTTAAATCTTTTGTGATTGGTTCATCCGCACCTCTCATCTCGAGTCACATGCCTAGGAGCGCCTAGGGAAAACTTTTACTTCTTAATGGAATACAACCTTTAACCTTGCTAGAGCATACCAATATTCTCCTCGATTTGCATCTTTAGTTGTCCACACGTCTTCTTGAAGACTTAAGCTCGTTATCTCAATTGGTCTCCTCGTAGTACCATCACGGTTTCTTTTTAAACACTTATACACCTTAACGTTGCTCTCTTTACTTGTATTGCTTCCATCTCGAATTCTCTTAAGTTAACTCAAAGTTCCCTTCTATTTGTTCGTCCTTGCCGCTAATGTCCTCCTTATCCTTCAAATAGTCTCTTTGACATCCCCAAAAGGAGTCCGATGAATTGCTTGGGTGTTCGCCAAAATGTGTTGCTCGACTCGGTACTTGAGCATACTCATCGTATATATACTATCCTAATCCCAAAAAGACATTTGTCCAAGGGCGTTGATAGCCTCCTATCATCCTAACTATAAGGCAAACTACTACTAATATAATACTAGCATACCATATGTGTATATATACATAACTATATATATAAGTCCTATGTTCACATTACTACTAATATATCACATCCGGAAATCCAATATAACAAAACAAGGTCCAAACATGTACTATAATCCACATATACTCACTATATATATAAATCAAGTCATCATGCAACTACAATCCACATATACTATACACACCTACATATCTACATATATATGTAAATCCAATAAACTAAGATGCCGAGATCAGCGGAAGAAGTGGTGGTCCGTACATTCTACCCCGACTCATGCATGTGATTTTGAAAACGAAAAGTCATAACCCGTGTGGGTTCTGTTTATTCCTCATTCGGCCTTTAGAAGATTGCGAGTGCCATTGTTGTCAACCTAGGGCTCTGATACCACTTTTGTAACACCCCGAATCCGCGGGATATCAGGATGCTACGGGCGAGACCTCACAATGGGTCCCGACCCTTATCTTGACAACAATTTCACCGGACCTTTCCAACATGGCACAAATAAAGGAAAAATCGTAAATCAATTTTAATGCAAATGATAAGAAACCCGAAAGAATGCAACAACAACTTCAGCCGAGGTACAACTTAAACCAAACGCCAAACAAGCGGCACACGAAATGTAATAACCGAAAGACCAAAACACAAGACAACCCCAACTCAAAACCCTTCCTAAAATGTACGGACCCCGGCTTCCCACCCTACCGGATCTCTCGGAGCATGCCTAACCTGCAAGGCAAACTACAACATTCGGTATAAAACCGTTAGCTCACATTCGAAGTATTAGAATTAAAGGGAAGGGCACAAACACAATTAATTCAACATAGTCACACAACATACTCAAAGCACACAAATCCGGTTTATTATCTTTATTTATTAAGTCATATCCCGTTCTAGTTCAACTTCTTTTGTGACACGAGAATCCTCCGAAACTCGCCTCGGTCCCTTCTTCCGGCAATAGAACAGTCGGATGCCTCCGACCGTCTAACCAGCACGGGCTAGTCGCCGAGATCCCCCTAGCTCTCACGGGGAGCCAAGCAGTGATGTCACCGCCCGTTATCATACACTTGGGCCAAATAATATAAAGGTCGGTAATCCTATTTCCGGTTTAATTGTTATAAACAGTAAAATAATAAACACACATCACCCAACACACAATAATGCTAATACAAAGATACGAGCTAAGTAAGTCCGGAGTCTTACCTCGTCAACACCCTCAACTCACAACACTCTCGCTTCCTTAGGGAAGGAAGCCCATAACCTGCTCACAAGAAGATAACTATATCAACAACAACTCACTCACAATAGAAGTCTCAGGCTTCTATACAAATGATCTACGCAAGACCATTTGACTCTCAATTCTAGGACCGCATCCTAGAATCCCTCATGCTCACATCACACTCAACACAAGCTAGAAGTCCTAAGACTTCTAAACCCTCAGATCTCGCAAGATCATATCTCACAACGCAACTAGGATAAGTCAAACCTAAACTCCAAAATCCACAAGATCATACAACCCCACCTCGAGCCTCAAAATGCTCACAAGATCAGCAATATAACTTATTGCCTTATAACAACCTCACAAAATAACCAACACCTCAAGCTTAGAATCAACATCAATCCATCAAACAATATCAAATCCTCGAAACTCACCTATGGTTCATAACCACTACTTGGTATTTGATGACATGAATTATGTATCATCATATTCATGCATATTATAGAAGATTGTCTCAGTTTACCTTGCATTTAGAGAGATTTTGTATGCCTTTTATGTTCTATTCAATCATTTGTCGGAAATAGAGGTCTACACGAGTTTTTGATGAATTATAGGTAAATAGAGTGGAATTGGAAGCAAAAGCGGAGCAAGGAGCATCTAAGGATGTTAAGGAAGCTAAAGAAGTCTTAAAGGGTTCATAAAGAGCTAAGGAATTGCAAAGGAGAAGCATAGAAGACGAGCCAAGAGAAGAGCACTTTCTGTTGAAGAAAATCGTGCCAATATACATATAAAAGAATTAGAAGTTGATAGAGAAAAAATAGAAACCATTGAGAAGTTACCTCCCCCTTCTTCAGTGAAAGGAATTAGAAGTTTCTTAGGACATGCAGGCTTCTATAGGAGATTCATAAAAGATTTTTCTAAGATTTCAATACCCTTGACTAATCTTTTGATGAAGGACGCAACTTTCGAATTTTCGAAGGATTGTTTAGATGCTTTTTGTAGGATCAAAGAAGCTTTGATTTCAACACCAATCATTCAACCACCCGATTGGACTCTTCCTTTCGAGGTCATGTGCGACGCAAGCGACGTCGCTATAGGAGCCGTTCTTGGACAGAAGAAAGATGGTCGCACTCATGCCATCTACTACGCTAGCAAAACGCTAGATGAGGCTCAATATAATTATGCAACTACAGAGAAGGAACTTTTAGCCGTAGTATACGCTTTTGAGAAATTCCGTTCCTATCTTGTAGGTGCGAAGGTGATAGTTTACACGGACCACTCCGCAATTCGATACTTATTCACGAAGAAGGATGCAAAGCCAAGGCTTCTAAGATGGATCTTACTCTTACAGGAGTTCGATTTAGAGATTCGTGATAAGAAAGGATCGGAGAACTCCGTTGCCGATCATCTTAGTCGTCTACCGCAACTCACCGACGAGACGGATGAACTTCCTATAGACGACTCATTCCCTGACGAGCAGCTACACGAGATTGAAGAGTGTCTTCAACACATCTCCCAAGGTAATGATCCATGGTTTGCTGACATTGTGAATTACCTTGTTTGTCAGGAGATTCCACCCGGACTTTCGTATGCTCAAAAGAAGAAATTTTTTAATGACGTCCGGCAATTCTATTGGAACGAACCCCTTCTATTCAAAAGAGGTCCCGATGGCATTTACAGGAGATGTATCCCCGAAGATGAAGTGGATAGCGTCATCCGCCATTGCCATTCTTTACCATGTGGCGGACATGCTAGTTCCCACAAGACTTGTGCTAAGGTACTTCGTTCCGGCTTCTATTGGCCTACACTTTTCAAAGATGTGCAAAAGTTTGTTGTTGCTTGTGATGCTTGTCAAAGGACAGGTAATATATCAAGGAGGAATGAGATGCCTCTCAACAACATACAAGAAGTAGAGATCTTTGATGTATAGGGCATCGATTTTATGGGACCTTTCCCATCTTCATGCGGCAACCAATATATACTTCTTGCCGTAGACTATGTCTCAAGATGGGTGGAGGCAATCGCTTCTCCTACTAATGATGCAATGGTAGTGGTGAAGTTCTTCAATAGAACGATCTTCCCAAGGTTCGTAACTCCCCGAACCATCATTAGTGACGGAGGAACGCATTTCACGGCCCGTCGTTTTGAGACTCTATTGGCTAAGTATGGGGTAACCCATAAGATAGCTACACCTTACCATCCGGAAACCAGCGGACAAGTCGAAACATCCAATAGAGAGATCAAGGGAATTTTAGAGCAAACCGTCTCTAAAACAAGAAAAGATTGGTCAATGAAGCTTGACGACGCACTATGGGCGTACAGGACGGCCTTCAAAACACCAATAGGTACGACTCCCTATAACCTTGTCTATGGTAAATCATGTCATCTTCCTGTAGAGCTAGAGCACAAAGCCTATTGGGCTATCAAGTGGCTCAACTTTGACATGAAAGAAGCCGGAGAGAAGCGGCTCTTAGACCTCAATGAACTAGATGAAATCCGGCTAAATGCGTATGAGAACGCAAAGATCTACAAGGAACGGACAAAGCGTTGGCATGATAAGCACATCATTCCAAAAGACTTGAAGGAGGGAGACCAAGTCCTCCTATTCAACTCAAGGCTGCGTCTATTTCCAGGTAAGCTTAAATCCCGTTGGACAGGACCTTATGTAATTAAACGAATCTTCCCCCATGGTGCAGTTGAAGTATGGGGTGAACCAAGCAGAATTTTCAAAGTTAATGGCCAACGGTTGAAGAAATACATACCGGAAACTCCGGTTGAGGAGATAGCTCCTTTCCTCCTTCATTGAACGCAAAACCTTACACCGTCCAGCTAAAGACGATAAATCAAGCGCTTCTTGGGAGGCAACCCATGATAGAATTTTTTTTCCTTCTTTTCATCACTTAGTTAGAGTAGATTAGTTGTTTTATGTCTTTGTTTTCATTTTTGTTTGTTCCTCGATGCACTCTTGGTTTGTCGTGTCATTAATCGCATGAATTTAGGTTCAAAATGAGAGATCCATGGAAGAAGGGAGCACAAATCAGTTAAATCTTCTAGATCCATGAAGAATAAGGAAGGAAATCGAGATACACTGAGTAAATCGGTCGATTCAAGAGCAGAGCAAGGCGATTTTTGGCAACAGGAAGATAAATCGACCTGGAGATCGACCTATCATAATAAATCGTCCGATTTTGCATGTGTTCAGAGAAAAATCGAGTTACCTGAAGTAAATCGGTCGATTCAGAAGCAGAGCAAGGTGATTTTTGGCAACAGGAAGATAAATCGACCTGGAGATCGACCTGCCGAAATAAATCGTCCGATTTTCTTTGAGTTCAGAGAAAAATCGCCCCGACGATTAAATCGACCCTATAAATCGTCCGATTTTCTTCACAGTTTCTCGACACTATATAAAGACTCAAACGCTCGATCTTCCTCATTCCGCAACCTACCACTCTCGATTTCCCCCTTCTCTAGAACGCCGAAAATCGCCCTCAACCTACAATCCTCATTCCTAAATCATTTTGAGTGATTCTTGGCTCCAAACTGAAGCATTTTCAACAAGGAACAAGGATCTAGCAACAACAAGCACGGCAATCGACTCCTCCATAAGGAATTCAGGTTTTTCTTTCCAAAAACCTAAGTTTCTAATTCAAATTGAAGTTTGCTTAGGAAGTGTTTGTTTGCTAGAATTGATTGAGGAATCTGCTTAGGAATCATTGTAGGAGACTTTGTGTGGTGATAGATTGAACAGAACTTTACAGAATTGTGAGAATCGTTGAAATCGACAGAAAAATCGACCTAGCCCAGAAAAATCGGACAATTTTTGTGAAGAACAGGCCGATTTTTTGACTCAGAATGGATCTTGTTAAGAGGGTAACTAGAAACACGGGGAAGAAGAAGGGATCTTCTTCCAAAGCCCCTCCCCCACCTCCACCACCACCTCAACACATCCCTAAGCTTCCCCCTCCCCTATCCAAGCACAAGAAACGTTATGAACGCATCATAGATCGCCCATTCACCCCTCCTCGCTCTATAGTTCTAGATGACTTAGATTCATTGTTTGTTCGAGAGGATGTTGATATGATGCTTGACAGGGCTGGACTGAGCAAGTTTGCTACGATTAGGGAGGATGCTTATACCGAGATCACCCTAGAGTTCCTTAGCACATTCGAACATGACCCTAGAGAAAGGATGGTCACCTTCCGCCTCATGAACCAAGACCACACTATGTCCATTGACACTTTTGGAGACTTGTTTGGCTTCTCTTATTCAGATGCAGGCACTTTTGCTAGAGGTATTCGTGCTAGTGACTTTTGGGAGGCTATTTCAGTGGGTGAATACGGAGGAGACAAATGGAGGCCCGGAAATTCCAAGGAGACTAGGATGTACAACCTCTCCTTCAAGGTAGTACATCGGATTCTCAGCGAGAGCTTATTTGCACGGACAGAGACTCCACAGAAGCTCAAGGCTGACGAGCTTTTCATTCTCTACTGCATGACATCCACCACCATCCCCGACATTGCCACCATGCTTTCCGACTATCTAGGAAAGATAGCCAACAAAGCTAAGGGCGATATTTGTGCAGGAGGTCTTGTCACTCATGTGGCTAAGACAATGGGATTGGACTTCTCCGGATGCAGTCTAGCTGAGAGTGCCCTCCCATTAGGCTCCCAGCGGTTGGTTGTTCGACAGGTCTTGATTCCTCGAGGGAGAGGAACACTTCATGTACCCATGGCATGGCACAAGGATCCGATGAAGAAGCCATCCGAGATCATATGGAAGTTCGAATACACTATTCGGAACAAGAGAAACTGGAAGGAGACGTTCGAGTCGATGCTTGAAGAGTTCTCTCCTCCTACTTATTATGATGATGATGCAGGTGACTCCGAGGAGGAGGATGAGGATGTAGGACAGGGGACCATGCTCGAATTTGAGAGTGACACTCATAGCAGACATGCTACGGATGCCATGGACACCGACACTCGTGGTGCAGGACCTAGCAGGACTAGTACAGGCGAGGAGGAGACGGAGGATGACATGCAGCCACCTCGCCGCTCATTTGCACGTGCTCCAGGACAGGGACGAGGACGTCGCCCTCCACGCCACTTTAGGGAGCTAGTCACTAGCTTCCAGAGCCTCAACACCGACTATCATGCTCTCCACACCGACTACGAGACCCTGAACACTCAGTTCAGGAACTACAGACAAGAGACAGACGCTAGGCACTCATCCTATGACGGCCAGATGAGAGACTTGTACTACCACCAGTTCGGCCACTTCTACGATCCTAGCGCACCGATGTATCCCTATCCACCACCTCCACCGCCGACAGAGGATTGAGCTTCCACTTCTTTTACATTGTAAGTATTTTTCTCCTTTCTATGCTTGATTTTCACATTGGGGACAATGTGGATGTCAAGTATAGGGTGGGGGTACTTACAATACCTTATGTTTCATTTTAGCACTTTATGTACTTTCCACTACTCTTGACAAATTTGGCTTGTAATAACTCTTACACTACTTGCTTTCCATTATGACACTTGCATTTGCATGATCTTTTTCAAATCCTATGAATTTTCAAAAATTTTTGTGCTTCTTATGATGGAAATGACCTCTATGATGAGAATTGTGTATATGGATAGGCAAAAAGATGCTTAGTTGTGTTGTAATATTGATTATTGCATGAATGAGTTTGCTTTTGTTACTTGAACACATGAATAAGTTATATGATCTAGTTGTTTTGATAAGAGAATGAAATAATAGTCGAAGCTATATTGCAAGTTCTTCTACATCATATAAGGATGACTAAGGCAATTCACTTCTTTTCTTTTCTCATATCTTGATCATGCTAGCCCCTCAATGAAATATGTAACCCTCCTTTTACCATCCGGGAATTAGGATAAGTGATAGGAAAAGGCATGTTTGATGTGGGAGGGCAAAGGAAAATGTATTGAAAGAAAGTGCAGAAATTCATAAGTTTGGGGACGTTGAACATGAGGATGAGTAACTCGGCATCATTCACATAGCCGGGTGTTTGTGTCTTGCCAAAGTCCGATTGAACGACAAGTCCTAACGGGATATGGTATGTGCATCAAGGGTTTGAGGCATCTCGAAATTGAAAAAAGGCCGATCTCCTAGGCTTCGGTTTTTGTGCACCGCTGTCCATACTCTCAAAAAGTAAAGTATAATGAAAGCAAAGCTTTCTACATGCGAAGCATGTGCGGTGAAGAAAATTCTTGAACGTATTATGTGTTCCTCTTTCCCGGATTAGCACCACAATTGCCAAAAAGAATTCCTTCCCTTAATACGTTTCTTGAACCTTTTCTTTGATTAAGAAGACCTTGAGACTTTTATGCATCTGTTTAAGACTTAATGGCTTAGACTTGTTTGACTTTGATTACCTCTACACCTTTATCATGTTCTTTATTTGTGCTTTCAAGAAAGAAAAGGGAGTTAGTTCATCTTATAGTTATCATTGATACATGCTTTGCCTTTTTATGCCTTGAAATATCACTTTGAGGGTGATCCAATAAGAAGAAGCACTACCAAAAGAAGAGTTTTTGAGTTTTCATACATATATAATCCATGACATCTTATATTCTAAATTTGAGTCTTGCTTAGGGACAAGCAAGAGGCAAGTATGGGGTATTTTGATGACATGAATTATGTATCATCATATTCATGCATATTATAGAAGATTGTCTCAGTTTACCTTGCATTTAGAGAGATTTTGTATGCCTTTTATGTTCTATTCAATCATTTGTCGGAAATAGAGGTCTACACGAGTTTTTGATGAATTATAGGTAAATGGAGTGGTATTGGAAACAAAAGCGGAGCAAGGAGCATCTAAGGATGTTAAGGAAGCTAAAGAAGTCTTAAAGGGTTCATAAAGAGCTAAGGAATTGCAAAGGAGAAGCATAGAAGACGAGCCAAGAGAAGAGCACTTTCTGTTGAAGAAAATCGTGCCAATATACATATAAATCGGACGATTTTCTCCTATAGAAATCGAACGGTTTTGTGTGTAAATCGACTAAGTCGATTTCTTATGTTTTTCGGCCAAATGAAAAGATGACACAAAGCCCAATTATTTTGGGCTAGGAGATAGTTTTGCCAAACACCCCATTTGCAAGAAACTATAAAGAAGAACCCTACGAACGAAAACGAGGAGGCCGCAGCGGGAAATCTTTACACGTTTGAGAGAATTCGAAGATTCTTGGAGGAAGATTGAAGGACTTTTTGCCGGAAAGTTATTCTTGATTCTAATTGTGAGATTTCTTTGTTCACTGAAGTATTTGCTGTTTTTGAGCACGAATTTGAGTTGTTTAGGAGATACACTGAGTTGTTTTGACAATCGTTTACAGATTTGAAGCTTATTGGAATTCTTTATTCAAGATTCGGTTTCTTTGCGATATTTCTATCAATAATTAATTTGATTCGATTTTGAAAATGGTTGGCTAAAACCTTTGTGATTTTGGGGAGAATAGTTGATGATTAAGGCTTAGATGATGATAGACTGAACTCATTCAAACATTAGGACCCTGAGAGTTTAGATTTTAGTTTTGGGATAACAGGAAAATCGGGCTGTTCTTGAGGAAAATCGGCCGATTTTCTTATGAACAACACGATTTATTCTTCTGACGAACTTTAATTGAACCAATCTTTAATCAAAACTAATCCTTGCCTAAATCCCAACCTTGATTAACCTTTCTACCCTCTAATTGAATGTATAAAGACACTTCAAACCTGATTCTACATTTAATAGATTAAGATCTCAAGATTTGGGTAATAAAGAGACTCAACATCCTTTATTAAGATTTTAAGTGTGCTTTCTAATCTTTACTTTGGAGAGTCATATCCTGGAGTTTTAGATAGTTAGTTTGAACATAATTCTTGTCTTTAGATCTTTCTATATTGCAGCCTCAACAACCCTTATAGAGAGAACCTTTAGATTAGTCATATAGGTTTCGGAACTTCACCGTACGAATCCTACCTTTGAACATTTAATCTTGGCAATATAAACTCTGTTCTAATATCTATAGAAGTGTCTTGAATCGAAAGCCGAAATCGGATACTTGAATCCTTGGAATCATTTTCCTCTTTATCAATCACAAAAGCTTTTACACTTTCGCTAGATAATTGACCTTGAATTTATTCTCACCAAATCCCTGAGTTCGACTCTGGAATTCTTACCTCACTACAGCTGATCCGTACACTGCGGGTTCGCTTTGCTTGAGTTCTAGATATAAATATTAAGACTTTGACGCACACACTTTTTGAGCGAACAGTATTCACTCTAAGTTATGCTAGATTCAACCTAACATAATACTAATACTAAACATAACTAAATCGAGTAAGATCATAAGCTCGGAGGAGAGGGTAATCACATGACGTCAAAAGACGGAAGACGAACTTAGACTCGTTAGGCCTTTATCGGGGTGCTTCCGGACCTAAAACCAAAGCTACACAAATTTAGCTAATACGCTAATTTTGATCGTAATATATAAGATATATTATTCTAAGGTAAACTCATTTTCAAAAGCAAACGTTAAAAACTCACAATTAAACCCTTGAGTCATAATCTCGAAACTAATCCAACGAGGGTATAAAATATAAGGAAATTCCCGCTTTTAAAACGAGGATAAAACTCGCAAAAACGCTTTCCGGGACAAATAATACCATTCCAAAAATATGGGTCATAATACGTAATTAAATATTGGGCCAAGTTCCATAAATAAACCAACAAGGACACAATACGTAATATAGATAAATATAAGATCAAACTCGTATATAAAATCCAAGGTTAAACTCGTAAAAACATTTTCTGGGCAACTCATGAAGTTCCATAAACTTTGGGATATATTCTGAAAATGTAAATAAGGGACATAATCTGTAATTTTCCAGCAAAGGATATAAATGCAAGATTCCAAAATGTAGGTAAAATATGTAAATATATAAAGCTGGGTACATTCCATAATTATACCAAATAAGGGGGGCCGATCGCAATTTTACAAGGAGGGTTTTCTTCTTCACGCTGGGACAATAGTGAAGGCTGGGGAAAGAAGCAAGGGCTGGCGGCGGCACCTTGGCTCCGGAGGTGGCGAGCAAGCGGGGATGGCTTCGGCGGAGCGAGGCAGGGTCGCCGGTGGTGGCTGCAGCTCCTAGTTCCGGTGGCGTTGGCGGATCTGATTGGGCAAGGGATCGGTTCGACATAGGAGCAGAGAAAAAAAGGCGAGGCAAAGGGGGCGGAGATGCGGGCGGTTCGGGTGATCGGAACTCTCCTGCAGCGTCGCTCCTGTCGGATCGAAGGCGGAAGCAGGCTTGCAGCTAGGATGGTGGTGTCAACTGTCAAGGGTGTAGTATTCCTCTGCTTTCCGTTAGCAGCAGGTAGGGCTGCACTGGTGGCCCGGCGAGGCTAATTCTTGCGAGGTAGCCCGGAGAAGCTGCTCCTTCTCCTTGTTGCGTGAAGACAGGAAGAAGGGTAGAAGGAATGTGCTAAGGTTGAGTTGTTTGTGGGTTGCTGCAGGAGAGATACGAATTGAGGGGGAAGTGTTGGTACTGGGATTGCAGGGGCTGGCGCAGACGAGGGGTCGAAGTATCCCTGTAGGAGGTAGCTGTGGAGGATGCAAATAGGGTAGGATCAGGAGCTAGCATGGGTTAAATCCGTAGCTTGGGCGGTCACACAGGAGGCAAGGCAGCTATACATCAAATTGGTCGGGAGAGATAGGCCAAAAGAGAGGGAAAAAGAAAAGAAAAAAAATAGGGAACTAAAACATTCTCGATCGGAAATAGTCGGAACGGAAGTTTCGGATCGGAAAACGTTTCCAAACTTTTCCGAAAACTAAGATGCCGGAAAAGAGAAATATGTGGATCGAATATATATAATTTAAAATATATAAACTCATAAAATTTAATTTTCAATGTGAAAATACCCACTGAAATATTTAGGTTAATAAAATATCGATAAAAGCTGGATAAAAATAAATAAATATCGCAAACGCGCCAAAAATTTGGGCGTTACAAATAGAATCAACAAAAATATATGAATATCTTTTTTTAAATTGATTGATCATCTCTTTATGAGGAATAGGATGTATAGTAAAACACGAATAATAAAAATAAATACATAAATTTAATCCCGTATTTGTCAAGTAGTGTAGTAGTAAAAATTAATAAATAACACACTTTATCATAAATTTTAATAATTGCATAAACATGTAAAGTGGTTGATGTTATAAGAAGAAGAAAAAATAAGAGTATTTTTTACAAAAAAGAAACATAAATATTATAGAATTAAGCATGTTAACAGTACAATTATACAATAAGTATTATATTCTAAAAGTGTATCTTACCAATATTGATGATAAAAAAAAACATTTTCAAAGGTTAATGACTCTAACTTTGTGCACCTTTGGAAGGAGACTTAAGCCTCTCATTTGTTGAACCCGTTGACATGTAAAATATACTTGGTTTTCCACGAACCCTTCAACAACAATTGATCATCATAAAGGGTATATTGATTCAATATTTCTCCAAGACAGTGTTAAAATGGTGTTCATCATCCAACACGTTCAAATTGAAGTTATTATTACAACGGGTGACTTTTTATGAATAAGACAATTTATCAAAATTGCTCTCGCACGAGCACACTTAACTTCAGAGTTCTTTGTCCTCACTCGACCACTGAAAAGAAGAATTTTTTTTGACATGGGTAGCAATCCATCCTTATAAGTTAACCATAAATCTCCATTCAAATGATGCAGATAACAATTTTACTAGGTGTTACCGCTTCTAACTCCAATTTGAACGTATTGGAAGATGAATCCGTTTTTAATGTTTTTGGAGAAAATTTTGGATCAATATAATCTGTTTTGATGACCGAATAATGTTGAACGGGTATACTAGTAGAATTTATAGATTCTTTCTATCGTGATTGAAATATATTATAAGGTGTATACAAAAAACAAAAGCAATAATCATTATTGAAACTCTCAATTGATTTTACCAACCAACTAAATTAACTATAATATTTAATAATCATATAATATCCAAGTGAATCAACCGATATATTCACTTGTGTGGGATTAATTATTCATTATCAATATTGTTAGATATTAAGTAACACATCAAAAGATTTATTAGTTTTTTTTATAATATTCTTTAAATCTCAAATATTTTATATAAAATATCTTTTTTTCATTATTATTTACTAAGTAACTAAATAATATATTATATTAATAACAATAAAACTTCTCACTTATTGAATACAAAAAATAAATTTGGCCACCCTAGTTATTTTATTGTACCATAAATATTCTTCTGAAAATCTTCATTTTTATATATATTTTAAGATTTAATATACTATGCTAAATAATACACTCAAATAAAATATCATAAAACCAAGTCATCGAATAAAAGAAAACCGATTTCACTAATCCAATTTGTTATTTTTCAAAGAATTTTTCGATGTCAGCATCAAATTAGACGAAATCAATTATTTTGAATGCAAAATATCAATTATACATAACATAACATTATTAAAATACTATTGCATTCAATTAAATGAATAAAAACCTAATTTTATCAATATGCTTAGATATTTTACGCAAAACCCTTTTTGGTTAGATAACAAATTAAGATAGTTTCTTTACTTTTATCCAAAATTATGAAAACATCAAGGAAACTATACATACATCCAACCCATTTAATAAATCCTATTGTCAAATACAATAGAATCAACAAAAATATATGAATATCCTTTTTTAAATTGATTGATCATCTCTTTATGAGGAATAGGATGTATAGTAAAACACGAATAATAAAAATAAATACATAAATATAATCCCGTATTTGTCGAGTAGTGTAGTAGTAAAAATTAATAAATAACACACTTTATCATAAATTTTAATAATTGCATAAACATGTAAAGTGGTTGATGTTATAAGAAGAAGAAAAAATAAGAGTATTTTTTACAAAAAAGAAACATAAATATTATAGAATTAAGCATGTTAACAGTACAATTATACAATAAGTATTATATTCTAAAAGTGTATCTTACCAATATTGATGATAAAACAAACATTTTCAAAGGTTAATGACTCTAACTTTGTGCACCTTTGGAAGGAGACTTAAGCCTCTCATTTGTTGAACCCGTTGACATGTAAAATATACTTTGTTTTCCACGAACCCTTCAACAACAATTGTGTAACGCCCCAAATTTTTGGCGCGTTTTCGATATTTTTTTCTTCTCCGACTTCTATAGATATTTTAGTTGATTGAATATTTTATTAAAAGTATTTTAAGACGTAAAATATGTTTTCCAAGTATTTTTATATTTATGGATACAGTTACGTGTATCCGTCATTTTAATTTTCGGGAAGGGTCGGAAAGTTTTTCGAATCAGAAATCCCGTTCCGAATGTGTGAGAACGAGTCTATCCTTTTATTATTTCTTCTCTTCTTCAATTTCTTTTACTTTTTATTTTTTTATTCTTCTATTCTCTCTCCTTGCTGGCTGATGAACAGCTTCTCACCCAGACCTCTCAATACCCGACTCCTCGCTTCCGCACAAGTGAGTGAAGTGACAGTCTACACCACCCTTGTTTTTCCCTCTCCCACAAGCAAGCCATGATCCCTCACCTTGCCATCTCTCTCACGCAGCCCAGTCCAGCCTCTCACTCTCTATTCTCAGCTCAACCGTTTTCCTCTCCTCCTGCTTTTCTCTTCTGCAACACAACCGCATTGAAGCCGTGACGCCGTGAGCCTGCCTAGTCAGAAAAGGAAGTTGTAGCCTTCGATCGACCGACAACCCAACCTCTAGAGCTCATTTCACCACCCTGATGTGCCTTCTCCTCTTCTGTGTCACTCTTCATCCCTTCTATTGATGCCATAGCTGCTTCTGTTTTGAAATCACGTAGAGCTTCTCTCCTCCTCTTCCAAGTGTCGCCAGAAATCAAAGCCCCACTCCGGAGAAGGGCCTCGATCGTCAAGACCGCCAACACCTCCGACTGCCCCTCACCTTGATCCAGGAAACCGATTTTCACCCTTCTTTGTTCCCTTTTGTCGCAGGAAGCAGCTGTTGTCGCCGGTGATTGGTCCGCCTCTGTGCCGCTGACCGAAGACCAGGGAAGAAAGCCGCCGTCTTTGCCTGCCGCCTGGATCCCTGACGCCGGAAGAGCCCCTGCGTCCTCCTCGCGTTGCCCTAGCAGGAGCCGACTGCCGCCTGGTCTTCCTCTTCCAGCGTTTCTTGTTCTTCGAAGGGATAAAAGAAACCCTTCTCTTATAATTAAATCGGGGCCCTCTATTTTAGTATAATTGCAAAATGTGCCCTGCCTTTATAATTACAGATTTGGCACATCTTTTATTATTGCAGATTTGAACCCAGGTTTTGAATTGTAGCAATTATACCCTCCTGCAGATTTTATTTACATCATATGGCCCAAGTATTTATTTGCGGTTTATTACCCACATTTACAAGATTGTATATTTTATCCGGAAAATGGTTGAACGATTTTGGTTATCCTTGGCTTTGAGAACGAGTTTTACCATTAGATTTATGATGTTGTTTAGATTGCTCGGAAAATATAATTACGGATTTTATATTCGGTTCATGGTTCAAGTTATAATTGCGGGTTTACGACCAAGTGGTTTAATTTCATATTTTCGCCCGGAAGGGTTTAACGAGTTTTAACGATGGCTTGTGAAAACGGGTTTCCTTATATTTTCTTTAAATTATATATTCCGTTCAAGTTTAGCGTATGAGCTAAACTTGTTTATTTTTGGTGTTAGGTTCGAAAACGACCCCGATAATGGCCTAACGAATCCGCTTTCGACATTAGTAGATCGTCTTCCGTCTTCGACCTCGTGTGAGTATTCTCTTCTTCGATTTAGTTATGTTTAGTATTAGTATCATGTTAGGTTGGATAATCTAGCATAACTTAGAGTTAATGCCAAGTAGTGGGTTTGAACCTTAGGCGAGTTTTGAGGATTTGATATTGTTTGATGAATTGATATTGATTCTAAGCTTGAGGTAGTATTGTTATCTTATGAGGTAGTTTATGGATTTAAGTTGTATGTTGAGCCTGTGAGAATTTAGGGGTTGAGTTTGTAGGATTGTTGATATTGTGGAGACTAGTACGAGAGTATCCTAGTCTGTGTTTTATGGTTATTGTAATATCCGAAAATTTTATTCCGTTTATTTCTGTAACAAACCCGATCTCGATCAGTTGACCGATATCCATCTACTTAGTTACACACATTATTACAAAATTTATCATTTTATGTAGTTTCCCTTTACATAAAATGATAGAATCTTTTAAAAGTTTATCATTTTATGTAGCTTACCTTCACATAAAATGATAGGATTCTATAACCAATCCTAAACTATAACATAATCCGTATCCGTCTATTCCGTGCATTCAATTGTCGGGATCTCGTTTCGGGACTGCAGCTAGCACCGGGCTGCTGCTCCCTTGTGCCAGCCTAGTCCAGCCTTCCAGCTTGCGCCAGCCCAGTCCAGCCTTCCAGCTTTCCCAGAGTTCAGCCCAGCGTCCAGCCCAACGTTGCCCAACGTTGCCCAGCATTCAGCCAGCGTTGCCAGCTTCAGCCCAACGTCCAGCCCAACTCGCGCAGCCCAGGGAGAAGCTTGTTGTCTACCTCTCTTCAGCCCAGCTACATGAGAAGACAAGCACAACGTTACACCCCTCTGCACACGATCTGCACTTTCCTTCCCTACCGATCTCTTGCCTTAAACAGAAGGATTCTTCGCAAAAGATACTCACGATCTCCTTCCTTCAGCCAACAACTGCCGCTCTGTCTTCCAACTCTCGTTCCGTCAACTCCATCGCCTACGGCCTACTCTCTACCCTCCTGACAGAACCGAAGAAGCCACCAAGAGATCTCCGGCACGAGTTCGCAACCAGGTTTGCAATAGCCTTTCATTCTTCACCTTTGTCGTCACGATTTAACCAACTCCTCTGGGCTGTTTGTGCGCGAGCAGGAGGACGGAACACTCTCTTCTACCACGTTCATTCGACTACGTTGTGCAGAAGCCTCAGACAAGTCGCTGCTTGCTGTACGAAGGTGAGTACATCACGGATTCTGGACACTCCTCTTTTGCAGTCGCCTCCCTCCTGCTTGTCTCACTTCGTCCCATCTATCCTTGTGTTAGGGAGAACATACGAGCCTTCTTCGAAACCGAGAGCAGACATCTCTGGACCGTCAAACTGAAGAAGGTAAATTCTCCTCTCTCCCACAGCTTGATCCCATGTACTCTAGGTGTAAAGAATTACGTTTTGTACAAAGATCTGCATAGGTTTAAGGTTGTTGTGATGTTGTTGGGAGAGGGAGTTTGAGCCTGAGAAGTGAAGGTAAGGGCTGAGCTTTGTGAGGTCCTCTTAGAGAGTCAAACTTATGATCTTTGGATAACAATAAAGATAGAAATAAGGGGCTCCTGTTGTATACATTCAATTCCTTCGGTTTTGAAGTTAGAAACGGGCAATATTAGAAACCAATGTTAGAGAGTTTGAATGAAGATCCACCGTTGAAATTTTAATAGATGATAAATGGATATATGTAGTTTAGTGTATTAAAATTTGAGAAGAAATGAACGGTCGGATTAGAAGTTATAAGCTCCCAAAGTAGGGTAGTTAAGTAGTTTTGTAAACCTTAGAATTTTGGCAAAGTATAGAATTTGTAAAGGGAGTAGTCAACTTTGAGAATTTTTATAAAAATAATGGATGAACAGTTTTGAGAAATTCTTTTTCCTAAGGTTAGATGGAACATCATAGATGATTTAGAGAATGAGTTCGGAAATTTTATAAGCTGTTACGAATTTTATATTTGAAACCGAAATTACCTTTACGATCTTTCGGAAAATAGGAAAATAGGAAAAGTGTCAGTTTGTAACCAAACTAAACTTTAGGAGTTAGAATATGACTTTAGGGTCTCGAATAGGAGTTTAGACATGAAATTCGGAAAATTTGGAAGTTCCGGGACCAAGGGTAAAATGGTCATTTTACCCTAAATTAGTACTGTAACTAGTTATGTCTTACTACGTTCTTTTATCTTAGAAGTCTTAGACTTCTAACTGCGTGGGAGTGTGCTAATGCACTTATCTCCTTTGACAGGCAACTGAGTTGCTACAGTTTACAAAGCGAGTTTGGTTTACAGAGAGTCGAGCTTTATACCAGGTAAGTCCTTTGGGCTTACTTAGCTGACTTCTAAATATGAGCATGAATGATGATAGTGGTGTGTGATTGAGATGTTAGAGTTATAGGTTGTGATAAATATTTACCGACCTATACTTGGCCTAAGAGTAACGGGTGGTGGCATTCTGCTCAGTTAGCTTGCGAGCGCTGGGGGTTTCTTTAGGGACTAGTCCATACTCGGTTTGTAGTGATGCTACCGGCGGAGGTCAGCTAGACCTACACCCACTTGGATAAGGAACGGAGGCGAGAACTGTTAATAGCTCTCGTGCCACAACTGTAAATTGAATAAGATGAATCACTTAAATAATAGATAATAAACGGTTGAGTGCCAGCATGATGTTTGTTTAATTTTTGTTTTTGCTTGTGTTTGTGTTGTTGTCATTCTACTTATATTTGGATAGTTAGCTAACGGTTGTTATGTTGTGTAGATTTACCACAGGTTAGAGCAGATGCCGAGTGATCCGGATGGTAGTGGTCAGCTGGGGTGTCGTACTTTAGGACGTTTTGCAGTTTCTTCATTTGTGGGATTTTCAGTTGGACCTTGCTTCCTTTCGTTCTTTCAGTACTTTGATATATTATGTTTTCCGGCTGTTAGTTGTTCTGGTCACATTCATACATTGTTAAGAATTATTTCATGATTTCTATTTTTCCTTATCTGTGCCTTGTTGTAAGATCTTGTTAAGTTGTTGTCAAACTAAGGTCGGGACCCACTGTGCGGTTCTAACCAGTAACTCCCCGAGTTGTAAAATTTGGGGTGTTACAACATGGTATCAGAGCTCTAGGTTGGCAACAATGGCACTTGAAATCTTCTAAAAAGGTCATATAAGTAAATAAACAGAACCCGAAAGGGGTCTGAGTTTTCCAAAGAAGATTTTGGTTTTAAAATGCATACGGAGTCGGGTTGGGATAGAAAGTACGGATGACCACCACTACCTCTGCGGATCTCGGTATTCTTAGAATTATTATTATAGACTTTTACTGTTATGATAGATTAGTTAGATTATAACTGTAGTTGTTACCGTTCGTGCAGATGGCACGTACTAGGGCTACACCAGTGACTGGCCAAGGTAGGGGTCGTCCCCCCCTTCCCCCAGTCAGACAGGATCGAGCTGATAGCGCCCCTGCTGTTAGAGGGTGTGGTCGTAGGGGTAGACCTCCACTAGGGAGAGGTCGAGGACGAGTTCCTCGAGAGGACCCACTTGCAGCAAGCATACCAGAGGCTGCTGTGGAAGAGGTAGCTGAGAGTGTAGGCCCTGAGGTCAGGCATGAGACCGCTGCTAGGTCTGGAGCGCAAGGAGCACGTTCGACTGAGTCTGGACGTGTTTCTATTGGAGCATCGGAGTATCGGGAGTATAGAGCATACGTCGAGCGTATGGAGGAGGCTGCCAGAGTTGAGAGGCTTACCCAGGTACCACCGGTGGTACCGGCTAGGTCAGCTCAGGTGACACAAGGAGTGTCTCAGGTGCCGGCTGTACCTGAGAGGAGAGCTAATGCTGATAGAGCGCCTGCTGGGTCTAGAGCACCGAGACCGGATGAGTGGTTGAAGGCTTTCAACTCTCAGAAGGTTCCCTCATTCAATGGAGAAATAGGACTAGAGGTGGAGCACTGGATAGGGAATATAGAGACTGCTTTGGAGGCAATACGTTGCCCCGAGGATCGACAGGTGGATTTGGTGCCGACCTGTTTCACAGATGATGCCCATTCATGGTGGCGTACCATTCGTAGCCGAGTCACCAGCTGGGAGCAGATGAGGAACATTGTTAGGGACAGGTACTGTCCAGTTTCGCTGAGGAGGGAGAGATTCCAAGATTTCATTGAGGCGGGATTTGAGGATATCCCGATTGCTGCAGCCATAAAGAAGTTTCAGAAAGAGTTGACCTTACTTGGACCATCTGCACCTCCAGAAGAGCAGCATGTTTACCTTTTCTCCAGGAAATTGAGAGAGAGTACCCGATCCTATCTGGCTGGATTCCGCTGTGAGACTTTGTCTGATTATCAGGATAGGGCCTCTGCTTATGAGAGAGATAGGCCAGCTTCGAGGAAAGCAGCTCAGTCTAGTGATAAGCGGCAGAGGACAGGACATGTTGGTAGCAGTGCAACAGTAGCAGGTTATGGTCGAGGACAGACTCAGGGGAGGTCCAACTACCACTCTACAGTTCAGACTCCTAGTAGAGATCGACAGTGCTTTAACTGTGGTAGCCGTGATAACATTAAGACAGATTGCCGGAGACCACCTACCACTTGCTTCACTTGTGGGAAGCCGGGACACAGAGCTACTTTCTACCGTCAGGGTAGGGCTCCTTCACAGCAGGGATCTTCTCCTGTAGGTGCTGAGAAGAGTGTACAGAGACCTCCTCAGTACCGAGCTCCGAGTCAGCAGCAGCAACAGTACCGGGCTCCAGGACATCCTGCTACATACAGTACGGCACAGGGATCAGGTCGTGGCAGGGGACGTGGTAGTACCACTGACACCAGAGGAGGACCATCGAGAGTGTTCGAGTTAAGGAGCACTGAGCAGCCTGCAGCACCTGCGACCACAAGTACTATTTGGATCCATGACTTACCTGTGCGTGTTTTATTTGATACGTGATAACACGATTTATGGGTTAGTTTTAGGTAATCATTTAGATAGAATTCTCGCTCATTCATGCATGGTTTAGCATTGGTTCGAGACATTTTGCACTCAATTCATGTATTTTGTCGAGATAGATGTCTACACGGACTTGTGCGTGTTTTATAGGTAATTCGGGAAATTTAAGAGCTAAAACGATGCGTTTGAGGATCGTTCATCTAGACGACACACCCTCGGACTCATTAGGACACAAGCTATAGGCTAAGGAGGACTCATGGAACCTTGCCAACACTAGCCATGCACCAAATCACAGCTTAATGATCCAAGGCAAAGTTTCTGCACAGAATCACGGTTCTCTGACAGATCACGGCCGTGGAATCAACCGTGGTTTTTGCCAGATTCTTGTGACAGCTGTGCCACGACTCTCATGGCCAGCTCATGCAAGTTTGTTATAAAAGTGGTCCTTCATGGGTTGTAAGGGGCAGCTGGGAGTAGTTTGGAGCAACTCATCCATTATCCATTTCTCTCTAACAAATATATTCTCTCAACAAGAAGTTTTTCTAGGAAGGAAAGTGTCAAAGAGAAGAAGAAGAGTTCCATTGAAGAGGAGGAGAAGAACACACACCATAGTTTTCTTGTATTTCGGATTTTGATTCTAGAATTGTAAGAATCATTTGAACCTTCCCTTGGAAGGATTGTAAGTAATTCTAATCCTATTTTCAGCTTGGTTTTGTTTTAAGTTCATTTGTTCATCTCTTTCCCCTCATTATCTTGCAATGGATGTTATGATTTTATGTTTGTTTGTTTTGATTTCTATTATGAACGTTGTAGGCTAAATTGATGTGGTTCTAGGGTAAGGAAAGGATGGTTATAGCTAGGGCTATGATAGATCGGACTTAGATTTATCTTTGGATGACTTGTTTGTATGAACGTATCCTCTGTTAGGAATCACGGCCAGTTCTTGCCAAACCACGGCCGTGGTTTAGGTAGAACAAACCGTGATTTTCCTGGTTCGATGGATCTAATCTTAGACTGTTAGAATGTTGAAATCCTAAGTGTTTGTTGAGTTAAAACTATCCTAGGGAGACCTAGTGTTAGCAACTAAGTGTTAGGAGAGACTTACCCGGTAATCCTTACTCTTAGATTCCAAAGATAACTAACCTTAGGTAGTGGTGAGCCTAATAAGCCGCCATTGGATTTAGTGTGCTGGATAGTAGCTTAAAACTAGCCCTTCCGAGACTTACCCGGTGAGGATAGGTTGGATCTTAAGTTAGCAATCCGGTTCGAGTAGAATTCCATCCCTTAGGTTCTTAGAGACTTACCCGGTAATGAGACTTAGGGAATGGACTAGTGGATCATGAGACCTACCCGGTAATTACTCCCAATCTAGAAACACTTAACCCTAACATAGTTAATCCAAGAATGAATAGATAGCTTGAGTCCTATGCCATAACCGGAACTTCCAATCCCTAGAATCCGTCTCTTCTTTCTTTGATCTATATCTTGTTTAGTTGTTTATTTGTGTTGATTTATAATTTAGTTGATCGATTACTTGCATGTATTGTGATCTTTGATTGATCACCAAAAACCAACCAAAAAAATTTGAGATTTTCATTTCTTTATTTCTTTCTTCTCTTTCAACCTAGGTCTTTACTAAACTCAATCACAAATCGAGTCAATTTCACCTTAGTCTTTGTGTTCGACCTCGGAATACTACCCCTACTACGAACGTCCCGTACACTGCGGGTTCGCTAGGAGTTAGAAGAAATATAACGAGTATAAATTTAAAACCCAATTGCGCATCACACGATCTTAGCGTAACAAGTTTTTGGCGCCGTTGCCGGGGACTAGGTCTAGATTGAGTTCATTTTGTGATTGTTTCTAGTGTAGATCTTTCTTGTTGCTTTTGATCTCTTTTTGGTTTGTGTCTTTGCTTTTCAGGACATCTATTACTCTTTAGGTGTATGCGAAGATCTCGTGGCGAGGATTTAGCTCCATTCGATCCCGAACCAGAGAAAACCCTTCGATCTAGATCCAAGAACATTCGAAAAGAGAAAGAGATGGCCGGTAGAAACCTCCAAGCTGAATTGGATGAAGCCTTAGAGCAAATAAGGCTAAGAGATGAGCTCTTGGAGGAAGAAAGGAGACTTGCCAATGAGAGGCAAGAGGAAACTAGGAGGGAGATTGAGGAGATTAGGCAAGCCCTTGTTCAAGGAGAGCTTAATCGCCGACAACATCCACCTCCACCACCACAACCGCAGCCGGCGGCCAATGTTAGGGTTGCTCCCATTGCTATTGAAGAGCCACAAACCCTAGGGAGGCGTATGGATCCGGCACAAAGAGCACACCGACCGGGTGTGAACCTAGGAGATCCCGCAACCCACAATTATGAGCTCCGCCCTCAAGTGCTACAAATGATCCGGCATAATCAATTTGGAGGGATAGAAGGAGAGTCTCCTCATCAACACTTGATGAATTATGAGATCTTGATGGAGACTCTTAGACCACCAAGATTGGAGAGCAACAACCATAAGCTTAGGGCTTTTTCCTTCTCTCTTAAGGATAAAGCCTTGGCTTGGTATCAATCTATTCCACAAGGGCGAGTTGGTACTTGGGAGGAGATGACAACCGAGTTTTTGACCAAGTTCTTCCCACCTTCCATGACTACCGAATTAAGAGGGAAGATCAATGCCTTCGTGATGAAGGATAGAGAGAGTTTATTCAAGTCTTGGGAGAGGTTCAAAGATCTTCTCCTTGATTGTCCACACCATGGCATACCAAAAATTGAGCTATTGGAGATCTACTTCAAGGGACTTGATGAAGATAGCCAATTCAAGCTCCAATCTCTTTCCGGTGGGACATTCATGGAGAAACATGTAGATGATGCTTGGGAGTTTGTGGAGAAGCAAGCTCTAGTGATTGAGAAATACTCCCATAGGAAGAGTGAAGGGAGGAAGGCGGGAGCATATGAGGTGAGTGAAGTCACCATGAGCAATTTCAAGCTTGACGCCATCAACAACGAGTTGAAGTCCTTGAGGGAGTTGTGTGCTACAACTTTGAAGAACCAAGCAACTCCTCAAGTGCTTCCACAAGCCAACTTGTCTTCCAAGGAGGAGGATGTGAATTATATGGGAAGGGGCAACTTCAACAATTACCAAGGCCCAAGGAGTTTCAACAACAACCGGCAATTCAACAATTACCGACCCAACCACAACCATCCCGGGTTTTCTTACTCTAACCCGGATGGAGCCTTGAACACTCCCGCCTTCACAAGCTCAACCCCGCCACCAACAGCTTCACAAGAACCTCCACCCGGATTCACCCAACCTTCCAAGGATAGAACCGAAATAATGTTTGAGCAATTGCTAGGAAGGTTGAGTGGTCTTGAGAGCACCGTGACTTCAATCTCTAAGGCTCAAAAAGTCTTGGAAGCACAAGTGTTCCAAAAGGCGGGTGAAGCCCATAGAGATCCGGGAAAGCTTCCCGGAAGAACCGAAGACAACACAAGAGGCCAAGTGTTGGCTATCACAACAAGGACTGGGTTGAGTATGAAGGATCCTTTGCCCAAGGACCAAGCTAAGGGAAAGCAAGTAGTGGTAGAAGAGGGAAGAATGCAAGAAGATGGAGGCAAGAGCAAGGATGTAGAGCCAACCTATGTGGCACCGCCTCCATACAAGCCACCACTACCGTTCCCACAATCAAGAGCAAGAGCTCGTTTGGACAATCACTTTGGTAAGTTCCTTGAACTAATGTCTAAGTTGTATATTAACATTCCGTTCATGGATGCCATTTTAGGAATGCCGGCATATGGCAAGTTTTTGAAGGAAATACTCTCCAACAAAAGGAAGTTGGAGGAGTATGGGGAGATAAGAATGACCAAGAGATCCTCGGAATTGATCCAAACGATGAAGGAGGAGATGCCTCCCAAGCTAAGAGATCCGGGTTCTTTTTGTGTCCCGATAGGAGTGGGAGATATGAAGTACGAGGCCCTTTGTGATCTTGGAGCGAGTGTAAGCATCATACCGCTTGCACTTTGCAACAAGGTCGGGCTAGGAGAGCCAAAGCCGGTCAAGATGACCCTCTATATGGCGGACCGTTCTATCACTCATCCGGTTGGGATTCTAGAGGATATTCCGGTGCAACTAGGAGGATTCTATGTGCCAATTGACTTTGTCATCTTGGAAATTCCGGCGGATTATCCGGTTCCCATCATCCTAGGAAGACCCTTCCTAGCCACTTCCGGATGCCTAGTGGATTGCAAGAACGGGACTCTCTCCTTCAACATTTGAGAAGATAACATCAAGTTCAAGCTGTCCACCATGATGAAAGGGCCAACCCTTGATGAGGATGTCTTCAACATAGTTGAGCAAGAAGAATCTAGAGAAGTTGTGAGCTCGATCTTGATCAAGGATCCCTTGGAGAAGGTTCTTACCTTAAGTATGATGGAGGAAGGTGTTGAGGAGGCTTGCAATGAAGAGATCAAAGCCTTGGAAGCCTTGGAAGAGGAGCCAAGAGTTGGATTTGAAAGCCACGAAGAGGTGTTGAACAGCTGTAAGTTCCACGGTCGAGATTTACACTCCACGGCCGTCAAACTTTCTGGACAACTCCGGGAAGCAAGCTTAGCAAGAACAACGGCCGTGGAAGTTGGGCAAGCCGTGATTCCAACCGTGGATTTCCCTGGACCAGTCCTTGATGATGATCACGCTTTTAGGAGGCATGAGGAGTCTTCATTTGCTTTGGACTCATCTCATCCAACCTTATTTGGATCATCTTCAACCGATAAAGGTCCTCCTCAACTTGAACTTAAACCCCTTCCCTCTCATTTAAAGTATGCATTTCTTGGTGAAAATTCTTCATATCCGGTGATTGTTAATGCATTCTTGAGTGATGATGAACTTGCTAAGTTGTTGCATGAACTAAGATTGCATAGAAAGGCCATTGGTTATACTATCGATGATTTGGTTGGCACTAAACCTTCTTTGTGCACGCATAAGATAATGATGGAAGATAACCACAAACCCTCTATTGAACATCAAAGGAGATTGAATCCTATAATGAAAGAGGTGGTCAAAAAGGAAATCATTAAGTTGCTAGACGCGGGAATTATCTACCCTATCTCGGATAGTAAGTGGGTTAGCCCCGTTCATGTAGTGCCTAAGAAGGGTGGGATGACCGTAGTGACTAATGAGAACAATGAACTAATCCCGACTAGGACGGTTACGGGGTGGAGGATGTGCATTGATTATAGGAAAATGAACATGGCCTCTAGGAAAGATCACTTCCCTCTCCCCTTCATTGACCAAATGCTAGAAAGGTTAGCTCAACACTCTCATTTTTGCTATCTAGATGGCTATAGTGGATTCTTCCAAATCCCTATCCACCCCGATGACCAAGAGAAAACAACCTTTACATGTCCATGGGGTACTTTTGCATATAGGAGAATGCCATTTGGGTTGTGTAATGCACCCGCCACCTTCCAAAGGTGTATGATGGCTATCTTTTCGGAATATATAGAAAATATCATGGAAGTGTTCATGGATGATTTCTCTGTTTATGGTTCTTCCTTTGATAATTGCTTAGCTAACTTGTCGTTAGTATTGCAAAGATGTGAGGAGACAAATCTTGTCTTAAATTGGGAGAAATGCCACTTCATGGTAAGTGAAGGCATTGTGTTAGGACACTTGGTGTCTAACCGTGACATTGAGGTTGATAGGGCCAAGATTGAAACGATAGAGAAGTTGCCGCCACCTACCTCGGTGAAGGGGGTAAGGAGTTTCTTAGGGCATGCTGGTTTTTACCGGAGGTTTATTCAAGACTTCTCTAAAATTTCTAAGCCCCTCACTAACCTACTAATGAAGGATGTTGATTTTGTCTTTTCCAAAGATTGTCTTGAAGCTTTTTGCAGATTGAAGAACGTCTTGATCTCCGCACCTATCATGCAACCTCCGGATTGGAGTCTACCATTTGAGATCATGTGTGATCAAAGCGATGTAGCCGTTGGGGCTGTTTTGGGGCAAAGGAAAGAAGGGCGTACTCATGCTATTTATTATGCTAGCAAGACGCTAGATGATGCCCAACTCAATTATGCTACCACCGAGAAGGAGTTATTGGCGGTGGTGTATGCATTTGAGAAGTTCCGCTCATACCTTGTTGGAGCGAAGGTCATAGTTTATACGGATCATGCGGCGATCCGTTATCTACTTACAAAGAAGGATGCCAAACCAAGGTTGATTCGGTGGATCCTTCTTCTTCAAGAGTTTGATTTGGAAATACGAGATAAGAAGGGATCCGAGAACTCCGTGGCGGATCACCTTAGTAGATTGCCTCCATTAGAGCTTGGAAGAGATGACATTCCAATTGATGACTCATTCCGAGATGAGCAATTGCAAATGGTAGAGGAATGCTTTTTCCAAGTGTCTAGAGGGAATGAGCCATGGTATGCCGACATTGTGAATTACTTAGTATGTGAGGAAGTGCCTCCCGGATTGACATATGCACAAAGAAAGAAGTTCTTCAACGATGTGAGGCACTACTATTGGAGTGAGCCACTCTTGTTCAAGAGAGGACCGGATGGGATGTTTAGAAGATGCATACCGGAAGATGAAGTGGAGAGTGTGATCCGGCATTGTCACTCCTTACCATGTGGAGGCCATGCTAGCTCACACAAGACGTGTGCAAAGGTATTGCAATCCGGTTTTTATTGGCCTAACTTGTTTAGAGATGTGCATGGTTTTGTAGCGGCATGTGATGCTTGCCAAAGGATGGGCAACATCTCAAGGAGGAATGAAATGCCCTTGAACAACATCCAAGAAGTCGAGATTTTTGATGTGTGGGGTGTGGACTTCATGGGACCATTCCCTTCCTCATGTGGCAATCTCTATATCCTATTGGCGGTGGATTATGTGTCAAGATGGGTGGAGGCAATCGCCTCTCCTACAAATGATGCCAAGGTGGTGGTGCGGTTCTTCAACCGGGTGATCTTCCCTAGGTTTGGAACACCAAGGGTGATCATTAGTGATGGAGGAAAGCACTTCACAAATAGGAACTTTGGAGCGCTTTTGGCTAAGTATGGGGTGACTCATAAGGTGGCAACACCTTACCATCCCCAAACTAGTGGCCAAGTGGAGATCTCCAACCGGGAGATAAAGGCCATCCTTCAAAAGACGGTGTCTAGAACTAGAAAGGATTGGGCTATGAAGCTCAATGACGCATTGTGGGCATATAGAACCGCCTTCAAGACACCGATTGGCACCACTCCTTACAAGTTAGTCTATGGCAAGTCTTGCCATCTTCCGGTGGAAATGGAGCATAGAGCTTATTGGGCCATTAAGTGGCTAAATTTTGACCTCAAGGAGGCGGGAGAAAAGAGGTTGCTTGATCTAAACGCCCTTGAGAAGATCCGGTTGGACGCTTATGAGAATGCCCGGATTTACAAGGGATGAACCAAAAGATGGCATGACAAGAAGATCATCCCCAAGGAGTTGAATGAAGGAGATCTTGTCCTTCTCTTCAACTCAAGGCTAAGGCTCTTTCCCGGAAAGCTCAAATCAAGATGGACCGGGCCATATGTGGTGAAGAAGATCTTTTCCCATGGAGCTATTGAGATAGGAGGAGAGCATTGTGGGAATTTCAAAGTGAATGGGCACCGCTTGAAGAAGTATATTCCGGGAGCTCCGGTGGACATGATTGCCCCACTTCACCTTGAATAGACTACCCCGAGTTTGGTCAAGCTAATGACATTAAAGAAGCGCTTGGTGGGAGGCAACCCATTGGTAACATTTTTCTTTCTTTTTCGTTTTGTTTTCGTTTTTAGATTTTTCTATCTTTGTGTGTTTTGTCTACTTTGTATGTGTGCTAGAGTAGCATTGGAAGCCTTTCTTGGCATATGAATGATGATGATGAACCCCTCACCAATTACGGGTGGAGCGGACGCGGGACTTGGACGGCTAGCGGTGCCTAGCGCGGGTTCCAAAGCTTTGATGGATGCTTAGAGCTCTCTACCATGGTTGATAGGATCATCCAACATCAATTCATTTGAGAAATCCCAATTCCCATAGCAAATCACTTTTACATTGTGAGAACCTTCTTTCACTCTCTTTGCTTGAATACCACATTGGGGACAATGTGTTTCTAAGTATGGGATGGGGTTTGCATGATCCCTTGCATGATTAACATCTAGGATAGTTTAATATTTGCACATGTCTTGCATTGTACATACTTAAAACGAAAATCCCATAAAAATCAGAAAATTTTAAAATTTTTTGTGCTTTTTAGGCTTGGATATGATCCTAATGATGAAATCTTGTCTTGTGAAATTGGCTATGAATGGCCTTATGTGTTGAATTGATAAATGCATATGTGGACTTGAACTACTTCTCTTGAATTCTATGATCGATTTGTGACCATGATGTTTGCCTAGAAAGGATTGAGTAGTGAAAATCGAAATTACATGATAGTTCTTGCATACCATCTAGGAATCAATGAGGCAATTCAATCTTTCTCTACTTCTCATCTTAATCATGATTGCTTGAGCACCTCAACTGAGATAAAATTGACCTCTTTTAACCCATCCGGGAATAGGAGCATGCTAGTGTGTTGATGTGTGCAAAAAGCAAGTGTGGGGTGAAGTTGTTGATGAAAAGAATATCATGCATAGAATGCTGAATTTGTTGTGAAAGTGTAGCCAAAATATAAGTTTGGGGACATTGGTTTAAATGACAAGTAACTCGGTACACTTCACATAATCGGGTGTTGGTGCCTTGCCAAAGTCAAATGAACCAATAGTCCTAACGAGCTTTGGTATGTATGCCCGGTGTGGATGCACCTCAAAAACTAAGAAAAAACCCGAGGACGGCTAATCACCAAGGTTTCGGCTCTTGTACACCAATGCCATTGTCTCAAAAATAAGTCAAAGAAAAAGAAAAGAATGAAAAGATAGAGGAAAATATACACTTGGGGGAAGTTGATCGAGGACAAGGATGTGAAGTTAGTTCCGTTCCCGGATTAGCATCACATAACCTAGAAATCCCCACCCAATCACTACATTTCTTGGCCCTTTTATCTCACAAGACCTTATGACCTATTTGCATGTTTGTAAGACTTAGTAGTTTAGATTGGATGTACTCTTGATCTTCTTGACTTCTTCATCTTTACATTTCATGCATACTTTTGAGTTAAGTACAATTGTCTTTCCATGCTTTCATTTGTTTGATGCATGATTGCTTGTCCTTAGCCATGAAACATGATTTGAAGGTGATCCAATAGTAGAAGCACAAACCCAAAAAGATTTTTGCCATTTTTCTGCATACATAAATCATGTCATCTCTTAATCTATAGTTGGGAATTTGCTCGGGGACGAGCAAACCTTAAGTATGGGGTATTTTGATAACACGATTTATGGGTTAGTTTTAGGTAATCATTTAGATAGAATTCTCGCTCATTCATGCATGGTTTAGCATTGGTTCGAGACATTTTGCACTCAATTCATGTATTTTGTCGAGATAGATGTCTACACGGACTTGTGCGTGTTTTATAGGTAATTCGGGAAATTTAGGAGCTAAAACGATGCGTTTGAGGATCGTTCATCTAGACGACACACCCTCGGACTCATTAGGACACAAGCTATAGGCTAAGGAGGACTCATGGAACCTTGCCAACACTAGCCATGCACCAAATTACAGCTTAATGATCCAAGGCAAAGTTTCGGCACAGAATCACGGTTCTCTGACAGATCACGGCCGTGGAATCAACCGTGGTTTTTGCCAGATTCTTGTGACAGCTGTGCCACGACTCTCATGGCCAGCTCATGCAAGTTTGTTATAAAAGCGGTCCTTCATGGGTTGTAAGGGGCAGCTGGGAGTAGTTTGGAGCAGCTCATCCATTATCCATTTCTCTCTAACAAATATATTCTCTGAACAAGAAGTTTTTCTAGGAAGGAAAGTGTAAAAGAGAAGAAGAAGAGTTCCATTGAAGAGGAGGAGAAGAACACACACCATAGTTTTCTTGTATTTCGGATTTTGATTCTAGAATTGTAAGAATCATTTGAACCATCCCTTGGAAGGATTGTAAGTAATTCTAATCCTATTTTCAGCTTGGTTTTGTTTTAAGTTCATTTGTTCATCTCTTTCCCCTCATTATCTTGCAATGGATGTTATCATTTTATGTTTGTTTGTTTTGATTTCTATTATGAACGTTGTAGGCTAAATTGATGTGGTTCTAGGGTAAGGAAAGGATGGTTATGGCTAGGGCTATGATAGATTGGACTTAGATTTATCTTTGGATGACTTGTTTGTATGAACGTATCCTCTGTTAGGAATCACGGCCAGTTCTTGCCAAACCACGTCCGTGGTTTAGGTAGAACAAACCGTGATTTTCCTGGTTCGATGGATCTAATCTTAGACTGTTAGAATGTTGAAATCCTAAGTGTTTGTTGAGTTAAAACTATCCTAGGGAGACCTAGTGTTAGCAACTAAGTGTTAGGAGAGACTTACCCGGTAATCCTTACTCTTAGATTCCAAAGATAACTAACCTTAGGTAGTGGTGAGCCTAATAAGCCGCCATTGGATTTAGTGTGCTGGATAGTAGCTTAAAACTAGCCCTTCCGAGACTTACCCGGTGAGGATAGGTTGGATCTTAAGTTAGCAATCTGGTTCGAGTAGAATTCCATCCCTTAGGTTCTTAGAGACTTACCCGGTAATGAGACTTAGGGAATGGACTAGTGGATCATGAGACCTACCCGGTAATTAATCCCAATCTAGAAACACTTAACCCCAACATAGTTAATCCAAGAATGAATAGATAGCTTGAGTCCTATGCCATAACCGGAACTTCCAATCCCTAGAATCCGTCTCTTCTTTCTTTGATCTATATCTTGTTTAGTTGTTTATTTGTGTTGATTTATAGTTTAGTTGATCGATTACTTGCATGTATTGTGATCTTTGATTGATCACCAAAAACCAACCAAAAACATTTAAGATTTTCATTTCTTTATTTCTTTCTTCTCTTTCAACCTAGGTCTTTACTAAACTCAATCACAAATCGAGTCAATTTCACCTTAGTCTTTGTGTTCGACCTCGGAATACTACCCCTACTACGAATGTCCCGTACACTGCGGGTTCGCTAGGAGTTAGGAGAAATATAACGAGTATAAATTTAAAACCCAATTGCGCATCACACGATCTTAGCGTAACAATACGGGTGCTACGCACTCCTTTATATCAGATGCATGTGTAGTGTTAGCATGAAATATTGTGATATTTTAGGCACGTTTTCTAAACGTATTTGATTCATATTGATAGTCTTTGATTGAACTTTGTGCATATGTGAGCTAGTATTACCTATATTGTCGATATGGATGTCTACACTAGTTCTATGTTGATTATAGGTGATTTGGAGCTATTTCCGAACGGAATCGAGCAAAGGAGAGTTGATTCGATATGTCCAAGGATTGAGGACATTCTTAAGAAGAAAATTGGAGTTTTAGCTTGAGGAATGCACGAGGCTAGGGAAGAATTACGTTCTTGCCCTAAACCACGCTCTAAAATACGACTGTATCACGTTCCACGTTCAATTCCACGACCGTGGATTTGGAGTCAGAAATTAAAGTTCATTCCAGAAGATTACACGGCCGTGGAACATATGGTGCAAACCGTATTTATATCCACGCTCTAAATTACGGTCGTGGAACACTTCCACGACCGTGATCTTGGAGAATCTTTTCGCCACACTTTGAAGCCACGATCTTTTAAAGATTGGGCCGGGCCGACATTTTGCCCTACACTTTAAAAAGACGGATGAAGCAAGATTCCGTCATCTTCGCTTAGGGGGAATTTCGGCAATCCACGTTCTATCAACGCATAAGCCGGCTACACTTCGTTTAGCCTTGCTTGGAAGCATTGACATCTCTTTGGGAGATCGAAGTTTGTGTTTGGGAATTGCCCTAATCTCGCACTTTTGGTGGAGATTGCTGTTGAGATCTCCGGATTGGCGGAAGATTGAAGTTTTTGGAAGATTTTGCAAGAAGATCTCTCTTCTTGTTTAGGTTTGATTTGGAAACCGGATTGACATCCCGTTTTCCCTTCTTTCCTAAGGTTGTGATTGTTTGTTTTACTTTGAATCCTTTGACAATACTTGTTCTCTTTGTGACTTTGAGATTAGTTTGGAGATTATTGAAAGTTCTTGAAAGTTTTCATCTTTCTATCTTCTAATTATTGAATACATATCAACATGACTGTTATTGGCTAAAAACCCTTAACAATTCTAAGGTGAAGGGTTGATAGTTGTAGCTTAGATGATGATAGATCGATCGTAAACAGATTAGACCCTGAGAGTTAGAGAGAATCGCCGACAACCCTAAATTACGGCCTGTTCTTGAGTCCACGGCCGTGGAACCTCAAGAACTAACCGTGATTTCCCTTAAGTCCACGAACTTGCTTTTACTTTAATCCAAAGTTAAAGATTTGCTTTAACTTAGTTTAGACTTGTCTTTTCTAGGTGGTAGTGAAGCCTCAACAACCTCCACCTCGATTGTGAGTGTCACAACCTCAATCTGTTAAGTTAGTCTTGATCCTTGGGTTACAAGTTTGGGTATTTGACACTAATTCTCACCTTTAGAATCTTTCTATATTGAGCCTCAACAACCTGTATAGAGAGTGCCTTGTAGGTGAGTTACATAAGGTTTTTGGAACTTCACCGTACGATTACCTTGCATTAGTATACCTTTGCATATCTCAACTCTGTCTTTATATCATTAAGTATATCTTGAATCGATTGCCACAGCTGGATACTTGGATCTTTAGGATTGTTGTTTTCCCAATATTTGCAAAACTCTCATATTTACTCGCTTGATAACCTGCAATCGAATTTGTTTCCCACCCAAATCCCTGTGTTCGATACTCTAGAATTCTTGCTTAGCTACGTCGATCCGTACACTGCGGGTTCGCTGCTTGATTCTAGTTTTATAAATTTAAAACTTATTTGCACACACCTTTAGGGGCGAACAAGTTTTTGGCGCCGTTGCCGGGGATTTGGTTTCGGCCGAATCCGGTTGCCGGTTGCCAAGCTTGGGAGCTTGCTCTCGTTATTTGATATTGCTTTGAGTGCATGCGCAGGTCTAGGAACACCGAAGATCTCTTACCTCTTGATCAAGAGCTAGAGAAAACCTTGAGGCAAAAGCGCAAGGAAAAGAAGATGGCCGAAGAACACGAACGTGATCTTCAAACGGATTTGGCGGAGAAGGAAGCTCAACTCCGATGGAACGAGACTCTCCGCCAGGATGAGATGGATCGTCATCAATCTCAAGTTAACAGTTTACAAGACATGATCTTCCAGATGAGGGTAGAGATGAGCGACCTTAAGAATAAGGGAAGCAAGAAATCTTCAAGAAGGAGATCAAGGTCTAGAAGAAAAAGTCACTCATCCGCTGATGATAGTGACTCTTCCATGCCACCGTTAGAGGAGATTGATCCCACGATCAATATGAATCCTTTCCATCCACAAGGAGCTGCTAATCGCCGCATTCCGCCTAGGAATGTGAGGGTCGAACGTGTGGATAATGAGGCAAGAACTCTTGGCCAGCGGATGGATCCAACGCAACAACCACGCCGCTTGGGCGTGAATTTTGATGCTGAAGATGTGCAAGGGTTTAGCTTTAACCCTCAAGTTATTACTCTTGTTCGCCAAAGCCAATTTGGCGGTACAAGCGCTGAATCTCCACACCAACACTTGCAAAACTTTGAGTGTATGATGGAGACGATGAGACCGAAGAGTGCTACCACCAACAGCTACAAGCTCAAGCCTTTCTTCTTCTCTTTGAAGGGGAAAGCGTTGTCTTGGTATCAAGCTCTTCCTAATGGGAAACTAGACACGTGGGAAGACCTTTCCGCGGAGTTTCTCACCAAATTCTTTCCGCCTTCCAAAACGGCGGAACTTAGAGGTAAGATTAATGCTTTTTCCATGAGACCTAACGAAAGTTTGTTTCAATCTAGGGAGAGGTTTCAGGACTTGCTCTTGGATTGCCCTCATCATGGCATATCCAAGCTTGCCTTGCTAGAGATTTATTACAAGGGGCTGGATGCGGGAACACAATTCAACCTCCAATCCCTCTCATGTGGAACGTTCATGGACATGAGAGAAGATGACGCTTGGGACTTCATCGAGAAGCAAGAGTCATAGAGAAGTATTCCCACCGGAAAGTGGAGGGAAATCGTGTGGAGCAAGGAGCGAAGCTCACACATGAAGCTCAAAATCAGATTTTCTCCCTCAACAATGAGATCAAGGAGTTGAAGGAAACTATCAAGACCAACTTCCCAAAGCAACAAGGGAAAGATGTTGGCTATTTGGGCAACAACAATGGCGGTGATAACACCAACCGCAACAACAATAACCGGAACAACAACCAGAATAACAATTGGAATGGAAACAACAACAACCGGAACAACAATTGGAACAACAATAGGGGTTCAAACAACAACAATTGGCGCTCCAATCAACAAAGTTCCGGTAACTCCTATCCTTCCAATTCTAATTCACTAACTTCACCTTCCTCTTCCTCTACTCCTTTGAAAAGCCAGGGGCAATCATCTAATGGAGGAAATAACACGGGAAAGGAGAAGCCCGATCCCATGTTGGAAACAATTTTGGGAAAGCTTCAAGGATTGGAGAACCACCTCATCAAGGTTGACGATCAAGTTTCTAAGGTTGACAAAGCTCAAAAAGTTTTGGAAAACCAAATGTTCAACCACGCGGAGGAAGTTCCTAGAAATCAAGGGAAACTTCCAGGAAAGATGGAGGACAACCCTAAGGGCAGGGTGATGGCTATTACAACTAGGAGCGGAGTGACCACCACCGATCCGCAGCCTACGTTCGTTGAAGTCCCCGTAGAGAAGGACAAAGAAAAGGGGAAGGAGAAGGAAGATGTCTATGTTCCTCCTCCAGCTTACAAACCTCCCCTACCATTTCCTCAATCTAGAGCGCGAGCGCGCCTAGACAAACAATTCGGTAAGTTCATAGAACTCATGAGTAAGCTGCATATTAATATACCATTTATTGATGCTATTGTAGGTATGCCGGCTTATGGCAAGTTCTTGAAGGAGCTCCTCTCCAATAAGAGGAAGCTAGAAGATTTTGGTGAGGTCAAGATGAGTTCGGATTCTTCGGATCTCATCAAGACCATGAAGGAGAAAATGCCCCCAAAGTTGAAGGATCCGGGGTCATTTTGCATTCCCATTGGAGTGGGAGATGTCACATATGACGCTTTATGTGACTTAGGAGCAAGTGTGAGCATCATACCACTTGCATTATGTAGGAAGATCGGTTTAGGCGATCCTAAACCGGTAAAGATGACGTTATACATGGCGGATCGATCCATCACTCGCCCCGTCGGTATTGTAGAAGATGTCCCGGTCAAGCTAGGTAAATTCTTTGTCCCCATTGATTTTTTCGTGCTTGACATTCCTGCAGATAGTCCGGTCCCGATCATACTCGGAAGACCGTTTCTTGCAACTTCCGGCTGCATGGTCGATTGCAAGAATGGAAGACTCGCTTTTGATATTGGAGAAGAGAAAGTAGAGTTCGTTCTTTCCACTCTAGTGAAGGAGCCAATCTTTGACGAGGATATTTACGATATCCAAGACGAAGAAGGTTTGTCTAGGGAGGAGGTAAGTGCGATTCTCTTTAACGATCCTTTACAAAAGGTTATCACTATGAGTCTAACCAATGTAGGGGAAGAAGAAGAGTGCAAAGAGGAAATTGAAGCCTTAGAAGCACAAGAAGAGATGTATGAATTGGAGTTTGAGAAACTCCACGATGAGGGTGAGAATGTTAGAATCCACGGTCATACCCTGTATTCCACGACCGTGGATTTCACAACCAAAATCGACCTCCATTCCAGGGGATTACACGGCCGTGGAACACATGGAGAGGCCGTAATTCTGACCGTGGAAGAAGGTGATCGGCATACTTCTTCAACTTCTTTTGATTCTCCTCCAAACCACTCAACATCCTTAGAAACTTCTAAGAAAACGTCGGATGCTCCTCAAGAATCATTAGAAGCTCCGAAAGTGATGGAACTCAAACCACTTCCTACTCATCTAAGGTACGCTTTCCTTGGATCTAATTCTACCTTTCCGGTTATTGTTAGCTCCGAATTAAGCATAGATGAACATGAACAGCTCATGATTGTCCTTAGGAAACATAGAAAAGCCATAGGCTACACTATTGAGGACTTAGTAGGAATTAAACCCTCCCTATGTATGCATAAGATACTAATGGAGGAGGACTTTAGAACTTCAAGACAACCTCAAAGGCGGTTGAATCCGACCATGAAGGAGGTTGTCAAGAAGGAAATTCTTAAGCTTCTTGATGCAGGTATCATCTATCCTATCTCCGATAGCAAGTGGGTGAGTCCAGTTCAAGTAGTTCCGAAGAAGGGAGGAATGACGGTCATCACCAACAAGAACAACGAACTCATTCCTACCCGAACCGTGACTGGATGGCGAATGTGCATAGACTACCGCAAGCTCAACAACGCAACGCGGAAGGATCACTTTCCATTGCCATTCATCGATCAAATGCTTGAAAGGTTAGCACAACATTCACATTTTTGCTACCTTGACGGTTATAGTGGTTTCTTTCAGATTCCGATACATCCGGATGATCAAGAGAAGACCACATTCATGTGCCCTTGGGGTACGTTCGCCTATAGGAGAATGCCGTTCGGGCTTTGCAACGCCCCAGCCACCTTTCAACGGTGCATGATGGCCATCTTCTCCGAATACATAGAGGAAATCATGGAAGTCTTCATGGACGACTTCTCCGTATACGGTTCCTCTTTTAACGATTGCCTTTCTAACCTTTCTTTTGTTTTACAAAGATGTGAAGACACTAACCTAGTTCTTAATTGGGAGAAGTGTCAATTCATGGTTAAGGAAGGAATCGTATTAGGTCACTTAGTCTCTAGTAGAGGGATAGAGGTAGACAAGGCTAAGATAGAGACCATAGAGAAACTTCCTCCCCCAATTTCGGTGAAAGGGATAAGAAGTTTCCTAGGACATGCTGGATTTTATAGACGTTTCATTAAGGACTTTTCTAAGATATCAAAACCTCTCACTAATCTATTGATGAAGGATGCGGTTTTTGAGTTTTCGCAGGAATGTTTGGATGCGTTTAACACCATTCGGCAAGCTCTAATTTCAGCACCTATTATCCAACCCCCGGATTGGACTCTCCCCTTCGAGATTATGTGTGATGCTAGTGACGTAGCTATTGGAGCTGTTCTTGGACAACGAAAGGAAGGACGAACCCATGCCATATACTATGCTAGCAAGACGCTAGACGAAGCGCATATCAACTACGCCACTACAGAAAAAGAGTTTATAGCCATTGTCTACGCTATTGACAAGTTTCGCTCTTATCTTGTAGGTGCAAAGGTGATTGTCTACACGGATCATGCTGCGATCCGGTACCTCCTTGCGAAGAAAGACGCGAAACCAAGGCTGATTAGATGGATTCTTCTCCTACAAGAATTCGATCTTGAGATCCGCGACAAGAAAGGTTCAGAAAATTCTGTCGCGGATCATTTGAGTCGTCTAACACATCTAGAGGACGACCATCTACCCATTGATGACTCCTTTCCGGACGAACACCTACACATCATAGAGGAGTGCATCAACGTGATCTCCAAAGGTAACGAACCATGGTTTGCTGATTTTGTTAACTATTTGGTTTGTCAGGAGATACCGCCCGGACTATCCTACGCACAAAGGAAAAAGTTCTTTAAGGACGTCCGGGAATACTATTGGAACGAGCCTCTCCTCTTTAAGAGAGGTCCGGATGGCATCATCCGGCGATGTGTGCCGGAAGATGAGATGCAAAGTGTCATCTGCCATTGTCATTCACTACCTTGTGGAGGACACGCTAGTTCGAACAAGACTAGCGCAAAGGTATTGCAATCTGGATTCTATTGGCCTACTTTATTTAGAGATGTGCAATCCTTTGTTTCTTGCTGCGATGCTTGTCAAAGAACAGGCAATATTTCTAGAAGGAACGAGATGCCCCTCAACAACATCCAAGAAGTGGAGATTTTCGACGTTTGGGGAGTTGATTTCATGGGACCATTCCCATCTTCTTGTGGAAACCAATACATACTATTGGCGGTAGATTACGTTTCTAGATGGGTGGAAGCAATTGCCTCTCCCACAAATGATGCCATGGTGGTGGTTAAGTTCTTCAACAAGACCATCTTCCCGCGATTTGGAACACCAAGGACGATCATTAGTGATGGAGGTTCTCACTTCATAGCCCGTCGCTTTGAAGCTCTTCTAGCTAAGTATGGGGTTACTCACAAGATCGCTACCCCTTACCATCCACAAACAAGTGGACAAGTTGAGATCTCAAATAGGGAGATCAAAGGAATTCTAGAGAAGACGGTTTCAAGGACTAGGAAGGATTGGTCCTTGAAGCTAGATGATGCATTATGGGCGTACCGGACTGCGTACAAGACTCCCATAGGAACCACACCATACAACCTTGTGTATGGGAAGTCTTGTCATTTGCCGGTAGAGCTAGAGCACAAAGCGTTTTGGGCTATCAAGTGGCTGAATTTCGGCATGAAGGAAGCGGGAGAGAAGCGTCTCCTAGACATCAACAAGCTGGATGAACTTCGCTTGAACGCCTATGAAAATGCCAAGATCTACAAGGAAAGCGCAAAGCGTTGGCATGATAAGCATATCATTCCAAAGGACTTCAAAGAAGGAGATCAAGTTCTCCTCCTCAATTCAAGACTTCGCCTCTTTCCAGGTAAGCTTAAATCCCGTTGGACCGGACCTTTTCTAATTAAGCGTATTTTCCCCCATGGTGCAGTTGAAGTATGGGGTGAAACTAGCGGAAGTTTTAAGGTGAACGGCCAACGACTCAAGAAGTATACGCCGGAACTCCAAGTTGAGGAGTTTGCACCTACCGCACTCGAATAAGTGCGAGATTGGTCTAGCTACGGACCTTAAACAAAGCGCTTCTTGGGAGGCAAACCAAGGTATTGCATTTTCGTTTTTGATTCATAGTTTAGTTTAGAATAGACGTTTTCGCTTTATTTTGCCTCGATTTCTTCCGGTATGTTCGTGTTTTTGGTTGTAGGATCAATGGAAAAGGAAAAAAGGGAGAATAATGTCGAAGAAGAGTGACGAAATTTGGACTTTGAAGCTTTACAGAAGGTTCCACGGTCTAAATTACGGTCGTCATAGTTACAGTGGCCGTAATTCTCAAAAGCCTTTGAAAAATCACCAAAACCACGGTTCCGTACACTTCCACGGCCGTGGAACACCCCGACAGACCGTGATTTTCAAAATTTTGCCTGCGACTATATAAGCCACATTCTTCACAAATTTACCCCAAAATTTTCCCCTTTCCACGACCTAGACGCCAAAACCCCACGACCTCCTCCAAATCTTCGTTTTCTAATCGTTTTCAACGATTCTTCATCCTAAACTGCAGCAAATCCAACCACGAAAAAGATCCAAGCAACAAACCGAGCGGAAATCCATCAACAAACGCGCATTTCGGGTTTTTCAATCCGAAAAAGAGGTTTATTCTTTCTTCTTGATTTTCGCGGATTTGGTTCGTTTTTGCTATAGATTTTTAGGAAGAACTGACAAAGACTGGAAGGAATTAGATTAGGACTGCTTGTTGTGGTGATTGTTGGTGAATTTGCTGAGATTCGTGAAATTCTGAGACGAATCACGGTCTCTGGGTACACCACGGCCGTAATTTCTCAAGAACAGACCGTAATTTTGGTGAAAAATGGATTTCGTAAGGAGAATGTCGGGAAGGATAAAAGAGAAGAAGGGAGAGCAGAATAAGAAAAGGAAAGGCAATCCCTCCACCTCCTCATCCTCTAGGGCACCACCACCCTCATCTCCCTCACTACCATCCTCACCTTCACCTCCATCTTCACCTCCTCACCCTAGCATCCCGACCATACATGAGAACCATCTTGATGCACTTGACCGGATCAAGGAAAGGGCAGTGATTGGTCCTAGGTATTTGTTGTTGGAGGATCTACATCCTCTCAACATAGTTGATGATCTTACATGGCTCTTGGATAGAGCCGGATTACTTGTCTTCACGAACATTCGTGAAGACGCCTACGAGGAGATCACCCGGGAGGTTGTGACGTCTTTTGAGCACAACCACGTAGATAGGACCGTCTCTTTCCGTCTCATGGAAAGAGACTACCATTTGAGCATAGTTGAGTTTGGGACTATCTTTGGGTTTCATGAGACCTATAACGGTCGATTTCCGAGTGGAGTTTACCCCAAGAACTTTTGGGAGGAAGTGGCTATGGTTTATGCCGACGAGGACCGTTGGCAACCCGCTGATACCAAGGCTAGATTGATGTACCATCTAGCCTTGAAGATAGTTCACCGTGTTCTTTCGGAGTGTCTCTTTCCTAGGACGGAGACGCCCCAAAAGATCAAGACGGATGAGCTATTCTTGCTCTATTGTATGCTATATGGACGCCGTGCAGATTGTGCTACTCTTTTGGCGGCTACGATGAGCAAACTCAAGAATAAGAAGAAGGGGAACATCGGGTATGGTGGGATAGTCACCCACATTGCTAGGAGTTTTGGTGTGGATTTTTCTGCTTGCACCCGCATACCGGGCGTTCCTTTAGGGCTACACGCATTCATGGTTAGGGGTCTCATTTTCCCCACACATGGAGGTCTGCCTTATGCGGGCATGCCTTGGGAGACTAGGACGGGTAGGGGTATAGAGTGGCTGCCGGAGTATTCCATTATGGCGGAACGCCATAATTGGAAGGAGACGTTCGCTGCGATGCATGCGAACAGGATAGTAGCTCCCCCTTACGTCCCACCGCCGGTTGTAGAGGAGGAGGATATGGGAGACCAGTTCGAGAGTGGAGGAGGAGCGGAGCACGAGTTTGGCACGTTTCCGGACCAGCCGGAGGCGGCCCCAGATGTACCTCGACGCTCTCCACGTCCAGCTAGAGCCTCAGGCTCGTCATCTCGCCGCGCTAGCGTGAGTGAGAGGCCCACGTGGATGACCACACCTCCCACATGGTATGCCACCCCACCTCCTTGGTCCACGGAGCAGCCAGCAGCACCACCACCACCAGCACCAGCACCAGCACCATCCGATGCCCCAGCATGGTACAGTCACGCCCCGGGATGGTACGAGCAGATGCCGGATTGGGCTACCGGACTTTCAGAGAGAGTAGGAGCGCTAGAGATCCGGGAGGAAGCTAGAGACGGACGCTTAGATGACCTTGACCACATGATGAGGGACGTCTACCGCCAGCAGTTTGGGCGGTTCTATGATCCGAGTTTCTCTCCATTCCCACCTCCGCCGGCGCCGTAGTGATTGATGCATGACCGTTCGTTTTAGACATTCCCGCCACCACTTTGTGAGTTTCTTTTTCTTTTCTTTCTTTTCTTTCTTTCTTTTGAACATTAGGGACAATGTTCGTCCTAAGTATGGGGTGGGATGTACTAAAAAGTTTGTAATAACTCTACTTACTATGTTCGCTTTCATTTGAGACTATCGTTGCATATTCATTATGTGTTGCACGTTTCCTTATTGCATTGCATGAAAAATAACTTGAAAAACCCATAAAAATTGAAAAATTTTGAAAAATTTTGAGCTTCTAATGAATTGAGATGATTTCCATGATAATCACTACTTGTGAATTGAGTTTGATGACAATTGCATGCTTAAAAGGATTGTGAATTGAAAAGAATATGAATGAATGAATTTTACCTCTTTTGCAAGTTTTATAATGTGAAAATGTTACCTAAATCATGCTAGGAAATTGAAGTTGAAATCACATTATAAGTTCCTATACTTCTTGTTGAAATGATTAAGGCAATTCGATACTTTCTTTCTCCTTTCTTTGATCATCTAACTCCTCGTTGAAATATTAGCCTCCTTTACCTATCCGGGAATTTGGAGAAGTGAATGAGAAAAAGGCATGTTTGATATGGGAGGGCCATGAGAGCAATTATTTGCAATCAAATGAATAGAAATAAATTGTAGGTTTGGGGAAGTCAATCATGACGATGAGTAACTCGGCACCATTCACATAGCCGGGTGTTTGTGTCTTGCCAAAGTCGGATTGAGCGATATTCCTAACGAATTATGGTATGTGCGCTAAGGTTTTGAGGCATCTCTTGAAAAATTGAGAAACGCCAATCTCCTAGGCTTCGGTTTTTGTGCACCTCTATCCATAACTCCAAAAGTAAAGTCAAAAAATGAGAAGAAGAGAGCGAAGCTCTAAGTTGAAGTGTTGCGGGAACCGCATAAGAAGAAGAAGGTAGTTGTCCCTTAAAGATTTCCCTTCCCTTCCATATTCTAGACCTTTTCTTTGAAAGTCCTTAAGATCAAAAGAATGTTATATGACTTGGTGATCTACATTGAAGTTTCTTGTGATTGATTTTGATAATGTTTGAAGGTTATAATGCTTGTTTAGAAGTTAAGTTGGTTCATGAATTTTCTTTGCTTTTTACTCTTTGATTGAGTGTGTGAAAGTTTGAAGAATGATTGAAGCAAGGTTTGAGAATGATCTATTCTTTAGAAGTCACATTCATCCAAAAGAAGATACACATATTTCATCCTAACTCTTGTTTAAAGCTTTTTGAAAGACCTAACTTAGGGACAAGCAAGTGTTAAGTATGGGGTTATTTGTTACCATGAAATATTGTGATATTTTAGGCACGTTTTCTAAACGTATTTGATTCATATTGATAGTCTTTGATTGACCTTTGTGCATATGTGAGCTAGTATTACCTATATTGTCGATATGGATGTCTACACTAGTTATATGTTGATTATAGGTGATTTGGAGCTATTTCCGAACGGAATCGAGCAAAGGAGAGTTGATTCGATATGTCCAAGGATTGAGGACATTCTTAAGAAGCAAATTGGAGTTTTAGCTTGAGGAATGCACGAGGCTAGGGAAGAATTACGTTCTTGCCCTAAACCACGCTCTAAAATACGACCGTATCACGTTCCACGTTCAATTCCACGACCGTGGATTTGGAGTCAGAAATTGAAGTTCATTCTAGAAGATTACACGGCCGTGGAACATATGGTGCAAACCGTATTTATATCCACGCTCTAAATTACGGTCGTGGAACACTTCCACGACCGTGATCTTGGCGAATCTTTTCGCCAAACTTTGAACCCACGATCTTTTAAAGATTGGGCCGGACCGAAATTTTGCCCTGCACTATAAAAAGACGGACGAAGCAAGATTCCGTCATCTTCACTTAGGGGGAATTTCGGCAATCCACGTTCTTTCAACGCATAAGCCGGCTACACTTCGTTTAGCCTTGCTTGGAAGCATTGACATCTCTTTGGGAGATCGAAGTTCGTGTTTGGGAATTGCCCTAATCTCGCACTTTTGGTGGAGATTGCTGTTGAGATCTCCGGATTGGCGGAAGATCGAAGTTTTTGGAAGATTTTGCAAGAAGATCTCTCTTCTTGTTTAGGTTTGATTTGGAAACCGGATTGACATCCCGTTTTCCCTTCTTTCCTAAGGTTGTGATTGTTTGTTTTACTTTGAATCCTTTGACAATACTTGTTCTCTTTGTAACTTTGAGATTAGTTTGGAGATTATTGAAAGTTCTTGAAAGTTTTCATCTTTCTATCTTCTAATTCTTGAATTGATATCAACATGACTATTATTGGCTAAAAACCCTTAACAATTCTAAGGTGAAGGGTTGATAGTTGTGGCTTAGATGATGATAGATCTATCGTAAACAGATTAGACCCTGAGAGTTAGAGAGAATCGCCGACAACCCTAAATTACGGCCTGTTCTTGAGTCCACGGCCGTGGAACCTCAAGAACTAACCGTGATTTCCCTTAAGTCCACGAACTTGCTTTTACTTTAATCCAAAGTTAAAGATTTGATTTAACTTAGTTTAGACTTGTCTTTTCTAGGTGGTAGTGAAGCCTCAACAACCTCTACCTCGATTGTGAGTGTCACAACCTCAATCGGTTAAGTTAGTCTTGATCCTTGGGTTACAAGTCTTGATCCTTGGGTTACAAGTTTAGAATCTTTCTATATTGAGCCTCAACAACCTGTATAGAGAGTGCCTTGTAGGTGAGTTATATAAGGTTTTTGGAACTTCACCGTACGATTACCTTGCATTAGTATACCTTTGCATATCTCAACTCTGTCTTTATATCATTAAGTATATCTTGAATCGATTGCCACAGCTGGATACTTGGATCTTTAGGATTGTTGTTTTCCCAATATTTGCAAAACTCTCATATTTACTCGCTTGATAACATGCAATCGAATTTGTTTCCCACCCAAATCCCTGTGTTCGATACTCTAAAATTCTAGCTTAGCTACGTCGATCCGTACACTGCGGGTTCGCTGCTTGATTCTAGTTTTATAAATTTAAAACTTATTTGCACACACCTTTAGGGGCGAACATGTAGATAGGTTTTCTTTAGCTACAGTAGAGGGTGTACCTTTTGTGGTTGGGTTACTATTCATCTGGGAGGCCGGATTTGGTTAGTAAATTTTCTATTCATGCCCTTAGCACATGAGGACGTGATATTGGGGATAGATTGGATGACTAGACATGGAGCCGTCTTGGATATTGGTAGGAGGACTGTGACTGTCGCCACTGAGGAGGGTCACAGAGTGATATTCCGAGGTTGGGACCTTGGAAAGTCCGGCACAGTTATCAGCGCAGTGAGAGCAGCCATATTGATAGCACAGGGTTGCGAGGCCTTCTGGTGTTATGCCATGAAGGAGCGCAAGAGCCTGACAGTAGAGGAGATACCAATCGCATGCGAGTTTGCAGAGGTATTCAGTGACGACTTACCAGGGCTACGTCCACAGAGGAGTGTTGACTTTAGCATCGAGTTAGAGCCGGGCACGAGACCGATCTCGAAGGCCCCATACCGCATGGCCCCGATAGAGCTGCTTGAGCTGAAGAAGTAGTTAGAGGAGTTAGCAGAGAAGGGCTTCATACGCCCTAGTGTTTCTCCCTAGGGCGCACCAGTATTATTTGTGAGGAAGAAGGATGGATCGATGAGGTAGTGTATTGACTACCGGGAGTTGAACAAGGTCACCATCAAGAATAAGTATCCACTGCCTCGCATAGATGATCTGCTAGACCAGCTGCATGGAGCGTCAGTGTTCTCGAGGATAGACTTGAGATTGGGTTATCACCAGCTTAGAGTGAGAGACCAGGACATACCTAAGACGGCATTCCGGACTAGGTATGGCCACTATGAGTTTGTAGTGATGCCATTCGGGCTCACTAATGCGCCAGCAGTATTTATGGAGTTGATGAATGGGATTTTCATTGACTTCTTAGACCAGTTTGTAGTGGTCTTCATTGACGACATTCTAGTTTACTCTAGAAGTCGAGAGGAGCATGCCGGACACTTGAGGACAGTGTTACAGATTCTACAGAATAGCCAGCTATATGCTAAGCTATCCAAGTGTGAGTTCTGGATGTCAAAGGTGGCTTTCCTAGGCCATGTAGTGACTGCTGAGGGGATTAAGGTCGACCCGGTGAAGATTGAGTCAGTGTCCTCTTGGCAACCTCCGAAGAATGTTAAGGAGGTTCGCAGTTTCCTTGGATTGGCAGGTTATTACCGTCGGTTTGTGGAAGGGTTTTCACTGATCGCCCGACCACTTACTTGTCTCCTAAGGAAGACTACTCGGTTCGTCTGGTCTGAGCCGTGTCAGCAGAGTTTTGAGGAGCTGAAGAGGAGATTGACGTCCGCTCCGATCTTAGCACAGCCTAAGGGTACAGAGGACTTTGTAGTGTACAGTGACGCATCCAAGCTGGGCTTGGGTTGTGTCTTGATGCAGAGGGGTAAGGTCATAACGTATGCGTCTTGACAGCTGAAGACGTATGAGGAGAACTACCCCACCCATGACCTGGAGTTAGCTGCGGTAGTACATGCTCTTAAGATTTGGCGTCATTATCTCTATGGAGCGACCTGTCAGATCTTCACAGACCATAAGAGTCTGAAGTACATATTCACTCAGCGGGAGTTGAATAACCGCCAGAGGCGGTGGCTAGAGTTGATCAAGGATTTCGACCTTGAGATTCTCTACCACCCCGGAAAGGCGAATGTAGTTGTTGACGCTTTGAGTCGGAAGACGCCTCGGGAGAAGGCGATAGCTCGGTTGATAGTACAGCCACAGTTGCAGAGAGACTTAGCTTGGTTGGAGGTAGAGATCCAGTTCCCCGATACAGCTCATCAGTTAGCCACCTTAGAGTTACTTCATGACCTGTTGGGTGAGATCCGACAGAAGCAGGAGACCTGTCCGACTTTGACCCGGATCCGAGAACGGATGTCACAAGATGAGGCACCTCAGTTCACTATCGGTGCCGATGGAGTGATGAGACGGCAGGACCGTATCTGTGTGCCATCAGAAGGTGAGCTGAGATAGAGGATACTAGGTGAGGCTCATGCTACCCCTTACTCCGTACATCAAGGAGCGAGTAAGATGTATAAGGACGTGAGACGTTCCTTCTGGTGGGGTGGTTTGAAGCCTGATGTGGCTCGGTATGTAGCCCAGTGTGCGACCTGTCAGCAGGTCAAGATTGAGCATCATAGGTCCGGAGGAGAGCTCCACCCACTTCCAGTACCACATTGGAAGTGGGAGGATATATCTATGGATTTCGTCACAGGGTTGAGACTCAGTAGAGGTTTTGATGCCATTTGGGTAGTGGTAGACCGTCTTACGAAGACCGCACGTTTCATTCCGATTAAGGAAACGTGGCCGGTAAGTCGTCTAGCAGAGGAGTTCACCAGACACATTGTGAGACTCCATGAAGTACCGAAGACTATCGTCTCCGACAGGGATGGACGTTTTACCTCGAGGTTTTGGCAGCAGGTACATACTGCTCTGGGGACGAGTCTCCACTTTACCACTGCCTACCACCCACAGACAGACGGTCAGTCTGAGAGGACCATTCGGACCTTAGAGGACATGTTGCGGGCATGTGTGCTAGATTTGGGACAGGTATGGCCAGATCATCTCCCACTAGTAGAGTTTTCATATAATAACAGCTGGCATGCGTCTATTGGGATGGCACCTTATGAGGCTTTGTATGGGCGGAGATGTCGTACACCGTTGTGTTGGGATGAGCCTAGCAAGGCTGAAGGGGTAGTACCAGACCAGATACAGGATGACATCGCCCGGATTGCCTTAGTCTGGGAGAGGATGCTAGGAGCTCAGAGTCGTCAGAAGTCCTACGCCGACAAAAGGCGTCGACCTTTGGAGTTTAGAGTAGGTGCACAGGTGTGGTTGAGAGTGTCACCTACAAGAGGAGTTAGACGTTTCGGCATTAAGGGGAAGCTGAGTCCCCGATATGTCGGTCCATTTGAGATCTTAGAGAGAGTCGGAGAGGTTGCTTACCGACTAGCACTGCCACCGAGATTGGAAGGAGTCCACCCAGTTTTTCATGTATCTCAGCTGAGAGAATACATACCGGATCCTAGACACGTCATCAGTCATGAGGACCTGATAGTCGAGCCAGACCACACTTTTGTGGAGTACCCAGTAGCCCTCTTAGAGCGTAGTACTAGGCGCCTGCGTTCTTAGGAGATACCGATGTGGAGGATCCAGTGGTCTAGACAAGGAGCTGATTAGGCTACCTGGGAGACCGAGGAGAGTATTAGACGTAACTACCCTGAGTTCTTTGCAGAGTTAGCTGCTACCTCAGTACCGACCGGTTAGTACTGAGACGATACTTTATATGATTTCTGTGATTATATGTTTAAGTGATTGTTTATGTTTATGTGCTCAATGGCGTGAGTAGTTTGCATGCTAGAATATAACTCTTGAGGGGAATTGTTTGGGTAGATACCTTCTTCTAAGTTTCGGGATGAAACTTATTTTAAGGGGGTACTGATGTAATATCCGAAAATTTTGTTCCGTTTATTTCTGTAACAAACCCGATCTCGATCAGTTGACCGATATCCGTCTACTTAGTTAGACACATTATTACAAAATTTATCATTTTATGTAGGTTCCTTTTACATAAAATGATAGAATCTTTTAAAAGTTTATCATTTTATGTAGCTTATCTTCACATAAAATGATAGGATTCTATAACAAATCCTAAACTATAACATAATCCGTATCCGTCTATTCCGTGCATTCAATTGTCGGGATCTCGTTTCTGGACTACAGCTAGCACCGGGCTGCTGCTCCCTTGTGCCAGCCCAGTCCAGCCTTCCAGCTTGCGCCAGCCCAGTCCAGCCTTCCAGCTTGCCCAGAGTTCAGCCCAGCGTCCAGCCCGGCGTTGCCCAACGTTCAGCCAGCGTTGCCAACTTCAGCCCAACGTCCAGCCCAACTCGCGCAGCCTAGGGAGGAGCTTGCTGTCTACCTCTCTTCAGCCCAGCTACATGAGAAGAAAGGCACAGCCGTTACACAACGTTACACCCCTCTGCACACGATCTGCACTTTCCTTCCCTACCTATCTCTTGCCTTAAACAGAAGGATTCTTTGCAAAAGATACTCACGATCTCCTTCCTTCAGCCAACAACTGCCGCTCGGTCTTCCAACTCTCGTTCCGTCAACTCCATCGCCTACAGCCTACTCTCTACCCTCCTTACAGAACCGAAGAAGCCACCAAGAGATCTCCGGCACGAGTTCGCAACCAGGTTTGCAACAGCCTTTCATTCTTCACCTTTGTCGTCACGATTTAACCGACTCCTCTGGGTTGTTTGTGCGCGAGCAGGAGGACGGAACACTCTCTTCTACCACGTTCATTCGACTACGTTGTGCAGGAGCCTCAGACAAGTCGCTGCTTGCTGTACGAAGGTGAGTACATCACGGATTCTGGACACTCCTCTTTTGCAGTCGCCTCCCTCCTGCTTGTCTCACTTCGTCCCATCTATCCTTGTGTTAGGGAGAACATACGAGCCTTCTTTGAAACCGAGAGATGACATCTTTGGACCGTCAAACTGAAGAAGGTAAATTCTCCTCTCTCCCACAGCTTGATCCCATGTAGTCTAGGTGTAAGGAATTACGTTTTGTACAAAGATCTGCATAGGTTTAAGGTTGTTGTGATGTTGTTGGGAGAGGGAGTTTGAGCTTGAGAAGTGAAGGTAAGGGCTGAGCTTTGTGAGGTCCTCTTAGAGAGTCAAACTTATGATCTTTGGATAACAATAAAGATAGAAATAAGGGGGCTGCTGTTGTATACATTCAATTCCTTCAGCTTTGAAGTTAGAAACGGGCAATATTGGAAACCAATGTTAGAGAGTTTGAATGAAGATCCACCGTTGAAATTTTAATAGATGATAGATGGATATATGTAGTTTAGTGTATTAAAATTTGAGAAGAAATGAACGGTCGGATTAGAAGTTATAAGCCCCCAAAGTAGGGTAGTTAAGCAGTTTTGTAAACCTTAGAATTTTGGCTAAGTATAGAATTTGTAAAGGGAGTAGTCAACTTTGAGTATTTTTATAAAAATAATGGTTGAGTGCCAGTACCACATTGGAAGTGGGAGGATATATCTATGGATTTCGTCACAGGGTTGAGGCTCGGTAGAGGTTTTGATGCCATTTGGGTAGTGGTAGACTGTCTGACGAAGGCCGCACGTTTCATTCCGATTAAGGAAACGTGTAAGATCTTGTTAAGTTGTTGTCAAACTAAGATGAAGCACTTAAATAATAGATAATAAACGGTTGAGTGCCAGCATGATGTTTGTTTAATTTTTGTTTCTGCTTGTGTTTGTGTTGTTGTCATTCTACTTATATTTGGATAGTTAGCTAACGGTTGTTATGTTGTGTAGATTTACCACAGGTTAGAGAAGATGCCGAGTGATCCGGATGGTAGTGGTCAGCCGGGGTGTCGTACTTTAGGACGTTTTGCAGTTTCTTCATTTGAGGGATTTTCAGTTGGACCTTGCTTCCTTTCGTTCTTTCAGTACTTTGTTATATTACGTTTTCCGGCTGTTAGTTGTTCTGGTCACATTCATACATTGTTAAGAATTATTTCATGATTTCTATTTTTCCTTATCTGTGCCTTGTTGTAAGATCTTGTTAAGTTGTTGTCAAACTAAGGTCGGGACCCACAGTGCGGTTCTAACCAGTAACTCCCCGAGTTGTAAAATTTGGGGTGTTACAACATGGTATCAGAGCTCTAGGTTGGCAACAATGGCACTTGAAATCTTCTAAAAAGGTCATATAAGTAAATAAATAGACCCCGAAAGGGGTCTGAGTTTTCCAAAGAAGATTTTGGTTTTAAAATGCATACAGAGTTGGGTTGGGATAGAAAGTACGGATGACCACCACTACCTCTGCGGATCTCGGTATTCTTAGAATTATTATTATTATAGACTTTTACTGTTATGATAGATTAGTTAGATTATAACTGTAGTTGTTACCGTTCGTGCAGATGACACGTACTAGGGCTACACCAGTGACTGGCCGAGGTAAGGGTCGTCCCCCCCTTCCCCCAGTCAGACAAGATCGAGCTGATAGCGCCCCTCCTGTTTGAGGGCGTGGTCGTGGGGGTAGACCTCCACTAGGGAGAGGTCGAGGACGAGTTCCTCGAGAGGATCCACCTGCAGCAAGCATACCAGAGGCTGTTGTGGAAGAGGTAGCTGAGAGTGTAGGCCCTGAGGTCAGGCATGAGACCGCTGCTAGGTCTTGAGCGCAGGGAGCACGTTCGACTGAGTCTGGACGTGTTTCTATTGGAGCACCGGAGTATCGGGAGTACAGAGCATACGTCGAGTGTATGGAGGAGGCTGCCAGAGTTGAGAGGCTTAACCAGTTACCACCGGTGGTACCGGCTAGGTCAGCTCAGGTGACACAGGGAGTGTCTCAGGTGCCGGCTGTACCTGAGAGGAGAGCTAATGCTGATAGAGCGCCTGTTGGGCATAGAGCACCGAGACCGGATGAGTGGTTGAAGGCTTTCAAGTCTCAGAAGGTTCCCTCATTCAGTGGAGAAATAGGACTAGAGGTGGAGCACTGGATAGGGAAGATGGAGACTGCTTTGGAGGTAATACGTTGCCCCGAGGATCGACAGGTGGATTTGGTGCAGACTTGTTTCACAGATGATGCCCATTCATGGTGGCATACCATTCGTAGCCGAGTCACCAGCTGGGAGCAGATGAGGAACATTGTTAGGGATAGGTACTGTCCAATTTCGCTGAGGAGGGAGAGATTCTAGGATTTCATTGAGGCGGGATTTGAGGATATCCCGATTGCTGCAGCCATAAAGAAGTTTCAGAAAGAGTTGACCTTACTTGGACCATCTGCACCTCCAGAAGAGCAGCATGTTTACCTTTTCTCCAAGAGATTGAGAGAGAGTACCCGATCCTATCTGGATGGATTCCGCTGTGAGACTTTGTCTTATTATCAGGATAGGGCCTTTGCTTATGAGAGAGATAGGCCAGCTTCGAGGAAAGCAGCTCAGTCTAGTGGGCCGGATAAGCGGCAGAGGACAGGACATGCTGGTAGCAGTGCAGCAGTAGCAGGTTATGGTCGAGGACAGACTCAAGGGAGGTCCAGCTACCACTCTACAGTTCAGACTCCCAGTAGAGATTGACAGTGCTTTAACTGTGGTAGCCGTGATCATATTAAGACAGATTGCCGGAGACCACCTACCACTTGCTTCACTTGTGGGAAGTCGGGACACAGAGCTACTTTCTGCCGTCAGGGTAGGGCTCCTTCACAGCAGGGATCTTCTCCTGCAGGTGCTGAGAAGAGTGTACAGAGACCTCCTCAGTACCGAGCTCCGAGTCAGAAGCAACAACAGTACCGGGCTCCAGGACATCCTGCTGCATACAGTACGGCACAAGGATCAGGTCGTGGCAGGGGACGTGGTAGTACCACTGACACCAGAGGAGGACCATCGAGAGTGTTCGAGTTGAGGAGCACTGAGCAGCCTGCAGCACCTGCGACCACAGGTACTATTTGGATCCATGACTTACCGGTGCGAGTTTTATTTGATACGGGTGCTACGCACTCCTTTATATCAGATGCATGTGTAGATAGGTTGTCCTTAGCTACAATAGAGGGTTTACCTTTTGTGGTTGGGTTACCAGATAGGGGCAAGGTTAGAGGATCCCGAGAGATTTATGACTGCCCTATTCATCTGGGAGGCCGGATTTGGTTAGTAAATTTTCTAGTCATGCCCTTAGCACATGAGGACGTGATATTGGGGATAGATTGGATGACTGGACATGGAGCCGTCTTGGATATTGGTAGGAGGACTGTGAGTGTCGCCACTGAGGAGGGTCACAAAGTGATATTCCGAGGTTGGGACCTCCGAAAAGTCCGGCACATTTATCAGTGCAGTGAGAGCAGCCAGATTGATAGCACGGGGTTGTGAGGCCTTCTGGTTTTATGCCATGAAAGAGCGCAAGAGCCTGACAGTAGAGGAGATACCAGTCGCTTGCGAGTTTGCAGAGGTATTCAGTGACGACTTACCAAAGCTTCCTCCACAGAGGAGTGTTGACTTTAGCATCAAGTTAGAGCCGGGCACGAGACCGATCTCGAAGGCCCCGTACCGCATGGCCCCGATAGAGCTGCTTGAGCTGAAGAAGCAGTTAGAGGAGTTAGCAGAGAAGGGCTTCATACGCCCTAGTGTTTCTCCCTGGGGCGCACCAGTATTATTTGTGAGGAAGAAGGATGGATCGATGAGGCTGTGTATTGACTACCGGGAGTTGAACAAGGTCACCATCAAGAATAAGTATCCACTGCCTCGCATAGATGATCTGCTAGACCAGCTGCATGGAGCGTCAGTGTTCTCGAGGATAGACTTGAGATCGGGTTATCACCAGCTTAGAGTGAGAGACCAGGACATACCTAAGACGGCATTCTGGACTAGGTATGGCCACTATGAGTTTGTAGTGATGCCATTCGGGCTCACTAATGCGCCAGCAGTATTTATGGAGTTGATGAATGGGATTTTCATTGACTTCTTAGACCAGCTTGTAGTGGTCTTCATTGACGACATTCTAGTTTACTCTAGAAGTCGAGAGAAGCATGCCGGACACTTGAGGACAGTCTTACAGATTCTACAGGATAGCCAGCTATATGCTAAGCTATCCAAGTGTGAGTTCTGGATGTCAGAGGTGGCTTTCCTAGGCCATGTAGTGACTGCTGAGGGGATTAAGGTCGACCCGGCGAAGATTGAGTCAGTGTCCTCTTGGCAACCTCTGAAGAATGTTAAGGAGTTTCGCAGTTTCCTTGGATTGGCAGGTTATTACCGTCGGTTTGTGGAAGGGTTTTCACTGATCGCCCGACCACTTACTTGTCTCCTAAGGAAGACTACTCGGTTCGTCTGGTCTGAGCCGTGTCAGCAGAGTTTTGAGGAGCTGAAGAGGAGATTAACGTCCGCTCCGATCTTAGCACAGCCTGAGGGTACAGAGGACTTTGTAGTGTACAATGACGCATCCAAGCTGGGCTTGGGTTGTGTCTTGATGCAGAGGGGTAAGGTCATAGCATATGTGTCTCGACAGCTGAAGACGTATGAGGAGAACTACCCCACCCATGACCTGGAGTTAGCTGCGGTAGTACATGCTCTTAAGATCTGGCGTCATTATCTCTATGGAGCGACCTGTCAGATCTTCACAGACCATAAGAGTCTAAAGTACATATTCACTCAGCGGGAGTTGAATAACCGCCAGAGGCGGTGGCTAGAGTTGATCAAGGATTTCGACCTTGAGATTCTCTACCACCCCGGAAAGGCGAATGTAGTTGTTGACGCTTTGAGTCGGAAGACGCCTCGGGAGAAGGCGATAGCTCGGTTGACAGTACATCCACAGTTGCAGAGAGACTTAGCTTGGTTGGAGGTAGAGATCCAGTTCCCCGATACAGGTCATCAGTTAGCCACCTTAGAGTAACTTCCTGACCTGTTGGGTGAGATCCGACAGAAGCAGAAGATCTGTCCGACTTTGACCCGGATCCGAGAACGGATGTCACGAGATGAGGCACCTCAGTTCACTATCGGTGCCGATGGAGTGATGAGACGGCAGGACCGTATCTGTGTGCCATCAGACGGTGAGCTGAGACAGAGGATACTAGGTGAGGCTCATGCTACCCCTTACTCCGTACATCCAGGAGCGAGTAAGATGTATAAGGACGTGAGACGTTCCTTCTGGTGGGGTGGTTTGAAGCCTGATGTGGCTCGGTATGTAGCCCAGTGTGCGACCTGTCAGCAGGTCAAGATTGAGCATCGTAGGTCCGGAGGAGAGCTCCACCCACTTCCAGTACCACATTGGAAGTGGGAGGATATATCTATGGATTTCGTCACAGGATTGAGGCTCAGTAGAGGTTTTGATGCCATTTGGGTAGCAGAGGAGTTCACCAGACACATTGTGAGACTCTATGGAGTACCGAAGACTATCGTCTCCAATAGGGATGGACGTTTTACCTCGAGGTTTTGGCAGCAGGTACATACTGCTCTGGGGACGAGTCTCCACTTTACCACTGCCTACCACCCACAGACAGACGGTCAGTCTGAGAGGACCATTCAAACCTTAGAGGACATGTTGCGGGCATGTGTGCTAGATTGGGGACAGGTATGGCCAGATCATCTCCCACTAGTAGAGTTTTCATATAATAACAGCTGGCATGCGTCTATTGGGATGGCACCTTATGAGGCTTTGTATGGGCGGAGATGTCGTACACCGTTGTGTTGGGATGAGCCTAGCAAGGCTGAAGGGGTAGTACCAGACCAGATACAGGATGACATCGCCCGGATTGCCTTAGTCCGGGAGAGGATGTTAGCAGCTCAGAGTCGTCAGAAGTCCTACACCGACAAAAGGCGTCGACCTTTGGAGTTTAGAGTAGGTGCACAGGTGTGGTTGAGAGTGTCACCTACAAGAGGAGTTAGACGTTTCGGCATTAAGGGGAAGCTGAGTCCCCGATATGTCGTTCCATTTGAGATCTTAGAGAGAGTCGGAGAGGTTGCCTACCGACTAGCACTCCCACCGAGATTGGAAGGAGTCCACCCAGTTTTTCATGTATCTCAGCTAAGAGAATACATACCGGATCCTAGACACGTCATCAGTCATGAGGACCTGATAGTCGAGCCAGACCACACTTTTGTGGAGTACCCAGTAGCCCTCTTAGAGCGTAGTACTAGGCGCCTGCGTTCTAAGGAGATACCGATGTGGAGGATCCAGTGGTCTAGACGAGGAGCTGATGAGGCTACCTGGGAGACCGAGGAGAGTATTAGACGTAACTACCCTGAGTTCTTTGCAGAGTTAGCTGCTACCTCAGTACCGACGGGTTAGTACTGAGACGATACTTTATATGATTTCTGTGATTATATGTTTAAGTGATTGTTTATGTTGATGTGCTCAATGGCGTGAGTAGTTTGCATGCTAGAATATAACTCTTGAGGGGAAATGTTTGGGTAGATACCTTCTTCTAAGTTTCGGGACGAAACTTATTTTGAGGGGGTACTGATGTAATATCCGAAAATTTTATTCCGTTTATTTATATAACAAACCCGATCTCGATCAGTTGACCGATATCCGTCTACTTAGTTAGAAACATTATTACAAAATTTATCATTTTAAGTAGGTTCCCTTTACATAAAATGATAGAATCTTTTAAAAGTTTATCATTTTATGTAGCTTACCTTCACATAAAATGATAGGATTCTATAACCAATCCTAAACTATAACATAATCCGTATCCGTCTATTCCGTGCATTCAATTGTCGGGATCTCGTTTCCGGACTGCAGCTAGCACCGGGCTGCTGCTCCCTTGTGCCAGCCCAGTCCAGCCTTCCAGCTTGCGCCAGCCCAGTCCAGCCTTCCAGCTTGCGCTAGCCCAGTCCAGCCTTCCAGCTTGCCCAGAGTTCAGCCCAGCGTCCAGCCCAGCGTTTCCCAGCGTTCAGCCAGCGTTGCCAGCTTCAGCCCAACGGCCAGCCCAACTCGCGCAGCCCAGGGAGGAGCTTGTTGTCTACCTCTCTTCAGCCCAGCAACATGAGAAGACAGGCACAGCCGTTACACAACGTTCTACCCCTCTGCACACGATCTGCACTTTCCTTCCCTACCGATCTCTTGCCTTAAACAGAAGGATTCTTCGCAAAAGATACTCACGATCTCCTTCCTTCAGCCAACAACTGCCGCTCGGTCTTCCAACTCTCGTTCCATCAACTCCATCGCCTACAGCCTACTCTCTACCCTCCTGACAGAACCGAAGAAGCCACCAAGAGATCTCCGGCACGAGTTCGCAACCAGGTTTGCAACAGCCTTTCATTCTTCACCTTTGTCGTCACGATTTAATCGACTCCTGTGGGCTGTTTGTGCGCGAGCAGGAGGACGGAACACTCTCTTCTACCACGTTCATTCGACTACGTTGTGCAGGAGCCTCAGACAAGTCGCTGCTTGCTGTACGAAGGTGAGTACATCACGGATTCTGGACACTCCTCTTTTGCAGTCGCCTCCCTCCTACTTGTCTCACTTCGTCCCATCTATCCTTGTGTTAGGGAGAACATACGAGCCTTCTTCAAAACCGAGAGCAGACATCTCTGGACCGTCAAACTGAAGAAGGTAAATTCTGCTCTCTCCCACAGCTTGATCCCATGTACTCTAGGTGTAAAGAATTACGTTTTGTACAAAGATCTGCATAGGTTTAAGGTTGTTGTGATGTTGTTGGGAGAGGGAGTTTGAGCCTGAGAAGTGAAGGTAAGGGCTGAGCTTTGTGAGGTCCTCTTAGAGAGTCAAACTTATGATCTTTGGATAACAATAAAGATAGAAATAAGGGGCTACTGTTGTATACATTCAATTCCTTCAGTTTTGAAGTTAGAAACGGGCAATATTGGAAACCAATGTTAGAGAGTTTGAATGAAGATCCACCGTTGAAATTTTAATAGATGATAGATGGATATATGTAGTTTAGTGTATTAAAATTTGAGAAGAAATGAATGGTCGGATTAGAAGTTATAAGCTCCCAAAGTAGGGTAGTTAAGCAGTTTGTAAACCTTAGAATTTTGGCTAAGTATAGAATTTGTAAAGGGAGTAGTCAACTCTGAGTATTTTTATAAAAATAATGGATGAACAGTTTTTAAAAATTCTTTTTCCTAAGGTTAGATGGAACATCATAGATGATTTAGAGAATGAGTTCGGAAATTTTATAAGCTGTTACGAATTTTATATTTGAAACCGAAATTAGACCTTTACGATCTTTCGGAAAATAGGAAAATAGGAAAATAAGAAAAGTGTAAGTTCGTAACCAAACTAAACTTTAGGAGTTAGAATATGACTTTAGGGTCTCGAATAGGATTTTAGACATGAAATTTGGAAAATTTGGAAGTTCCGGGACCAAGGGTAAAATGGTCATTTTACCCTAAATTAGTACTATAACTAGTTATGTCTTACTACGTTCTTTTATCTTAGAAGTCTTAGACTTCTAACTACGTGGGAGTGTGCTAATGCACTTCTCTCCTTTGACAGGCAACTGAGTTGCTACAGTTTACAGAGCGAGTTTGGTTTATAGAGAGTCGAGCTTTATACCAGGTAAGTCCTTTGGGCTTACTTAGCTGACTTCTAAATATGAGCATGAATGATGATAGTGGTGTGTGATTGAGATGTTAGAGTTATAGGTTGTGATAAATATTTACCGACCTATACTTGGCCTAAGAGTAACGGGTGGTGGCATTCTGCTCAGTTAGCTTGCGAGCGCTGGGGGTTTCTTTAGGGACCAGTCCATACTCGGTTTGTAGTGATGCTACCGGCGGAGGTCAGCTAGACCTACACCCAGTTGGATAAGGAACGGAGGCGAGAACTGTTAATAGCTCTCGTGCCACAACTGTAAATTGAATAAGATGAATCACTTAAATAATAGATAATAAACGGTTGAGTTTCAGCATGATGTTTGTTTAATTTTTGTTTTTGCTTGTGTTTGTGTTGTTGTCATTCTACTTATATTTGGATAGTTAGCTAACGGTTGTTATGTTGTGTAGATTTACCACAGGTTAGAGCAGATGCCGAGTGATCCGGATGGTAGTGGTCAGCCGGGGTGTCGTACTTTAGGACGTTTTGCAGTTTCTTCATTTGTGGGATTTTCAGTTGGACCTTGCTTCCTTTCGTTCTTTCAGTACTTTGTTATATTACGTTTTCCGGCTGTTAGTTATTCTGGTCACATTCATACATTGTTAAGAATTATTTCATGATTTCTATTTTTCCTTATCTGTGCCTTGTTGTAAGATCTTGTTAAGTTGTTGTCAAACTAAGGTCGGGACCCACTGTGCGGTTCTAACCAGTAACTCCCCGAGTTGTAAAATTTGGGGTGTTACAGTTATGACCTTGTGAGATCGGGAGGACTAGGAGTTTGTTATCCTAGCATGGTTATGGTTATGATCTTGCGAGATCATTGGGACTAGAAGTCTAAGGACTTCTAGAATGTGAGAGAGATGTTGATTGTGTGCCTTGTTTTGACCAGGCGTTGAGTGCCTTCCTACGGGAAGTTGAGAGCGGTGATTAGTGGGATTATCTTTGGAATGAGGTAAGTCTTCGGACTTACTTAGCTCGTATTCTTTGTATTAGCATTATTGTGTGTTGGGTGGCGTGTGTTTATTATTTTACTGTTTATAACAACTAAACCGGAAATAGGATTACCGACCTTTATATTATTTGGCCCAAGTGTATGATAACGGGCGGTGACATCACTGCCTGGCTCCCCATGAGAGCTAGGGGGATCTCGGCGACTGGCCCGTGCTGGTTAGACGGTCGGAGGCATCCGACCGTTCCATTGCCGGAAGAAAGGACCGAGGCGAGTTTCGGAGGATTCTCGTGTCACAAAAGAAGTTGAACTAGAACGGGATATGACTTAATAAATAAAGATAATAAACCGGATTTGAGTGCTTTGAGTATGTTGTGTGACTATGTTGAATTAATTGTGTTTGTGCCTTTCCCTTTAATTCTAATGCTTCGAATGTGAGCTAACGGTTTTATACCGAATGTTGTAGTTTGCCTTGCAGGTTAGGCATGCTCCGAGAGATCCGGAAGGGTAGGCAGCCGGGGTCCGTACATTTTAGGAAGGGTTTTGAGTTGGGGTTGTCTTGTGTTTTGATCTTTCGGTTATTACGTTTCGTGTGCCGCTTGTTTGGCGTTTGGTCTAAGTTGTACCTCGGCTAAAGTTGTTGTTGCATTCTTTCGGGTTTCTTATCATTTGCATTAAAATTGATTTACGATTTTTCCTTTATTTGTGCCATGTTGGAAAGGTCCGGTGAAATTGTTGTCAAGCTGAGGGTCGGGACCCATTGTGAGGTCTCGCCCGTAGCATCCCGATATCCCGCAAATTTGGGGTGTTACAAAAGTGGTATCTGAGCCCTAGGTTGACAACAATGGCACTCGCAATATTCTAAAGGCCGAATGAGGAATAAACAGAACCCACACGGGTTCTGACTTTTCGTTTTCAAAATCACATGCATGAGTCGGGGTAGAATGTACGGACCACCACTCCTTCCGCTGATCTCGGCAGCTTAGTTTATTGGATTTACATATACATGTAGATATGTAGGTGTGTATATTATTTGTGGATTGTAGTTGTATGATGATTTGATTTATTTATAGTGAATATATGTCGATTATAGTACATGTTTGGACCTTGTATTGTTGTATTGGATTTCCGGATGTGATATATTAGTAGTAATGTGAACATAGGACTTATATATATAGTTATATATACATACACATATGGTATGCTAGTATTATATTAGTAGTAGTTGGCCTTATAGTTAGGATGATAGGAAGCTATCATCGCCCTTGGACAAACGCCTTTTTGGGATTAGGATAGTATATATACGATGAGTATGCTCGAGTACCGAGTCGAGCATCACATTCTGGTGAACACATTGGCGATTCATCGGACTCCTTTTAGGGACGTCAAAAAAACCATCTTAAGGATAAAGAGGACATTAACGGCAAGGACGAACAAATAGAAGGGAACTTTGAGTCAACTTAAGAGAATTCGAGATGGAAGCAATACAAGTAAAGAGAGCAACATTAAGGTGTATAAGTGGTTATAAAGAAGCCATGATTAAACGACAACGAAACCAATAGTGATAACGAACTTATAGTTCTTCAAGAAGACGCGTGGACAACTAAAGATGCGAATTGAGGAGGAGGGGGATACATTCTAACAAGGTTGAAGGTGACTTTCCATTAAGATGTGAAGTTTTCTTTAGACGCTCCTAGGCATGATAGTCGAGGTGGGAGGTGTGGATGAACCAATTACAAAAGATTTAAGAGACCCGTAAGTTAAGCTTACGGAGGTAGCAGAAGGTGAAGCGTCTATTTTACGAGATTCCAAGTGGGTGACTTTCTTCGGATATGTGAGTCTACGAGAAGAATCATGTGGTGAAGGTTCACATAGTAGAATGTCTTTAAGAGGGTCAATCGTTTTCTGTTATGATGATAAGGCTAAGAAACGCCAAAAAGGGGGAAGTGTGTATAAATGATGATCCCAAGAAGATAAAAGACGAAATGAGGAGCTTTGATCGAGAGACTTAAGATACCGACCAAGAGGAACACGTGCGGATTCTAGCAAGGGTTATAATATTTGGGAAGGTGCACTTGAAAGGCATCAAGGAAGAATGGTTAAGCCTATGAAAGGGAGGTATATGAACCAATAAGGCAATGAATATATAGTTACCTTATAAAGAAGAGGAAGCATGGAATGAAGAAGGAACTAACGAAGTTTAAGGTAGAGTACCTCGAGGAGGGTAGCTTTCAGGAGAATGGTAACATGGAAAAATAGAAGAATGGTAAGTTATTGACATTGGAGAAGGTCAGTTATAAGCCAATTGGTGACAACTGAGAACGCATAAGTGCGGGTTGTCTAGTGGTGAGTGTAGAGGGGATGAGTGAACAAGATTATGGGTATAGAGAGGGATTTGGATGAACTTATGGGACCTTTGTAGGTCATGGAATTGACATATGGGAGAACGACACGAATTAGAGGTTTTAAAGTTTGACAATTGTAAAGGGGAAGTAGTGAATCAAGAAGAAGGTAAGGTGTCATGAAGGTGGTACGTAAACGGGAGTATGTAGAGGATGCAGGGTATGAAATGGATGATATGTTACCGCGGGCAAGAGATAAGTCAAGTTTCTAGACTCACACGGTAGAGACATAGTGGCTATGTCGTGAAAGAGAGGACCTAGATTAGGGAAACGCCGGAAGCTTAGGTAGAATATAAAAGAACTCCCACAATATGTTAGGATGTCCGGGAGAGTGAAGAAGATAAGATCGATTTTTTTAATAAGACGTGATTATGCTCTACAGTTAGGACGGTTGTGCCAACACATAAGTATGAGTTCTTAAAAGGTTATTACAACCATGCCTTCAAGGTGAAAAAGATGGAACAATACGGATTCGAGAAAAGGACCGTTGATAGAGAATAGACACGGTCATAGCTGAAGATGGAACAATACAAGAGTCTTATAGACGTCACCTCAATAGATCGAGGTAGATCAATTGTGTCATGACCACTTGTGAAGCGATAAGACAAGGTTGTGTCAGTCTTATGTTAGGGGACGAAAGAGGAAAATACAAAAAACCGAGATAAGATATCATGGATTCCAAAACTTGAGAATGTGGATTTATCCACTAAGGTCAAGCTTGACTCAATTCCGATATCTAAGGCGCCATATGGAATGACGCTTGTGAAGAGACATGAGTTGTTGAAGCAAGTGAAGGAGAAATTGCAAGAACTTATTGAAAAGAGTTCATTAGAAGTAGTGAAATGATATGGGGAACTCCAAATGTTATCTTAAACTCTTGATTTGAAGTTGTTATGGAGAACACCAGTTTGCAAAAAGGGAGACGGTTATCACCGTTTGTACATCGATTACCGTGAGTCGAGCAAGATTATGGTAAAGGAAAGGTATCCCTTACCATGAAGGGATGATCTAGTGTTTGGTTGCAAGATCGGTAGTCTCTTCTAAATTGATTTAAGGTCTAATTGCCACCAATTGAGAAATTTGAGATCAAGATATTGCAAATACGGCAGTCCGTACAAGGTATGGTCACCATGAGCCTGTTGTAGTTTCATTTGGGCTTACTAATGCCCCGTATAAGATATTTAGGTCTACTCTTAAAGAAGAGAGAAGTTGTATGCTAAGTAATCTCAGGGTGGCAAACCGCGAAGGATGTGAAATAAGTTACAAGTTCTCAAAAATGTTCTGAGTATTACCAGATCTGTGAAGAGATTCTGCAAAAGGTACACCATTTCTAGTAGCCTACTCCGGATGTCAACGAAGTATTGGAAGGGACAAAGATTGACAATAGAGTGGTTGAGAGTTAAAAGGAGATTCATTGGTGCAACTGTTTTGAAACCGCCTTAAGGTATGATGGGTTTGAAGGGTACAAGTGATTCTCCAAGACATGGTCTTGATTGGTGGAGGAACGATGTAAAAGTAATAGCATACATGTCTCATTAGAAGAAGTAGTGGGAAGTAAATTACTTCCTTCATTATTGGGAACTTGCAACAAGAATGGAGGAACCATAACATCAAAGTTTGGTTTGACAAGAGCCCAAGCCCACGGTAAAAATTGGAAGCTCGATCTTCTTTAGTAGAGAACAACAAAGAAAAACACAATGGAAATGCTGCATTGAAAAAAAAAACCCCGAGAAGGAAGTTGAGTTTCCGATATATCACACATTTTGAAGGCCTTAGCGCGAGTTGGAGAAGTGACCTATAAGTGGGCGTTACCGCCAACAGTAAAGGGTGTTCACCCGGTGTTCAATGCGTATAAGTCGAGGGAGTACATACAAGACTCGAGACATGTTGTCATTTATGAAGACCTAGTCGCAGTTGAGGAACCAATGAGGCTAATAGGAAGACAAAAGATAGTATCTTTGGTGGAGTTTTACGCTGAGCTAGTAGCATCGATATAATCGACGGGTTAGACCTAGTTCTTCCATTGGTTGTGTTATGTGCATGTGTGGTGTTATGTCTAGTTTGAGCCCTGTGCGGGAATGTACTATGACCTGATATATCTTGTGGGGGTAGTTGAGTAGAATGTGTGTATAGAGTAGAAGGTTTAAGCCTTCTTAGTTTGAGGATTCATACCTCGGCCTTAAGGACCGAGAAGTTCGACATATAGCAAGTTTCGGGACGAAACTTGTTTTAAGGGGGATCTGATGTAACGCCCCAAATTTTTGGCGCGTTTTCGATATTTTTTTTTCTCCGACTTCTATAGATATTTTAGTTGATTGAATATTTTATTAAAAGTATTTTAAGACGTAAAATATGTTTTCCAAGTATTTTTATATTTATGGATACGTTTACGTGTATCCGTCATTTTAATTTTCGGGAACGGTCGGAAAGTTTTTCGAATCGGAAATCCCGTTCCGAATGTGTGAGAACGAGTCTATCCTTTTATTATTTCTTCTCTTCTTCAATTTCTTTTCCTTTTTTTTTATTCTTCTATTCTCTCTCCTTGTTGGCTGATGAACAGCTTCTCACCCAGACCTCTCAATACCCGACTCCTCGCTTCCGCACAAGTGAGTGAAGTGACAGTCTGCACCACCCTTGTTTTTCCCTCTCCCACAAGCAAGCCATGATCCCTCACCTTGCCATCTCTCTCACGCAGCCCAGTCCAGCCTCTCACTCTCTATTCTCAGCTCAACCGTTTTCCTCTCCTCCTGCTTTTATCTTCTGCAACACAACCGCATTGAAGCCGTGACGCCGTGAGCCTGCCTAGCCAGAAAAGGAAGTTGTAGCCTTCGATCGACCGACAACCCCACCTCTAGAGCTCATTTCACCACCTTGATGTGCCTTCTCCTCTTCTGTGTCACTCTTCATCCCTTCTATTGATGCCAGAGCTGCTTCTGTTTTGAAATCACGCAGAGCTTCTCTCCTCCTCTTCCAAATGTCGCCAGAAATCAAAGCCCCACTCCGGAGAAGGGCCTCAATCGTCAGGACCGCCAACACCTCCGACTACCCTCACCTTGATCTAGGAAACCGATTTTCACCCTTCTCTGTTCCCTTTTGTCACAGGAAGCAGCTGTTGTCGCCGGTGATTGGTCCGCCTCTGTGCCGCTGACCAAAGACCAAGGAAGAAAGCCGCCGTGTTTGCCTGCCGCCTGGATCCCTGACGCCGGAAGAGCCCCTGCCTCCTTCTCGCGTTGCCCTAGCAAGAGCCGACCGCCGCCTGGTCTTCCTCTTCCAACGTTTCTTGTTCTTCGAAGGGATAAAAGAAACCCGTTACTCTTAGGCCAAGGTATAGGTCGGTATATAAATATTATTAAAATATAAATATAAACATCTTATTCACACACCACTATCATTATCCGCACTCATATCTGGAAGTCAGCTAAGTAAGCCCAAAGGACTTACCTGAATCGACACTCGATTCCCGTTACTGAATCGAAACTCGATTCCCGTTATCTCAACTCGGTCAGTAACCGTAGAAATCCAACCGCCTGTTATACAAGGCACATGGATCAAAATTACATCCACAGTCTTAGAAGTTATAAACTTCTAAGAGGTACAATCTCGTGAAGAAAATTTAGTAAGAAGGCTCTCTTAAGGTAAAATGACTATTTTACCCCTGATCCCGAAAACCCCAAAATTCTCACAATATATACTTTAAACTCTTCCTTGGAACATAATTCAATAAACTATCTCTTAAAAGTGAGTTTAGGTAGAAACTGGAAGTTTACACATTTTCCTAACTTCCAAAAAGGTCACTAGGGTCCAACTTTAGCTATGATACGAGGCTCAAATAAAAATCTAATTATTCTAAGGAAATTATCCAAGTATTCTATGGTATGCATACTAATCATAAGGCCAAAGATCTCCCAAAAATACTTGGTCAAGACTCCTACATAAATCTCCAAAGGTGGTTCCAAAATCCAGAAATTCCATACTTGGCCATATTTTTGAGTGATTTCACAAACTAGACAACTAGCCTACTTTGAACTTTCATGGTTCCAGATCCGACTGTTGGATCGGCCTAAACTTTTGATACATCATATTATGCATATCCATCTCTATCCTACTAAAAATTGAACGGTAAATAATATTTCTAAGACATCGCAACGTAGACTCAAACATGACTGCATAACCTACTTTCTGAAATTCAAAAATTAAAAGCTGAAAGAGATCCTGGGTTCGATTCTTGGAAGGGCAATAACCTATTAAATTCCCATTTATTTCTCACGTAAGCATGTATCAAGAGGAAGGAATACTACCTACTATACGACACTGTAGACGACTCAAGGCCAGAACCCTTGTGCCTCCAGCTTGCTATTGTCATGGCTTGTGCCCAGTGGAGATGGACTATGATGACGGAAACGTGTCTAGCTTCTGCAGTGTGTAACCGATTTGATAGCTTGGGAAGAGATGGTGAAGAGGAGGCTGCTGTTGTTGGACTACGTACAAGGGTGAGCTTGCTGACTGTTGTGCACGACGGGGCTGTTCCTAATTGTATCTGTCTACACTGTCCAGGAGGTGAGGTTGGAAGAAGCTGTCTGCTGGCGTGGGGAGAGGTGGAAGGGTCTTGTAGGGTTATCCTCGGGTGCAGTAGATCGAGGGCAAATTGCTGAAATTGCTAGGGGTCTTTTAGGCTTAACAGTGGAGAGGGTGCGAGATCTGAGAGACAACCAACCGTACGTAAGGCAGAAGGGGACTGGAGGGATGGTATTCCGCAAAGTCCTTGTGCAAGAGGGGGTGGAGATACCAACGACTGACTCCGGATGCGCTTGCTGCGAAGAAGAGGAGAAAGGAGCGATAATAGGAGGTACCGCCTAGGATTGTGAGGGGAAGCATAGTCGGTGTACCTGGCTGTTAGAGAGGGAGGATGGATGAATGTGGACATGAATGAGAGCTCGCAAATTACACGCTGCAGAAGGGAAGGTTGAGAATGATGAGCAGACGTTACATTTGCAATGAAGGAAGGTAGTCTACGTGGCTGCTGATGGTCGTACTTACTATAAGGAGTAGAAGATGTTCCAGCTGGTTGATGCTAGGTTTAAACAACGACTTGGCTTCCTTATTGGGCTGGTACAACACAGATGGGCTGGAGAGAAGGAATGAAGGTACGGCTGGTTGGATTGTCAAGGATCAGAAAGGAGGATTGGGCCATGGGCTGGAGTATGGAAGTTGGTTGGCTCGATGGTTGAGCTTGTCATGGCCTTGTCCAAGGCTTGTCTTGGCCTTGTCAAAGGTTTGTCTTGGCCTTGTCAAAGGCGTGTCTTGGCCTTGTCAAAGGTGCCTTCTCTTCTAGTCTTGCAAGAGTAAGTCTAAGGATGATAGATGTATTTATGTGTGTAGAAATTCCTCAAAAATAATAAAATGTTTGATTTATGATGATATGTATCATGTAGGAAGACCTAAACTTTTAGAAACTCCGGTTTGAGTCGGAACTGAACGGAACTAAAATTTCCGGATATTACAACAGATTTGGCACATCTTTTATTATTGCAGATTTGAACCCAGGTTTTGAAATGTAGCAATTATACCCTCCTGCAGATTTTATTTACATCATATGGCCCAAGTATTTATTTGCGGTTTATAACCCACATTTACAAGATTGTATATTTTGTCCGGAAAATGGTTGAACGATTTTGGTTATCCTTGGCTTTGAGAACGAGTTTTACCATTAGATTTATGATGGTGTTTAGATTGCTCGGAAAATATAATTACGGATTTTATATTCGGTTTATGGTTCAAGTTATAATTGCGGGTTTACGACCAAGTGGTTTAATTTCATATTTTCGCCCGGAAGGGTTTAACGAGTTTTAACGATGGCTTGTGAAAACGGGTTTCCTTATATTTTCTTTATATTATATATTCCGTTCAAGTTTAGCGTATGAGCTAAACTTGTTTAGTTTTGGTGTTAGGTTCGAAAACGACCCCGATAATGGCCTAACGAATCCGCTTTCGACATTAGTAGATCGTCTTCCGTCTTCGACCTCGTGTGAGTATTCTCTTCTTCGATTTAGTTATGTTTAGTATTAGTATCATGTTAGGTTGGATAATCTAGCATAACTTAGAGTTAATGCCAAGTAGTGGCTTTGAACCTTAGGCGAGTTTTGAGGATTTGATATTGTTTGATGAATTGATATTGATTCTAAGCTTGAGGTAGTATTGTTATCTTATGAGGTAGTTTATGGCTTTAAGTTGTATGTTGAGCCTGTGAGAATTTAGGGGTTGAGGTTGTAGGATTGTTGATATTGTGGAGACTAGTACGAGAGTATCCTAGTCTGTGTTTTATGGTTATGACCTTGTGAGATCGGGAGGACTAGGAGTTTGTTATCCTAGCATGGTTATGGTTATGATCTTGCGAGATCATTGGGACTAGAAGTCTAAGGACTTCTAGAATGTGAGAGAGATGTTGATTGTGTGTCTTGTTTTGACCAGGCGTTGAGTGCCTTCCGACGGGAAGTTGAGAGCGGTGATTAGCGGGATTATCTTTGGAATGAGGTAAGTCTTCGGACTTACTTAGCTCGTATTCTTTGTATTAGCATTATTGTGTGTTGGGTGGCGTGTGTTTATTATTTTACTGTTTATAACAACTAAACCGGAAATAGGATTACCGACCTTAGTTTGACAACAACTTAACAAGATCTTGCAACAAGGCACAGATAAGGAAAACCAGAAATCATAAAATAAATCTTAACAATGTATGAATGTGACCAGAACAACTGACAGCCGGAAAACATAAGATAACAAAGTACAGAAAGAAAGAAAAGAACCAAGGTCCAACTGGAAATCCCACAAATCAAGAAACTGCAACACATCCTAAAAGTACGACACCCCGGCTGACCACTACCATCCGGATCACTCGGCATCTGCTCTAACCTGAGGTAAGTCTACACAACATAACAACTGTTAGCTAACTATCCATATATAAGTAGAATAACAACAGCACAAACACACGCAGAAAAATTATAAACAAACATCATGCTGGCACTCAACCGTTTATTATCTATTATTTAGGTGATTCATCTTATCAATTTTACAGTTGTGGCACGAGAGCTATTAACAGTTCTCGCCTCCGTTCCTTATCCAACTAGGTGTAGGTCTAGCTGACCTCCGCCGGTAGCATCACTACAAACCGAGTATGGACTAGTCCCTAAAGAAACCCCCAGCGCCCGCAAGCTAACTGAGCCGAATGCCACCGCCCGTTACTCTTAGGCCAAGTATAGTTCGGTAAATATCTATCACAACCTATAACTCTAAACATCTCAATCACACACCACTATCATCATTCATGCTCATATTTAGAAGTCAACTAAGTAAGCCCAAAGGACTTAGCTGTTATAAAACTCGAATCTCTGTAAACCAAACTCGCTCTGTAAACTGTAGCAACTCAGTTGCCTGTCAAAGGAGATAAGTGCATTAGCACACTCCAATGTAATTAGAAGTCTAAGACTTCTAAGATAGAAGATCGTAATAGGACATAACTAATTACAGCTCTAATTTATGGAAAAATGACCATTTTACCCTTAGTCCCGAGACTTCCAAATTTTCCGAAATTCATGTCTAAACTCCTATTTGAGACTCTAACGTCATATTCCAACTCCTAAAGTTTAGTTTGGTTACAAACTGTCACTTTTCTTATTTCCCTATTTTCCAAAAGGTCGTAAAGGTCTAACTTCGGTTTCAAATATAAAATTCGTAAAAGCTTATAAAAATTCCGAAATAATTCCCTAAATTATCTATGATGTTCCATCTAACCTTAGGAGCAAGAATTTCTTAAAACTGTTCATCCATCATTTTTATAAAAATTCTCAAAGTTGGCTACTCCACTTACAATTTCTATACTTAGCCAAAATTCCAAAGTTTACAAAAACTGCGTAACTACCCTACTTTGGAAGCTTATAACTTCTAATCCGACCGTTCATTTCTTCTCAAATTTTAATATAGTAAGCTACATATATCTACCTATCACATATTAAAAATTCAACGGTGGATCATCATTCAAACTCTCTAACATTGGTTTCTAAGATTGCCCGTTTCTAACTTCAAAACTGAAGCAAACAAAAATATATATATCCAGCAGTTCATTGTTTCTCCCTTTCCATCCCCTCTGTCAGCAGCACCCATTAATTAATTTGTCTACAGGTCATGTGTTCGAAACCTACTGCACTCACAAGCTCAGATCAATTCCTATGAAACAAAACTCTACATTCTATATACACGTTGCATTTAAAACAGAAATAGGAGCAAGGGGAAGGGGTCTAATACCGGACTGAGATTAGACTTGGCTCGGTCTACTGCTGTTCCAAAACGACTCTAGTTCGTCTCCTCTGCACAAAAGGCAGTCGGTCCGGCATAGAGAAGGATGGTGTGAGAGATGTAAATTTTATTAGTGAGGGAATGACAGTAGGAGCGAAGGTGCAGCGAGACCCTTACCCGGCTGAACAGATCAGACTAGGTCTCTTTCGGTCCAGAAGGGCGGTGTTTGGTTGCTATCCGGACTGTAAGGAATGGTTGGCCCAGTCCTCAGTTTGTACGCTGGTTGTAGGTGCAGGAGGGCTTCTCTTAGCCCGACCGTTTAGAAGACGTCGAGTGCAAATACTGAGTGAGGCGTTGGTCCAGGAAGTCTGTAGAGCATCATCTCAGTCCATTAGCAAGTAATGCAGAAGAGAGGAAGGAGGAAAACGGATGAGAGAAAGAAAGGGGTTGTCTCACCTGTAGATTGAACAGCACCAGATTGCAGCAAGTTGAGACGTCCAGATGGAGATCGAAGGAAGCAGTCACAGGGAGGGAGAGGAGCGTAACGGCTGGAAGGAAGGTGAGAGCTGCACAGCGTGATTCTAGGAGCGTTTTATGGCAAGTGTATCGGCTCTCTCTCACTGCATTTATTCACTCGTTGAATCTAATACATCACAGCTGGGCTGGCTGCTGAATCCTGGGCTGCGCACTGGGCTGAAGGCTGGACGCTGGGGCTGGAAGGCTGGACGCTGGGCTGGAGCTACCGTAAGGCTGGGCTGCGGTGCTTGAAAGCTGCTGGGCAAGCTGCGCTGGACTGGCTGCTGGGCAAGCTGAAGTAGATCACGGACTAGGCTCCTCGGCAGCTGGGCTGGAGAAGCTGGATCCGCTGGGGCTGAAGATGGGCAGAAGCTGGGCTGCAGATGAGCTAGAGCTGGCGCTAGGGTGAAGGGAGCAGCAACCAGGTGCTAGCTGCAGTCCGGAATCGAGATCCCGACAAGTGAATGCACGGAATAGACGGATACGGATTATGTTACAGTTTAGGATTGGTTAGAAGAATCCTATCATTTTATGTGAAGGTAAGCTACATAAAATGATGAACTTTTAAAAGCTTCTATCATTTTATGTTAAGGAAATCTAGATAAAATGATAAATTTTATAATAATGTGTCTAACTATGTAGACAGATATGGATCAACTGATCGAGATCGGGTTTATTACAGAAATAAACGGAATAAAAATTACGGATATTACATCAGTACCCCCTTAAAATAAGTTTCGTCCCGAAACTTAGAATAAGGTATCTACCCAAACATTTCCCCTCAAGAGTTATATTCTAGCATGCAAACTACTCACGCCATTAAGCACATAAACATAAACAATCATTTAAACATATAATCACAGAAATCATATAAAGTATCGTCTCAATACTAACCCGTCGGTACTGAGGTAGCGGCTAACTCCGCAAAGAACTCAGGGTAGTTACGTCTAATACTCTCCTCTGTCTCCCAGGTAGCCTCATCAGCTCCTCGTCTAGACCACTGGATCCTCAACATTGGTATCTCCTTAGAACGCAGGCGCCTAATACTACGCTCTAGGACGGCTACTGGATACTCCACAAAAGTGTGGTCTGGCTCGACTATCAGATCCTCATGACTGATGACGTGTCTAGGATCCGGTATGTACTCTCTCAGCTGAGATACATGAAAAACTGGGTGGACTCCTTCCAGTCTCGGTGGCAGTGCTAGTCGGTAGGCAAACTCTCCGACTCTCTCTAAGATCTCAAATGGTCCGACATATCGGGGACTCAACTTCCCCTTAATGCCGAAACGTCTAACTCCTCTCGTAGGTGACACTCTCAACCACACCTATGCACCTACTCTAAACTCTAAAGGTCGACGCCTTTTGTCGGCGTAGGCCTTCTGACGACTCTGAGCTGCTAACATCATCTCCCGGACTAAGGCAATCCGGGCGATGTCATCTTGTATCTGGTCTGGTACTACCCCATCAGCCTTGTTAGGCTCATCCCAACACAACGGTGTACGACATCTCCACCCGTACAAAGCCTCATAAGGTGCCATCCCAATAGACGCGTGCCAGCTGTTATTATATGAAAACTCTACCAGTTGGAGATGATCTGGCCATACCTGTCCCCAATCTAGCACACATGCCCGCAACATGTCCTCTAAGGTCTGAATGGTCCTCTCAGACTGACCGTCTGTCTGTGGGTGATAGGCAGTGGTAAAGTGGAGACTCGTCCCCAGAGCAGTATGTACCTGCAGCCAAAACCTCGAGGTAAAACGTCCATCCCTGTCGGAGACGATAGTCCTCGGTACTCCATGGAGTCTCACAATGTGTCTGGTGAACTCCAAGGCTAGACGACTTACCGGCCACGTTTCCCTAATCGGAATGAAACGTGCGGTCTTTGTCAGACGGTCTACCACTACCCAAATGGCATCAAAACCTCTGCTCAGCCTCAACCCTGTAACAAAATCCATAGATATATCTTCCCACTTCCAATGTGGTACTGGAAGTGGGTGGAGCTCTCCTCCGGACCTACGATGCTCAATCTTGACCTGTTGACAGGTCGCACACTGGGCTACATATCGGGCCACATCAGGCTTCAAACCACCCCACCAGAAGGAACGTCTCACGTCCTTATACATCTTACTCGCTCCTGGATGTACAGAGTAAGGGGTAGCATGAGCTTCACCTAGTATCCTCTGTCTCAACTCACCGTCTGATGGCACACAGATACGGTCCTGACGTCTCATCACTCCATCGGCACCAATAGTGAACTGAGGTGCCTCATCTCGTGACATCCGGTCTTGGATCCGGGTCAAAGTCAGGCAGGTCTCCTACTTCTGTCGGATCTCACCCAACAGGTCAGGAAGTAACTCTAAGGTGGCTAACTGATGAGCTGTATCGGGGAACTGGATCTCTACCTCCAACCAAGCTAAGTCTCTCTGTAACTGTGGCTGTACTGTCAACCGAGCTATCGCCTTCTCCCGAGGTGTCTTCCGACTCAAAGCGTCAGCAACTACATTCGCCTTCCCGGGGTGGTAGACAATCTCAAGGTCGAAATCCTTGATCAACTCTAGCCACCGCCTCTGGCGGTTATTCAACTCCCGCTGAGTGAATATGTACTTCAGACTCTTATGGTCTGTGAAGATCTGACAGGTCTCTCCATAGAGATAATGACATCAGATCTTAAGAGCATGTACTATACCGCAGCTAACTCCAGGTCATGGGTGGGGTAGTTCTCCTCATACGTCTTCAGCTGTCGAGACGCATACGCTATGACTTTACCCCTCTGCATCAAGACACACCCCAAGCCCAGCTTGGATGCGTCACTATACACTACAAAATCCTCTGTACCCTCTGGCCGTGCTAAGATCGGAGCAGACGTCAATCTCCTCTTCAGCTCCTCAAAGCTCTGCTGACACGGCTCAGACCAGACAAACCGAATAGTCTTCCTCAGGAGACAAGTAAGTAGTCGGGCAATTAGGGAAAACCCTTCCACAAACCGACGGTAATAACCTGCCAATCCAAGGAAGCTGTGAACCTCCTTAACATTCTTCGGAGGTTGCCAAGAAGACACTGACTCAATCTTCGCCGGGTCGACCTTAATCCCCTCAACAGTCACTACATGGCCTAGGAAAGCCACCTCTGACATCCAGAACTCACACTTGGATAGCTTAGCATATAGCTGGCTATCATGTAGAATCTGTAACACTGTCCCCAAGTGTCCGGCATGCTCCTCTCGACTTCTAGAGTAAACTAGAATGTCGTCAATGAAGACCACTACAAACTAGTCTAAGAAGTCGATGAAAATCCCATTCATCAACTCCATAAATACTGCTGGCGCATTAGTGAGCCCGAATGGCATCACTACAAACTCATAGTGGCCATACCTAGTCCGGAATGCCGTCTTAGGTATGTCCTGGTCTCTCACTCTCAGTTGGTGATACCCCGATCTCAAATCTATCCTCGAGAACACTGACGCCCCATGTAGCTGGTCCAGCAGATCATCTATGCGAGACAGTGGATACTTATTCTTGATGGTGACCTTGTTCAACTCCCGGTAGTCGATACACAGCCTCATCGATCCATCCTTCTTCCTCACAAATAACACTGGTGCGCCCCAGGGAGAAACACTAGGGCGTATGAAGCCCTTCTCTGCTAACTCCTCTAACTGCTTCTTCAGCTCAAGCAGCTCTATCGGGGCCATGCGGTACGGAGCTTTCGAGATCGGTCTCGTGCCCGGTTCTAGCTCAATGCTAAAATCAACACTCCTCTGTGGAGGTAGTCCTGGTAAGTCGTCACTGAATACCTCTGCAAACTCGCATGCAACAGGTATCTCCTCTACTGTCCGGCTCTTGCGCTCCTTCATAGCATAACACCAGAAGGCCTCGCAACCCTGTGCTATCAATCTGGCTGCTCTCACTGCGCTGATAACTGTGCCGGACTTTCCGAGGTCCCAACCTCGGAATATCACTCTGTGACCCTCCTCAGTGGCGACAGTCACAGTCCTCCTACCAATATCTAAGACTGCTGATAACACGATTTATGATCTAGATTTAGACACTCATTTAGATAGATTTCCCGCTCATTCATGCATGGTTTAGCATTAGTTCACGGCGTTTGCACTCAAATCACGTATTTTGTCGAGATAGACGTCTACTCGGACTTTTGCTTGCTTTGTAGGTATTTTGGGAGATTTTAGAACCTAATCGATACATCCGAGGATCATTCCTCGAGATGACACACTTCCGGACTCATTGGAATGCAAGCTAAGGGCTAAGGAGGACTCATGGAACCTTACCAACACAAGCCATGCACCAAATCATGACTTAACGAGCCTAGAAGCAACCTCTGGACCAAACCACGGTCTAGACCCTTTCCACGGCCGTTGACTTGCCCGTGATTCTTGCCAGGACCACATCGACAGCTGGCCACGATCTCTTCCATTGCTCTTGCATCCTAGTGGGTATTTAAAGGATTTTGCTGGCTGTAATTGGGGATCTTTCTCCTCTCTTTTGACCTACCTTTCTTCCCCAAAACATTTGGGCATTGTTGCCTCTCTTCCAAGCACCCATTAGGGGTGTTCTTGGAGGAGATTAGTATAGATTATCGTTTTAGAGTGAGATTAGAGTGGATTCGAGTGAAGCTTTCATTGTTGTCAAGTTGGATTTGCTGTTGGAGCCTTGGAAGAATTTGGTAATTTCTATTCTATGCTTTTAATGTCTTTTCTTTGGATTGTTCTTCATCATTTGATCATGACTTGCAAGCATGCTTTATTTGTGGAGATTGATCTTGAAATGAATGTTGTTGGCTAGATAGATTGCGATTCTAGAGTAAGGAAAGAAGGGTTATGGCTAGAAGCATGATCGGATGAACCTAGATTTTTACCCTTGGATGACTTGATGATAGTATAGAGTTGCAACCATAGGTGCCACCCCATACTTAGGCAATTTATACTCCGCGGTCACTCCGGTGAAGCGCTTGTCATCCTCATCCTCTATGATCCGAGGAAAGCCGATTCTTGGAAAGAATCCTTCATTGAAGCACTTCATAACCATCATGGATCCATCATGCTTGCTTCCTTCATTCAATGATGGAGAATCCTTAGGAAAGGGGCTCCAATCTTCGTGTGTACTCTGAGCAAGCAAGAAAGGACCGGAGGGAGCTGAGATTGGCTTAGGATCGTCCAGGACAGATGCTTCCACGGGCATGGTTTGTCCTCCACGGCCGTGATTCCCTCTGTAATCTTCCACGGGCATGGTTTGTCCTCCACGGCCGTGGTTCACTTTGTTGCATCCGTTCCAAGTGAGCTCTTCATGTATGGTTCCGGGGTTGATGGCAAGGATGTCCGGGGATAAGAATACTTCATTGCACTCCTCTAAAGGTGAAGGAGATGGAGGTGAATCTTGAAGGATGGTAGGATCTCCTAGCATAAGAGCATTCCTAATCTCCTCAATCTCCCTCCTCATTTGTTCTTCTCTCTCGGTATTCAATCTCCTTTCTTCCTTCAGGGCCAAATCCCTTAGCCACAATTGCTCTCAAGCTTCTTTCAACTCTTCCTCAAGGCTTCTATTGGTTATGATTGAATCGGGCAATTTTTGGATCTCCACATAGTGAACCTCCTCTTGATGACACACTTCCGCTTCAAGCTCCATGTGGGAATTAGAAATGGAAGCAAGGTTTCTTTCTAGATCATCCATCTTCCTCAACATTTTCTCTAGCATTGATTCCAATCGATCTTCATGAAGTTGATGGTGAGGTTCCTCATGAGGTAATGTAATCATGTGAGCTTGATCATGGGACTCATGATAGACATTGAACTCCTCCCAATACTCAAACTCATCATGGAGAGGTCCTAGATCTTGGCCTTTCATCCACTCCTCATACTCCATGTTGTCAAGGTCGTCTTGGAGGTACAATCCGTCCATGGCAAACATGAAAAGGCAAAGACAAAAACAACACAAGATCAAAAGTAACAAGAAAGATAAACACTAAAAACAATCAAAAACAAATGACTTAATCTTAACCTAGTCCCCGGCAACGGCGCCAAAAACTTGTTACGCTAGGAAATAGCACAAAAAGCTTTACATTTATAACTCGAACTAAATCCTAAACTACCTAGCGAAACCCGCAGTGTACGGGTCGTTTGTAGTAGGGATAGTATTCCGAGGTCGAACTCAAGGACTGAGGTGAAACTAAGTCATTCAATGATCGAAAATAGTGTGAATCTAGACTAAGATAAGATGAGCAATAAAGAAAATGGAAAACACAATGTTTTTGGAGGGTTTTGGGTGATCAAACAAAGATCACAAGTATGTGAACACGATCAAGCAACACAAACACACACTAACACTAAAGATAGGAGAATGGAAATAACAAAGCGGATTCTAGAGTTTGGAAGTCCCGGCTATGGCATAGACTCAAGCTAACTATTCATTCCTCGGATTAACTATGATATGTCGGGATTTAGCGTTTCTAGATTGGGATCAATTACCGGGTAGGTCTCATGGTCCACTAGTCCATTCCTAAGGTCTCATCACCGGGTAAGTCTCTAAGAACCTAAGGATAGGAATTCTACACAAACCGGATTGTTACCTAGGGGTCTAACCTATCCTTACCGGGTAAGTCTCGGAAAGGGAAGTCCTAATCAACTATCCTAGCACACTTAGTCCAATGGCGGCTTGTGAGGCTCACCACTACCTAGGGTTTGTCATCTTAGGTATCTAAGATCGGAAATCATCGGGTAGATCTCTTCCCTCACTTAGGTTGATAGCATTAGGTGATCCTAAGCTAAATTAAGCTCAACAAATAAAGCATGCTTCTAGCCATAACCCTTCTTTCCTTACTCTAGAATCGCAATCTATCTAGCCAACAACATTCATTTCAAGATCAATCTCCACAAATAAAGCATGCTTGCAAGTCATGATCAAATGATGAAGAACAATCCAAAGAAAAGACATTAAAAGCATAGAATAGAAATTACCAAATTCTTACAAGGCTCCAAGAGCAAATCCAACTTGACAACAATGAAAGCTTCACTCGAATCCACTCTAATCTCACTCTAAAACGAGAATCTATACTAATCTCCTCCAAGAACACCCCTAATGGGTGCTTGGAAGAGAGGCAACAATGGCCAAATGTTTTGGGGAAGAAAGGTAGGTCAAAAGAGAGGAGAAAGATCCGCAATTACAGCCAGCAAAATCCTTTAAATACCCACTAGGATGCAAGAGCAATGGAAGAGATCGTGGCCAGCTGTCGATGTGGTCCTGGCAAGAATCACGGGCAAGTCAACGGCCGTGGAAAGGGTCTAGACCGTGGTTTGGTCCAGAGGTTGCTTCTAGGCTCGCTAAGTCATGATTTGGTGCATGGCTTGTGTTGGTAAGGTTCCATGAGTCCTCCTTAGCCCTTAGCTTGCATTCCAATGAGTCCGGAAGTGTGTCATCTCGAGGAATGATCCTCGGATGTATCGATTAGGTTCTTAAATCTCCCAAAATACCTACAAAGCAAGCAAAAGTCCGAGTAGACGTCTATCTCGACAAAATACGTGATTTGAGTGCAAACGCCGTGAACTAATGCTAAACCATGCATGAATGAGCGGGAAATCTATCTAAATGAGTGTCTAAATCTAGATCATAAATCGTGTTATCAACTGCTCCATGTCTAGTCATCCAATCTATCCCCAAAATCACGTCCTCATGTGCTAAGGGCATGACTACAAAATTTACTAACCAAATCCGGCCTCCCAAATGAATAGGGCAGTCATAAATCTCTCGGGATCCTCTAACCTTACCCCCATCTGGTAACCCAGCCACAAAAGGTACACCCTCTACTATAGCTAAGGACAACCTATCTACACATGCATCCGATATAAAGGAGTGCGTAGCACCCGTATCAAATAAAACTCGCACAGGTAAGTCATGGATCCAAATAGTACCTATGGTCGCAGGTGCAGTAGGCTGCTCGGTGCTCCTCAGCTCGAACACTCTCGATGGTCCTCCTCTGGTGTCAGTGGTACTACCACGTCCCCTGCCACGACCTGATCCCTTAGCCGTACTATATGAAGCAGGATGTCCTGGAGCCCGGTACTGTTGCTGCTGCTGACTCGGAGCTCGGTACTGAGGAGGTCTCTGTACACTCTTCTCAGCACCTGCAAGAGAAGATCCCTGCTGTGAAGGGGCCCTACCCTGACGACAAAAAGTAGCTTTGTGTCCCAGCTTCCCACAAGTGAAGCAAGTGGTAGGTGGTCTCTGGCAATCTGTCTTAATGTGATCGCGGCTACCACAGTTAAAGCACTGTCGATCTCTACTGGGAGTCTGAACTGTAGAGTGGTAGCTGGACCTCCCCTGAGTCTGTCCTCGACCATAACCTGCTACTGCTGCACTGCTACCAACATGTCCTGTCCTCTGCCGCTTATCCGGCCCACTAGACTGAACTGCTTTCCTCGAAGCTGGCCTATCTCTCTCATAAGCAGAGGCCCTATCCTGATAATCAGAAAAAGTCTCACAGCAGAATCCAGCCAGATATGACCGGGTACTCTCTCTCAATCTCCTGGAAAAAAGGTAAACATGCTGCTCTTCTAGAGGTGCAGCTGGTCCAAGTAAGGTCAACTCTTTCTGAAACTTCTTTATGGCTGCAGCAATCGGGATATCCTCAAATCCCGCCTCAATGAAATCCTGGAATCTCTCCCTCCTCAGCGAAACAAGACAGTACCTGTCCCTAACAATGTTCCTCATCTGCTCCCAGCTGGTGACTCGGCTACGAATGGTACGCTACCATGAATGAGGGAACCTTCTGAGAGTTGAAAGCCTTCAACCACTCATCCGGTCTCGGTACTCTAGACCCAGCAGACGCTCTATCAGCATTAGCTATCCTCTCAGGTACAGCCGGCACCTGAGATACTCCCTGTGTCACCTGAGCTGACCTAGTCGGTACCACCGGTGGTACCTGGGTAAGCCTCTCAACTCTGGCAGCCTCCTCCATACGCTCGACGTATGCTCTATACTCCCTATACTCCGAGGCTCCAATAGAAACACACCCTGACTCAGTCGAACGTGCTCCCTGCGCTCCAGACCTAGCGGCGGTCTCATGCCTGACCTCAGGGCCTACACTCTCAGCTACCTCTTCCACAGCAGCCTCTGGTATGCTTGGTGCAGGTGGATCCTCTCTAGGAACTCGTCCTCGACCTCTCCCTAGGGGAGGTCTACCCCCACGACCACGCCCTCTAACAGCAGGGGTGCTATCAGCTCGATCCTGTCTGACTGGGGGAAGGGGGGACGACCCCTACCTCGGCCAGCCACTGGTGTAGCCCTAGTACGTGCCATCTGCACGAACGGTAACAACTACAGTTAACTAATCTATCATAAAGTAAAAATCTTTAATAATAATACTAAGAATACCGAGATCCGCAGAGGTAGTGGTGGTCGTCCGTACTTTCTATCCCAACTCGACTCTGTATGCATTTTAAAACCAAAATCTTCTTTGGAAAACTCAAACCCCTTTCGGGTTCTGTTTATTTACTTATATGACCTTTTTAGAAGATTTCAAGTGCCATTGTTGCCAACCTGCTCTGATACCATGTTGTAACACCCCAAATTTTACAACTCGGGGAGTTACTGGTTAGGACCGCACTGTGGGTCCCGACCTTAGTTTGACAACAACTTAACAAGATCTTGCAATAAGGCACAGATAAGGAAAACCAGAAATCATAAAATAAATCTTAACAATGTATGAATATGACCAGAACAACTGACAGCCGGAAAACATAAGATAACAAAGTACAGAAAGAAAGAAAAGAACCAAGGTCCAACTGGAAATCCCACAAATCAAGAAACTGCAACACGTCCTAAAAGTACGACACCCCGGCTGACCACTACCATCCGGATCACTCGGCATCTGCTCTAACCTGAGGTAAGTCTACACAACATAACAACTGTTAGCTAACTATCCAAATATAAGTAGAATAACAACAGCACAAACACACGCAGAAAAATTATAAACAAACATCATGCTGGCACTCAACCGTTTATTATCTATTATTTAGGTGATTCATCTTATTCAATTTTACAGTTGTGGCACTAGAGCTATTAACAGTCCTTGCCTCCGTTCCTTATCCAACTGGGTGTAGGTCTAGCTGACCTCCGCCGGTAGCATCACTACAAACCGAGTATGGACTAGTCCCTAAAGAAACCCCCAGTGCCCGCAAGCAAACTGAGCAGAATGCCACCGCCCGTTACTCTTAGGTGAATTATAGTTCGGTAAATATCTATCACAACCTATAAATCTAAACATCTCAATCACACACCACTATCATCATTCATGCTCATATTTAGAAGTCAACTAAGTAAGCCCAAAGGACTTAGCTGTTATAAAGCTCGACTCTCTGTAAACCAAACTCGCTCTGTAAACTGTAGCAACTCAGTTGCCTGTCAAAGGAGATAAGTGCATTAGCACACTCCAATGTAATTAGAAGTCTAAGACTTCTACGATAGAAGATCGTAATAGGACATAACTAATTACAGCTCTAATTTATGGAAAAATGACCATTTTACCCTTAGTCCCGAGACTTCCAAATTTTTCGAAATTCATGTCTAAACTCCTATTTGAGACTCTAAAGTCATATTCCAACTCCTAAAGTTTAGTTTGGTTACAAACTGTCACTTTTCTTATTTCCCTATTTTCCAAAAGGTCGTAAAGGTCTAACTTCGGTTTCAAATATAAAATTCGTAAAAGCTTATAAAAATTCCGAAATAATTCCCTAGATTATCTATGATGTTCCATCTAACCTTAGGAGCAAGAATTTCTTAAAACTGTTCATCCATCATTTTTATAAAAATTCTCAAAGTTGGCTACTCCACTTACAATTTCTATACTTAGCCAAAATTCCAAAGTTTACAAAAACTGCGTAACTACCCTACTTTGGAAGCTTATAACTTCTAATCCGACCGTTCATTTCTTCTCAAATTTTAATATAGTAAGCTACATATATCTACCTATCACATATTAAAAATTCAACGGTGGATCATCATTCAAACTCTCTAACATTGGTTTCTAAGATTGCCCGTTTCTAACTTCAAAACTGAAGCAAACAAAAATATATATATCCAGCAGTTCATTGTTTCTCCCTTTCCATCCCCTCTGTCAGCAGCACCCATTAATTAATTTGTCTACAGGTCATGTGTTCGAAACCTACTGCACTCACAAGCTCAGATCAATTCCTATGAAACAAAACTCTACATTCTATATACACGTTGCATTTAAAACAGAAACAGGAGCAAGGGGAAGGGGTCTAATACCGGACTGAGATTAGACTTGGCTCGGTCTACTGCTGTTCCAAAACGACTCTAGTTCGTCTCCTCTGCACAAAAGGCAATCGGTCCGGCATAGAGAAGGATGGTGTGAGAGATGTAAATTTTATTAGTGAGGGAATGACAGTAGGAGCGAAGGTGCAGCGGGACCCTTACCCGGCTGAACAGATCAGACTAGGTCTCTTTCGGTCCAGAAGGGCGGTGTTTGGTTGCTATCTGGACTGTAAGGAATGGTTGGCCCAGTCCTCAGTTTGTACGCTGGTTGTAGGTGCAGGAGGGCTTCTCTTAGCCCGACCGTTTAGAAGACGTCGAGTGCAAATACTGAGTGAGGCGTTGGTCCAGGAAGTCTGTAGAGCATCATCTATGTCCATTAGCAAGTAATGCAGAAGAGAGGAAGGAGGAAAACGGATGAGAGAAAGAAAGCGGCAGTCTCACCTGTAGATTGAACAGTACCAGATTGCAGCAAGTTGAGACGTCCAGATGGAGATCGAAGGAAGCAGTCACAGGGAGGGAGAGGAGCGTAACGGCTAGAAGGAAGGTGAGAGCTGCACAGCGTGATTCTAGGAGCGTTTTATGGCAAGTGAATCGGCTCTCTCTCACTGCATTTATTCACCGGTTGATTCTAATACATCATAGCTGGGCTGGCTTCTGAATCCTGGGCTGCGCACTGGGCTGAAGGCTGGACGCTGGGGCTGGAAGGCTGGACGTTGGGCTGGAGCTGCTGTAAGGCTGGGCTGCGGCGCTTGAAAGCAGCTGGGCAAGCTGCGCTGGACTGGCTGCTGGGCAAGCTGAAGTAGATCACGGACTGGGCTCCTCGGCAGCTGGGCTGGAGAAGCTGGATCCGCTGGGGCTGAAGATGGGCAGAAGCTGGGCTGCAGATGGGCTAGAGTTGGCGCTAGGGTGAAGGGAGCAGCAGCCAGGTGCTAGCTGCAGTCCGGAATCGAGATCCCGACAAGTGAATGCACGGAATAGACGGATACGGATTATGTTACATTTTAGGATTGGTTATAAGAATCCTATCATTTTATGTGAAGGTAAGCTACACAAAATGATAAACTTTTAAAAGCTTCTATCATTTTATGTGAACGAAATCTACATAAAATGATAAATTTTATAATAATGTGTCTAACTAAGTAGACAGATATGGATCAACTGATTGAGATCGGGTTTATTACAGAAATAAACGGAATAAAAATTCCGAATATTACACTCGGCGACTAGCCCGTGCTGGTTAGACGGTCGGAGGCATCCGACCGTTCCATTGCCGGAAGAAGGGACCGAGGCGAGTTTCGGAGGATTCTCGTGTCACAAAAGAAGTTGAACTAGAACGGGATATGACTTAAAAAATAAAGATAATAAACCGGATTTGTGTGCTTTGAGTATGTTGTGTGACTATGTTGAATTAATTGTGTTTGTGCATTTCCCTTTAATTCTAATGCTTCGAATGTGAGCTAACGGTTTTATACCGAATGTTGTAGTTTGCCTTGCAGGTTAGGCATGCTCCGAGAGATCCGGAAGGGTGGGTAGCCGGGGTCCGTAAATTTTAGGAAGGGTTTTGAGTTGGGGTTGTCTTGTGTTTTGATCTTTCGGTTATTACGTTTCGTGTGCCGCTTGTTTGGCGTTTGGTCTAAGTTGTACCTCGGCTGAAGTTGTTGTTGCATTCTTTCGGGTTTCTTATCATTTGCATTAAAATTGATTTACGATTTTTCCTTTATTTGTGCCATGTTGGAAAGGTCCGGTGAAATTATTGTCAAGCTAAGGGTCGGGACCCATTGTAAGGTCTCGCCCGTAGCATCCCGATATCCTGCGGATTTGGGGTGTTACAAATTGATCATCATAAAGGGTATATTGATTCAATATTTCTCCAAGAGAGTGTTAAAATGGTGTTCATCATCCAACACGTTCAAATTGAAGTTATTATTACAACGGGTGACTTTTTATGAATAAGACAATTTATCAAAATTGCTCCCGCACGAGCACACTTAACTTCAGAGTTCTTTGTCCTCACTCGACCACTGAAAAGAAGAATTTTTTTTGACATGGGTAGCAATCCATCCTTATAAGTTAACCATAAATCTCCATTCAAATGATGCAGATAACAATTTTACCAGGTGTTACCGCTTCTAACTCCAATTTGAACGTATTGGAAGATGAATCCGTTTTTAATGTTTTTGGAGAAAATTTTGGATCAATATCATCTGTTTTGATGACCGAATAATGTTGAACGGGTATACTTGTAGAATTTATAGATTCTTTCTATCGTGATTGAAATATATTATAAGGTGTATACAAAAAACAAAAGCAATAATCATTATTAAAACTCTCAATTGATTTTACCAACCAACTAAATTAACTATAATATTTAATAATCATATAATATCCAAGTGAATCAACCGATATATTCACTTGTGTGGGATTAATTATTCATTATCAATATTGTTAGATATTAAGTAACACATCAAAAGATTTATTAGTTTTTTCCATAATATTCTTTAAATCTCAAATATTTTATATAAAATATTTTTTATTCATTATTATTTACTAAGTAACTAAATAATATATTATATTAATAACAATAAAACTTCTCATTTATTGAATACAAAAAATAAATTTGGCCACCCTAGTTATTTTATTGTACCATAAATATTCTTCCGAAAATTTTCATTTTTATATATATTTTAAGATTTAATATACTATGCTAAATAATACACTCAAATAAAATGTCATAAAACCAAGTCATCGAATAAAAGAAAACCGATTTCACTAATCCAATTTGTTATTTTTCAATGAATTTTTCGATGTCAGCATCAAATTAGACGAAATCAATTATTTTGAATGCAAAATATCAATTATACATAACATAACATAATTAAAGTTTTTAACTAAATGATTTATTATATATGTTTTAAAATACTATTGCATTCAATTAAATGAATAAAAACCTAATTTTATCAATATGCTTAGATATTTTACGCAAAACCCTTTTTGGTTAGATAACAAATTAAGATAGTTTCTTTACTTTTATCCAAAATTATGAAAACATCAAGGAAACTATATATATATGTAATAACCGAAAATTTTAAAGTTCCGGTAAACTGCAACTAACCAAATTCCGATGCGACAATCTTAAATAATAAATAAAATAAAATAAAACGAGTTTAAATGTTATCATTTTATATGACTTTAAGTCACATAAAATGACGAAGCCTTGTAGCCGGAAGTAAATACGCACCTTAAATTAAAAATAATGATAAATTAAATAATACGGAATTTAATTCCGTATTATATAATTTCCGCACATAATTAACGAGTAACGAGTTCCTATTCCGTGCAAATAAGAAAGCGGGCCGGATGTGTGTAACACCCCGAATCCGCGGGACTCGGGATGCTACGGGATGGGGCCTCACAATGGGTCCCGACCCTTAGCCTGACAACAATTTCAATGGATCTTGCAACAAGGCACAAATAAAGGCCAAAACCGAAATACATTTTTATGCAATGTTATGAAACCCGAAAATAAAAGAAAGGAAAGACTTCAGCCGTCCATACAACAACATCAACATAATATACAATAACAACACAAGGACTCCAAAACTCAAAACAACCTAAGATGTACGGAACCCCGGCTGCCCACTCCTCCGGATCACTCGGCCACATCCTAACCTGCACATCAACTACAACAATCGGTATAAAACCGTTAGCTCACATTCTAGGCATTATAAGAATAATATGGCACAAACACACATAGGAACACAAACACACAACATGCTCATAAACATACACATCCGTTACTTATTATCTTTTTAGGTTATTCTATATCTAATCCATTCATTCAAGTGTGACACGAGAGTCTTATAACTCTGGCCTCTGTCCCCGTGTAACCAACAGGAGTGTGGCGGCGCCCAACCCGTATACCCTGAGGGAGTGATGAAGAAGCCCGCCCGTATACCGTGTATGGCCTGGTCGCAGAGATCCCCCCAGTCTCCCTCGGGAAACTGAGCGGTGATGTCACCGCCCGATAATAATAGTAGTAACAATGGGCCAATAAATAAGGTCAAGTAAATCCTAATCCATTTTCATGCTTAAAAGCGGTAAACACACACCACCATATACATCCAAATAAGGCATAGAAGCGGCTAAGTAAGTCCGAGGACTTACCTCGTCTCAAAGCTAAACGAAACCGAATCACTCTCCGAAGGAATATAACCAAAGCCTGTTCAAGACAAGGCACGATAATCAACAACTACTCACAAGCTAGAAGTCCTTAGACTTCTAGTCCTATATCATCTTACTAGGTCATATACTCTCATAATCTAGGATACACTCCTAGCCCTCATAAACTCATGAGATCTCAACTATAGCCCCAAGTGCTAGGATACTATCATCCTAAACTCCACAATCTCAACCAACATATAAATATCATCCCAAGTCTCACAAGATCAACCACGAGGCTCACAATTGTATAACAACTCAAGCTCAACACACCACGTGTCAAAGGACATCAATAACCTCAAACACTCACCTAAAGGTTCCAAGCCATTACTTGGCATTTGCCCTAAGTTATGCTAGATCCAACCTAGCATGATTCTACCACTAAATAATACTATATCGAGAAAGAGGTACTCACACATAGTCGATGGCGGAGGACGATCTACGGATGTGGAGAATGGATTCGTTGGTCTTTACCGGGCGCTTCCGGGCCTAAAACCAAAGCTAAGGAAATTTAGCTTATATGCTAAATTTGATTTTGAATCTATATAATATATAACTCAAAGGTAAAACTCGTTTTTCAAACGTCAACTTTAAAATCACGTAGTTAAAATCCAAGTTTAAAACAATAAGAATATTGTCCGGGACAAAATATACGATTATATAAATTAAGATGCGTTAAAATCCTTAATCAACTTTCCCGGTACAATATGGTACTCAAGAACCTCAACCAATTTCCAAAATAAGCTTTATGCCAAATCTATGATTTATTCAACAAGGGCAAAACTGCACATTTTAAAACATAGGGTCAAAACTATAATTATAGAAATCAGCAGGGGCATTAAATGCACTTCCAAAAGAGTGGGTCTAATCTGCAAATACAAAACATGGGCACTATTTGTAAATATACCAAAATTCTGGGGCCAAAATAATAATTACGCAAAAGGCTTCTTCAACCTCTGTTACACGCAGTGGGTCTTTGCAGAGGAGGGAAAGAAAGAGTCCGGCGGCGCAGGAAGGGAGGGAGTCCTGGCGGCTCAGCAGGCGGAGGAAGAGCGTCGGCGTCGGCGGTGCAGCGTCCCTCCGGTGGAATTCGACAGCAGCGCCTCCCCACCTCGCGTCAGAAGAGAACAGGGAGCAGGGAGAAAAAGAGGGCAACGTTTTCCGGCATTCCGGTGTCCCGATTGGCTCGAAGCGGCGGTGCAGACGCGCCTCCCCAGCATTCCGGCGAGTCCTGGTGGTCCGAACTCTCCCTTGATGGTTCGCGACGGTGTTGCAGCCTCCCGGGGTCCTCAACAGCTGCAGAAGAAGAGGTATGCAAAGAGGGGGGGAAATGGGAGGCGACGCAGAAGGAGGTCGAGAGGGGAAGAAGGGGATACCTGCAGTTCCTAACCAGGGCGGAGAGAGGAAGGATGGACAAGGTGGCTCTGCTCTTGCTCGATCGAATGTCACAGGGGAGGGGAGATGGCGTTGAAAAGAAGCACACAGAGAGAGAGGTATGGAAAAGTGTTAGAGAAGGGGAGGCTGCTTGGTTAGAGCCAGTGCAGGGAGGGGCGAGGGATCGAGGTGGTGAGCGAGGGGTCGGATTACAGCAGGTCGGGGAGAGCGAGAGGTCACTGCACAGGGCTACAGGGAGCTGGTTTGCAGAAGCTTGCAGAGGGACAGCTCATCCACAACAGGTCAGGAACAATAAGGTGAGAAGGGTGAGGGAAAAAAAATGTAAAAAAAAATAAAATAAAATTATAATTAGTAATATCAAATGTACGAATTGGGGAAATTAATAAACTCGATCTAAACTACCGGGAAGAGATTTTTGGTTCGGAAAACCTTTCCGAAATTTTCCAAAAAACTAATATGGATATACGCGAACGTATCCAAAAATAATAATATACTCGGGAATGTTATTTTACGTTGTAAAATACTTTTGGCTAAAATATTCAAGCTAAAAAAAATATCGATAGAAGTAATAAATATTTAGGGTGTTACATTATCCCCCCCTAAAAAGAGTTTCGTCCCCGAAACTTAAACGTCGCTCATCCTATCGGTCTCAAAAGACAAGGTATGAACTCTCAAACTAAGAAGGCATAAACCTTCTAATCGATACACACAATCTACTCCAACTACCACCGCAAGATATAGCAGGTCATATAGCACGTTCCCGCACAAACTACACATAACATCACACATGCACATAACACCACCAAGGGAAGAACTAAGTCTAATTTGTCGATACTATCGATGCTACTAGCTCAGCGTAAAACTAAACCAAAGATAATATCCTCCGTCTTCCTATTAGCCTCATTGGTTCCTCGTCTGCCACTAGATTATCATGACTGACCACACGTCTCGAATCATGCATGTACTCTCTCGACTGATACATATGAAACACCGGGTGAACACTGTCTACTCTTGGCGGCGACGCCAACTTATAAGACACTTCTCCAACTCGCGCTATGATCTCAAAAAGGTTGATATATCGGAACTCAACTTCCTTCTCGGGTCTTTCTCAATGCCGCATACCCATCGTTTTCCGTTTGGTTTCTCTACCAAAGAAGATCGAACTTCCAATATACATTGTTGGCTTTGGTTCTTGTCAAACCAAACTTTAATGTTACGTTTCCTCAATTCTTGTTGCAAGTTCCAAGTAATGAAGGAAGTACTTTACTTCACATGGCTTTTACTAACGAGACACGTATGCTATTACTTTTACATCGTTCCTCAATACACAATCAAGACCTTGTCTTGAAAAATCACTTGTACACTTCAAACCCATCATACCTCGAGGAAATTTCAAAACAGTCGTGATAACACGATTTATGACTTAGGTTTAGGTAATTATTTAGATAGATTTCTCACTCATTCATGCACGTTTTGGCATTGGTTCATGACGTATTCGCTCAATTCATGCACATTTCTAGAAAAGACGTCTACACTACCTTTTATCGGTTTTGTAGGTAATTCGGGGATCTATTGGACGTGAATCGATACATTTGAGGGCCAAGCCTCATGATGGTACACATCCAAAGCCTTGGAGGAGCATAATTGGAGCAACAAAGGACAGAAAGAGCACTATTGGTGCAAGCAATGGAGCAACTCATGGCTAAACGAGCATAGCATGTTTCTGCTGAAGAAAATCGGACCAACTAGCAGATAAATCGGCCGATTTAATCCACTAGGTCGATTTTTGGGCCTTTGACAGCTTAAGCCACGTGTCCCACGATCTCTTGTCCGGCCTTGCTCTTGGTGGAGAATATAAGTGGTCCTGCAGGTTGTTGCTTGGGATCTCTCCTCTCCCACACTCTCATTCACAGCTCACCAATTTGGGGGAAAAGATTAGAGCAGAAGAAAACTCTCAAGGATTGAAGGAGAAGAAGAACACCATTGTAGGAGTGATAGTAAGGTTTTGAGTGACTTTTGAGTGATTTTTGTAATCTTGGATTGAAGAACTATTGCAAGGATTGTTGGGAACGTTTTGGATCTTCATTTTAGAGTTTGTAAGTCTTGCTACAACTTAGATTCAATTGAGATTTATTGATTTTGCTTGCTTATCTTTCATTATCCATCTATGAACACCATGTATGCTTGTTTGATGATTTTGGATCTTGATATGCATACTATTGGCTAGTTTATTGTGATTCTGGAGTGATGGATTGATGGTTATGGCTTGGGTGATGATAGGATAGACTTATATGTTAGTTTAGGATGAATTGATTGAACCAAACTTAACCAGAGAGGAAAATTGGCCTGTTCTACAGGTAAATCGGCCGATTTCCCTATGATCCACCCGATTTCCTTCTTTGTTGCTCTTTGAATGATAAATCTGTATGATTGTGGTGTTAGGTTGTTAAATCCTAGTGTTTATTAAGCCTAATTTAGCTTAGGATCACCTAATGCTATCAACCTTAGTGAAGGAAGAGATCTACCCGATGATTCCCGATCTTAGATACCTTAGAAGATGAATTCTAGGTAGTAGTGAGCCTCATAAGCCGCTATTAGATCGAGTGTGCTAGGATTATTGCTTGAGATTTCCCTATTCCGAGACTTACCCGGTAAGGAGAGGGTTACCCCTTAAGTAGTATCTAGTTTGTCTGGAATTCCTTATTTTAACCCCTTGAGACCTACCCGGTAATTAATAGGAGTTTGATGCGGGATTAGTGAAGTAAGAGACCTACCCGGTAATTACTTCCATTAGTGAAACATTCCTTCCCCAACACCGCAGCTTGTCCTTAGAATCCTTAGAACATTTAGTCCAATGCCATAACCGGAAATCTTGACCTCTAGAATCTACTTTTCTCTCTTGATCATATACTTGTGCTTTGTGTTACTTGTTCGTTTGTTAGCTTGAGTTGTTAAGTGTTTTATTATCTTGCTTGACTTGTGATCTTTGTTTGATCACCACAAAAACCAACAAAAATATTGAGTTTTTCCATTTTCTTTGTTTCTCATCTTATCTTAGCCTAGATTCACACTATCTTTGATCATTGTTTCACTCGATTTCACCTTAGTCTTTGTGTTCGACCTCGGAATACTATCCCTACTACAAACGTCCCGTACACTGCGGGTTCGCTAGGAGTTAGGATAAATATAACGAGTATAAATTTAAAGCTTATTGCGATTCACATCACACGATCTTAGCGTTACAAGTTTTTGGTGCCGTTGCCGGGGACTAGGTCTAGATTGAGTCATTTTGTGATCGTTTATAGTGTAGATCTTTCTTGTTGCTTTTGATCTCTCTTTGGTTTGTGTCTTTGCTTTTCAGGACATCTCTTACTCTTTAGGTGTATGCGAAGATCTCGTGGCAAGGATTTAGCTCCATTCGATCCCGAACCGGAGAAAACCCTTAGATCTAGATCCAAGAGCATTAAAAAGGGGAAAGAGATGGCCGGAAGAGACCTCCAAGCTGAATTGGATGAAGCCTTAGAGCAAATAAGGCTAAGAGATGAGCTCTTGGAGGAAGAAAGGAGACTTGCCAATGAGAGGCAAGAAGCAACTAGGAGGGAGATTGATGAGATTAGGCAAGCCCTTGTACAAGGAGAGCTTAATCGTCAACAACCTCCACCTCGTCCACCACCACAACCGCAGCCGGCGGCGAATGTTAGGGTTGTACCCATTTCTATTGAAGAGCCACAAACTTTGGGGAGACGTATGGATCCGGCACAAAGAGCACACCGTCCGGGTGTGAACTTAGGAGATCACGCAGCCCACAACTACGAGCTCCGCCCTCAAGTTCTACAAATGATCCGGCATAATCAATTTGGAGGGATGGAAGGAGAGTCTCCTCATCAACACTTGATGAACTATGAGATTTTGATTGAGACACTTAGACCGCCAAGATTGGAGAGCAACAACCATAAGCTTAGGGCTTTCTCCTTCTCTCTTAACGATGAAGCCTTAGCTTGGTATCAATCTATTCCACAAGGGCGAGTTTGTACTTGGGAGGAGATGACAACCGAGTTTTTGACTAAGTTCTTCCCACCTTCCAAGACTACCGAATTAAGAGGGAAGATAAATGCCTTCGTGATGAAGGATTGAGAGAGTTTGTTTAAGTCTTGGGAGAGATTCAAAGATCTTCTCCTAGATTGTCTACACCATGGTATACCGAAAATTGAGCTATTGGAGATCTACTTCAAGGGACTTGATGAAGATAGCCAATTCAAGCTTCAATCCCTCTCCGGTGGGACTTTCATGGAGAAGCATATGGATGATGCTTGGGAGTTTGTAGAGAAACAAGCTCTAGTGATTGAGAAATACTCCCATAGGAAGAGTGAAGGGAGAAAGGCGGGAGCATATGAGGTGAGTGAGGTCACCATGAGCAATTTCAAGCTTGACTCCATCAACAACGAGCTAAAGTCCTTGAGGGAGTTGTGTGCTACAACTTTGAAGAACCAAACAACTCCTCAAGTGCTTCCACAAGCTAACTTATCTTCCAAGGAGGAGGATGTGAATTACATGGGAAGGGGCAATTACAACAACTATCAAGGCCCAAGGAACTTCAACAACAACCGGCAATTCAACAATTACCGGCCCAACCACAACCATCCCGGGTTTTCCTACTCTAACCCGGATGGAGCCTTCACCAGTACAAAAAAACACATTGGTTACAGTACATTTAACACGGTTCCGTGTTTTTGTGTGGTAAATATGCAAAATCAACTTTTTTACCACGGTTGTCCAAAAAACCGCGTTAAAAATACTTATAATTTACCTCGGTTCACCGAATAACCGTGGTAAATTATAGTATCACCCATTTTAACACGGTTACCCTGCGAACCGTGTTAAAGTTTTTGTTATAATATAACGGTTACTTGTAACCGTGTTAAACTTGTGTGTCATTTATCACGGTTCTTTTCGAAACCGTAGTAAAAATATTTACGATTTACCATGGTTCTCCTCTAAACCGTGTTAAATAAGCGTATGAACACAATTTACCACGTCTTTCAATCAACCGTGTTAAATATTATTTAAAAAATAATTTGAAAATTTTTTAGAAAGCGCAAGATTTGCTGGGAATTAAATAAAATTCATTAAAACCGTGTTAAAAAGCACCGATCAACCGTGTTAAAGATAAGATATTCCGTACGTATATAAATCTCTACTTGACCTAAAAATTAGATCTAGCGAGTCCTTGTTCTCCAACGATTAAATAATATTATTTAAAAAATAATTTGGATTTTGGGTGGGATTTGTAATACCCAAAAATTTAATTTTTGATAGATTCCGAGTCAAACCGACTTCGATCGGTTTGGACCTATTCCATCGTCTTATCATTTTAGGTGTTTGAATATCACATAATCTTTTATCAAAATTTTAATGATCTTTTTATTTTACTTTTTTCTAACAATCTTCTAGTATACATATCTTTAATCGTCTTTTATATATATATATATATATATATATATATATATATATATATATATATATATATATATATATATATATATATAAAAAGAAATAGGGGATCGGCGTGTTGCATTCTCCTTCTAATTTTTGCAAATCTTACCTATTAGGTACGTGATTTTAGGAGTTGTTGGAATGAATCGAGTTTCTTGTGGGATTACGGTTCTCTTCTTTTATTTACTCTACTCTTAACTTCCCTCGATCGATATCTCCTCCGTCTCTCCCATCGTTCTTGCAACGAAGAAACTATATCGTGTCCTTTGTGAGTTAATTGGGTTGGCTTTGCGGTTAAGGCCTATCACGGTATCACCGGAAAATTGTAGGTTTCGTTGGACAATTCCGGGTAAGCTCCTTCTTGTTTCTAGTGTTGTATCCATGGGTATATCTCCTTCAATTCTTTCTTCATGGACTGATCTACAACCTTCATGTGAACCGTTGTTAATTCATAACTTTGACTTTTTCGATACCGTCGTCTCTCATCTCACTGTCGTCTTCCTGGAGTAGTGTTGGCGAATGTTGGTGGGGTTTGTTCGTAGTCCAAAGTTTACCGAAGTCGGGCCTTCTATGCGCAACGGGTAAGTTGCCTCGTTTCTTTCATTCTGCTGTGTTATTTTATGGGCTTTTGAAAAGTAGTTAAGAGTTCTTAATTATGGATCTATAGTACTAGAAACTCAGTAGATTATAAGTTAAAGTTTAGAAATAATCGATTAAGTTGTTAGGGTTTTGATCGATTGTGGGGTGCAACTGTTATATAAGTATCATACATGCTTGCTACTAACCAGAGTATATCAAACGATAGGTTGCTTGCTGACATGTAGTTATTTTAGTACCTATTATTTTATATATTAGATGAGTAGGTGTTATATATATATATATATATAATTATATTTCAACACCGAATATAAGGATAGTAGATTGTTTAGACACTACGTAGAAATGGTAACAAATGTTTATATACGTGTGTTGTTTAGGACAATCGGGTGGTATCAATTCATTTTTTGGACGCTCTATACAATTTCAAATAATTGGTATATTTTAGGTGTTTATCCTTCGAAATTAAGGCTTTATAATGTTTTAAGGAAAACTGCTTTGAGGCACGTTTTGGAACTTGTTATAAGAAAAATTGCTTTGAGGCGGGTTCTGTCTTGGTTTTTTTTTTTTTTTTTTGTGTTTTAGAAGCCTTCTACTTATTGTGAAAACTACCTGTATATGTTTTTTTGCAGAAATCGATCGTAGAGAGGTTATTTCTTCATTTTATAGCTCAAGGAGTTCCTCTTTAAAACTTAAGGTAAGTTAAACTGAACCATCTTTATTATTTGATTTTGATTTGGTTAGATCGATATAGTTTAAAATACCCTTTTCTTGTTAGTGCACTTAGTATAATTAGATTAGATTAAAGTACCCTTTTTGTGTTTTATGCATAGAAAAACAATCTCTTATTATGGATAAAACTTGGATGACTGCAAATCAATTGTCCCAAGAATATGGAAATGGTGTTGCACAATTTGTAAATCAAGCATTTGGATATTACGGAGAGGGTAGGAAAATACTATGTCCATGTTTAAGGGGCGGAAATATTCAGACTATTAGTGGTGATCAATTGAAAGGACATCTAATAATTTATGGGATTGATATAAATTACCAACGATGGATATGGCATTGTGAGCTAAATAATATTAGCTTAAATCATAAAGAGGATGATGAGGAGGAGGAGGATCATAAGGGTGAGAGGTTAGAAGATATGATACATGATATTGAAGACAATATACATGGCTTGAGAAATGAATTTAACCGTCTGTTTGGTGATTTAAAAGTACCACTTTATCCCAGCTGCTCAAAATTTACTCAATTAGCCTGTGTAAATAGGGGTATGAACGTGTGGATTGCTAACAAATCTCTCAACAAGCCTAACAAGGCGATAAAGTGGATTGAAGTAAATGTTAGGTTTAATTAACTTTGTTAGCAAAAGTTTATTATGAAATATGTTGATTCACTCTTCAATTTATTAGTCTATAAAAAATTTTGTGATGACTTATCTCTAAATTCATTGATGTAGATTATTTTGTAGTGCACTCACAAGAAAAATAATGCAAATTGTGGTTATTATGTACTTCGATTTATTCAAGAGATTATCTTAGGAGGACAAGATCACCTTGCTAAGAAGGTATGTGTATAATTGTAGTTACTTCTCTAAATATTTACAATTATTAACTTGTCAAAACCGTCACTTGTCAAAATCGATTTATTATTAGTGAAGTTCACTTTCTTATGGCTTGCATAAGCTATATTCACTTTTTTTGTGTTTTCATGTATATATGACATGTTTTCTCACTAAATCATTTCCCCTTAAATGACAGTGGTTTTCGGAGTTAGCTAAGTCGGCGCCGTATTCACCAAAGCAAATCGATGAGGTTCGAGATCAGTGGGTTAGTTATGTGCAACAATTCATACGTGTACACTAGTTGCATTGGTTTCATTAAGTAGAAAGAACGGATATTGAAGTAAATAGCTAGGTATCTTATGAAATACTTATGGATTTTTAGTGACTAGTATTTTGAGATCATCGAAATGATTATTTGTTGTCAATTGACATGGTTATATTTGATTGATCGATCATCATGTTGTTGTTGATGATTGTCTTTGAGTATTATTTGTCGGTTAACCTGCCAGTTTAACTTGTTCATTGTGTTGGATTACTACAGGTGTACGGTATATATGCACAACAATATAGCATAGTCAAAAAAGAATATATAATATTACTTCAGTTGTAGATGAAACCGTGATAAACACATTTATCACGGTCAAATTCATATTTAACACGCGCTACTAATTTATCACGGTTCAGTATTATTACAAGGTTTCAACATTATTACCACGGTTCTATAGCACCGTGTTAAACACGTTAAAACACATTTCGAAGAGAACCATGGTAAACACGATTAACACGGTTCAAAGAGAACCGTGGTAAACACGATTAACACGGTTCGAAGGGAACTAGCAAACACGATTGACACGACAATTTTAACACAGTTGGGATGGAACCGTGGTAAAACTGCATGTGGTAAACATGTTTAACACAGTTCAGGGGTCAACCGTTGTAAACACGTTTAACACGGTTCGAGCCGAACCGTGTTAAAGCTGCATGTGGTAAACGTGTTTACCACGGTTCCCGTCTAACCGTGTTAAACACGTTTACCACGGTGGAAACATGAACCGTTGTAAACACGTTTAACATGGTTCTGGCCCAACCGTATTAAACACATTTACCACATGCAGTTTTAGCACGGTTCATAATCGTGTTAAATAATACACACGGAACCGTGTTAAATGTGCACTTATGTACTAGTGCTTGAACCCTCCCGCTTCCACAAGCACAACTCCACTACCAAAAGCTTCACACGAGCCTCCACCCGGAATTACTCAACCTCCAAAGGATAGAACCGAAATGATGTTTGAGCAATTGCTTGGAAGGTTGAGTGGTCTTGAGAGCACCGTGACTTCTATTTCCAAGGCTCAACAAGTTTTGGAAGCACAAGTGTTCCAAAAGGCGGGTGAAGCCCATAGAGATCCGGGAAAGCTTCCCGGAAGGACCGAAGACAACCCAAGAGGCCAAGTGTTGGCCATTACAACGAGGAGTGGGTTGAGCATGAAGGATAATTTGCCCAAGGAGAATGCTAAAGGGAAGCAAGTGGTGAATGAAGAAGAGCCATTGCAAAAAGATGGAGGCAAGAGCAAGGATGTTGAGCCAACATATGTGGCACCGCCTCCATACAAGCCACCACTACCGTTCCCCCAATCACGAGCAAGATCTCGCTTGGACAATCCCTTAGGTAAATTCCTTGAACTTATGTCTAAATTGCATATTAACATTCCGTTCATGGATGCTATCTTAGGTATGCCGGCATATGGCAAGTTCTTGAAGGAAATACTCTCCAACAAAAGGAAGTTGGAGGAGTATGGGGAGATAAGGATGACTAAGAGATCCTCGGAGTTGATTCAAACGATGAAGGAGGAGATGCCTCCTAAGCTAAGGGATCCGGGATCCTTTTGTGTGCCAATCGGAGTAGGAGAAGTGAAGTATGACGCCCTATGTGATCTTGTGGCAAGTGTAAGCATCATTCCGCTTGCACTTTGCAACAAGGTTGGGCTAGGAGAGCCAAAGCCGGTCAAAATGACCCTTTACATGGCGGACCGCTCAATCACTCATCCGGTTGGAATCTTGGAAGACATCCCAGTGCAATTAGGGAAGTTCTATGTGCCCGTAGACTTCGTTATTTTGGACATCCCGGCGGACTATCCGGTTCCTATCATCTTGGGGAGACCTTTCCTAGCTATATCCGGATCTCTAGTGGATTGCAAGAATGGAACCCTCTCCTTCAACATTGGAGAAGAAAACATCAAGTTCAAGCTGTCCACAATGATGAAAGGACCAACCCTTGATGAAGATGTATTCAACATAGTTGAAGAAGAGGAGTCTAGAGAGGTTGTGAGCTCAATCTTGCTCAAGGATCCACTTGAGAAGGTTCTTAGCTCAAGCTTGATGGAAGAAGGAGTTGAGGAGAGTAGCAATGAAGTAATCAAGGCCTTGAATGCATTGGACGAGCTACCAAGTGTTGGATTTGAAGTGCTAGAAGAAGGGAGAAAGTGGTAGAAAAATCGGACTGGAGGGTCCAGATTGGCCGATTTTTGCCCTTGTGCTGAAATTTCAGCCAGTTCAGCAAAAACAGAAACTCAGATCGACCCACTGCAAGAAAAATCGGCCGATTTTTCCTCCTGGGCCGATTTTCCTGAGTCTTTTCAGCATCAACCACTTGAGTGTGAGCAATCATCAAGGGACTTCAAGGAGGCTTCCATGGCTTTGCAATCATCTCAACCTACATTGTATGGATCATCTCCAACCGAAAAAGGTCCTCCTCAACTTGATCTTAAACCTCTCCCTTCTCATTTAAAGTATGCTTTCCTTGGTTCAAATTCTACTTATCCGGTGATTGTGAATGCATCTTTGAATGATGATGAACTTGATAAATTGCTGAATGAATTGAAACTGCATAGAAAGGCAATAGGATACACCATTGATGACCTTGTTGGCATAAAACCCTCTTTGTGCATGCATAAGATAATGATGGAAGATAATTATAAACCCTCTATTGAACATCAAAGAAGGCTAAATCCTATAATGAAAGAGGTAGTTAAGAAGGAGATCATAAAGTTGCTAGATGCGGGAATTATCTACCCTATATCGGATAGTAAATGGGTTAGTCCCGTTCATATAGTACCTAAGAAGGGTGGGATGACCGTAGTGACCAATGAGAACAATGAACTAATCCCGACTAGGACAGTTACGGGGTGGAGGATGTGTATTGACTATAGGAAGCTTAACATGGCCTCTAGGAAAGATCACTTCCCCCTTCCCTTTATTGACCAAATGCTAGAGAGATTAGCTCAACATTCCCATTTTTGTTACTTAGATGGCTATAGTGGATTCTTCCAAATCCCTATCCACCCCGATGACCAAGAGAAAACCACATTTACATGTCCATGGGGAACTTTTGCATATAGGAGAATGCCATTTGGGTTGTGTAATGCACCCGCCACCTTCCAAAGGTGTATGATGGCTATCTTTTCGGAATACATTGAAAATATCATGGAAGTGTTCATGGATGATTTCTCTGTTTATGGTTCTTCCTTTGATAATTGCTTGGCTAACTTATCATTAGTATTGCAAAGATGTGAGGAGACAAATCTTGTCTTAAATTGGGAAAAATGCCACTTCATGGTAAGTGAAGGTATTGTGTTAGGACACTTGGTGTCTAACCGTGGCATTGAGGATGACAGGGCCAAGATTGAGACGATAGAGAAGTTGCCACCACCTACCTCGGTGAAAGGGGTAAGGAGTTTCTTAGGGCATGCCGGTTTTTACCGGAGGTTTATTCAAGACTTCTCTAAAATTTCTAAGCCCCTTACTAACCTACTAATGAAGGATGTTGAATTTGTTTTCTCCAAAGATTGCCTTGAGGCTTTTTGTAGGTTGGAGAACGCCTTGATCTCCGCACCTATCATGCAACCTCCGGATTGGAGTTTACCGTTTGAGATCATGTGTGATGCAAGTGATAACAAGATTTATGACTTAGGATTAGGTAATCATTTAGATATATTTCTCACTCATTCATGCACGTTTTGGCATTGGTTCATGACGTCTTCGCTCAATTCATGCACATTTCTAGAAAAGACGTCTACACTACCTTTTATCGGTTTTGTAGGTAATTCGGGGATCTATTGGACGTTAATCGATACATTTGAGGGCCAAGCCTCATGATGGTACACATCCAAAGCCTTGGAGGAGCATAATTGGATCAACAAAGGACACAAAGACAACCATTGGTGCAAGCAATGGAGCAACTCATGGCTAGACGATCATAGCATGCTTCTGTTGAAGAAAATCGACCTACACCCAGGAAAATCGGCCGATTTTTTTCCTCTGGGTCGATTTTTAGGCCTTTGACAGCTTAAGCCACGTGTCCCACGATCTCTTGTCCGTCCTTGCTCTTGGTGGAGAATATAAGTGGTCCTTCAGGTGGTTGCTGAGCTCCCCCCCCCTCTCCCACACTCTCATTGACAGCTCATTTTGATCTTGGAAAAAGATTGGAGGAGAAGAAAAGCTCTCAAAGATTGAAGGAAGAAGAAGAACACCATTCTAAGAGTTTAGAGGGATTTTGAGTGATTTTGCAATCTTGGATTGAAGAACTAATTACAAGGATTGTTAAGAACGTTTTGAATCTTCATTTTAGAGTTTGTAAGTCTTGCTACAACTTGGATTTGGCTGAGATTTATTGATTTTGCTTACTCATCTTTCATTACTCATCTATGAACACCATGTATGCTTGTTTGATGATTTTGGATCTTGATATGCATATTATTGGCTAGTTTCTTGTGATTTTAGAGTGATGGATTGATGGTTATGGCTTGGGTGATGATAGGATGGACTTATATGTTAGTTTAGGATGATTTGTATGCAAGAAACCCACCCCAGGAAGAAAAATCGACCTGTTCATCAGATAAATCGGCCGATTTATCTGTAGAACAGCCCGATTTATTCTCCTGTTGCTCTTTAAATGATAAATCTGCATGTTGGGGTCCTTGGTTGTTTAAATCCTAGTGTTTATTAAGCCTAATTTAGCTTAGAATCACCTAATGCTACCAACCTAAGTGAGGGAAGAGATCTACCCGATGATTTCTGATCTTAGATACCTAAGATGATGAATGCTAGGTAGTAGTGAGCCTCATAAGCCGCTATTGGATTGAGTGTGCTAGGATTATTGCTTGAGATCTCCCTATTCCGAGACTTACCCGGTAAGGAGAGGGTTACCCTTAAGTAGTATCTAGTTTGTGTGGAATTCCTTACTCTAACCCCTAGAGACTTACCCGGTAATAGGAGTTTGATGCGGGATTAGTGAAGTGAGAGACCTACCCGGTAATTGCTTCCATTAGCGAAACATTCTTTCCCCAATACCGCAATTTGTCCTTAGAACCCTTAGAACCTTGAGTCCAATGCCATAACCGGAAATCTTGACCTCTAGAATCTACTTTTCTCTCTTGATCATATACTTGTGCTTTGTGTTACTTGTTCGTTTGTTAGCTTGAGTTGTTAAGTGTTTTATTATCTTGCTTGACTTGTGATCTTTGTTTGATCACCACAAAAACCAACAAAAATATTGAGTTTTTCCATTTTCTTTGTTTCTCATCTTATCTTAGCCTAGATTCACACTATCTTTGATCATTGTTTCACTCGATTTCACCTTAGTCTTTGTGTTCGACCTCGGAATACTATCCCTACTACAAACGTCCCGTACACTGCGGGTTCGCTAGGAGTTAGGATAAATATAACGAGTATAAATTTAAAGCTTATTGCGATTCACATCACACGATCTTAGCGTTACAAGTTTTTGGTGCCGTTGCCGGGGACTAGGTCTAGATTGAGTCATTTTGTGATCGTTTATAGTGTAGATCTTTCTTGTTGCTTTTGATCTCTCTTTGGTTTGTGTCTTTGCTTTTCAGGACATCTCTTACTCTTTAGGTGTATGCGAAGATCTCGTGGCAAGGATTTAGCTCCATTCGATCCCGAACCGGAGAAAACCCTTAGATCTAGATCCAAGAGCATTAAAAAGGGGAAAGAGATGGCCGGAAGAGACCTCCAAGCTGAATTGGATGAAGCCTTAGAGCAAATAAGGCTAAGAGATGAGCTCTTGGAGGAAGAAAGGAGACTTGCCAATGAGAGGCAAGAAGCAACTAGGAGGGAGATTGATGAGATTAGGCAAGCCCTTGTACAAGGAGAGCTTAATCGTCAACAACCTCCACCTCGTCCACCACCACAACCGCAGCCGGCGGCGAATGTTAGGGTTGTACCCATTTCTATTGAAGAGCCACAAACTTTGGGGAGACGTATGGATCCGGCACAAAGAGCACACCGTCCGGGTGTGAACTTAGGAGATCACGCAGCCCACAACTACGAGCTCCGCCCTCAAGTTCTACAAATGATCCGGCATAATCAATTTGGAGGGATGGAAGGAGAGTCTCCTCATCAACACTTGATGAACTATGAGATTTTGATTGAGACACTTAGACCGCCAAGATTGGAGAGCAACAACCATAAGCTTAGGGCTTTCTCCTTCTCTCTTAACGATGAAGCCTTAGCTTGGTATCAATCTATTCCACAAGGGCGAGTTTGTACTTGGGAGGAGATGACAACCGAGTTTTTGACTAAGTTCTTCCCACCTTCCAAGACTACCGAATTAAGAGGGAAGATAAATGCCTTCGTGATGAAGGATTGAGAGAGTTTGTTTAAGTCTTGGGAGAGATTCAAGGACCTTCTCCTAGATTGTCCACACCATGGCATACCGAAAATTGAGCTATTGGAGATCTACTTCAAGGGACTTGATGAAGATAGCCAATTCAAGCTTCAATCCCTTTCCGGTGGGACTTTCATGGAGAAGCATGTAGATGATGCTTGGGAGTTTGTGTTACTTACTCGTTTGCTAGCTCAATTTGTTAGTTGTTTTATCACCTTGCTTGACTTGTGATCTTTGTTTGATCACCACAAAAACCAACAAAAACATTGCGTTTTCTATTTTCTTTGTTCCTCATCTTAACTTAGTCTAGATTTACACTATCTTTGATCATTGCTTGACTCGATTTCACCTTAGTCTTTGTGTTCGACCTCGGAATACTTACCTTTCTACAAACGTCACGTACACTGCGGGTTCGCTAGGAGTTAGGATAAATATAACGAGTATAAATTTAAGACTTATTGCGTGCACATCACATCTATTCCTAGACGTAACAAGTTTTTGGCGCCGTTGCCGGGGACTAGGTCTAGATTGAGTCATTTCGTGATTGTTTATAGTGTAGATCTTTCTTGTTGCTTTTGATCTCTCTTTGGTGTGTGTCTTTGCTTTTCAGGACATCATCTCTCTCTTTAGGTGTATGCGAAGATCTCGTGGCAAGGATTTAGCTCCATTCGATCCCGAACCGGAGAAAACCCTTCGATCTAGATCCAAGAACATCCGAAAAGAGAAAGAGACGGCCGGAAGAAACCTCCAAGCTGAGTTGGATGAAGCCTTAGAGCAAATAAGGCTAAGAGATGAGCTTTTGGAGGAATAAAGGAGACTTGCCAATGAGAGGCAAGAGGAAACTAGGAGGGAGATTGAGGAGATTAGGCAAGCCCTTGTTCAAGGAGAGCTTAATCGCCGACAACCTCCACCTCCTCCACCACCGGTGGAACAACCGCAGCCGGCGGCTAATGTTAGGGTTGTGCCCATTGCCATTGAAGAGCCACAAACCTTAGGGAGACGTATGGATCCGGCACAAAGAGCACACCGTCCGGGTGTGAACTTAGGAGATCCCGCAGCCCACAACTATGAGCTCCGCCCTCAAGTTCTACAAATGATCCGGCATAATCAATTTGGAGGGATGGAAGGAGAGTCTCCTCACCAACATTTGATGAACTACGAGATTTTGATGGAGACTCTTAGACCGCCAAGATTGGAGAGCAACAACCATAAGCTTAGGGCTTTCTCCTTCTCTCTTAAGGACAAAGCCTTGGCTTGGTATCAATCTATTCCACAAGGGCGAGTTGGTACTTGGGAGGAGATGACAACCGAGTTTTTGACTAAGTTCTTCCCACCTTCCAAGACTACCGAGTTAAGAGGGAAGATCAATGCCTTCGTGATGAAGGATAGAGAGAGTTTGTTTAAGTCTTGGGAGAGATTCAAGGACCTTCTCCTAGATTGTCCACACCATGGCATACCGAAAATTGAGCTATTGGAGATCTACTTCAAGGGACTTGATGAAGATAGCCAATTCAAGCTTCAATCCCTTTCCGGTGGGACTTTCATGGAGAAGCATGTAGATGATGCTTGGGAGTTTGTGGAGAAGCAAGCTCTAGTAATTGAGAAGTACTCCCATAGGAAGAGTGAAGGGAGAAAGGTGGGAGCATATGAGGTGAGTGAGGTCACCATGAGCAACTTCAAGCTCGACGCCATCAACAACGAGCTAAAGTCCTCGAGGGAGTTGTGTGCTACAACCTTGAAGAACCAAGCAACCCCTCAAGTGCTTCCACAAGCTAACTTATCTTCCAAGGAGGAGGATGTAAACTATATGGGAAGGGGCAATTACAACAATTATCAAGGCCCAAGGAACTTCAACAACAACCGGCAATTCAACAATTACCGGCCCAACCATAACCATCCCAGGTTTTCTTACTCTAACCCGGATGGGGCCTTGAACCCTCCCGCTTCTACAAGCACAACTCCACCACCAAGAGCTTCACAAGAACCTCCACTCGGATTCACTCAACCTCCAAAGGATAGAACCGAAATGATGTTTGAGCAATTGCTTGGAAGGTTGAGCGGTCTTGAGAGCACGGTGACTTCTATCTCAAAGGCTCAAAAGGTGTTGGAAGCACAAGTCTTCCAAAAGGCGGGTGAAGCACATAGAGATCCGGGAAAGCTTCCCGGAAGAACCGAAGAAAACCCAAGAGGCCAAGTGTTGGCTATTACAACAAGAAGTGGGTTAAGCATGAAGGATCTCTTGCCCAAGGAGAATGCTAAAGGGAAGCAAGTGGTGAATGAAGAAGAAACTTTGCAAGGAGATGGAGGCAAGAGCAAAGATGTAGAGCCAACCTATGTGGCACCGCCTCCATACAAGCCACCACTACCGTTCCCTCAATCACGAGCAAGAGCTCGCTTGGACAATCACTTTGGTAAGTTCCTTGAACTAATGTCTAAATTGCATATTAACATTCCGTTCATGGATGCTATTTTAGGGATGCCGGCATATGGCAAATTCTTGAAGGAAATACTCTCCAACAAAAGGAAGTTAGAGGAGTATGGTGAGATAAGGATGACTAAGAGATCCTCGGAGTTGATTCAAACGATGAAGGAGGAGATGCCTCCCAAGCTAAGGGATCCGGGATCCTTTTGTGTGCCAATCGGAGTAGGAGAAGTGAAGTATGATGCCCTATGTGATCTTGGGGCAAGTGTAAGCATCATCCCGCTTGCACTTTGCAACAAGGTTGGGCTAGGAGAGCCAAAGCCGATCAAGATGACCCTTTACATGGCGGACCGCTCAATCACTCATCCGGTTGGGATCTTGGAAGACATCCCGGTGCAATTAGGGAAGTTCTATGTGCCCATAGACTTCGTTGTTTTGGATATCCCGGCGGACTATCCGGTTCCTATCATCTTGGGGAGACCTTTCCTAGTTACTTCCGGATGTCTAGTGGATTGCAAGAATGGGACTCTCTCATTCAACATTGGAGAAGAGAACATCAAGTTCAAGCTATCAACAATGATGAAAGGGCCAACCCTTGATGAGGATATATTCAACATAGTTGAAGAAGAGGAGTCTAGAGAGGTTGTGAGCTCTATCTTGCTTAAGGATCCACTTGAGAGAGTTCTTAGCTCAAGCTTGATGGAGGAAGGAGTTGAGGAGAGTAGCAATGAAGTGATCAAGTCCTTGAATGCATTGGACGAGCTACCAAGTGTTGGGTTTGAAGTGCTAGAAGAAGAGGAAAACTGCCAGAAAAATCGGACTAGGGGCCAAAAATCGGCCGATTTTTGTACTTGTGCTGAAATTTCAGCCAGTTTTGCCAAAACAGAAACTCAGATCGACCCCCCTTCAGAAAAATCGACCGATTTTTCTTCCTGGGTCGATTTTCCTGAGTCTTTTCAGCATCAACCACTTGAGTGTGAGCAATCATCAAGGGACTTCAAGGAGGCTTCCATGGCTTTGCAATCATCTCAACCTACATTGCATGGATCGTCTCCAACCGAAAAAGGTCCTCCTCAACTTGATCTTAAACCTCTTCCTTCTCATTTAAAGTATGCTTTCCTTGGTTCAAATTCTACTTATCCGGTGATTGTGAATGCATCTTTGAATGATGATGAGCTTAATAGGTTGTTGAATGAATTGAAACTGCATAGAAAGGCAATAGGATACACCATTGATGATCTTGTTGCCATCAAGCCCTCTTTGTGCATGCATAGGATAATGATGGAAGATAATCATAAACCCTCTATTGAACATCAAAGAAGATTGAATCCCATAATGAAAGAGGTAGTTAAGAAGGAGATCACAAAGTTGCTAGATGCGGGAATTATCTACCCTATCTCGGATAGTAAGTGGGTTAGTCCCGTTCATGTAGTACCTAAGAAGGGTGGGATGACCGTAGTGACTAATGAGAACAATGAACTAATCCCCACTAGAACGGTTACGGGATGGAGGATGTGTATTGATTATAGAAAGCTTAACATGGCCTCTAGGAAAGATCACTTCCCTCTCCCCTTCATTGACCAAATGCTAGAAAGGTTAGCTCAACATTCCCATTTTTGCTACCTAGATGGCTATAGTGGATTCTTCCAAATCCCTATCCACCCCGATGACCAAGAGAAAACCACCTTTACATGTCCATGGGGAACTTTTGCATATAGGAGGATGCCATTTGGGTTGTGTAATGCACCCGCCACCTTCCAAAGGTGTATGATGGCTATCTTTTCGGAATACATAGAAAATATCATGGAAGTGTTCATGGATGATTTCTCTGTTTATGGTTCTTCTTTCGATGATTGCTTGGCTAACTTGTCACTAGTATTACAAAGATGTGAGGAGACAAATCTTGTCTTGAATTGGGAAAAATGCCACTTCATGGTAAGTGAAGGTATCGTGTTAGGACACTTGGTGTCTAACCGTGGCATTGAGGTTGATAGGGCCAAGATTGAAACGATAGAGAAGTTGCCACCACCTACCTCGGTGAAAGGGGTAAGGAGTTTCTTAGGGCATGCCGGTTTTTACCGGAGGTTCATTCAAGATTTCTCTAAGATTTCTAAACCTCTCACTAACCTACTAATGAAGGATGTTGAATTTGTCTTCTCCAAAGATTGCCTTGAAGCTTTTTGTAGGTTGAAGAACGCTTTGATCTCCGCACCTATAATGCAACCTCCGGATTGGAGTTTTCCGTTTGAGATCATGTGTGATGCAAGCGATGTAGCCATTGGGGCTGTTTTAGGGCAAAGGAAGGATGGGCGAATTCATGCCATTTATTATACTAGCAAGACGCTAGATGATGCCCAACTCAACTATGCCACAACCGAGAAAGAGTTGCTAGCGGTAGTGTATGCCTTTGAGAAGTTTCGGTCATATCTTATTGGAGCGAAAGTCATAGTCTATACGGATCATGCTGCGATCCGTTATCTCCTTACCAAGAAGGATGCCAAGCCTAGGTTGATTCGGTGGATCCTTCTTCTTCAAGAGTTTGATTCGGAAATCCGGGACAAGAAGGGATCCGAGAACTCCGTGGCGGATCACCTTAGTAGACTCCCACCGATAGAACTTGAGAGAGATGACATCCCGATTGATGACTCATTCCGGGATGAGCAATTGCAAATGGTGGAGGAATGCTTGTTCCAAGTGTCTAGGGGAAGTGAGCCATGGTACGCCGACATTGTGAACTATCTTGTGTGTGAGGAAGTGCCTCCCGGTTTGACATATGCCCAAAGGAAGAAGTTCTTCAAGGATGTGAGACACTACTATTGGAGTGAGCCACTTTTGTTCAAAAGAGGGCCGGATGGAATGTTTAGGAGATGCATACCAGAAGATGAAGTGGAGAGTGTGATCCGGCATTGCCATTCCTTGCCATGTGGAGGGCATGCTAGCTCACACAAGACATGTGCTAAAGTGTTGCAATCGGGTTTCTTTTGGCCAAGCTTGTTCAAGGATGTGCAATGTTTTGTAGTAGCTTGTGATGCTTGCCAAAGGACGGGCAACATCTCAAGGAGGAATGAGATGCCCTTGAACAACATCCAAGAGGTAGAGATATTTGATGTGTGGGGTGTGGACTTCATGGGGCCATTCCCTTCTTCATGTGGCAACCTCTACATCCTATTGGCGGTTGACTATGTTTCGAGATGGGTGGAGGCAATCGCCTCTCCTACAAATGACGCCAAGGTCGTGGTGCGGTTCTTCAACCGAGTGATCTTTCCTAGGTTTGGAACACCTAGGGTGATCATAAGCGATGGAGGGAAGCACTTCACCAATAGGAATTTTGGAGCACTTTTGGCCAAGTATGGGGTGACTCATAAGGTGGCAACACCTTACCATCCCCAAACTAGTGGCCAAGTGGAGATCTCCAACCGGGAGATCAAGGCCATTCTTGAAAAGACGGTATCAAGGACGAGAAAAGATTGGGCTATGAAGCTCGATGATGCCTTGTGGGCATATAGGACCGCCTTCAAAACACCAATTGGCACAACTCCTTACAAGTTGGTCTATGGAAAGTCTTGCCACATTCCGGTAGAGATGGAGCATCGAGCATATTGGGCTATAAGGTGGCTAAATTTTGATCTAAAGGAGGCCGGAGAAAAGCGGTTGCTAGACATAAACGCCCTTGAGGAGATCCGGTTGGATGCATATGAGAATGCTCGGATCTACAAGGAGAGAACCAAGCGATGGCATGATAAGAGGATCATTCCAAAGGAGTTGAGTGAAGGCGATCTTGTCCTTCTCTTCAACTCGAGGCTGCGGCTCTTCCCCGGAAAGCTCAAATCAAGATGGACCGGGCCATATGTGGTGAAGAAGATCTTTCCTTATGGAGCGGTAGAGATAGGAGGAGATCATTGTGGTGACTTCAAGGTGAATGGGCATCGATTGAAGAAGTACATTGTTAGCATGAAATATTGTGATATTTTAGGCACGTTTTCTAAATGTATTTGATTCATATTGATAGTCTTTGATTGATCTTTGTGCATATGTGAGCTAGTATTACCTATATTTTCGATATGGATGTCTACACTAGTTCTATGTTGATTATAGGTGATTTGGAGCTATTTCCGAACGGAATCGAGCAAAGGAGAGTTGAGTTGATATGTCCATAGATCGAGGACACTTTTTGGAAGCAATTTGGAGTCTTAGATTGAGGAATGCACGAGTTTAGGGAAGAATCACGTTCTTACCCTAAATTACGCCCTAAAATACGGCCGTGTCACAAACCACGTTCAGAATTACGGCCGTGGATTCAGAGTCAGAATTCGATGTTCATTCCAGGGGATTCTACGGCCGTGGAACTAACCGTAATTGTTTCCACGCCCTAGAATTACGGTCGTGGAATCTTCCACGACCGTGATCTTGGCGAATCTTCTCGCCACACTTCGAAGCCACGATCTTTTGAAGATTGGGCCGGGCCGACACTTTGCCCTGCATTATAAAAAGACGGAAGAAAGGAGATTCCGTCATGCCTGCTTAGGATCCCGCTTAGGAGCAACGCTTAGCAACACACAAACCCTCATCTTAGAGGTATTTGGGAGATCTCATTGAAGATCAAAGTTCGTAGTGGAGAGTTGCTGTTGTGATCTTCAGATTTGTGGAAGATCGAAGTTCTTGGAAGATTTTGCAAGAAGATCTCTCTTCTTGTTTAGGTTTGATTCGGAAACGGATTGACATCCCGTTTCTCTTCTTTCCTAAGGTTGTGATTGTTTACTCCGTTTTGAATCTTTTGATAAACATTTGTTCTTGATTGTGATCTTGAGATTTGTTTGAAGATTATTGATAGTTCTTGAAAGTTCCCATCTTTTATCCTTTAATTCTTGAATTGATATCAATATGACTGTTATTGGCTAAAAACCCTTAACAATTCTAAGGTGAAGGGTTGATAGTTGTGGCATAGGTGATGATAGATCAATCGCAAACAGATTAGACCCTGAGAGTTAGAGAGAATCGCCGACAACCCTAAATTACGGTCTGTTCTTGAGTCCACGGCCGTGGAACCTCAAGAACTAACCGTGATTTCCCTTTAGTTTACGAACTTGCTTTTACTTTAATCCAAAGTTAAAGATTTGCTTTAGCTTAGTCTAGACTTGTCTTTTCTAGGTGGTAGTGAAGCCTCAACAACCTCTACCTCGATTGTGAGCCTCAACAACCTCAGTCGGTTAAGTTAGTCTTGATCTTTAGATTATAAGTTTGGGTATTTGACACTAATTCTCATCTCTAGAATCTTTCTATATTGAGCCTCAACAACCTGTATAGAGAGTGCTTTGTAGGTGAGTTACATAAGGTTTTTGGAACCTCAACCGTACGATTACCTTACATTAGTATACCTTTGCATATCTCCACTCTGTCTTTACATCATTAGTATATCTTGAATCTATTGCCGCAATTGGATACCTGAAACTTTAGGATTGTTGTTTTCCCAATATCTGCAAAACTCCTATATTTACTCGCTTGATAACCTGCAATCAAGTTCGCTCCACCCAAATCCCTGTGTTCGATACTCTGGAATTCTTGCTTAACTACGTCGATCCGTACACTGCGGGTTCGCTTGCTTGATTCTAGTTTTATAAATTTAAAACTTATTTGCACACACCTCTAGGGGCGAACAAGTTTTTGGCGCCGTTGCCGGGGATTTGGTTTAGGCCGAAGTCGGTTATTGGTTGTCAAGCTTGGGAGCTTTTGTTTTTCTTTTAATCTTTTGGTATGAGTTTTTGAGTTTTCAGATTTTCCAATGGATGGAAGCAGCTTTGTAACGGCGAGGAACGAAATATGGAGCCTCAGAGCTGAACTTAATGAATCTTTGGAGCAACATAGACTCAGGAAAAAATCCTTGGAAAGAGAGAGATGGAGAAAGAAAGAGGTAGCTAAATGGAAGGAGAATAGACATTTGCTGGATTATTTTTCATTTTTTTTCAATGAACAAAATGAAAGAGAGGAAGCTATTAAGAAGGAGCTTGAAATCTGGGAGGAGCTCTATACCGCTCGCGAGGTATATGAACAACCTCTTGAAGATCAACTTGAATCAAAGATCAAGCAATCAATGAAGGATCTCGATGACCTTGAAAGAAAATTGATCCTTGCTGAAATTGCTCGACTGGAGGAAGAAGCGGAACACCTAGACCCAATTGCTAATATTGTGGTCAAGATTGAAGAAGAGTCGATTGTGCTGGATAAAGAGGAAGAAGTGGAGAACCTTGTCCAAATTACCGAAACTATGGCCAAGGTTGAAGAAGATCCAGCTGAGTTGGGAGATATTTCATGTGTGGATCATCATCCCAACATGAAACTTGTCTCAAGCCTTGAAGAACTTAACAAGGTACATTCTCTTTCAGGAATGCTCCGGAGAGTTGGAGGTCTCTTCCAAAAGAACCTCCTAAAGTGAAGATGAAGCCTCCATTGAAATTGTTGGAAGAAGATGCTCCTTGGACTACAAGGAGTAAATTTGGCAAGAGCTTCAACGCCAATGCCAATAAGTGTTTTTTGTTCAAGTATGGGGTCATTCACATGACGAAGACCATACATCATCCCCAAGTTGGAGATGGGGAAGCTAAGAGGATTCTCGAGAAACTAATTTCTCGATCTAGGAAAGGATGGGATGCAAGGCTGAATTATGTCCCATTAAAGCATAGGAAAGCTAGGAGGATTCCGGTAAGAATCAAACCGTACAAGCTTGTACGTGGGAGATCTTACCACTTGCCGGTGAAATTAGGAACCGGAGATTTTTTGGAAGAGTTTAATGATGGATTTGAAGAGCAATCCAAGATGTTCAAGGTGTATTGAGTCATCTATGGACATAGGTCCAGCTAGCGACATTAAACCAAGCGCTTCTTGGGAGGCAACCCAAGGTAATGAATCCTTTTCCCTTTTCTTTCTTAGATTAGAGTAGTTGTTTTTGCTTGTTTTTCTTCGATACCTTCCGGTATGTTTGTGTTTTTGGATGTCAGGAATAAGGAATAAGCAAGAGAAGATGAGAAAAGTCGAAAAGATTGACGAAACTTGGACTCGTGTCGAGAGCAACAGAAAGTTCCACGGCCGTGGTTTTGGCCGTGGAAATTCCCGACCCGGAAAAAAAAAAAAAAAAAAAAAAAAAAAATTTTTTTTTTTTTTTTTTTTTTCGAAAAAAATTTTCGGCGGAAAGACGTTCCCCTTCTTCCTTCTTTGACGTCGATTGGAGTATTCAGAATTCCCTATTGAGCTTCTATAGATTCCCATCACCACCGGCAGATTGATGATTCGTCTTGCCTAATTCGTCATCTTACATTGTGAGTATCCTTTTCCATCTTTTCTTTTCTTCACATTGGGGACAATGTGAGTTTTAAGTATGGGGTGGAGGTATTTGCAATACCATTTACATGTTTTATGTCTTGCATCATATGATTTTGAAATTTTTGAAAAATTTTAAAATTTTTTGTGCCTCTAGAATGGATATGATCTCTATGATGAACATTGTTTTGTGGAATAGCTATGATGATTTTGATATGATTGAATTGATTTATGACATATGTGGGATTTGAATACTTTGTTAGAACTTCATGCATGTTTGATAATTCGCTTTCATTCTAAATCATGTTAAGTGTTGAAGGTTGAAACCGCATATAAGTTCTTACACTTCTTATTGAAATGATTAAGGCACTTCGATTTTCTTACTTCTTTCTTTGATCACTTAGCCCCTCAATGAAAATAATTGCCTCCTTTACCTATCCGGGAATTAGGAAGAGTTGATTTTTGGCATGTTTGATGTGGGAGGGCTATGAAAGCAATACTTTGCATTCAAAGGAATAGAAAGAAATTATAGGTTTGGGGAAGTCAATCATGATGATGAGTAACTCGGCACCATTCACATAGCCGGGTGTTTGTGTCTTGCCAAAGTCGGATTGAGCGATATTCCTAGCGGATTATGGTATGTGCGCTAAGGGTTTGAGGCATCTCATAAAATTGAGAAACGCCAATCTCCTAGGCTTCGGTTTTTGTGCACCTCTATCCATAACTCCAAAAGTAAAGTCGAAAAATGAAAAGAAGAGAGCGAAGCTCTAAGTTGAAAGTGCTGCGGAAACCGCAAAAGAAAAAGTAGAAGAGTTGGGTTATTCCTTTTCCCGGATTCATGCACCACATCCCTTATAAGTTTCCTCCTTTCCGCATTCTTGACCTTACTTGAAAGTCCTTAAGATCATTGGAATGTGTTTGGCTTTGTGGTCTAAATTGGATTCCTCATGATTGATTTTGATATATTGCAAGTTATGATGCATGTTATGATTTTCTTACAAAGTATGATTATCCTTTCCATGCTATATTTCCTTTCGACCATATGACGATTATCATTAGTTATGAAGCAACTATTTGAGGGTGATCTATGAATAGAAGCACAACCAAAATATTGTGGTTTTTCTTTATTTTTGCATATTCATAATCCATATCATCTTGTATTTTAAGTTTGAACCTTGCTTGGGGACAAGCAAGAGGCAAGTATGGGGTATTTTGATGACATGAATTATGACCTATTTTTAGGCATGTATTTATATAGATTTTCCCTTAATTTTGCATGCATAGACATACATTCATGACATTTATGGTTATATTTACCTACTTTGCAAGAATAGAGGTCTACACAGAGTTTTATTGCATTTGTAGGTAATTTGGCGAATTATGGAACAAAAATGGCACATTTAAGGATTAAGCCTTGAAGCGGGACAAAAAGGAGCATAAAAGGAATTTAGGACGCGCCAAAGTATTTTCTGATACCATCGGACGCGGCCCAAAGTATTCTCTGATACCGTCGGACGCGGCCCAAAGTATTCTCTGATACCGTCTGACGCGCCAAAGTATTTTCTGATACCTTATGACGCGGCCCAGAGTATCTTCTGATACCAGCGGATTCGACTTCTTTTCAGTCCAAATATTTAGGGTTTTATCTTAAAAACTCTAGATTTATCCCTACATATATTCGATAGCCTTCAACATTTGAAGGGAGCCAATTTCTCCAAGGGGAGACTAAAAGGAGTCAATTTCTCCGAAGGACGGTGACAGCCCCGGGACTTGGAGTTAAATTCTCCAAAGGATACTTAGAGAGGCAGACTTGGAGGTCTTGCTATTTGGAGGGAAGATTTGGTGAAGGACGCACTTCCCTTTTTGCGAAGTTGGAAGATTTTAGGGTTTTATTTGAAGGCGGATTGACATCCCGTTCTTCTTTGTTCCTTGAGATTTGTGAGAGATTCTTACTCTATCCTACATCTATTGAACGCAAGTTACTTTTGAGTTTTATTGACATTGGTTTTGTGTTTGTTATTGAGATTTCAAGGTTTTACCTTTTCTCCTTTTCATATTTGATATTTGATTCTATGACTATGATTATTGGCTAAAACCCTTTAGCAATTCTAAGGTGAAGAGTTGATAGTTGTGGCTTAGATAATGATAGATCGATTGTAATTTGATTGGACCCTGAGAGTTAGAGAAATATCGTCGACACCCTAAATCACGGCCTGTTCTTAGGTTTCCACGGCCGTGATTCTCAAGAACTACCCGTGATTTACTTTAGTTTACGAACTTTGCTTTTACTTTAATCCAAAGTTAAAGATTTGCTTTAACTTAGTCTTGGCTTGCCTTTTCTAGGTGGTAGTGAAGCCTCAACAACCTCTACCTCGATTGTGAGCCTCAACAACATCAGTCGGTTAAGTTAGTCTTGATCTTTAGATTATAAGTTTGGGTATTTGACACTAATTCTCATCTCTAGAATCTTTCTATATTGAGCCTCAACAACTTGTATAGAGAGTGCTTTGTAGGTGAGTTACATAAGGTTTTTGGAACCTCAACCGTACGATTACCTTACATTAGTATACCTTTGCATATCTCCACTCTGTCTTTACATCATTAGTATATCTTGAATCTATTGCCGCAATTGGATACCTGAAACTTTAGGATTGTTGTTTTCCCAATATCTGCAAAACTCCTATATTTACTCGCTTGATAACCTGCAATCGAGTTCGCTCCACCCAAATCCCTGTGTTCGATACTCTGGAATTCTTGCTTAACTACGTCGATCCGTACACTGCGGGTTCGCTTGCTTGATTCTAGTTTTATAAATTTAAAACTTATTTGCACACACCTCTAGGGGCGAACAAGTTTTTGGCGCCGTTGCCGGGGATTTGGATTCGTCCGAATCCGGTAGCCGGTTGTCAAGCTTGGGAGCTTACTCTCGTTATTTGATTTGTCTTTGAGTGCATGCGCAGGTCTAGGAACACCGAAGATCTCTTACCTCTTGATCAAGAGCTAGAGAAAACCTTGAGACAAAGGCGCAAGGAAAAGAAGATGGCTGAAGAAAACGAACGCAATCTTCAAACGGAGTTGGCGGAGAAGGAAGCTCAACTCCGATGGAATGAGACTCTCCGCCAGGATGAGATGGATCGTCATCAATCTCAAGTTAACGGTCTACAAGACATGCTTTTCCAAATGAGGATAAAGATGAGCGACCTTGAAGATAAGGTAGGCAAGAAGTCCTCGAGAAGGAGATCAAGGTCTAGAAGAAAAAGCCACTCATCCGCTGATGATAGTGATTCTTCCATGCCACCGTTAGAAGAGATTGATCCCACGATCAATATAAATTCCTTCAATCCACAAGGAGCTACTAATCGCCGCATCCCACCAAGGAATGCGAGAGTCGAACGTGTGGATAATGAGCCAAGAACTCTTGGCCAGCGGATGGATCCAACACAACAACCACGCCGCTTGTGTGTGAATTTTGATGCTGAAGATGTGCAAGGGTTTAGTTTTAACCCTCAAGTTATCACTCTTGTTCGCCAAAGCCAATTTGGTGGTACAAGCGCTGAATCTCCACACCAACACTTGCAAAACTTTGAGTGTATGATGGAGACGATGAGACCGAAGAACGCCACTACCAACAACTATAAGCTCAAACCTTTCTTTTTCTCCTTGAAAGGGAAAGCGTTATCTTGGTACCAAGCTCTTCCTAATGGGAAACTAGACACGTGGGAAGACCTTTCCGCAGAGTTTCTCACCAAATTCTTTCCGCCTTCCAAAACGGCGGAACTTAGAGGTAAGATTAATGCTTTTTCTATGAGACCTAACGAAAGTTTGTTTCAATCTTGGGAAAGGTTTCAGGATTTGCTATTGGATTGCCCTCATCATGGCATATCCAAGCTTGCCTTGCTGGAGATTTACTACAAGGGGCTGGATGCGGGAACGCAATTCAACCTCCAATCCCTCTCATGTGGAACGTTCATGGACATGAGAGAAGATGACGCTTGGGACTTCATTGAGAAGCAAGCAAGAGTCATAGAGAAGTATTCCCACCGGAAGGTGGAGGGAAATCGTGTGGAGCAAGGAGCAAAGCTCACACATGAAGCTCAAAATCAGATTTTCTCCCTCAACAATGAGATCAAAGAGTTGAAGGAGGCTATCAAGACCAACTTCCCAAAGCAACAAGAGAAGGATGTTGGCTATTTGGGCAACAACAACGGCGGTGATAACACCAACCGCAACAACAATAACTGGAACAATAACCGGAATAACAATTGGAATGGAAACAACAACAACCGGAACAACAACAATTGGAACAACAATTGGGGTTCAAACAACAACAATTGGCGCTCCAATCAACAAAATTCCGGTAACTCCTATCCTTCCAATTCCAATTCACTAACTCCACCCTCCTCTTCGTCTACTCCTTTGAAAAGCCAGGGGCAATCATCTAATGGAGGCAACAATACGGGAAAAGAGAAGTCCGATCCCATGTTGGAAACTATCTTGGGAAAGCTTCAAGGGTTGGAGAACCGCATCATCAAGGTTGATGATCAAATTTCGAAGGTTGACAAAGCTCAAAAAGTTTTGGAAAACCAATTGTTCAACCACGCGGAGGAAGTCCCTAGAAATCAAGGGAAACTTCCAGGAAAGACGGAGGACAACCCTAAGGGAAGGGTAATGGCGATTACATCTAGGAGCGGAGTGACTACCACCGATCCGCAGCCTACGTTCGTTGAAGTCCCCGTAGAGAAGGACAAAGAAAAGGGGAAGGAGAAGGAAGATGTCTATGTTCCTCCTCCAACTTTAAAACCTCCCCTACCGTTCCCTCAATCTAGAGCGCGAGCGCGCCTAGACAAGCAATTCGGTAAGTTCATAGAACTCATGAGCAAGCTGCATATTAATATACCCTTCATTGATGCTATTGTTGGTATGCCGGCTTATGGCAAGTTCTTGAAGGAGCTTCTCTCTAACAAGAGGAAGCTAGAAGACTTCGGTGAAGTCAAGATGAGTTCGGATTCTTCGGATCTCATCAAGACTATGAAGGAGAAAATGCCCCCAAAGTTGAAGGATCCGGGGTCATTTTGCATTCCCATTGGAGTGGGAGATGTCACATATGACGCTTTGTGTGACTTAGGAGCAAGTGTGAGCATCATACCACTTGCATTGTGTAGGAAGATTGGTTTAGGCGATCCTAAACCGGTCAAGATGACGTTATACATGGCGGATCGATCCATCACTCGCCCCGTCGGAATTGTAGAAGACGTCCCGGTCAAGCTAGGTAAATTCTTTGTCCCTATTGATTTTGTCGTGCTTGACATTCCTGCAGATAGTCCGGTCCCGATCATACTGGGAAGACCGTTTCTTGCAACTTCCGGCTGCATGGTCGATTGCAAGAATGGGAGACTCGCTTTTGATATTGGGGAAGAGAAAGTAGAGTTCGTTCTTTCCACTCTAGTGAAGGAGCCAATCTTTGATGAGGATATTTACAATATCCAAGATGAAGAAGGTTTGTCTAGGGAGGAGGTAAGTGCGATTCTCTTTAACGATCCGTTACAAAAGGTTATTACTATGAGTCTAACCAATGTAGGAGAAGAAGAAGAGTGCAAAGAGGAAATTGAAGCCTTGGAAGCACAAGAAGAGATGCATGAAGTGGAGCTTGAGAAACTCCACGATGAGGCTGAGAATACTAGAATCCACGGTCATACCCTGTATTCCACGACCGTGGATTCCACGACCAAAATCGACTTCCATTCCAGAGGATATTACGGCCGTGGAACACAAGAGGAGACCGTAATTTTGACCGTGGAAGAGGGTGACCGGCATACTTCTTCAACTTCTTCTAATTCTTCTCCAACCCATTCAACATCCTTAGAAACTTCTAAGGAAACATCGGAAGCTCCTCAAGGATCATTGGAAGCTCCGAAAGCAATGGAACTCAAACCACTTCCTACTCATCTAAGGTACGCTTTTCTTGGATCTAATTCCACCTTTCCGGTTATCGTTAGTTCTAAATTAAGCATAGATGAACATGAACAGCTCATGATTGTCCTTAGGAAACATAGAAAAGCCATAGGCTATACTATTGAGGACTTAGTAGGAATTAAACCCTCCCTATGCATGCATAAGATACTAATGGAGGAGGACTTTAGAACTTCAAGACAACCTCAAAGGCGGTTGAATCCGACCATGAAGGAGGTTGTCAAGAAGGAAATTCTTAAACTTCTTGATGCAGGTATCATCTATCCTATCTCCGATAGCAAGTGGGTGAGCCCGGTTCAAGTAGTTCCGAAGAAGGGAGGAATGACGGTCATCACCAATAAGAACAACGAACTCATTCCTACCCGAACCGTAACTGGATGGCGAATGTGTATAGACTACCGCAAGCTCAACAACGCAACGCGGAAGGATCACTTTCCATTGCCATTCATTGATCAGATGCTTGAAAGGTTAGCACAACATTCATACTTTTGCTACCTTGACGGTTATAGTGGCTTCTTCCAGATTCCGATACATCCGGATGATCAAGAGAAGACCACATTCACGTGCCCTTGGGGTACGTTTGCCTATAGGAGAATGCCGTTCGGGCTTTGCAACGCCCCAGCCACCTTTCAACGGTGCATGATGGCCATCTTCTCCGAATATGTAGAGGAAATCATGGAAGTCTTCATGGACGACTTCTCCGTTTACGGTTCCTCTTTTAACGATTGTCTTTCTAACCTTTCTCTTGTTTTGCAAAGATGTGAAGACACTAACCTAGTTCTTAATTGGGAGAAGTGTCAGTTTATGGTTAAGGAAGGAATCGTATTAGGTCACTTAGTCTCTAGTAGAGGATAAAGGTAGACAAGGCTAAGATAGAGACCATAGAGAAACTTCCCCCCCCAATTTCAGTGAAAGGGATAAGAAGTTTCCTAGGACATGCTGGATTTTATAGACGTTTCATTAATGACTTTTCTAAGATATCAAAACCTCTCACTAATCTATTGATGAAGGATGCGGTTTTTGAGTTTTCACAGGAATGTCTAGATGCGTTCAACACCATTCAGCAAGCTCTAATTTCAGCACCCATTATCCAACCCCCGGATTGGACTCTCCCCTTCGAGATTATGTGTGATGCTAGTGACGTAGCCATTGGAGTTGTTCTTGGGCAACGAAAGGAAGGACGAACCCACGCCATATACTACGCTAGCAAGACGCTAGACGAAGCTCAGCTCAACTACGCCACTACGGAAAAGGAGTTTCTAGCCATTGTCTACGCTATTGACAAGTTTCGCTCTTATCTTGTAGGTGCAAAGGTGATAGTCTACACGGATCATGCTGCGATCCGGTACCTCCTTGCGAAGAAAGATGCGAAGCCAAGGCTGATTAGATGGATTCTTCTCCTACAAGAATTCGATCTTGAGATCCGCGACAAGAAAGGCTCGGAAAATACTGTTGCGGATCATTTGAGTCGTCTAACACATCTAGAGGACGACCACTTGCCCATTGATGACTCCTTTCCGGACGAACACCTACATATCATAGAGGAGTGCATCAAGGTAGTCTCCAAAGGTAACGAACCATGGTTTGCTGATTTCGTTAACTATTTGGTTTGCCAGGAGATACCACCCGGACTGTCATACGCACAAAGGAAGAAGTTCTTCAAGGACGTCCGGGAATACTATTGGAATGAGCCTCTCCTCTTTAAGAGAGGTCCGGATGGCATCATCCGGCGATGTGTGCCGGAAGATGAGATGCAAAGTGTCATCCGCCATTGTCACTCACTACCTTGTGGAGGACACGCTAGTTCGAACAAAACTAGCGCAAAGGTATTGCAATTTGGATTCTATTGGCCTGCTTTATTTAAAGATGTGCAATCCTTTGTTTCTTGTTGCGATGCTTGTCAAAGAACAGGCAATATCTCTAGAAGGAACGAGATGCCCCTCAACAACATCCAAGAGGTGGAGATTTTCGACATTTGGGGAGTCGATTTCATGGGACCATTCCCTTCTTCTTGTGGAAACCAATACATATTATTGGCGGTAGACTACGTTTCTAGATGGGTAGAAGCAATTGCCTCTCCCACAAATGATGCCATGGTGGTGGTTAAGTTCTTCAACAAGACCATCTTTCCGCGATTCGGGACACCAAGGACGATCATTAGTGATGGAGGTTCTCACTTCATAGCCCGTCGCTTTGAAGCTCTTCTAGCCAAGTATGGGGTTACTCACAAGATCGCCACCCCTTACCATCCACAAACGAGTGGACAAGTTGAGATCTCAAATAGGGAGATCAAGGGAATTCTAGAGAAGACGGTTTCAAGGACTAGGAAGGATTGGTCCTTGAAACTAGATGACGCATTATGGGCGTACCGGACTGCATACAAGACTCCCATAGGAACCACACCATACAACCTTGTGTATGGGAAATCTTGTCATTTGCCGGTAGAGCTGGAGCACAAAGCGTTTTGGGCTATCAAATGGCTAAATTTCAGCATGAAGGAAGCGGGAGAGAAGCGTCTCCTAGACATCAACAAACTGGATGAGCTTCGCTTGAACGCCTATGAAAACGCCAAAATCTACAAGGAAAGAGCAAAGCATTGGCATGATAAGCATATCATTCCAAAGGACTTCAAAGAAGGAGATCAAGTTCTCCTCTTCAATTCAAGGCTTCGCCTCTTTCCAGGTAAGCTTAAATCCCGTTGGACTGGACCTTTTCTAATTAAGCGTATTTTCCCCCATGGTGCAGTTGAAGTATGGGGTGAAGCTAGCGGAAGTTTTAAGGTGAACGGCCAACGACTCAAGAAGTACTCGCCAGAACTCCAAGCTGAGGAGTTTGCACCTACCGCACTCGAATAAGTGCAAGACTGGTCTAGCTACGGACCTTAAACAAAGCGCTTCTTGGGAGGCAACCCAAGGTATTGCATTCTTGTTTTTGTTTTCGATTCATAGACTAGTTTAGAATAGACGTTTTTGCTTTATTTTGCCTCGATTTCTTCCGGTATGTTCGTGTTTTTGGATGTAGGATCGATAGAAAAGGAGAAAGGAAGGATAATGTCGAAGAAAAGTGACGAAATTTGGACTTTGAAGCTTTACAGAAAGTTCCACGGTCTAAATTACGGTCGTCATAGCTACAGTGGCCGTAATTTTCAAAAGCCTTTGAAAAATCACAAAAACCACGGGTCCGTACACTTCCACGGCCGTGGAATGCCTCGACAGACCGTAATTTTTGGAAATTTTGCCGGCCGCTATAAAACCCACATTCTTCACACACTTAACCAAAATTTCCCCAATTCCACGACCTAGAAACCAAAAACCCGCAGCCTCTTCCAATTCTTCATTCTCTAATCGTTTCCAACGATTCTTCGCCCTAAACTGCAGCAAATCCAACCACGAACAGGATCCAAGCAACAAATCGAGTGGAAATCGATCAACAAACACGCATTTTGGATTTTTCAATCCGAAAAAAAGAGGTTATTTCTTTCTTCTCGATTTTAGCGGATTTAGTTCGTTTTTGCTATAGTTTTTTAGGAAGAACTGATAAAGACCGGAAGGAATTAGATTAGGACTGCTTGCTGTGGTGATTGTTGGTGAATTTGCTGAGATTCACGAATTTTTGAGACGAATCACGGTCGCTGGGTAAACCACGGCCGTAATTCCCCAAGAACAGACTGTGGTTTTTGCTGAAAATGGATTTCGTAAGGAGAGTTTCAGGAAGGATAAAGGAGAAGAAAGGGAACCAAAATAAGAAAAGAAAGGGCAACCCCTCCACCTCTAGGGCACCACCACCCTCATCTCCCTCACTACCATCCTCACCCTCACCTCCATCTTCACCTCCTCACCCTAGCATCCCGACCATACATGAGAACCACCTTGTAGCACTTGACCGGATCAAGGAGAGGACAGTGATAGGTCCTAGGTATTTGTTGTTGGAGGATCTACATCCTCTTAACATAGTTGATGACCTTACATGGTTCTTGGATAGAGCCGGATTGCTTGTCTTCACGAACATTCGTGAAGACGCCTATGAGGAAATCACCCGAGAGGTTGTGACGTCTTTCGAGCACAGCCATGTTGATAGGACCGTCTCCTTCCGTCTCATGAATCGAGACTATCAGTTGAGTATAGTTGAGTTTGGGACCATTTTCGGGTTCCATGAGACCTACAATGGTCGATTTCCGAGCGGAGTTTACCCCAAGGATTTTTGGGAGGAACTAGCCATGATTTACGCCGACGAGGACCGTTGGCAACCCGCCGATACCAAGGCTAGATTGATGTACCATCTAGCCTTGAAGATAGCTCACCGTGTTCTTTCGGAGTGTCTCTTTCCTAGGACGGAGACGCCCCAAAAGATCAAGACGGATAAGCTATTCTTGCTCTACTGTATGCTTTACGGTCGCCGCACAGATTGTGCTACTCTTTTGGCGGCTACGATGAGTAAACTGAAGAACAAGAAGAAGGGGAACATTGGATATGGTGGGATAGTGACCCACATGGCTAGGACATTTGGTGTGGATTTTTCAGCTTGCACCCGCATACCCGCCGTACCTCTAGGATTACATGCATTCATGGTTAGGGGACTCATCTTCCCCACACATAGAGGTCCGCCTTATGCGGGCATGCCTTGGGAGAGTAGGACAGGCAGGGGTATTGAGTGGCTGCCAGAGTATTCCATTGTGGCGGGACGCCACAATTGGAAGGAGACGTTCGCTGTGATGCATGCGAACAGGCTTGTAGCTCCCCCTTACGTTCCACCACCAGTTGTGGATGAGGAGGAGATGGGAGAGCAGTACGAGAGTGGTGGAGGAGCGGAGCAGGAGTTCGGCACGTTTCCGGATCAGCCGGAGGCGGCCCCGGATGTACCTAGGCGCTCTCCACGCCCAGCTAGAGCTTCAGGCTCGTCATCTCGCCGCGCCAGCGTGAGTGAGAGGCCCACGTGGATGACTACACCTCCCACTTGGTACGACACACCCCCTCCTTGGTCCACGACGCAGCCAGCAGTACCACCGCCACCACCAACACCAGCACCAGCCGATGCCCCCGCATGGTATGATCACGCCCCGGGATGGTATGAGAGGATGCCGGATTGGGCTACCGGACTTTCAGAGAGAGTCGGAGCGCTAGAGATCCGGGCGGATGCTAGAGACGGACGCCTAGACGACCTTGACCACATGATGAGGGACGTCTACCGCCAGCAGTTTGGGCGGTTCTATGATCCGAGTTTCTCTCCATTCCCACCTCCACCGGCGCCGCAGTGATCGATGCATGACCGTTCGTTTTAGACATTCCCGCCACCACTTGTGAGTTTCTTTTTCTTATCTTTCTTTTGTTCTTTCTTGTGAACATTAGGGACAATGTTCGTCCTAAGTATGGGGTGGGATGTACTAAATAGTTTGTAATAACTCTACTCTCTATGTTGCTTTCATTTCAAGACTATCATTGCATATTCATTATGTGTTACACGTTTCATTCTTGCATTGCATGAAAAAGAACTTTAAAAACCCATAAAAATTGAAAAATTTTGAAAATTTTGTGCTTCTAATGAATTGATATGATTTCCATGATAATCACTACTTGCGAATTGAGTTTGATGACAATTGCATGCTTAAAAGGATTGTAAATCGAAAAAGAATTTGAATGAATGAATTCTACCTCTTTTGCAAGTTTTATAATGTGAAAACATTGCCTAAATCATGTTGAGAAATTGAAGTTGAAATCACATTATAAGTTCCTATACTTCTTGTTGAAATGATTAAGGCAATTTGATACTTTCTTTCCTCTTTCTTTGATCATCTAACTCCTCATTGAAATATTAGCCTCCTTTACCTATCCGGGAACTTGGAAAAGTGAATGAGAAAAAGGAATGTTTGATGTGGGAGGGCCATGAGAGCAATTATTTGCAATCAATTAAATAGAAAGAAATTATAGGTTTGGGGAAGTCAATCATGACGATGAGTAACTCGGCACCATTCACATAGCCGGGTGTTTGTGTCTTGCCAAAGTCGGATTGAGCGATATTCCTAGCGGATTATGGTATGTGCGCTAAGGGTTTGAGGCATCTCTTGCAATTTTGAGAAACGCCAATCTCCTAGGCTTCGGTTTTTGTGCACCTCTATCCATAACTCCAAAAGTAAAGTCGAAAAATGAAAAGAAGAGAGCGAAGCTCTAAGTTGAAGTGTTGCGGGAACCGCATAAGAAGAAGAAGGTAGTTGTCCACTTTCCCGGATTTATGCACCACTTTCCCTTAAAGTTTTCCCTTCCCTTCCATACTCTAGACCTTTTCTTTGGAAGTCCTTAAGATCAAAAGAATGTTATATGACTTGGTGATCTAAATTAAAGCTTCTTATGATTGATTTTGATAATGTTTGAAGGTTATAATGCTTGTTTTGAGGTTAAATTGATTCATGAACTCTCTTTGCTTTTTACTCTTTAATTGAGTGTGTGAAAGTTTGATGAACGATTGAAGCGAGGTTTGAGAATGATCTATTCCTTAGAAGTCACATTCATCCAAAAGAAGGTACACATATTTCATCCTAACTCTTGTTTAAAGCTTTTTAAAAGACCTTGCTTAGGGACAAGCAAGTGCTAAGTATGGGGTTATTTGTTAGCATGAAATATTGTGATATTTTAGGCACGTTTTCTAAATGTATTTGATTCATATTGATAGTCTTTGTTTGATCTTTGTGCATATGTGAGCTAGTATTACCTATATTTTCGATATGGATGTCTACACTAGTTCTATGTTGATTATAGGTGATTTGGAGCTATTTCCGAACGGAATCGAGCAAAGGAGAGTTGAGTTGATATGTCCATAGATCGATGACACTTTTTGGAAGCAATTTGGAGTCTTAGATTGAGGAATGCACGAGTTTAGGGAAGAATCACGTTCTTACCCTAAATTACGCCCTAAAATACGGCCGTGTCACAAACCACGTTCAGAATTATGGCCGTGGATTCAGAGTCAGAATTCAATGTTCATTCCAGGGGATTCTACGGCCGTGGAACTAACCGTAATTGTTTCCACGCCCTAGAATTACGGTCGTGGAATCTTCCACGACCGTGATCTTGGCGAATCTTCTCGCCACACTTCGAAGCCACGATCTTTTGAAGATTGGGCCGGGCCGACACTTTGCCCTGCATTATAAAAAGACGGAAGAAAGGAGATTCCGTCATGCCTGCTTAGGATCCCGCTTAGGATCAACGCTTAGCAACACACAAACCCTCATCTTAGAGGTATTTGGGAGATCTCATTGAAGATAAAAGTTCGTAGTGGAGAGTTGCTGTTGTGATCTTCAGATTTGTGGAAGATCGAAGTTCTTGGAAGATTTTGCAAGAAGATCTCTCTTCTTGTTTAGGTTTGATTCGGAAACGGATTGACATCCCGTTTCTCTTCTTTCCTAAGGTTGTGATTGTTTACTCCGTTTTGAATCTTTTGATAAACATTTGTTCTTGATTGTGATCTTGAGATTTGTTTGAAGATTATTGATAGTTCTTGAAAGTTCCCATCTTTTATCCTTTAATTCTTGAATTGATATCAATATGACTGTTATTGGCTAAAAACCCTTAACAATTCTAAGGTGAAGGGTTGATAGTTGTGGCATAGGTGATGATAGATCAATCGCAAACAGATTAGACCCTGAGAGTTAGAGAGAATCGCCGACAACCCTAAATTACGGTCTGTTCTTGAGTCCACGGCCGTGGAACCTCAAGAACTAACCGTGATTTCCCTTTAGTTTACGAACTTGCTTTTACTTTAATCCAAAGTTAAAGATTTGCTTTAGCTTAGTCTAGACTTGTCTTTTCTAGGTGGTAGTGAAGCCTCAACAACCTCTACCTCGATTGTGAGCCTCAACAACCTCAGTCGGTTAAGTTAGTCTTGATCTTTAGATTATAAGTTTGGGTATTTGACACTAATTCTCATCTCTAGAATCTTTCTATATTGAGCCTTAACAACCTGTATAGAGAGTGCTTTGTAGGTGAGTTACATAAGGTTTTTGGAACCTCAACCGTACGATTACCTTACATTAGTATACCTTTGCATATCTCCACTCTGTCTTTACATCATTAGTATATCTTGAATCTATTGCCGCAATTGGATACCTGAAACTTTAGGATTGTTGTTTTCCCAATATCTGCAAAACTCCTATATTTACTCGCTTGATAACCTGCAATCGAGTTTGCTCCACCCAAATCCCTGTGTTCGATACTCTGGAATTCTTGCTTAACTACGTCGATCCGTACACTGCGGGTTCGCTTGCTTGATTCTAGTTTTATAAATTTAAAACTTATTTGCACACACCTCTAGGGGCGAACATACATCCCGGAAGCCCCGGTGGAAGTGATTGCCCCGCTTCACCTTGATTGAAACACTCCTGAATTTGGTCAAGCTAATGACCTTAAAGAAGCGCTTAACGGGAGGCAACCCATTGGTACATATTTTTCCCTTTCTTTTTCTTGCTTTTGCTTGATCTTACTCTTGGTGTGCTTTGTTTTTCCTTTGTGTTTTTGGGTGCTAGATCTTGTTGATTGTCATGAGTTATGAGATGTTGAAGGTCATGTGAAGGCCTCATGGAATGGTTGAAGAAGCAAGATCCGAGCACATGGACAAGGAAGAAAGCACCCAGGAAATCGGACTGTTCATGCACAAAATCGGCCGATTTTCCTGGGTTGCTTGGCCGATTTTTCCTCTGTAAAGAAAAGTGATGATCTCCAATCAAGCATGGGTGGAGCGGACGTGGAACTTGGACGGCTTGCGGTGCCAAGCGCGGGTTCCGACACCATAATGAACATCAAGAGCTCTCTACCATCCTTGATCGATCATCCACCATCATCATCCAATGAGAACCGAAATACCAAAGCATCACCAATTTTACATTGTGAGGACTCTCTTTCACTTCTTTATTTAGTCTACACATTAGGGACAATGTGTTTCTAAGTATGGGGTGGGGTTTTCATGATCACTTGCATGATTAGCATCTAGGATAGTTTAATTTTGTCACATGTTTCATTATGTCTTGCATTGTACATACATATTTCGAAAAATCAAAAAATTCAGAAAATTTTAATTAAAAATTTTAGTGCTTCTAGGCTTGGATATGACCCTAATGATGAACCTTGTCTTGTGGATTGGCTATGGATGGCCTTATGTGTTAAATTGATGAATGTATATGTGGACTTGAAGTACTTCTCTTGAAACCATGAATGATTTGTGATCATGAATGTTTGCCTTGATTGAATTGAGTATTGAAAGTCGAAATTGCATGCTAGTTCTTGCACATCATTTAGGAATGAATAAGGCAATTCATCTTTCTCTACTTCTCATCTTGATCATGTTGCTTGAGCACCTCAATTGAGATAAATTTGACCTCTTTTGACCCATCCGGGAATAGGAGCATGCTAGTGTGTTGATATGTGTGAAAAGCAAGTGTGGGGTGAAGTTGTTGATGAAAGAATGATGTGAATGAAATGCTGAAATTGTTGTGAAAGTGTAGACAAAAATATAGGTTTGGGGACGTTGGTTTAAATGACAAGTAACTCGGTACACTTCACATAATCGGGTGTTGGTGCCTTGCCAAAGTCAAATAAACCGATAGTCCTAACGAGCTTTGGTATGTGTGCCCGGTGTGGATGCATCTCGAAAATAGAAAAAGCCCGAGAATGGCCAATCACCAAGGTTTCGGCTTTTGTACACCAATGTCATTGTCTCAAAAATAAAAGAAAGAAAAGAAAATGAAGAAAAATATACACTTGAGGGAAGTTGATAAGAAAATTTGAAGTTGTGGTTGTTTAGTTCCTTTCCCGGATTAGCATCACATAGCCTAGAAAATTCCCACCTAATCACAACGTTTCTTGGCCTTCTATTTTACAAGTCCTTTTGACCTACTTGCATGTGTGTAAGACTAAGTGATTTAGATTGGACATGCTCATGCTCATCTTGACTTCTTCATCTTTACATTTCATCGCATGCTATCAAGTTAAGTGTAATTGTCTCTCCATGCTTTCATTTATTTGATGCATAATTGCTTGTCAATTGCCATGAAACATGACTATGAAGGTGATCCAAAATTAGAAGCACAACTCCAAAAGATTTTGCCATTTTTCTGCATGCATAAATCATGTCATCTCTTAGTCTATAGTTGGGAATTTGCTCGGGGACGAGCAAACCTTAAGTATGGGGTATTTTTGATAACAAGATTTATGACTTAGGATTAGGTAATCATTTAGATATATTTCTCACTCATTCATGCACGTTTTGGCATTGGTTCATGACGTCTTCGCTCAATCATGCACATTTCTAGAAAAGACGTCTACACTACCTTTTATCGGTTTTGTAGGTAATTCGGGGATCTATTGGACGTTAATCAATACATTTGAGGACCAAGCCTCATGATGGTACACATCCAAAGCCTTGGATGAGCATAATTGGATCAACAAAGGACACAAAGACCACCATTGGTGCAAGCAATGGAGCAACTCATGGCTAGACGATCATAGCATGCTTCTGTTGAAGAAAATCGACCTACACCCAGGAAAATCGGCCGATTTTTTTCCTCTGGGTCGATTTTTAAGCCTTTGACAGCTTAAGCCACGTGTCCCACGATCTCTTGTCCGTCCTTGCTCTTGGTGGAGAATATAAGTGGTCCTTCAGGTGGTTGCTGAGCACCCCCCCTCTCCCACACTCTCATTGACAGCTCATTTTGATCTTGGAAAAAGATTGGAGGAGAAGAAAAGCTCTCAAAGATTGAAGGAAGAAGAAGAACACCATTCTAAGAGTTTAGAGGGATTTTGAGTGATTTTGCAATCCTGGATTGAAGAACTAATTACAAGGATTGTTAAGAACGTTTTGAATCTTCATTTTAGAGTTTGTAAGTCTTGCTACAACTTGGATTTGGCTGAGATTTATTGATTTTGCTTACTCATCTTTCATTACTCATCTATGAACACCATGTATGCTTGTTTGATGATTTCGGATCTTGATATGCATATTATTGGCTAGTTTCTTGTGATTTTAGAGTGATGGATTGATGGTTATGGCTTGGGTGATGATAGGATGGACTTATATGTTAGTTTAGGATGATTTGTATGCAAGAAACCCACCCCAGGAAGAAAAATCGACCTGTTCATCAGATAAATCGGCCGATTTATCTGTAGAACAGCCCGATTTATTCTCCTGTTGCTCTTTAAATGATAAATCTGCATGTTGGGGTCCTTGGTTGTTTAAATCCTAGTGTTTATTAAGCCTAATTTAGCTTAGAATCACCTAATGCTACCAACCTAAGTGAGGGAAGAGATCTACCCGATGATTTCCGATCTTAGATACCTAAGATGATGAATGCTAGGTAGTAGTGAGCCTCATAAGCCGCTATTGGAATGAGTGTGCTAGGATTATTGCTTGAGATCTCCCTATTCCGAGACTTACCCGGTAAGGAGAGGGTTACCCTTAAGTAGTATCTAGTTTGTGTGGAATTCCTTACTCTAACCCCTAGAGACTTACCCGGTAATAGGAGTTTGATGCGGGATTAGTGAAGTGAGAGACCTACCCGTTAATTGCTTCCATTAGCGAAACATTCTTTCCCCAATACCGCAATTTGTCCTTAGAACCCTTAGAACCTTGAGTCCAATGCCATAACCGGAAATCTTGACCTCTAGAATCTACTTTTCTCTCTTGATCATATACTTGTGTTTTGTGTTACTTACTCGTTTGCTAGCTCAATTTGTTAGTTGTTTTATCACCTTGCTTGACTTGTGATCTTTGTTTGATCACCACAAAAACCAACAAAAACATTGCGTTTTCCATGTTCTTTGTTCCTCATCTTAACTTAGTCTAGATTTACACTATCTTTGATCATTGCTTGACTCGATTTCACCTTAGTCTTTGTGTTCGACCTCGGAATACTTACCTTTCTACAAACGTCCCGTACACTGCGGGTTCGCTAGGAGTTAGGATAAATATAACGAGTATAAATTTAAGACTTATTTCTTGGCCTTCTATTTTACAAGTCCTTTTGACCTACTTGCATGTGTGTAAGGCTAAGTGATTTAGATTGGATATACTCATGATCATCTTGACTTCTTCATCTTTACATTTCATTGCATGCTATCAAGTTAAGTGTAATTGTCTTTCCATGCTTCCATTTATTTGATGCATAATTGCTTGTCCATTGCCATGAAACATGACTATGAAGGTGATCCAATATTAGAAGCACAACTCCAAAAGATTTTGCCATTTTTCTGCATACATAAATCATGTCATCTCTTAGTCTATAGTTGGGAATTTGCTCGGGGACGAGCAAACCTTAAGTATGGGGTATTTTGATAACACGATTTATGACTTAGGTTTAGGTAATCATTAGATAGATTTCTCACTCATTCATGCACGTTTTGGCATTGGTTGATGACGTCTTCGCTCAATTCATGCACATTTCTAGAAAAGACGTCTACACTACCTTTTATCGGTTTTGTAGGTAATTCGGGGATCTATTGGACGTTAATCGATACATTTGAGGGCCAAGCCTCATGATGGTACACATCCAAAGCCTTGGAGGAGCATAATTGGAGCAACAAAGGACACAAAGACCACTATTGGTGCAAGCAATGGAGCAACTCGTGGCTAGACGAGCATAGCATGTTTCTGCTGAAGAAAATCGGACCAACTAGCAGATAAATCGGCCGATTTAATCCACTAGGTCGATTTTTGGGCCTTTGACAGCTTAAGCCACGTGTCCCACGATCTCTTGTCCGGCCTTGCTCTTGGTTGAGAATATAAGTGGTCCTGCAGGTTGTTGCTGGGGATCTCTCCTCTCCCACACTCTCATTCACAGCTCACCAATTTGGGGGAAAATATTGGAGGAGAAGAAAACTCTCAAGGATTGAAGGAGAAGAAGAACACCATTGTAGGAGTGATAGTAAGGTTTTGAGTGACTTTTGAGTGATTTTTGTAATCTTGGATTGAAGAACTATTGCAAGGATTGTTGGGAACGTTTTGGATCTTCATTTTAGAGTTTGTAAGTCTTGCTACAACTTAGATTCAATTGAGATTTATTGATTTTGCTTGCTTATCTTTCATTATCCATCTATGAACACCATGTATGCTTGTTTGATGATTTTGGATCTTGATATGCATACTATTGGCTAGTTTATTGTGATTCTGGAGTGATGGATTGATGGTTATGGCTTGGGTGATGATAGGATACTCTTATATGTTAGTTTAGGATGAATTGATTGAACCAAACCTTAACCAGAGAGGAAAATCGACCTGTTCCACAGGTAAATCGGCCGATTTCCCTATGATCCACCCGATTTCCTTCTTTGTTGCTCTTTGAATGATAAATCTGTATGATTGGGGTGTTAGGTTGTTAAATCCTAGTGTTTATTAAGCCTAATTTAGCTTAAGATCACCTAATGCTATCAACCTAAGTGAAGGAAGAGATCTACCCGATGATTCCCGATCTTAGATACCTTAGAAGATGAATTCTAGGTAGTAGTGAGCCTCATAAGCCGCTATTGGATCGAGTGTGCTAGGATTATTGCTTGAGATTTCCCTATTCCGAGACTTACCCGGTAAGGAGAGGGTTACCCCTTAAGTAGTATCTAGTTTGTGTGGAATTCCTTATTTTAACCCCTTGAGACCTACCCGGTAATAGGAGTTTGATGCGGGATTAGTGAAGTAAGAGACCTACCCGGTAATTACTTCCATTAGTGAAACATTCCTTCCCCAACACCGCAGCTTGTCCTTAGAATCCTTAGAACCTTGAGTCCAATGCCATAACCGGAAATCTTGACCTCTAGAATCTACTTTTCTCTCTTGATCATATACTTGTGCTTTGTGTTACTTGTTCGTTTGTTAGCTTGAGTTGTTAAGTGTTTTATTATCTTGCTTGACTTGTGATCTTTGTTTGATCACTACAAAAACCAACAAAAACATTGACTTTTTCCATTTTCTTTGTTTCTCATCTTATCTTAGCCTAGATTCACACTATCTTTGATCATTGTTTGACTCGATTTCACCTTAGTCTTTGTGTTCGACCTCGGAATACTATCCCTACTACAAACGTCCCGTACACTGCGGGTTCGCTAGGAGTTAGGATAAATATAACGAGTATAAATTTAAAGCTTATTACGATTCACATCACACGATCTTAGCGTAACAAGTCGCACCAAGATATCTCCTCTTAACTCTCTCAACATCTCCATTGTCAATTTTCGTCTCACTCAATACTTCATTGTCATCCGGAGTAGGTTAGTCATAGATGGTGTTACTTGGAGAATCTCTCCACAAATCCGGTGATGACTAGAACATCCAAGAAACTTGTAACTTCTTTCACATCCTTCGGGGGTTGCCATCGCGAGACAACTTATCATACAACTTCTCTCTTCTTCGAGAGTAGACCAAAATATCTTATCCGGGGCATTAGTAAGCCCATATGGAATAACTACAACTCGTAGTGACTCCGATTGGTCCAAAATACCGTACTTGCAATATCTCAGTCTTGAATTCTCGAACGGTGACAACCAAGTTCTTAACTTAATCTCAAAAGAAACTATCGACCTTTGCAACTGATCGAGTAGGTCCCCCATTCGTTGTAAGGGATACTTGTCCTTCGTTGTCATCTTGCTCAATTGATAGTAATCAATGTACAAACGGAGATAGTCGTCTCTCTCTTCGTAGACTGGTGTCCTCTATAATGACTTTATATCAAGAATTTGAGATATATCCCAATATGAACTTCAAATCAAGAGTTCAAGATACACTTCTAACAAGAACTTCAAATCTTCTTAATGGTAAACCCACATCCCAATGCATTGGAATCCGTTCTATCTCGGGTTCTAGCTTTTCTTCTTCCATCACATATCATAAGATATCGACAAAATCTTGTCTTAACATTGCTCAAGTGGTCCACCCAGATCTGTTGAGGTGACGTCCATCGAACACGTGGTTTAATACTTCTTTAGCTGCAATGTTCACCGTCCTCTTTCAAAGATCTATCATCTCCAGAACTCGGGAGACTTGTTCTAATAATCTTTTAAGGTTTCACACTTATGTGAAGTCATGAAGGTCCTAACTGCAGGACTTACTCACGCCTTATAATATATTACTATTACCTTCTTCGTATTATACCAAAGCTTGCATCATTCCTTCGAGTAGGTGTAGAACTTACTCCCTTTTCTTATGTAACGTTCAATCGACCGTAGACGTTCTAAACTCAATCTTTCATGTACTTCTTGTACATCTCACATCGACTTTAAACTTCAAAACTTTAAGTCTTCCCTTACTATTGTTGGTCACCTTATGTATTTCTCGGTATTCTATGTACAACTACAATGGAAGTCTCATCTTACGGTTGATCCACTAGCTTTCCTTACCATGATCAAACCTTAAAAGTTGTATCCCGTGGCGTTCCCCCATATGTCAATCCCATGACCTAAGAAGGTCGCGTAAGATCGTTACAGTCTCCTCCTTGGAGGTCTTGTTATAACTACTTGCTTGAACTCGTTCAACATTATTTGATTTCAGGCAATTGCGCGTCCATTGATGTAACTCCTTACTATTGACATTGATCCACCGCAAATACTCTAAACTCTTGTTCCTGATCCTATATGTTCCCATAGTCTTGTTTTCTCTTCCCATCTACACACCTCAATAGACAACCCGTACTTGTGAGTTCTTAATTTTTACTGATTAACTTGTATCCGGCCTTCTCCGAAGTTAACGACTTATCCTCTTACCATACTTCCATGCTACCATACTTATGAAAGGATACCCTCTCGGGGTACTTTGTCTTAACTTCACTAGCTAATTTTACTGTACTTCAACTCCGTTAGCTCTTTCTACGCTCCTTTCTTCCCTCCACTTATGTAAGATAACCATACCTACCCAACACTCTCGTCTCATATGTCCCGCCTTTATAGGCTTAACCGCTCTTCATAATATTTAGAAAATGCACTCCTCGAATATTCTGACATTTATTAGCCTCCACTAGCATCCTTCTTGGTTGATAACTTAAGTTCTTCCATCCAGCTCCTTGTTTCCTCTTTCATCTTCTGAAGATCATCCTCCTCACACACTTCCTCCTTCTTAGTGTTGCTCATTCTCATCACAATGATGGAAATCGATTGACTCTCACGGTAATTCCACTATCTGAATTTTCACCTTGTGATCCTCCTCGTAACTCTCAACTTCTGAATAAATCACCCGCTAAGGATCTCACAAAGATCGTCATTTCACCCTATGGTATCTCCGTAAGCTTAACTTGCGGTTCTCATAAATCTTTCCCAATGTCTTTTCATCTTGACTCCCATGCTTAGGGGAGCCTATTGATAACTCGTCTTACTTAGAACGCCACTTTTATCCTTGAGCGAGAATGTCGTCCTCTCTACTTGATTCGTGCCTTCAGTTCATCGGCACCATACTTGGAAAAACTTTAAGTTCGTTGTCTCTAGTTTCTTCATTGATGCTCCATCACAGCTTCTTCATAAGTTCATATCACTCCGTACCTTCATGTTGCTTTTATATTGGTATAGTCTCCATCTTGGATTCGCTTAAGTTGACACGAGGTTCTCTTTTATTTGTTTGTCCTTTGGTTACGTCATCTCTAGTCTTCTTCTTCGATGTCCTCTTAAAGGAGTCCGAGGAATCACTGGGGTGCTTGCAAAAACTTGATGCTCAACTCGATAACTTGAGCATATTCATCTTCGTATGTATACTATCCTAAGCCAAAAGGCGTCGTCCAAGGGGGCGATGATAGCTTTCTCTCATCTTAGCTATAAGGTTCTATATCACTAATATAATATTAACATACCATATGTTCATATATAAATAGATAAAGACATAAACGTCATGCTACTACTATAAACATAACCAGTCCATAAACAATTTACAATTCAACATACAAGTACAGTCCAAAACATCCTAAGTCCACATATGCATATCTACATATATACACATATATATACATAATATAATAATAATCAATAACTACGTCGCCGAGATCTGCGGAGGAAGTGGTGGTCCCGTACATTCTACCCCAAGTGACTCATGCACATGATTTGAAAACGAAATTCATTTCTTTAAAACTCAGAACCCTTGAGGGTTCCATTTATTTTTTTATTCGGCCTTTAGAAGATTGCGAGTGCCATTGTTGTCAACCTAGGGCTCTGATACCACTTTTGTAACACCCCGAATCCGCGGGACTCGGGATGCTACGGGCTGGGGCCTCACAATGGGTCCCGACCCTTAGCCTGACAACAATTTCACTGGATCTTGAAACAAGGCACAAATAAAGGCCAAAACCGAAATACATTTTTATGCAATGTTATGAAACCCGAAAATAAAAGAAAGGAAAGACTTCAGCTGTCCATACAACAACATCAACATAATATACAATAACAACACAAGGACTCCAAAACCCAAAACAACCTAAGATGTACGGAACCCCGGCTGCCCACTCCTCCGGATCACTCGGCCACATCCTAACCTGCACATCAACTACAACAATCGGTATAAAACCGTTAGCTCACATTCTAGGCATTATAAGAATAATATGGCACAAACACACATAGGAACACAAACACACAACATGCTCATAAACATACACATCCGTTACTTATTATCTTTTTAGGTTATTCCATATCTAATCCATTCGTTCAAGTGTGACACGACAGTCTTATAACTCTCGCCTCTGTCCCCGTGTAACCAACAGGAGTGTGGCGGTGCCCAACCCATATACCCTAAGGGAGTGATGAAGAAGCCCGCCCGTATACCGTGTATGACCTAGTCGCAGAGATCCCCCCAGTCTCCCTCGGGAAACTGAGCGGTGATGTCACCGCCCGATAATAATAGTAGTAACAATGGGCCAATAAATAAGGTCAAGTAAATCCTAATCCATTTTCATGCTTAAAAGCGGTAAACACACACCACCATATACATCCAAATAAGGCATAGAAGCGGCTAAGTAAGTCCGAGGACTTACCTCGTCTCAAAGCTAAACGAAACCGAATCACTCTCCGAAGGAATATAACCAAAGCCTGTTCAAGACAAGGCACGATAATCAACAACTACTCACAAGCTAGAAGTCCTTAGACTTCTAGTCCTATATCATCTTACTAGGTCACATACTCTCATAATCTAGGATACACTCCTAGCCCTCATAAACTCATGAGATCTCAACTATAGCCCCAAGTGCTAGGATACTATCATCCTAAACTCCACAATCTCAACCAACATATAAATATCATCCCAATTCTCACAAGATCAACCACGAGGCTCACAATTGTATAACAACTCAAGCTCAACACACCACATGTCAAAGGACATCAATAACCTCAAACACTCACCTAAAGGTTCCAAGCCACTACTTGGCATTTGCCCTAAGTTATGCTAGATCCAACCTAGCATGATTCTACCACTAAATAATACTATATCGATAAAGAGGTACTCACACATAGTCGATGGCGGAGGACGATCTACGGATGTGGAGAATGGATTCGTTGGTCTTTACTGGGCGCTTCCGGGCCTAAAACCAAAGCTAAGGAAATTTAGCTTATATGCTAAATATGATTTTAAATCTATATAATATATAACTCAAAGTTAAAACTCGTTTTTCAAACGTCAACTTTAAAATCACGTAGTTAAAATCCAAGTTTAAAACAATAAGAATATTGTCCGGGACAAAATATACGATTATATAAATTAAGATGCGTTAAAATCCTTAATCAACTTTCCCGGCACAATATGGTACTCAAGAAACTATACCAATTTCCAAAATAAGCTTTATGCCAAATCTATGATTTATTCAACAAGGGCAAAACTGCACATTTTAAAACATAGGGTCAAAACTATAATTATACAAATCAGCAAGGGCATTAAATGCACTTCCGAAAGAGTGGGTCTAATATGCAAATACAAAACATGGGCACTATTTATAAATATACCAAAATTTTGGGGCCAAAATAATAATTACGCAAAAGGCTTCTTCAACCTCTGTTACATGCAACGGGTCTTCGCAGAGGAGGGAAAGAAAGAGTCCGGCGGCGCAGGAAGGGAGGGAGTCCTGGCGGCTCAGCAGGCGGAGGAAGAGCGTCGGCGTCGGCGGTGCAGTGTCCCTCCGGTGGAATTCGACAGCAGCGCCTCCCCACCTCGCGTCAAAAAAGAACAGGGAGCAGGGAGAAAAAGAGGGCAACGTTTTCCGGCCTTCTGGTGTCCCGATTGGCTCGAGGCGGCGGTGCAGAGGCGCCTCCCCAGCGTTCCGGCGAGTCCTGGTGGTCTAAACTCTCCCTCGATGGTTCGCGACTGTGTTCCAGCCTCCAGGGGTCCTCAACAGCTGCAGAAGAAGAGGTATGCAAAGAGGGGGGAAATGGGAGGCGAGACAGAAGGAGGTCGAGAGGGGAAGAAGGGGATACCTGCAGTTCCTAACCAGGGCGGAGAGAGGAAGGACGGACAAGGTGGCTCTGCTCTGGCTCGATCGAATGTCACAGGGGAGGGGAGATGGCGTTGAAAAGAAGCACACAGAGAGAGAGGTATGGAAAAGTGTTAGAGAAGGGGAGGCTGCTTGGTTAGAGCCAGTGCAGGGAGGGGCGAGGGGTCGAGGTGGTGAGCGAGGGGTCGGATTACAGCAGGTCAGGGAGAGCGAGAGGTCACTGCACAGGGCTACAGGGAGCTGGTTTGCAGAAGCTTGTAGAGGGACAGCTTGTAACGTCCCAATTTTTTTGGGCGCGTATGCGTTATTTATTTTGCGGCTTCTATCGATATTTTATTAGATTATATTTTATTTAAAGTATTTCTACGGCTTAAAATTTTTTTCCCGAGTATTTTTTATTTATTTATTTGATACGTATATATTTCCGTATTTTACTTCAAATCAAAAGTTCTCACGGTTCGGAAATTCCGTTTCCAAACGCGTTTGGATCGGATTCACTCTATACCACTTTCCTTAATTCTTTTCCCCTCTCTCCTACTTGCTGATGAGCTGCCCATCTCCTGTAACACCCCAAGTTTCGAAACTCGGGGAGCTACTGGTTAGGACCTCACAATGGGTCCCGACCTTGGTTTAACAACAACATTACTTGGATCTTACAACAAGGCACAAATGTACTTAAAACAATTTCAAAACATAATATTTTTACTGTATGAATGTACACATGTGATAGCCTTACAAAACATATACATATACATAACATGCAAGCTGTAAGGGAGACTTCCCCGTCCCCATCTAATGAGTACGTGGACCCGGCTGACCATCCGTTCCGGATCACTCTGCAACTGTCTATCTCTACAAATCTAAGCAGAATAAGGATAGCACAAACACACTCAAGATAACATAAAACAATCATCATGCTGGCACACAAACCGGTTATTATCTGTTCATTAAGTGAGTCACCTTATTCCATTTTACAGTTGTGGCACGAGAAATCTTTAGAGCTCTCGCCTCCGTTCCTTATCCAACTGGGTGTAGGTCTAGCTTACCTCCGCCGGTAGCATCACTACAAACCGAGTGTGGACTAGTCCCTAAAGAAACCCCAGCGCCCTCAGGCTAACTGAGCATAATGCCACCGCCCGTTACTCTTAGGCCAAAGTATAGGTCGGTAGATAAATACTACTAAAATATAACTATAAACATATTATTCACACACCACCATCATTATCCACACTCATATCTAGAAGTCAGCTAAGTAACCCCAAAGGACTTACCTGAATTCAAACATAATCTCGCTATCTCGACTTGGTCTAATAGAAGTCAATAACCCCTCCAAATTTATTCCACAAAACTGCATCTCAAGCAAATTTCATCAAACTCAGCACACTAGAAAAAAACTGCATGAATAGCCAACTTGAGAAAATCATATCTCCTAAACTATAACTCAGAATACGCTCAGATTTCAATATGATCTACTATGCAATACCGACTATGACATATCCAAAAATCAGCCAAAAAGAAGGAGTCTAGATTACCCAAAATTGAACCTGAAGTTGACTGTTCGTCCTCAAAAAAATCCAGCAATGTGACAACTCTTCCATTCATCTTCCATGGCTGTTTTGGAGGGTCTAAAGACATCAATTGGTACTCTAATCAACATATACACAAAGAGGGTAACACATAGAAGAGGGTTACGGTCCTTACCCAACTAGCCGGACAAGGCGTGCTTGCGTGCACAAAGCCTAAAGAAAGGTAGTGACTCACTGTTGCTAGGCGCACATGGTTTCCTTGCTGCTCCAGACATGCGTGTAGAGGAGGATAGCTGGTCTAACAAGCTAGAGGGCTCGCAGCATCCACAACACCGACATGCCAAGGAGAGTGCTGCAGTCGACCTTCTCCTCATGCCTGTTGCGTGTAGAAGGGAGCCATAGGAGGGCTCGAGATGAAGATGGAAGGAGTGAAGGGCGTTGTTGAGCGGTTGGACTTGTCCGGTTCGTATGCTGGTGTCGACAGCGGAGAGAAGCCAGCCCCTTAGGTGCCGTCGCTAGGGTCGTCGATCTGCAGCAGCAACGCGAGCCTGTTGGCTCGAGGAAGAGGTGTCTTGCTGCTGCTGCTTGTGAGATCTGTGCTGGCCTGGACGTGCAGAAGGACCTGCTGTGGCTGCTGCTTGCTTGCGAGATCTGTGCCAGCCTGGACGTGCAGAAGGACCCGTTGTGGTTGCTGCTTGAGAGACGTGCAGAGAGGGGAGGAGGCAAGGAGAGGGATCCGGCGTGAAGGTGCAACTAGGGTTGTTGTGCTGCTGCGTGAGAGACGTGTAGAGAGAGGCGCGGCTAGGGCAACAAAGCGACGCAGGAAGAGGGCTGGGAGATAGGAGCCTTAACGGGCCAGTTGGCTTACTCGAAACGGGCCCGGATAGTAAGGTTCATGGCTGAAAATGGGCTTGTCAAACTCATGTCCTGACTTGTCAAAAGTTGTCATGACTTCGTCTGGATCTCGTCATGACCTCGTCAAAACTCGTCAAAAGAGCTAGATATATATATGACTAGGGTTTGGTATATTTATTTTTATTTTTATTTTTTATTTTATGTGGTTATAATACTTACATAAAATGATAAAAAAAAATGCTAGTCATAAAGTTAGGTATCTTAAAGAGGTCAACGGTCCCTAAATCTCGGTTTGACTCGGAATTAATTGGAAATAAATTTTCCGGTTATTACATCAGTACCCTCTAAAAATAAGTTTTGTCCCGAAACTTAGGGTTAGATAATCATGATTGGCCTTTAAGGCACCAGTCGGATGTATCAAATCACTACACAAAAGCCTCATCGATTCCACATTTAAGTACTCAGACACCAAAGGTCATCTATATAACACACAAGACTTAACACTCAAGCATGAAATAAACAAGTAGTCAAACAATAGCACACACATGCAGGATCAAGCCCTAACTAGTTGTTTTCAAGGTTAACACTATCTTTGTATAGATCTCTGAAAGGTTACGACGTCTCATATTATCCACCATATCTCAAGTAGCCTCGTCTGCTTTTCATAAAACCCATTTCTCCGAAAATCTTTTCATGTACATACATCATAAGCGCTTGCTACCATGTTCTAGATTGGTTATCGAATATCTCACAGGTATCATTCGGCCCAACTGTCCGATCCTCTATTCTGAGGACCTAACTCGTGTCTAGTAGGTATTCCTTCTAACTAAATATGTTGACCAATGGGGTTGTTCTCCTCAATAGGGTGAGGAATAGTAGTCCATCACTTGCTTTTAATTCCGCTTGCAAGGTCTCACAAGGTTGCCTTACTAACTCACCTCTAGATCTTTTGATTACCTTCCTGAAAAAAAAAAAAATTATTCCAATTTCTTTCCTTCTGGTCTTCTAAAAAGGTCCGAGTATCCGATCTAGGATATTGCCTTAAACATCTACCGGCACTTCACAAAGTGCTTAAGGCTAGTTTTATCACAATTCACTTGGTCTTGTCTCCTAATATAACTCACTCATATGGTTCCTCCATTAAAGAATCATCATCTGCTCATTATTATTTTATAGATCTTTAATATATTGCTGACTCAACTCAAGCTTCTTACCCAGTTTCCAAGATCTTAGTGGCATATGATGTGTCCAGAATGATGATACTAGACACAAGCTGATCTCACATCACCGTCGTTTTGATCATAACTACTCGACAAATGCTAACAACCCATCATCATTGCACTCATATATCCACCACATTTACCGCATCGCGAATATCCCTTTGACGCCAAACGAAACGCAGATCCATTCTGATATAACATTATATGTAAACTCTACTCCGAGATTATGCTTTCTTTAAGAACGACTATTGGGTTTCAAGTATACTCCTGTCGCTTCTCTTTCTTATGTATCCTTCGACTCAAAGTGGTAGTTACTCACTTTGCTTTCTAGTGCAGACCTTGCACATTACTTTTATTTACCTCGTTAAATCTTTCCTCAATCAATCAAGAAAATTCACTCTAGAGTACTTCGTTAGGTATTGGATTCCGAAACTACTTATCCAACAACATGTGACAAGCCGCCATTCTTCACTTGGATCCATAATAGGGTACCACTCCCTTTCTATAACCTCTATATGCCATACTTTCCCGTCTACCTTGATGGTGGTACAATTCTTCCATAAAATTTATAGTCACTCCGCATAGTCCATCTCATGTAAGTTCTCATCAAAACGTATTTCACCAACTACCATCATCTGAAACTCGACACGTCGTTTTTTTGTACCATTGAGTTTCTTGCTCTGTGGGTAAGGACTCACCATGCTTCCACTGTATTACTTTGATAATTATGTTGTTACCTATTAATCATAAGGACATTTTCCGTGAGTCCAAAATGATTGAACCCAAAACTCTTCCTCTCAATTACACCTTACGTCCTATCCGGATGAAGTACTCAATACCTTCCTTATTTGCCTTGAGGAACTAAGATGACGGTTGGAAGACGACCTCTTCCGTTTACTTGTGGAATTCTTCTAACATGGATCTAAACTCTCTGACTCAACCGGGGTTTGATCTTAACCAGCCAAGAAGTAAACTCAGACACGATCCTTTCTACACCTTTAGTTATCTAAGAAGATTTTCGTTACCTACTTGAAGAAATCCTCCAAAGTATCAGTATAGTTAATTCAATAATCCACAATCACAGATATCTCTTCTTAACTGTACATAACTCATAAATACCAACAACACTTGCACGTCCTCCGCTGAGGTTGCTTATTCTATAGTTGACTTACCTCAACATATCGTACTCACTCTCCTCATACTTCTAATGGCGTAAAATTCGTGGTACGCATCCACTACTCGGTTAACTCTTTTCCCCTTTGTTAGTTCGTTCTATCCTCCCCACTTCCGTTTCCTTAGACCAATTCTCTTCCACCAGTCCACTAGGTCATTCTCACATGTTCCTTCATTAGCGTTGTTTATAATATTGCTCTGTTGAACTCCATTGACTCTGCTACCGGCCACTTACTCCTTTTGATACTGGTATCGTCATTCCTTAGAACTTCTTATATCTCTGACGAGGTCAAAACTCCTCTACACTTGTGGAGTCTATCTTCACTCTTTCTCTCAATTGTAGGTCTTCATTCTGTGCATCTCTTGGTCATAAGGGTTTCTTCCTCAATTATCGTAAGAGAATCCTCATTCTACCTTGTATGTATGGTTACGCACACTCTGTCTTGACTGACATAGAACCTTATCAAAGGGTATACTTACTCCTCTAGTTCTCCTTTTATAATTCATATGTACTAGTTGTGATATGTACCTTTTTCCTAGCCAGTAGGTAGTAAATCACTTACGCAGTTCCCTTGGTCTCAAATAACATAAAGGGTCATTCTTGGCTGTCTAGTCTTCCTTCTTACGTTCTTAATTAGAGTTACTAACTCAACTCACTCCATGTTACTATTAGTGTTACTAGCACGTGTACCGATTTAACTTCACATTTGTCGCCGTTGATCTCTTGAAGGGTCCTCTAGATGTTTATAAAATTCTTTCATAATTATCCTCCTTATTTGTCAACCAATTACCACTAGTTGACCCGTACGTGTTATGTCTCGGTTATCACTACTAGTCTGTAGTTAACCTTCTATAAGATCACGGACTTATTGTTCTTCTATCTCTTTTGAAGTTTGATACCCTTGGTGAAAATCTATCTCCTCCAGTTTCTTTGTTAATATCCTTTTAGCTCCTTCCATAGTCTGCACCTCTCTTGTTTTCTTATGAGATCATTATACTCTTCTGAGTCCATTTATAGCATTTATCGTCAAGGAGTTCATCAAGTCTTCCACAATAACTTCTAAGCGTGTCTTCACGATTCTTCTTACTTTGTTCATCGTCTGTTTGCGGTTCTCTAATAAGACCGTTAGTATTGGTAACTTAAATCTTTATGTGAATGAGAAGTTATCGGGGACTCATTAGTCCACCAATATCATTTTCCCACATTCTTCCCTTTAATTGGTTTTGTTTGATCATGATACCTTTATGGAAATTCTTTGTCACAGTTTTAGTCTTCTAGTTTCTTTGACACTTATGTCGAAGTTTCTTTCAAAATGCTCGTATCCTTGGAGGACTCCACTTGTTTCCATGGTTACACATTCTATTACCGTCATTAAATTCACTCTATATCTTTGTACCCTTTAATCTCTCACCACTGGGTCAACACCCTATCCTCTTTGTATTCCCATGTCCATGTTATCTCTAATCTGATCTCATGTCGTATGTTGCGTGGTTATTCTAATTCATCTCTCGGCTTCATACGACCAAGTCCCTTGTATGACTTCCTATTCCTTCTTTGTGAGCTGACTCGGGATTTTCATTCTCATCGGATTGTACTTGTGGTGAAAATTATCTCAACATCTTTACTTCCTTGCCCACCCGTTCTCCGGATGATTTATAGGGTCGCCAGAACGCCCACCAGAGTATAATACTCAATCCTAGGTCTGAATCCATTGTCTCGTGTTGAAAACTCTTCCAGTTCGCTACGGATTTATCATGAGGCGATAATTGCTTTATGATATCATAACTAAAGGATCTAAAGTATCCTTTAGGATACTAACGTGCTACACATATACATATATATAATCATACCTTAAAACATATCGATATAACTCTAAATACTAACATCTATCATTCCAAGTTGCAGAGATCCACGAAGAACGATGGTGGTCCGACGTACTACTAACCCAACAACCCGACTATGCACTTGTGTAAAAACAGAAATCCGTTTTGAAAATCTTAGACCCCTTCCGGGTTCTAGTTATTTTATACATTCGGTCTTTCAGAAGATTTCAAGTGCCATTGTTGCCAACCTGGCTCTGATACCATGTTGTAACACCCCAAGTTTCGAAACTCGGGGAGCTACTGGTAAGGACCTCACAATGGGTCCCGACCTTGGTTTAACAACAACATTACTTGGATCTTACAACAAGGCACAAATGTACTTAAAACAATTTCAAAACATAATATTTTTACTGTATGAATGTACACATGTGACAGCCTTACAAAACATATACATATACATAACATGCAAGCTGTAAGGGAGACTCCCCCGTCCCCATCTAATGAGTACGTGGACCCGGCTGACCATCCGTTCCGGATCACTCTCCAACTATCTATCTCTACAAATCTACAACACGGATAAACCGTTAGCTAACAATCCAAATATAAGCAAAATAAGGATAGCACAAACACACTCAAGATAACATAAAAAAATCATCATGCTGGCACACAAACCGGTTATTATCTGTTCATTAAGTGAGTCACCTTATTCCATTTTACAGTTGTGGCACGAAAAATCTTAAGAGTTCTCGCCTCCGTTCCTTATCCAACTGGGTGTAGGTCTAGCTTACCTCCGCCGGTAGCATCACTACAAACCGAGTGTGGACTAGTCCCTAAAGAAACCCCCAGCGCCCTCAGGCTAAGTGAGCAGAATGCCACCGCCCGTTACTCTTAGGCCAAAGTATAGGTCGGTGGATAATTACTACTAAAATATAACTATAAACATATCATTCACACACCACCATCATTATCCACACTCATATCTTGAAGTCAGCTAAGTAAGCCCAAAGGACTTACCTGAATTCAAACATAATCTCGCTATCTCGACTCGGTCTGTAACCGCAGGAACTCAACCGCCTGTTATAAAAGGCAAGTGGATCAATAATGTATCCCACTTAATTAGAAGTTTCTGACTTCTAAGATTATTAACTCTATCATCAGATAAATTACCAAAATACCCTTATACGAATAATTGACTGTTTTACCCCTGGTCCCGAAACTTTATAAAATTCCCTAACAAAGTTCCAAACTATTCTTTGGAACTCAAAACCACACTCAAACTCTCAAAGGAAAGTTTGCTAAAGATTTAGAAGAGTTAACTACATTCTTGACTTTCATATAAGTCGTCAAGGTCCGACTTTGGCTTAAGATATGAGAACCGAATAAAAACATAAAAAGTCTAACAAAAATCTCTAAATCTTTTATGCTATGCACTCTATCCATAGTAGTCAGAATTTCCCAAAAATACATAATAATCACTTCTACACAAATTCTCAAAGTCAGTTCCTAAACCAGAAATTCAGACTTGGCCAAAAACTGAGTATTTCTTAACTGCTCAGCCAGTCCACTTTGGACCTTCATAGATCTAAATCCAACCGTTGGATCAACCCCAACTTTTGATACACCACAGTATGCATGACACTCTAAAACATATTAAAAACTGAACGGTGGATTATGTTTCTAAGGTATCCAAACTTAAGCTCAAACATGACTGCACAACCCAGAAAATTCCAGCACTTAACAATTTCAACAACATCTAGAAAACTGTTTAAGGTCTCAACTTAAAAAATTCATAACTCCTAAACCACTAGCTGGATTCATCCCAAATTTTAATATGTTCCACCACAATATGCCAACTATATCATATCTAAAATTCAAGTCAAACAGAGATCAAACTCTTATTAAAAACTATCTCTCAAAACAGCATCACATGCTGTTTTTCCCAACACTCAGCATAGTTATAAAAACTGTGTGAGGAATCAACTTTGAGACACCATAACTCTCAAACCGTAGCATAGATTCCTATAAAATTTTAGTATGATCTACTATACTATATCAACTATAACCTGTCAGAAATTCAAGTATAACAGAAGTCAATAACCCCTCCAAATTTATTCCACAAAACTGCATCTCAAGCAAATTTCCTCAAACTCAGCACACTAAAAGAAAAACTGCATGAGTAGCCAACTTGAGAAAATCATATCTCCTAAACTATAACTCAGAATACGCTCATATTTCAATATGATCTACTATGCAATACCGACTATGACATATCCGAAAATCAGCCAAAAAGAAGGAGTCTAGATTACCCAAAAATGAACCTGAAGTTGACTGTTCGTCCTCAAAAAAATCCAGCAATGTGGCAGCTCTTCCATTCATCTTCCATGGCTGTTTTGGAGTGTCTAAAGACATCAATTGGTACTCTAATCAACATATACACAAAGAGGGTAACACATAGAAGAGGGTTACGGTCCTTACCCAACTAGCCGGACAAGGCGTGCTTCCGTGCACAAACCCTAAAGAAAGGTAGTGACTCACTGTTGCTAGGCGCACGTGGTTTGCTTGCTGCTCCAGACATGCGTGTAGAGGAGGATAGCTGGTCTAACAGGCCATAGGACTCGTAGCGTCCACAACATGGACATGCCCAGGAGAGTGCTGCAGTCGACCTTCTCCTCATGCCTGTTGCGTGTAGAAGGGAGCCATAGGAGGGCTCGAGATGAAGATGGAAGGAGTGAAGGCCGTTGTTGAGCGGTTGGACTTGTCCGGTTCGTATGCTGGTGTCGACAGCGGAGAGAAGCCAACCCCTTAGGTGCCGTCGCTAGGGTCATCGATCTGCAGCAGCAACGCGAGCCTGTTGGCTTGAGGAAGAGGTGTCTTGCTGCTGCTACTTGCGATATCTGTTCTGAGGACCTAACTCGTGTCTAGTAGGTATTCCTTCTAACTAAATATGTTGACCAATGGGGTTGTTCTCCTCAATAGGGTGAGGAATAGTAGTCCGTCACTTGCTTTTAATTCCGCTTGCAAGGTCTCACAAGGTTGCCTTACTAACTCACCTCTAGATCTTTTGATTACCTTCCTGAAAAAAAAAAAAAATTATTCCAATTTCTTTCCTTCTGGTCTTCTAAAAAGGTCCGAGTATCCGATCTAGGATATTCCCTTAAACATCTACCGGCACTTCACAAAGTGCTTAAGGCTAGTTTTATCACAATTCACTTGGTCTTGTCTCCTAATATAACTCACTCATATGGTTCCTCCATTAAAGAATCATCATCTGCTCATTATTATTTTATAGATCTTTAATATATTGCTGACTCAACTCAAGCTTCTTACCCAGTTTCCAAGATCTTAGTGGCATATGATGTGTCCAGAATGATGATACTAGACACAAGCTGATCTCACATCACCGTCGTTTTGATCATAACTACTCGACAAATGCTAACAACCCATCATCATTGCACTCATATATCCACCACATTTACCGCATCGCGAATATCCCTCTGACGCCAAACGAAACGCAGATCCATTCTGATATAACATTATATGTAAACTCTACTCCGAGATTATGCTTTCTTTAAGAACGACTATTGGGTTTCAAGTATACTCCTGTCGCTTCTCTTTCTTATGTATCCTTCGACTCAAAGTGGTAGTTACTCACTTTGCTTTCTAGTGCAGACCTTGCACATTACTTTTATTTACCTCGTTAAATCTTTCCTCAATCAATCAAGAAAATTCACTCTAGAGTACTTCGTTAGGTATTGGATTCCGAAACTACTTATCCAACAACATGTGACAAGCCGCCATTCTTCACTTGGATCCATAATAGGGTACCACTCCCTTTCTATAACCTCTATATGCCATACTTTCCCGTCTACCTTGATGGTGGTACAATTCTTCCATAAAATTTATAGTCACTCCGCATAGTCCATCTCATGTAAGTTCTCATCAAAACGTATTTCACCAACTACCATCATCTTAAACTCGACACGTCGTTTTTTTGTACCATTGAGTTTCTTGCTCTGTGGGTAAGGACTCACCATGCTTCCACTGTATTACTTTGATAATTATGTTGTTACCTATTAATCATAAGGACATTTTCCGTGAGTCCAAAATGATTGAACCCAAAACTCTTCCTCTCAATTACACCTTACGTCCTATCCGGATGAAGTACTCAATACCTTCCTTATTTGCCTTGAGGAACTAAGATGACGGTTGGAAGACGACCTCTTCCGTTTACTTGTGGAATTCTTCTAACATGGATCTAAACTCTCTGACTCAACCGGGGTTTGATCTTAACCAGCCAAGAAGTAAACTCAGACACGATCCTTTCTACACCTTTAGTTATCTAAGAAGATTTTCGTTACCTACTTGAGGAAATCCTCCAAAGTATCAGTATAGTTAATTCAATAATCCACAATCACAGATATCTCTTCTTAACTGTACATAACTCATAAATACCAACAACACTTGCACGTCCTCCGCTGACGTTGCTTATTCTATAGTTGACTTACCTCAACATATCGTACTCACTCTCCTCATACTTCTAATGGCGTAAAATTCGTGGTACGCATCCACTACTCGGTTAACTCTTTTCCCCTTTGTTAGTTCGTTCTATCCTCCCCACTTCCGTTTCCTTAGACCAATTCTCTTCCACCAGTCCACTAGGTCATTCTCACATGTTCCTTCATTAGCGTTGTTTATAATATTGCTCTGTTGAACTCCATTGACTCTGCTACCGGCCACTTACTCCTTTTGATACTGGTATCGTCATTCCTTAGAACTTCTTATATCTCTGACGAGGTCAAAACTCCTCTACACTTGTGGAGTCTATCTTCACTCTTTCTCTCAATTGTAGGTCTTCATTCTGTGCATCTCTTGGTCATAAGGGTTTCTTCCTCAATTATCGTAAGAGAATCCTCATTCTACCTTGTATGTATGGTTACGCACACTCTGTCTTGACTGACATAGAACCTTATCAAAGGGTATACTTACTCCTCTAGTTCTCCTTTTATAATTCATATGTACTAGTTGTGATATGTACCTTTTTCCTAGCCAGTAGGTAGTAAATCACTTACGCAGTTCCCTTGGTCTCAAATAACATAAAGGGTCATTCTTGGCTGTCTAGTCTTCCTTCTTACGTTCTTAATTAGAGTTACTAACTCAACTCACTCCATGTTACTATTAGTGTTACTAGCACGTGTACCGATTTAACTTCACATTTGTCGCCGTTGATCTCTTGAAGGGTCCTCTAGATGTTTATAAAATTCTTTCATAATTATCCTCCTTATTTGTCAACCAATTACCACTAGTTGACCCGTACGTGTTATGTCTCGGTTATCACTACTAGTCTGTAGTTAACCTTCTATAAGATCACGGACTTATTGTTCTTCTATCTCTTTTGAAGTTTGATACCCTTGGTGAAAATCTATCTCCTCCAGTTTCTTTGTTAATATCCTTTTAGCTCCTTCCATAGTCTGCACCTCTCTTGTTTTCTTATGAGATCATTATACTCTTCTGAGTCCATTTATAGCATTTATCGTCAAGGAGTTCATCAAGTCTTCCACAATAACTTCTAAGCGTGTCTTCACGATTCTTCTTACTTTGTTCATCGTCTGTTTGCGGTTCTCTAATAAGACCGTTAGTATTGGTAACTTAAATCTTTATGTGTATGAGAAGTTATCGGGGACTCATTAGTCCACCAATATCATTTTCCCACATTCTTCCCTTTAATTGGTTTTGTTTGATCATGATACCTTTATGGAAATTCTTTGTCACAGTTTTAGTCTTCTAGTTTCTTTGACACTTATGTCGAAGTTTCTTTCAAAATGCTCGTATCCTTGGAGGACTCCACTTGTTTCCATGGTTACACATTCTATTACCGTCATTAAATTCACTCTATATCTTTGTACCCTTTAATCTCTCACCACTGGGTCAACACCCTATCCTCTTTGTATTCCCATGTCCATGTTATCTCTAATCTGATCTCATGTCGTATGTTGCGTGGTTATTCTAATTCATCTCTCGGCTTCATACGACCAAGTCCCTTGTATGACTTCCTATTCCTTCTTTGTGAGCTGACTCGGGATTTTCATTCTCATCGGATTGTACTTGTGGTGAAAATTATCTCAACATCTTTACTTCCTTGCCCACCCGTTCTCCGGATGATTTATAGGGTCGCCAGAACGCCCACCAGAGTATAATACTCAATCCTAGGTCTGAATCCATTGTCTCGTGTTGAAAACTCTTCCAGTTCGCTACGGATTTATCATGAGGCGATAATTGCTTTATGATATCATAACTAAAGGATCTAAAGTATCCTTTAGGATACTAACGTGCTACACATATACATATATATAATCATACCTTAAAACATATCGATATAACTCTAAATACTAACATCTATCATTCCAAGTTGCAGAGATCCACGAAGAACGATGGTGGTCCGACGTACTACTAACCCAACAACCCGACTATGCACTTGTGTAAAAACAGAAATCCGTTTTGAAAATCTTAGACCCCTTCCGGGTTCTAGTTATTTTATACATTCGGTCTTTCAGAAGATTTCAAGTGCCATTGTTGCCAACCTGGCTCTGATACCATGTTGTAACACCCCAAGTTTCGAAACTCGGGGAGCTACTGGTAAGGACCTCACAATGGGTCCCGACCTTGGTTTAACAACAACATTACTTGGATCTTACAACAAGGCACAAATGTACTTAAAACAATTTCAAAACATAATATTTTTACTGTATGAATGTACACATGTGACAGCCTTACAAAACATATACATATACATAACATGCAAGCTGTAAGGGAGACTCCCCCGTCCCCATCTAATGAGTACGTGGACCCGGCTGACCATCCGTTCCGGATCACTCTCCAACTATCTATCTCTACAAATCTACAACACGGATAAACCGTTAGCTAACAATCCAAATATAAGCAAAATAAGGATAGCACAAACACACTCAAGATAACATAAAAAAATCATCATGCTGGCACACAAACCGGTTATTATCTGTTCATTAAGTGAGTCACCTTATTCCATTTTACAGTTGTGGCACGAAAAATCTTAAGAGTTCTCGCCTCCGTTCCTTATCCAACTGGGTGTAGGTCTAGCTTACCTCCGCCGGTAGCATCACTACAAACCGAGTGTGGACTAGTCCCTAAAGAAACCCCCAGCGCCCTCAGGCTAAGTGAGCAGAATGCCACCGCCCGTTACTCTTAGGCCAAAGTATAGGTCGGTAGATAATTACTACTAAAATATAACTATAAACATATCATTCACACACCACCATCATTATCCACACTCATATCTTGAAGTCAGCTAAGTAAGCCCAAAGGACTTACCTGAATTCAAACATAATCTCGCTATCTCGACTCGGTCTGTAACCGCAGGAACTCAACCGCCTGTTATAAAAGGCAAGTGGATCAATAATGTATCCCACTTAATTAGAAGTTTCTGACTTCTAAGATTATTAACTCTATCATCAGATAAATTACCAAAATACCCTTATACGAATAATTGACTGTTTTACCCCTGGTCCCGAAACTTTATAAAATTCCCTAACAAAGTTCCAAACTATTCTTTGGAACTCAAAACCACACTCAAACTCTCAAAGGAAAGTTTGCTAAAGATTTAGAAGAGTTAACTACATTCTTGACTTTCATATAAGTCGTCAAGGTCCGACTTTGGCTTAAGATATGAGAACCGAATAAAAACATAAAAAGTCTAACAAAAATCTCTAAATCTTTTATGCTATGCACTCTATCCATAGTAGTCAGAATTTCCCAAAAATACATAATAATCACTTCTACACAAATTCTCAAAGTCAGTTCCTAAACCAGAAATTCAGACTTGGCCAAAAACTGAGTATTTCTTAACTGCTCAGCCAGTCCACTTTGGACCTTCATAGATCTAAATCCAACCGTTGGATCAACCCCAACTTTTGATACACCACAGTATGCATGACACTCTAAAACATATTAAAAACTGAACGGTGGATTATGTTTCTAAGGTATCCAAACTTAAGCTCAAACATGACTGCACAACCCAGAAAATTCCAGCACTTAACAATTTCAACAACATCTAGAAAACTGTTTAAGGTCTCAACTTCAAAAATTCATAACTCCTAAACCACTAGCTGGATTCATCCCAAATTTTAATATGTTCCACCACAATATGCCAACTATATCATATCTAAAATTCAAGTCAAACAGAGATCAAACTCTTATTAAAAACTATCTCTCAAAACAGCATCACATGCTGTTTTTCCCAACACTCAGCATAGTTATAAAAACTGTGTGAGGAGTCAACTTTGAGACACCATAACTCTCAAACCGTAGCATAGATTCCTATAAAATTTTAGTATGATCTACTATACTATATCAACTATAACCTGTCAGAAATTCAAGTATAACAGAAGTCAATAATCCCTCCAAATTTATTCCACAAAACTGCATCTCAAGCAAATTTCCTCAAACTCAGCACACTAAAAGAAAAACTGCATGAGTAGCCAACTTGAGAAAATCATATCTCCTAAACTATAACTCAGAATACGCTCATATTACAATATGATCTACTATGCAATACCGACTATGACATATCCGAAAATCAGCCAAAAAGAAGGAGTCTAGATTACCCAAAAATGAACCTGAAGTTGACTGTTCGTCCTCAAAAAAATCCAGCAATGTGGCAGCTCTTCCATTCATCTTCCATGGCTGTTTTGGAGTGTCTAAAGACATCAATTGGTACTCTAATCAACATATACACAAAGAGGGTAACACATAGAAGAGGGTTACGGTCCTTATCCAACTAGCCGGACAAGGCGTGCTTCCGTGCACAAACCCTAAAGAAAGGTAGTGACTCACTGTTGCTAGGCGCACGTGGTTTGCTTGCTGCTCCAGACATGCGTGTAGAGGAGGATAGCTGGTCTAACAAGCCATAGGGCTCGCAGCGTCCACAACACGGACATGCCCAGGAGAGTGCTGCAGTCGACCTTCTCCTCATGCCTGTTGCGTGTAGAAGGGAGCCATAGGAGGGCTCGAGATGAAGATGGAAGGAGTGAAGGCCGTTGTTGAGCGGTTGGACTTGTCCGGTTCGTATGCTGGTGTCGACAGCGGAGAGAAGCCAGCCCCTTAGGTGCCGTCGCTAGGGTCATCGATCTGCAGCAGCAACGCGAGCCTGTTGGCTCGAGGAAGAGGTGTCTTGCTGCTGCTACTTGCGAGATCTGTGCTGGCCTGGACATGCAGAAGGACCTGTTGTGGTTGTTGCTTGCTTGCGAGATCTGTGCCGGCCTGGACGTGCAGAAGGACCCACTGTGGCTGCTGCTTGAGAGACGGGCAGAGAGGGGAGGAGGCAAGGAGAGGGATCCGGCGTGAAGGTGCAACTAGGGTTGCTGTGCTGCTGCGTGAGAGACGTGTAGAGAGAGGCGCGGCTAGGGCAACGAAGCGACGCAGGAAGAGGGCTGGGAGATAGGAGCCTTAACGGGTCAGTTGGCTTACTCAAAACGGGCCCGGATGGTAAGGTTCATGGTTGAAAATGGGCTTGTCAAACTCATGTCCTGACTTGTCAAAAGTTGTCATGACTTCGTCTGGATCTCGTCATGACCTCGTCAAAACTCGTCAAAAGAGCTAGATATATATATGACTAGGGTTTGGTGTATTTATTTTTATTTTTTATTTTTTATTTTATGTGGTTATAATACTTACATAAAATGAAAAAAAAATGCTAGTCATAAAGTTAGGTATCTTAAAGAGGTCAACGGTCCCTAAATCTCGGTTTGACTCGGAATTAATCGGAAATAAATTTTCCGGTTATTACATCTCCCCCCCGACTTTTCGATTTGAGCAGCCCCGACCCCTCGTTCTCTAGCCTCTGTCTGCCTTACCCTCTGTCTGTCTCACCCTCACTCAAACATCTTCCTTCATTTCCTGCTGAACAACAAGGATGGGGATCAACCTCCCTTCATTCCTGGTTCTTCACCAACACACAAGAGAGAAGCCCTCTCTTCAACCGCCACCATCACCTCCTATGCCGCCTCGAGTGTTGCCGGAAGAAGCAACGCCATCTTCATTTCCTCCCTCCTCTGTCTCTCGTTCACTCTCGCACCGGAGCAGCCCCGCCTTGCCTGTCGCCGGAGAACGAAGCCCTACACTCCACCTTCGCCGCACCTGCGTGAATCTCTGCCGCCTTCGACTTCCTCAGTTCTCCTATGCTCTCCTCTGCGCAGCCTCCCTTGCTCCAGTGAGCTCCGCCGGGCTGAGAGATCCATCGTCTCCTGCTGACCTTCCTCTAGCCCGTCGCCTGGATCTGCAACGCAACCTACGCCTCCCTTTTCTGTTTTTGTCGCACCACCATCAACAGCCAAGGAGAGAGGAAGAGCGTGCCAACGTCCTCGCCTAGCTGCCGGGTAAGGGAGCCACTGCCGCCGCCGGAGAAGGAAGCCATGGCCGCCGCCTCTGCCCATGCCTTCGCCAGGACTGCCGCCAGGAGCCTTACGGGAGCCCCTGCCTGCCGCCTCCTGCCTCCTCTCTCTGTTTCAATCCAGCGTTCAAAAGAAACCCCAAAAGTTATTTACAAACGGGCCCCCTTGATTTTGGTATAATTACAATATGTACCCATGTTTTGCATTTGTAGTTTTGACCCACAGTTTTGGAAGTTTACATTTATGCCACTACAGGAAGTTAATTACATATATTGGCCATATTTATTAGTATATTTTGTGACCCAGTTTTTACACTTTATCAATTGAGCCCTTGTTGGATTAATTTCGAGTTATGACCTCAAACTTTTGATTGCGGATTTTGACCTTGTATTTGAATTGTGTTTTGCCCGGAAAAACGGTTTAGCCGTTTTGTTATCTTTGGGTTTATGTTGTTGGACATTGCCCGGAAAATATTATTACGGATTTTAAACTGGGATTCGGTTCCATTTGTACTTTCGGGTTATGACCAAGCTTCTAAAAATTGTATAAATTGTCCGGATAGTGTTTTTAAGATTTTAACTTGGATTTTTATTACGGGGTTTATTATTATACTATATATATTATATACTATGCCCCAAATTTAGCGTCATGCTAAATTTGATTAGTTGTGGTTTTAGGTTCGGAAGCGCCCCGATAAAGGCCCAACAAATCCATATCGACATTCATATATCGTCTTCCGTATTTTGACGTCACGTGAGTACCCTCTCTCCCGAGCTTATGATCTTACCTCGATTTAGTTATGTGTAGTATTAGTATCATGCTAGGTTGGATCTAGCATAACTTAGAGTGAATGCCAAGTAGGTTGGATCTAGCATAACTTAGAGTGAATGCCAAGCAGCATAACTTAGAGGTTTTAAAGTTTGACCACGGTAAAGGGGAAACAGTGAATCAAGAAGAAGGTAAGGTGTCATGGAGGTGGTACGTAAAGGGGAGTATATAGAGGATGCGGGGTATGAAATGGATGATATGTTACCGCGGGCAAGAGATAAGTCAAGTTTCTAGACTCACACGGAAGAGACATGGTGGCTATGGCGTGAAAGAGAGGACCTAGATTAGAGTACCGCTACAGGCTTAGAGTTATGATGTTAGTGATTGGTGGAGTAATGAGTGGATCTTTCAGTGAATGTGGTTGGGAAATTTTGCCTAAAGACATACTTGTACGGTTGTGAAGATTATTCATGGAATACCAAGAGATGCTTACCAACAAGAGTAAGAGAAAACAAAGGTTTCAAAGTTTGAAGTCGATATGAGACGTACAAGAAGTACATGAAAGATTGAGGTTAGAGCCTCTATGGTCGGTTTGACGTTGCATAAGAAATTTAAGTGTAAGGTTCTACACCTGCTTGAAGAAAGGATGTCTATAGTGAAAGCTGATGTTGGATATGGAGAGCTCCTCCCATAGGTTGGGATGTTCGAGGAAGCGAAGAAGATAAGATCGATTCGTTATAAGACGTAGTTATGCCCTACAGTAAGGACACTTATGACAACACATAAGTATGGGTTCTTAAAAGGTTATTACGACCAGACCTTCAAGGTGAAAAAGGATGGAACAATACGGATTCGAGAGAAGGACCCTTGAAAGAGAACAAACACGGTCATAGTTGAGGATGGAACAATACACGAGTCTTAAAGATGTCACCTCAATAGATTGAGGTAGATCAATTGTGCCATGACCACTTGTAAAGTGATAAGACAAGATTGTGTCGGTTATTACGATATGTGACGGGAAGAGAAAAGATGGAACCTGAGATATCACGGGTTCCTATGAATCGGAATATTGATTTTGCCACTAAGTTTGATCTTGGCCCAACCCCAATTTTTAAAGCACCGTACAAAATGATATCAATAAATGACATTACAAAGAGATGTGAGTTGTGGAAGCAATTGAATGAATAATTGAAAGAACTTATTGATAAGAGTTCATTAGAATTAGGAAAATGCTATGGAGAACTCCGAATGTTATCTTAAGCTCTTGATTTGAAGTTTATTTTAAACTCTTGATTTGAAGTTGTTATGGAGAACACCAGTTTGCGAAGAGAGAGAGACGAATATCTCCTTTTGTACATCGATTACTATAGGTTGAGCAAGATGATCATGGAGGAGAAGTATCCTTATAACAAATGGGAGATCTACACGATCAATTGCAAGGGACGGTAGTCTCTTCTAAGATTGAGTTAATATTTGATGGTCAACCGTTGAGAATTCGAGACTGAGATATTGCAATTTCGGCATTCCGGACCCACTAGATTCAATTGAGTTGTAGTTATTCCTTATGGGCTTACCAATGTCCCTGATAAGATATTTTGGGTCTACTCTTAAAAAAAAGAGAGAAGAGGTATGACAAGTTGTCTCGGGATGGCAATCCTTGAGATATATGAAAGAAGTTACCAGTTTTCTTAGATGTACTAAGCCTTACCAGATCTGTGAAGAGAGAAGTTGTATAACACCAATTATGGTAACCCACTCCGGATGACAATGAAGTATTGAATGAGACGAAAATTGACAATGGAGTTGTTGAGAATTAAGAGGAGATTCATTGGTGCAACTGTTTTGAAATTACCTCGAGGTATGATCGGTTTGAAATGTACAAGTGATTCTCCAAGACTAGATCTTGATTGAGTATTGAGGAACGATGTAAGAGTAATATCATATGTGTCTCGTTAATAGAAGCGGTGTGGAGTAAAATACTTCCTTCGTTACTTGGAACTTACATCTAGAATTGAAGAAACGTAACATCAAAGTTTGGTTTGAGAGGAACCGAAGTCAAGAGTGTATATTGGAAGTTCGATCTTCTTGGTTAGAGACATGCAAAGAAGAAACATAATGAAAATGCTGCATTGAGAAAGACCTGAGAAGAAGGTTGAGTTCCGATATATCGGACCTTTTTGAGACCTTAAGCGCAAGTTGGGGAAATGGGTTACCGGTTTGCGTGGCCGCCGAGAGTAGAGGGTCTTCACCCGGTGTTTCATTTGTATCAATAGAGAGTGTACATACGTGACTCGAGACATGTTGTCAGACATGATGACCTAGTGGGAGACAAGGAACCGATGAGGCTAATTGGAAGACGGAGGGTAATATCGTTAGTTGAGTTTTATGCGGATCTAGTAGCATCGATAGAAGCGACGGATTAGATCTAGTTCTTCCCTTAGTTAAGCTATGTGCATTTGTGATGTTATGTGTAGTTTGTGCTCTGTGCGGCAATGCGCTATGTGACATATGATATATCTTGTGGTGCTAGTTTGAGTAGATGATGTGTTTAGATTAGAAGGTTTAAGCCTTCTTAGTTTGAGAGTTCATACATCGACCTTAGGGATCGATAAGTTTGACGCATAGCAAGTTTTGGGACGAAACTTATTTTTAGAGGGATCTAATGTAACGTCCCAATTTTTTTGGGCGCGTTTGCGTTATTTATTTTGCGGCTTCTATCGATATTTTATTAGATTAAATATTATTTTTAAAGTATTTCTATGGCTTAAAGTATTTTTCCTGAGTATTTTTTTATTTATTTGATACGTATATATTTCCGTATTTTATTTCAAATCAAAAGTTCTCACGGTTCGGAATTTCCGTTTCCAAACGCGTTTGGATCGGATTCACTCTATACCACTTTCTTTATTTCTTTTCCCCTCTCTCCTACTTGCTGATGAGCTGCCCATCTCCCCCCTACTTTTCGATTTGATCAGCCCCGACCCCTCGTTCTCTAGCCTCTGTCTGCCTTACCCTCTGTCTGTCTCACCCTCACTCAAACATCTTCCTTCATTTCCTGCTGAACAACAAGGATGGGGATCAACCTCCCTTCGTTCCTGGTTCTTCACCAACACACAGGAGAGAAGCCCTCTCTTCAACCGCCACCATCACCTCCTATGCCGCCTCGAGTGTTGCCGGAAGAAGCAACGCCATCTTCATTTCCTCCCTCCTCCGTCTCTCGTTCACTCTCGCACCGGAGCAGCCCCGCCTTGCCTGTAGCCGGAGAACGAAGCCCTACACTCCACCTTCCCCGCACCTGCGTGAATCACTGCCACCTTCGACTTCCTCAGTTCTCCTCTGCTCTCCTCTGCGCAGCCTCCCTTGCTCCAGTGAGCTCCGCCGGGCTGAGAGATCCATCGTCTCATGCTGTCCTTCCTCTAGCCCGTCGCCTGGATCTGCAACGCAACCCACGCCTCCCTTTTCTGTCTTTGTCGCACCACCATCAACAGCCAAGGAGAGAGGAAGAGCGTGCCAACGTCCTCGCCTAGCTGCCGGGTAAGGGAGCCATTGCCACCGCCGGAGAAGGAAGCCATGGCCGCCGCCTCTGCCCATGCCTTCGCCAGGACTGCCGCCTGGAGCCTTACCGGAGCCCCTGCCTGCCGCCTCCTGCCTCCTCTCTCTGTTTCAATCCAGCGTTCAAAAGAAACCCTAAAAGTTATTTACAAACGGGCTCCCTTGATTTTGGTATAATTACAATATGTACCCATGTTTTGCATTTGCAGTTTTGACCCACAGTTTTGGAAGTTTACATATATGCCACTGCAGGAATTTAATTATATATATTGGCCATATTTATTAGTATATTTTGTGACCCAGTTTTTACACGTTATCAATTGAGCCCTTGTTGGATTAATTTCTAGTTATGACCTCAAACTTTTGATTGCGGATTTTGACCATGTTTTTGAATTGTGTTTTGCCCGGAAAAACGGTTTAGCGGTTTTGTTATCTTTGGGTTTATGTTGTTAGAGATTGCCCGGAAAATATTATTACGGATTTTAAATTGGGATTCGGTTCCATTTGTAATTTCGGGTTATGACCATGCTTCTAAAAATTGTATAAACTGTCCGGATAGTGTTTTTAAGATTTTAACTTGGACTTTTAGTACGGGGTTTATTATTCTATATATGTTATATACTATGCCCCAAATTTAGCGTCATGCTAAATTTGATTAGTTGTGGTTTTAGGTTCGGAAGTTCCCCGATAAAGGCCCAACAAATCCATATCGACATTCATATATCGTCTTCCGTCTTTTGACGTCACGTGAGTACCCTCTCTCCCGAGCTTATGATCTTACCTCGATTTAGTTATGTGTAGTATTAGTATCATGCTAGGTTGGATCTAGCATAACTTAGAGTGAATGCCAAGTAGTGGCCTTGAACCTTAGGTGAGTTTTGAGGATTTATGATTGTGCTAGGACTTGAGGTATTTGACTGATCTTGTGAGCGTTTTGAGGCTCGAGGTTGGGGTTGTATGATCTTGTGGGATTTGGGAGTTTGAGTTTGGCTTATCCTAGTATGTTGTTATGAGTTACAATCTTGCGATATCCTTGGGAGGGTAGATGTCCCTATGTGGTTATAGTTTATGATCTTGTGAGATCATTGGTACTAGAAGTCTAAGGACTTCTAGCATGTGGGATAAATGTTGATCGTGTGCCTTGTTTTGACCACGCGTTGAGTGCCTTCCTACAGAAAGTTGAGAGCAGTAGTTATCGGGTTTATCTATGCGACGAGGTAAGTCTCCGGACTTACTTAGCTCGTATTCCTTGTATTAGCATTGATGTGTGTTTGGTGGTGTGTGTTTATTGTTTATTGTTTATAACAACTAAACCGGAATTAGGATTACCGACCTTTATATTACTTTGGCCCAAGTGTATGATAACGGGCGGTGACAACTTGCCTGGCTCCCGCGAGAGCTAGGAGGTTCTCGGCGACTATCCCGTGCTGGTAGACGGTCAGATGCATCAGTACCATTCCATGCCGGTAAGTAGGGACCGAGGCGAGTTTTGGTGACTCTCGTGTCACAACATAAGTTGAATTAGAACGGGATATGACTTAATAATAATAAGATAATAAACCGGACTTGTGTGCTTTGGAGTGTATTGGGTGTTTATGATGATTGACTTGTGTTTGTGCCTTTCACCATGATTCTAATGCTTCGAATATGAGCTAGCGGTTTTATACCGATTGTTGTAGATTGCCTTGCAGGTTAGGGATGCGGCTGAGAGATCCGGAAGAGTGGGCAGCCGGGGTTCCGTACATTTTAGGATTGGGTTTTGGTTGGAGTCGTGTCTGAGTTTTGTATTCATTATATATTGTATGCCGCGTGTATGGCATTTGGTCTTTCGGTTTTATCTTGGCTGAAGTCTTTGGTTTGTTTGGTTTTGGGTTTCTTTGAATTGCATAAAATGTATTTGGTTTTGGCCTTTATTTGTGCCTTGTTGCAAGATCTGGTGAAATTGTTATCAAGCAAAGGGTCGGGACCCATTGTGAGGTCCTAACCCGTAGCATCCCGAGTCCCGCGGATTCGGGGTGTTACACAGCTCATCCACAACAGGTCGGGAACAATAAGGTGAGAAGGGTGAGGGAAAAAAATGTAAAAAAAAATAAAATAAAATTATAAGTAGTAATATCAAATGTACGAATTGGGGAAATTAATAAACTCGATCTAAACTACCGGGAAGGGATTTTTGGGTCGGAAAACCTTTCCGAAATTTTCCGAAAAACTAATATGGATATACGCGAACGTATCCAAAAATAATAATATACTCGGGAATGTTAATTTACGTTGTAAAATACTTTTGGCTAAAATATTCAAGCTAAAAAAAATATCGATAGAAGTAATAAATATTTAGGGTGTTACGATGTGGGCCACAACGAGGCCCAATCATCAGCCCACCTCCTAATTAAATCCTAACCATAATCCCTCTTAACCTAATCCGCTAATGACCTTCCTCCTAACCTCCTGTTGCCGCTTGTGCTGCTCCCTCCTCGCAAACCCGCTGCACATCACTAACCTTGTGATGCCGCCGGACTTCCTTCAACCACCGCTCCCGCCGCTCGCCGCCATTTGTCCGGTAAGACGCATCCCCCTCTCTTTCTGTCCCTTCTCTACATCCTATACAATTCCGGAACTCACCACCCCGACTGCTACAGCAGGTCGAAGACACCGCCACTTCTCGTCTTCCACCGGAGCCACCGCGCAGCCTCCCGCCCTCCGCCTCAGTGAACCGCAGCACCGCGAACCGCCAGCCTCTAACGTCGCCGCCGCCGCCGCTGTTGTAGAAGGTAAGCCTCTGTTGTTTCCTCTCTGCCTCCCTCCCTTTCTGTCGCATGTTCCACCATACCGACGCTTCCCCTCTGTTGCCTGCAGTGCCATCCGGAAACGAGCCGGGGAACGAAGCCTTCCGCCGACCGCTGCAGAAGACCGGTGCGAGCCACTCCAGCAGGTGATCCGGCATTTCCCTTCTTCTGTTTTCTTCAATTAGTACGGTAGTATACCTGTGGAAGAAGCTATATACATATACATATTGGAATGAGTTGCTAGTACACTGTGAGAGGTATATACATATACATATTGGAATGGTATGAGTGTAAGTACACTGCGAGATGTATATATATATATATATATATATATATATATATACATATGGGAATTGTATGAATGTAGTACCATGTATACATGTATATATATGATAAGAAGTAGAAGCGGGAAGTTATAAAAAAAATAAGTATCAGTTAGTATAGTGTATATAGGAGTTGTGTATGCCGGGTATATATAAATATACGTAAATATATATTATATAAAAATAAAAGTATACCTAAGTAAAGTAAAGTTATACATATGGATCGATATATATATAAATCTACTCATACGAACGGGAGTTGCGGAATTGTCATGTATATAGCTATATATATATATATATATATATATATATATATATATATATATATATATATATATATATATATATATATATACCGATTGGTTACGGTTTTAATATGAAATGGAAGTAAAGGTTAAAGTACGTACCTAGGTATACATACGTTTGGAAGAGTAAAGTAATAATAGGGAAGTAAGGTGGGATTTTGGTTCTTGGAAGAGTTTTAGGGTGTAACTTATAACTGGTGTAACTATCAAAGGGAATTGATAGTATTCTAAATTAAACTTCGAGAAATTACGATACCAAGGGTAAAATGGTCTTTTACCATAAGAGAGTTTTTTTCCGTAAATCCTTCGCATGAGATTGGACGTCGAGATGTGATTTTGATATACATGCCTTATTTGACAAGCGTTTGAGTTACCATGAGTACGGACTGTTTGAGACGCGTTAGAGAGTATTTTGACTCAGGTAAGTCCTTGCGACTTACTTAGCCAGTTTCTGGATATTAGTTGAGTGATAGTGGTTGTGTGTGCTATTTGAGTGTTTAATAATAATAACTTCCTAGGACGACTGTTATTATTACGTTTAAGGCCCAAGTGTATGTATAACTGTTCGCTCAAAAGGGTGTGCGTCAAAGTCTTAATATTTATATCTAGAACTCAAAAGCAAAGCGAACCCGCAGTGTACGGATCGGCTGTAGAAAGGTAAGAATTCCAGAGTCGAACTCAGGAATTTGGTGAGAATAATTCCGATTTCAATTATCTAGCGAAAGTATAAAAACTTTTGTGATTTAATAAAGAGAGAAATGATTCCAAGGATTCAAGTATCCGATTTAGGCTTTCGATTCAAGACACTTCTATAGATATAGGACAGAGTTTATATTGCCAAGATTAATTGTTCAAAGGTAGGATTCGTACGGTGAAGTTCCGAAACCTATATGACTAACCTAAAGGTTCTCTCTATAAAGGTTGTTGAGGCTACAATATAGAAAGATCTAAAGATAAGAATTATGTTCAAACTAATTATCTAAAACTCCAGGATATGACTCTCCAAAGTAAAGAATAGCAAGCACAATTAAAAATCTTAATAAAGGATATTGAGTCTCTTTATTACACAAATCTTGAAATCTTAATCTAATAAACGTAGAATCAGGTTTGAAGTGTCTTCATACATTCAATTAGAGGATAAAAAGGTTAATCAAGATTGGGATTTAGGCAAGGATTAGTTTTGGTTAAAGATTGATTCAATTAAAGTTGGTCAGAAGAATAAATCGCCCTGTTCATAAGAAAAATCGGCCGATTTTCCTTAAGAACAGCCCGATTTTCCTGTTTGTCGCAAAACTAAATCTAAACTCTCAGGGTCCTAATGTTCAATTGAGTTCAGTCTATCATCATCTAAGCCTTAATCATCAACTATTCTCCCTAGAATCACAAGGTTTTTAGCCAACCATTTTCAAAATCGAATCAAATTAATTATTGAAGAAGATATCGCAAAGAAACCAAATCTTGAACGAAAAATTCAATAACTTTCAAATCTGTAAAACAATCGTCAAATCTGTTCAATGTATCTCTCAAACAACTCAATTTTGTGTTCACAAACCACAAACAAGGCAATAGAATAAAGAAATCTCACAATCAAAGATCAAGAATGACTTTCCGGCAAAAGCTCTTCAATCTCTCTCCAAGAATCTTTGATTTCTCCAAAACGTGTAAAGATTTTCCAATGCAGCCCCCCCGTCTTCATTTGTAGGGTTCTCTTCTATAGTTTCTTGCAGATGGGCCGTTTGGCAAAACTCTCATCTAGCCCAAAATAATTGGGCTTTGTTCGTCTATCCATTTGGCCAAATCGTGAAGAAAATCGACCCAGTCGATTTAGGTGCAAAACCGTTCGATTTCAGTGTATGAAAATCGTCCGATTTTTATATATATTGGCACGATTTTCTTCAACAGAAAGTGCTCTTCCTTCGGTTCGTCTTCTATGCTTCTCCTTTGCAATTCCTTAGCTCTTTGTGATCCTTCTAAGACTCCTTTAGCTTCCTTTACATCCTTAGATGCTCCTTGCTCCTTTTTTGCTTCCAAATCCGCTCCATTTACCTACAATTCATTAAAATCTCGTGTAGACCTCTATTTCCGACAATTGATTGAATAGAACATAAAAAGCACACAAAATCTCTCTAAATGCAAGGTAAACTGAGACAATCTTCTACAATATGCATGAATATGATGGTACATAATTCATGTCATCAAAATACCCCATACTTGCCCTTTGCTTGTCCCTAAGCAAGACTCAAATTTAGAATATAAGATGTCATGGATTATGTATGTGTGAAAACTCAAAAACTTTTCTTTTGGTAGTGCTTCTTCTTATTGGATCACCCTCAAAGTGATATTTCAAAGCTTAAAAGGGCAAAGCATGTATCAATGATGACTATAAGATGAACAAACTCCCTTTTCTTCCTTGAAAGCATAAATAAAGAACATGATAAAGGTGTAGAGGTAATCAAAGTCAAACAAATCTAAGCCATTAAGTCTTAAACACATGCATAAAAGTCTCAAGGTCTTCTAATCAAAGGAAAGGTTCAAGAAACGTATTAAGGGAAGGAGTTCTTTTTGGCAATTGTGGTGCTAATCCGGGAAAGAGGAACACATAACACCTTCAAGAATTTTCTTCACCGCACATGCTTCGCATGTAGAAAGCTTTGCTTTCATTATACTTTACTTTTTGAGAATATGGACAGCGGTGCATAAAAACCGAAGCCTAGGAGATCGGCGTTTCTCAATTTCGAGATGCCTCAAACCCTTGATGCACATACCATATCCCGTTAGGACTTGTCGTTCAATCGGACTTTGGCAAGACACAAACAATCGGCTATGTGAATGGTGCCGAGTTACTCATCCTCATGTTCAGCGTCCCCAAACTTATGAAATTTTGCACTTTTTTTTTCAATACATTTTCCTTGGCCCTCCCACATCAAACATGCCTTTTTCAATCACCTATCCTAATTCCCGGATGGTAAAAGGAGGGTTACATATTTCATTGAGGAGCTAGCAAGATCAAGATATGAGAAAAGAAAAGAAGTGAATTGCCTTAGTCATCCTTAAATGATGTAAAAGAACTTGCAATATAGCTTCGACTATTATTTCATTCTCTCATCAAAACAACTAAATCATATAACTTATTCATGTGTTCAAGTAACAAAAGCAATTTCATTCATACTATAATCAAAATTTCAACACAACTAAGCATCTTTTTCGCCTATCCATATACACAATTCTCATCATAGAGGTCATTTCCATATAAGAAGCACTTAAGAATTTTTGAAAATTCATAGGTTTTGAAAAAGATCATGCAAATGTAAGTGTCATAATAGAAAGCAAGTAGTGCAAGAGTTATTACAAGCCAAGTTGTCAAGAGTAGTGGAAAGTACATAAAGTGCTAAAGTGAAGCATAAGGTATTGTAAGTACCCCCACCCCATACTTGATATCCACATTGTCCCCAATGTGAAAATCAAGCATAAGAAGGAGAAAAATACTTACAATGTAAAAGAAGTGGAAGCTCAATCCTCTGTCGGTGGTGGAGGTGGTGGATATGGATACATCGGTGCGCTAGGATCGTAGAAGTGGCCGAATTGGTGGTAGTACAAGTCTCTCATCTGGCCATCATAGGATGAATGCTTAGCGTCCGTCTCCTCCCTGTAGGTCCTGAACTGAGTGTTCAGGGTGTCATAACTGGTGCTGAGGGTACGGTAGTCGGTGTTGAGGCTCTGGAAGCTAGTGACTAGCTCCCTGAATGGCATGGAGCTCGGCGTCCTCGTCTAGGGCCTGGAGCATGTGCATAAGAATGTCGAGGTGGCTGTATGTCATCCTCCGTCTCCTCATCCTGCCTACTAGTCCTGCTCGGTCCTGCACCATGAGTATCAGTGTCCATGGCGTCCGTAGCATGCCCGCTATGAGTATCACTCTCAAACTCGAGCATGGTCTCCTGTCCTCCATCCTCATCCTCCTCGTCTGAATCACCTGCATCATCATCATAATAAGTAGGAGGTAAGAACTCCTCAAGCATCGCCTCAAAGGTCTCCTTCCAGTTCCTCTTGTTCCGAATAGTGTATTCGGATTTCCATATGATCTCGGATGGCTTCTTCTTCGGATCCCTGTGCCATGGCATCGGCACATGAAGAGTTCCTCTCCCTCGAGGAATCAAGACCTGTCGAACCACCAACCTCTGTGAGCCTAAGGGGAGGGCACTCTCAGCTAGAGTGCATCCGGAGTAGTCTAATCCCATGGTCTTAGCCACATGAGTGACAAGACCTCCTGCACAAATGTCGCCCTTAGCTTTGTTGGCTATCTTTCCTAGATAGTCAGCAAGCATGGTGGCGATGTCGGGAATGGTGGTAGATGTCATGCAGTAGAGGATGAAGAGCTCATCAGCCTTGAGCTTCTGTGGAGTCTCTGTCCGGGCAAATAGACTCTCACTAAGTATCCGATGCACTACCTTAAAGGAAAGGTTGTACATACTTGTCTCCTTGGAGTTTCCGGGTCTCCACTTATCCCCTCCGTACTCACCTACGGAAATAGCCTCCCAAAAATCACTAGCAATGAGACCTCTAGCAAATGTGCATGCATCTGAATAAGAGAAACTAAACAAGTCGCCAAAAGTATCAATGGACATAGTGTGGTCTCGGCTCATGAGGCGGAAAGTGACCATCCTTTCCCTAGGGTCGTGCTCAAACGTGCTAAGGAATTCTAGGGTGATCTCTCTATAGGCATCCTCCCTAATCGTAGCAAACTGTCTCAACCCAGCTCTGTCTAGCATCATATCAACATCCTCTCGAACATACAACGAATCTAAGTTGTCAAGCACTATGTAGCGAGGAGGGGTGAATGGTCGATCTACAATGCGTTCATAGCGTTTCTTGTGCTTGGATAGGGGAGGAGGAAACTTAGGGATGTTGGTAGGTGGTGGTGGAAGTGGGGCAGGGGCTTTGGAAGAAGATCCCTTCTTCTTCCCCGTGTTTCTAGTTATCCTCTTTACAAGATCCATTCTAAGTCCCAAAAATCGACCTGTTCTTCACAAAAATCGGCCGATTTATCTGGGTTGGGTTGATTTTTATCTCGATTTCAACGATTCTCACAATTCTGTAAAGTTCTGTTTAATCTATCACCACACACAGTTCCCTACAATGGTTTCTAAGCAGATTCCTCTATCAATTCCAACAAACAAACACTTCCTAAGCAAACTTCAAATTCGAATGAGAAACTTAGGTTTTGGAAAGAAAAACCTGAATTCCTTATGGAGGAGTCGATTGCCGTGCGTGCTGTTGTTAGATCCTTGTTCCTTGTTGAAAATGCTTCAGTTTAGAGCCAAGAATCACTCAAAATGGTTAAGGAATGAAGATTGTAGGGTGTGGCGATTTTTCGGCTTTCTTGAGAGAGAGAAATCGAGAATTGGGGGTTTTGGAATGAAGAAGATCGAGTGTGAAGTCCTTATATAGGGTCGACGATTTCTGAAGAAAATCGGCCGATTTTTCAGGTCGATTTATTTGTCGGGGCGATTTTTGTTTCTGTCGAGAAAAATCGGCCGATTTATTTTGGCAGGTCGATCTCCAGGTCGATTTTTGTTTCTGTTGAGAAAAATCGACTTGCTCTGTTACTGAATCGGACGATCTTCTTATGGTAGGTCGATTTCCTTCCTTGTTTTTCTTGAATCTCGAAGATATAACTCAATTGTGCTCCATTCTCCGTGAATCTCTCACATTTGAACCTAGTTTCCTGCGAATAATGACACGACAAACCAAGAGTTCATCGAGGAACATATAAAAACGAAAAACGAAGAAACGAAGCAATTAATCTATTCTAACTGAGGGAAAGAAGGGAAAACTATACTATCATTGGGTTGCCTCCCAAGAAGCGCTTTATTTATCGTCTTTAGCTGGACGGTGTATGATGTTGTGTTCAATGGAGGAGGATAGGAGCTATCTCCTCGACCGGAGCTTCCGGTGTATATTTCTTCAACCGTTGGCCATTAACCTTAAAACTTCCGCTTTGTTCACCCCATACTTCAACTGCACCATGGGGGGAAATTCTTTTAATCACAAAAGGTCCTGTCCAACGGGATTTGAGCTTACCTGGAAATAGACGCAGCCTTGAGTTGAATAGGAGGACTTGGTCTCCCTCCTTCAAGTCTTTTGGAATGATATGCTTATCATGCCAGCGCTTTGTCCGTTCCTTGTAAATCCTTGCGTTCTCGTATGCATTTAGCCGGATCTCATCCAACTCATTGATGTCTAAGAGCCGTTTCTCTCCGGCTTCTTTCATGTCGAAGTTGAGCCACTTGATAGCCCAATAAGCTTTGTGTTCTAGCTCTACATGAAGATGACATGATTTACCATAAACAAGATTATAGGGAGTCGTACCTATTGGTGTCTTGAAGGCTGTCCTGTATGCCCATAGTGCATCGTCAAACTTCATTGACCAATCTTTCCTCGTTTTAGAGACGGTTTTATCTAAAATCCCTTTAATCTCTCTATTGGATATCTCGACTTGTCCGCTGGTTTGCGGGTGGTAAGGTGTAGCTATCTTATGGGTCACCCCATACTTAGCCAATAGAGTCTCAAATCGACGGGCTGTGAAATGCGTTCCTCCGTCACTAATGATGGTTCGGGGAGTTCCGAACCTTGGGAAGATCGTTTTGTTGAGGAACTTCACCACTACAATTGCATCATTAGTAGGAGAAGCGATTGCTTCCACCCATCTTGAGACATAGTCGACGGCAAGAAGTATATACTGGTTGCCGCATGAAGATGGGAAAGGTCCCATAAAATCGATGCCCCATACATCAAAGATCTCTACTTCTTGTATGTTGTTGAGAGGCATCTCATTCCTCCTGGATATATTACCTGTCCTTTGACAAGCATCACAAGAAACAACAAACTTTTGCACATCTTTGAAAAGTGTAGGCCAATAAAAGCCGGAGCGAAGTACCTTAGCACAAGTCTTGTGGGAACTAGCATGTCCGCCACATGGTAGAGAATGGCAGTGTCGGATGACACTATCTATCTCATATTCGGGAATACATCTCCTGTAGATGCCATATGGACCTCTTTTGAATAGAAGAGGTACGTTCCAATAGAATTTCCGGACGTCTCTCAAGAACTTCTTATTTTGAGCATATGAAAGTCCGGGCGGGATCTCCTGACAAACAAGGTAATTTACAATGCCAACAAACCATGGATCATTACCTTGTGATATGTGTTGAAGACACTCTTCAATCTCGTGCAGCTGCTCGTCAAGGAAGGAATCGTCTATCGGAAGTTCATCCGACTCGCCGGTGAGTTGCGGAAGACGACTAAGGTGATCGGCAACGGAGTTCTCCGATCCTTTCTTATCACGGATCTCTAAATCGAACTCTTGCAAGAGTAAGATCCATCTTAGAAGCCTTGGCTTCGCATCCTTCTTCGTTAATAAGTATCGAATTGCAGAATGGTCCGTGTAGACTATCACCTTCGCACCTACAAGATAGGAACGAAATTTCTCAAAAGCGTATACTACGGCTAAAAGTTCCTTTTCCGTAGTTGCATAATTGTATTGAGCCTCATCTAGCGTTTTGCTAGCGTAGTAGATGGCATGAGTGCGACCATCTTTCTTCTGTCCAAGAACGGCTCCTATAGCGACATCGCTTGCGTCGCACATGACCTCGAAAGGAAGAGTCCAATCGGGTGGTTGAATGATTGGTGCCGAAATCAAAGCTTCTTTGATCCTGCAAAAAGCATCTAAGCAATCTTTCGAGAATTCGAAAGTCGCATCTTTCATCAAAAGGTTAGTCAAAGGTTTCGAAATCTTAGAAAAATCCTTTATGAATCTCCTATAGAAGCCCGCATGTCCTAAGAAGCTTCTAATTCCTTTTACTGATGAAGGGGGAGGTAACTTCTCAATGGTTTCTATCTTTGATCGATCTACCTCTATTCCCCTTTGTGATACTAAGTGACCTAACACAATTCCTTCGGTGACCATGAAATGACACTTTTCCCAGTTTAAGACTAAGTTAGTGTCCTCACATCTCTTAAGAACTAGTGAAAGGTTATAGAGACAGTTATCAAAGGAAGAACCATATACCGAAAAATCGTCCATGAAGACTTCCATGATATTCTCTACATATTCGGAGAAGATTGCCATCATGCACCTTTGGAAGGTGGCTGGAGCGTTGCATAAGCCGAATGGCATTCTTCTATAAGCGAACGTACCCCATGGGCACGTAAAGGTTGTCTTCTCTTGATCATCCGGATGAATTGGTATCTGAAAGAAACCGCTATATCCATCTAAATAACAAAAGTAAGCATGTTGGGCTAACCTTTCCAGCATTTGATCGATAAAAGGAAGGGGGAAGTGGTCCTTCCTAGTGGCCACGTTCAGTTTGCGGTAGTCGATGCACATTCGCCACCCTGTAACTGTCCGTGTAGGGATGAGTTCGTTGTTCTTGTTGGCAACAACGGTAATGCCTCCTTTCTTGGGTACTACTTGTACCGGACTCACCCATTTGCTATCAGAAATAGGGAAGATGATACCTGCATCAAGTAGCTTAAGGATTTCTTTCTTCACGACCTCTTTCATTGCCGGGTTTAACCGTCTTTGAGGTTGGCGTGAAGGTTTGTAATCCTCTTCCATTAATATTTTGTGCATACATAGAGAAGGCTTTATTCCTACTAAATCATCAATGGTGTAACCTAGTGCTCTCCTATGTTGCTTCAAAACACTCATGAGTTTCTCTAATTCATCATCGTTCAAATTTGCATTGACTATAATCGGGTATGTGGAATTAGTGCCAAGGAATGCGTACCTTAAATGCGTGGGAAGTTGCTTCAATTCTAATGATGGAGGTACCTTTGTTGGCGATGAATCGTGGCCTTCGGGTGTTGTGGAAGAGGTCTCTATAGGTGTGGGTACTTCATCATTAGATTCGGAAGCGGCTGCGGTGAAGTTTGGAGAATCTAGAGAATTACTCATTGAATCGACCTCCCCTGTAATAAATCGGTCGATCTGCTGCACGATTTTTCTTTCTGTCGGAAAAAATCGGGTCACCTCTTCGTGAATCGGACGATTTAATGTTGTCAGGTCGATTTTTGTTTCTGTTGGAAAAAATCGGAGTGCATCTTCATAAATTGGACGATTTATTTCTGGCAGGTCGATTTTCTTCACAGTTTCTGGAGTCAATTCTAATTCTTCAATCTTTACTTCTAGTTCTTCTTCCACATCATTTAATGCTTTCACATCCTCATTGCAGTCATGTTCCACCCCTTCCTCCATGATGCTCATGCTAAGAACCTTTTGAAGAGAGTCTTTCATCAAGATCGAACTTACTACCTCTCTAGACTCTTCTTCCTCAACAATTTCAAAAACGTCGTCCTTCAAGGCTGGCTCCTTGATTAAGGAAGATAGTATGAATTCTATCTTTTCTTCGCCAATATGGAAGGATAGCTGGCCATTCTTGCAATCTACCATGCATCCAGATGTGGCAAGGAATGGTCTCCCAAGGATGATGGGAACCGGGTAATCTGCAGGTATGTGAAGAACGACAAAACCTATAGGGATGTAAAACTTACCTAGCTTTACCGGAATGTCTTCTAATATTCCCACCGGCTTAGTGGTAGAACGATCAGCCATGTAGAGTGTGATCTTCACCGGTCTAGGCTCTCCTAGACCAACTACCTTGCATAGGGCGAGAGGTATGATACTCACACTTGCTCCAAGGTCACAAAGAGCATCATAGGTAGCTTCTCCCAAAGTGATGGGTATATTCTCCGTCAGTGTGAGTATCATACCTCTCGCCCTTGCTCCAAGTCACAAAGAGCATCATAGGTATGATACTCACACTTGTAGAGTGTGATCTTAGGTATGATACTCACACTTGCTCCAAGTCAAGATGAGTATGGAGCCATGTAGAGTGTGATCTTCACCGGTCTAGGCTCTCCTGGATCGCGGAGCTTGGGTAGCATATTCTCCGTCATAGTCTTGATGAGTTCGGATGACTCCATACTCATCTTGACTTCTCCTATATCTTCCAACTTCCTCTTGTTAGAGAGGATTTCCTTGAGGAATTTCCCGTAAGCGGGCATACCTAAAATCGCATCCATAAAAGGTATGTTAATATGGAGCTTACTCATAAGTTCAACAAACTTACCGAAATGTTTATCTAGGCGTGCACGCGCTCTAGATTGAGGAAAAGGTAGAGGTGGTTTGTAAGCGGGAGGAGGAACATAGACTTCTTCCTTCTCTTTTGCCTCTCCTTCTTTTGTGGAGGTATCAACTACTTTAGGTTGAGGATCGGCGGTCGTCTTTCCGCTCCTAGTAGTTATTGCCATAACCCTTCTCTTTGGATTATCTTCTGTCTTTCCGGAAAGCTTCCCTTGATCTCTTGGAACTTCCCCGGCCTTGTTGAATACTTGGTTTTCTAAAGCTTTGTGAGCTTTGTCAACCGAAGTTATGTAACTCTCCAATCCTTGTAGCTTGCCTAGGATCGTTTCTAGCATGGGATCGGGTTTGCTTGATCCGCTTGATTGTTCCTGGCTTGTTGAAGGAGTTGAAGAAGATGGAGGTGTTAGAGCCTTTTCAGCATAAGAGTAAGGATTACCTGGACCTTGCTGATTTGACCTCCAATTGTTGTTATTTGAGTTCCTATTGTTGTTGTTGTTCCAATTGGAGTTTCGGTTGTTGTTGTTGTTGTTGCTCCAATTGGAATTCCGGTTATCACTCCTTTGATTGTTATCTCTTCCCATGTAGTTGGCTTCTTGCTCCTTAGTCTTTTGAAGACTCGTTTTGAGCACTTCCCTCAATTCTTTGATGTCATCTTTGAGGGAGAATATTTGTGTTTGAGCCGCTTGATTCAACTTGGCTCCCGTATCGCCTTGATTCCGGCTATTTGATTCCACCTTCCGGTGGGAATATTTCTCAATCACTTGGGCTTTCTTCTCAATGAAGTCCCAAGCATCATCCTCTCTCATATCCATGAATGTGCCACAAGATAGAGATTGGAGGTTGAATTGTGTCTCCACATCCAACCCTTTGTAGTAGATCTCCAGTAATTCCAGCTTGGAAATGCCATGGTGTGGGCAATCCAACAAGAGATCTTGAAACCTTTCCCAAGATTGAAACAAGCTTTCGTTAGGTTTCATAGAAAAAGCATTTATTTTACCTCTCAATTCCGCCGTTTTGGATGGCGGAAAGAACTTGGTGAGGAATTCCGAAGACAATTCCTCCCATGTAGCTAACTTCGCAGCCGGAAGTGTTTGGTACCAAGCTAGAGCCTTGTCCTTCAAGGAAAAGAAGAACGGTTTAATCTTGTAGTTGCTTGTAGTAGCCTTCTTCGGCTTCATAGTCTCCATGAGAATCTCAAAATTCTGCAAGTGTTGATGCGGAGATTCAGTACTTGCTCCGCCATATTGACTTTGGCGAACCATAGTGATGACTTGTGGTGAGAAGCTAAACTCTTGGATGTCTTCAGCTCCGAAATCCACACCTAGACGGCGTGGTTGCTGAATTGGATCCATCCGTTGCCCCAAAGTTCGGGGTCTATCTTGGTTATTGACAGCTCTAACGTTCCTAGTCGTAATGCGAGGGACGACCTTTGGTGTTGGAGTGTTTCGGGTAGGACGAAGTGATGGATCAATCTCTTCAAGTTCCGGCATGTCCGGATCAAACTCTTCATCATCGGATGAGTCATTTCCAATGGATTTAGTTGGTGTCTTGACTTTCTTCTTCTTCTTGGAGTCGTTCAACTCCAACTTCATGTCCAACATCATAGCTCTTAGTTCATCAATCTGAAATTGATGACTTATTTCAGCTTCTTTTCGAGCTTTCTCACTCAATTGGAGCTGGCGTTGAGCTTCGTTCAGTTCAGTCTTGTAGTTTCTCTCATCGTTTTCAGCCATTTTCTTCTCCTTCAACTTTCTCCTCAAAGTTCTTTCTAATTCGGGATCGAAAGGAATTAGATCTTTAGTGGATCTAGTCTTTCGCATATACCTAAACAACCTGCAAAGATCACTCAAGTAGACAAATCAAATCACAAGAGCAAGAGCTCTCAAGCTAGACAACCGAAAACCGGATTTGATCTAGACCAAATCCCCGGCAACGGCGCCAAAAACTTGTTCGCTCAAAAGGGTGTGCGTCAAAGTCTTAATATTTATATCTAGAACTCAAAAGCAAAGCGAACCCGCAGTGTACAGATCGGCTGTAGAAAGGTAGGAATTCCAGAGTCGAACTCAGGAATTTGGTGAGAATAATTCCGATTTCAATTATCTAGCGAAAGTATAAAAAATTTTGTGATTTAATAAAGAGAGAAATGATTTCAAGGATTCAAGTATCCGATTTAGGCTTTCGATTCAAGACACTTCTATAGATATAGGACAGAGTTTATATTGCCAAGATTAATTGTTCAAAGGTAGGATTCGTACGGTGAAGTTCCGAAACCTATATGACTAACCTAAAGGTTCTCTCTATAAAGGTTGTTGAGGCTACAATATAGAAAGATCTAAAGACAAGAATTATGTTCAAACTAATTATCTAAAACTCCAGGATATGACTCTCCAAAGTAAAGAATAGCAAGCACAATTAAAAATCTTAATAAAGGATATTGAGTCTCTTTATTACCCAAATCTTGAAATCTTAATCTAATAAACGTGGAATCAGGTTTGAAGTGTCTTCATACATTCAATTAGAGGATAAAAAGGTTAATCAAGATTGGGATTTAGGCAAGGATTAGTTTTGGTTAAAGATTGATTCAATTAAAGTTCGTCAGAAGAATAAATCGCCCTGTTCATAAGAAAAATCGGCCGATTTTCCTCAAGAACAACCCGATTTTCCTGTTTGTCGCAAAACTAAATCTAAACTCTCAGGGTCCTAATGTTCAATTGAGTTCAGTCTATCATCATCTAAGCCTTAATCATCAACTATTCTCCCCAGAATCACAAGGTTTTTAGCCAACCATTTTCAAAATCGAATCAAATTAATTATTGAAGAAGATATCGCAAAGAAACCAAATGTTGAACGAAAAATTCAATAACTTTCAAATCTGTAAAACAATCGTCAAATATGTTCAATGTATCTCTCAAACAACTCAATTTCGTGTTCACAAACCACAAACAAGGCAATAGAATAAAGAAATCTCACAATCGAAGATCAAGAATGACTTTCCGGCAAAAGCTCTTCAATCTCTCTCCAAGAATCGTTGATTTCTCCAAAACGTGTAAAGATTTTCCAATGCAGCCCCCCCGTCTTCGTTCGTAGGGTTCTCTTCTATAGTTTCTTGCAGATGGGCCGTTTGGCAAAACTCTCATCTAGCCCAAAATAATTGGGCTTTGTTCGTCTATCCATTTGGCCGAATCGTGAAGAAAATCGACCCAGTCGATTTAGGTGCAAAACCGTTCGATTTCAAGGTATGAAAATCGTCCGATTTTTATATATATTGGCACGATTTTCTTCAACAGAAAGTGCTCTTCCTTCGGTTCGTCTTCTATGCTTCTCCTTTGCAATTCCTTAGCTCTTTGTGATCCTTCTAAGAGTCCTTTAGCTTCCTTTACATCCTTAGATGCTCCTTGCTCCATTTTTGCTTCCAAATCCGCTCCATTTAACTACAATTCATTAAAATCTCGTGTAGACCTCTATTTCCGACAATTGATTGAATAGAACATAAAAAGCACACAAAATCTCTCTAAATGCAAGGTAAACTGAGACAATCTTCTACAATATGCATGAATATGATGGTACATAATTCATGTCATCAATAACGGGCCGTGACATCACTGCCCAGCTCTGACAGGAGACTGGGAGGTTCTCTATACCCAGACCAGGCAGGTACAAGGTGAGATGCATCGGATCCATTCCTGATGGTTACACGGGGGCGGAGGCGAGGTTTGGGAATCCCTCGTGTCACAAAATAAGTATCATTAGAGTGAAAGAGTAACTTAAATCAAGATAATAAAACGGACTTGTTTGAAAGCATGATGGGTGTTTATATTTTTATGTGTGTGTTTGTGCTGCTATTATTCTGCTAATATTTAGATAACTAGCTAACGGTTCCTCTTGTTGTGTTTTTAGATTTACCGCAGGTTAGACCAGCAGCTGAGTGATCCAGAAGTAGTGTTCAGCCGGGTCTCCGTACTCCTTAGAGTGGGGGTTGGGGTTGTGTTTGTCTTTTTTTTCTTTTGGTTAAGACAGTTGTTCGTTTCTTTGGTTTAAGTATTTTAGGCTGCTAGACAGTGTTGTATTCATTACCTTAAAAATACTAATTTTATGAATTTCGGTTTTCTCTATTTGTGTCTTGTTGCAAGATCCTAGTAATGTTGTTGTCAAACTGAGGTCGGGACCCATTGTGAGGTCCTAACCAGTAATGTCCCGAGTTCTGAGATTACGGGGTGTTACAACATGGTATCAGAGCTAGGTTGGCAACAATGGCACTTGAAATCTTCTAAAAGACCGAATAAGTTTTAAGCAGAACCCGAAAGGGGTCTGAGTTTTAAAAAGAAAATTTTTTGTTTAAATGCATGCATAGTCTGGTTGGGAATAGAAAAGTACGGCTGACCACCACTACTACCGCGGATCTCAGTATGCTTAGTTGGACTTTAGGTTTTTACTGTAGATGGACTTTATGGACTTTAGCTAGTAGCAATTATAGTTATTATTCTTGCGCAGATGGCACGTACTAGAGCTACGCTAGCTACTGGTCGAGGCAAAGGTCGTCCACCTCTCCCTCCAGCTGGACCAAGTAGGGGAGATAGGACCCTTACTGTTAGAGGACGCGGCCGTGGAGGTAGACCTCCACTAGCCCGAGGCCGAGGTCAAGCTCCACAAGAGGATCCCTCAGCAGTGATCATGCCAGAGGCTGGAGTAGAGGAGGTAGTTGAGAGTGTAGGTCCTGAGGTCAGGAATGAGACCGTTGCTAGGTCTAGAGCACAAAGAGCACGTTCGACGGAGTCAGGACGTGTTTCCATTCGAGCGACTGAGTACAGAGAGTACCGAGCATACGTTGAGCGTATGGAGGAGGCTGCTAGGACAGAGAGACTTACCCAGGTACCACCAGTACCGGCTAGATCTGTCCAGGTGACACAAGGAGCACCTCAGGTGCCAGCTGTACCTGAGAGGAGGGTTGTGGCTGATAGAGCTCCTACTGGGTCTAGAGCACCGAGGCCGGATGAGTGGTTGAAGGCTTTCAACTCTCAGAAGATTCTCTCATACAGTGGAGAGATAGGACTGGAGGTAGAGCACTGGATTGGACAGGTAGATACTGCATTAGAGGCAATACGTTGCCCCGAGGATCGGCAGGTGGATTTGGTGCAGACATGCTTCACTAGGGATGCTCATTCCTGGTGGCGGACCATGCGTAGTCGAGTCACCAGTTGGGAGAAGATTAGGAGCATTGTTAGAGACAGATACTGCCCTGTCTCGTTGAGGAGAGAGAGGTTCCAGGACTTCATTGAGGCAGGATTTGAGGACATTCCGATTGTTGGTGCCATCAAGAAGTTCAAGAAGGAACTGACACTACTTGGGCCAGCTGCACCTCCTGAAGAGCAGCATGTCTACCTCTTTTGACGGAGATTGAGAGAGAGTACCCGTTCCTATCTGGAAGGATTTCGCTGTGAGACTGTGTCAGACTATCAGGATAGAGCATTTGCATATGAGAGAGACAGACCAGTGTCGAGGAGAGCTGCTCTGTAACACCCCGAATTCTCAGAATTCGAGACATTACTGGTTAGGACCTCACAATGGGTCCCGACCTCAGTTTGACAACAACATTACTAGGATCTTGCAACAAGACACAAATAAAGAAACCGAAATTCATAAAAATAGTATTTTTAGGATAATGAATGCAACACTGTCTAGCAGCCTAAAGTACTTAAACAAAAGAAAAGAACAACTATCTTAACCAAACGAAAGAAAAGACAAACACAACTCCCAACCCCCACTCTAAGGAGTACGGAGACCCGGCTGACCACTACTTCCGGATCACTCAGCTGCTGATCTAACCTGCGGTAAATCTAAAAACAACAACAAGAGAACCGTTAGCTAGTTATCTAAATATTAGCAGAATAATAGCAGCACAAACACAAACATAAAAATATAAACACCCATCATGATTTCAAGCAAGTCCGTTTTATTATCTTGAGTTAAGTCTTCTTTCACGCTAATGATACTTATTTTGTGACACGAGGGATTCCCAAACCTCGCCTACGCCCCCGTGTAACCATCAGGAATGGATCCGATGCATCTCACCTTGTACCTGCCTCGTCTGGGTATAGAGAACCTCCCAGTCTCCTGTCAGAGCTGGGCAGTGATGTCACAGCCCGTTATACATACACTTGGGCCTTTAACGTAATAATTACAGTCTTCCTAGCAAGTTATTATTATTAAACAGGCAAATAGCACACACAACCACTATCACTCAACTAATATCCAGAAACTGGCTAAGTAAGTCGCAAGGACTTACCTTAGTCAAAATACTCTCTAACGCGTCTCAAACAGTCCGTACTCGTGGTAACTCAAATGCCTGTCAAATAAGTCATGTGCATCAAAATCACATTTCGACGTCCAACCTCATGCGAAGGAATTACGGAAAAAAGCTCTCTTATGGTAAAGGACAATTTTACCCTTGGTATCGTAGTTTCTCCAAGTTTAATTTAGAAAACTATCAATTCCCTTTGATAGTTACCCCAGTTATAAGTTACACTCTAAACTCTTCCAAGAACCAAAATGCCTCCTTACTTCCCTATTATTACTTTCTCTTCCAAACGTATGTATACCTAGGTACATACTATAACCTTTACTTCTAGTTCATATTAAAACCGTAACCAATCAGTATTTATATATATATATATATATATATATATATAGCTATATACATGACAATTGCGCAACTCCCGTTCGTATGAGTAGATTATATATATATATCGATCCATATGTATAACTTTACTTCACTTAGGTATACTTTTATTTTTATATAATATATATTTACGTATATTTATATATAGCCGGCATACACAACTCCTATATACACTATACTAACTGATACATATTTTTGTATAACTTCCCGTTTCTACTTCTTATCATACATGTATATATGGTACTATATTCATACAATTTCCATATGTATATATATATATACATCTCGCAGTGTACTTATAACTCATACCATTCCAATATGTATATGTATATAACTCTCACAATGTACTAGCAACTCATTCCAATATGTATATGTATATACTTCACAGTGTACTAGCAACTCATCAATACAAGGACTCACCTAATTACCGACGCTGGTCCAGGAGGGTGCAACGGAGTGCGGCGTCGGCACGGGGTACGGAAACAGCAGGACGCGGCGGGGCGGTATGCACTGAGTCCGGCGGTTCGCAGTACTGCTGTAGATCGAAGAAACTACAGTGAGCAGCAATTCTCGATTCGAAAGAAGGAGGCAGAAAGAAGGGCCAGGGTCTTACCGGTTCCCTGCGGCGGACGGCGGAAGGCGCACAGGCTCGGTGGCAGCAGCGGTGGCGGACGGAGCAGTGGTGGTCCGGTTGCAACGGTGCGTAGCTGCGGTGTTGCAGTCCGCTGGAAGGGTCACAGGCGCGCCGAACCGCAGTCGAAAATGTGAAGGAAAACTTGGCTTGCCACCGGGGTGTTGTGCTGGTCCAGGCGGCGCGGCGGCGGCACAGGGGAGGGAAGGTGGAGGCGGTTCGTCGTCTCCGGTCGAAGGGTAGGCTGCTGCGTCGGTGTTCTCTCCAGAAAGTGAAGATCAAAGATGCGGCAGTGTAAGTGTAATTAGTTTAAAATTTAATTAGTTTAGGATTAAGTTAAGGGAAAAATTAGGGTTAGGCTTTAAATTAGGAGGTGGGCTGCTGATTGGGCCTCGCAGTGGCCCACATCCGGCCCGCTTTCTTATTAGCACGGAATAGGAACTCGTTACTCGTTAATTATGTGCGGAAATTATATAATACGTAATTAAATTCCGTATTATCTAATTTATCATTATTTTTAACTTAAGGTGCATATGTACTTCCGGCTACAAGGCTTCGTCATTTTATGTGACTTAAAATCATATAAAATGATAACATTTAAACTCGTTTTATTTTATTTTATTTATTATTTAAGATTGTCGCATCGGAATTTGGTTAGTTGCAGTTTACCGGAATTTTAAAATTTTCGGTTATTACATCAGTGCCCTCTTAAAAGAAGTTTCGTCCCGAAACTTAGAATGTTCCTCTTACTCACACATTTCTTCGGTATATTTTAGTTTCTCGACCTTTTCATTTTCTACCACGCAACTACTCAAGCATCAAACAGACAAGTAGCACAAAAACAGAATCACTTTAATCAATATGAAAACCTGAAAGGTCAAACAACACAACATCCGAGTACTAACTCGTCAAACAGGAGTAACCTCTAACCCCGCAAAGAACTCGGGATAGTTACGTCTAATACTCTCCTCAGTCTCCCAAGTGGCCTCATCAGCTCCTCTCCTAGACCACTGGATCCTCAACATCGGTATCTCCTTGGATCGCAGACGTCTGGTACTGCGCTCCAGGACAGCTACTAGGTACTCTACAAATGTATGGTCAGGCTCAACTGTCAGATCCTCATGGCTGATGACGTGTCTCGGATCCGGAATGTACTCTCTCAACTGAGATACATGAAAGACCGGATGGACACTCTCTAGTCTCGGCGGTAGTGCTAGTTTGTAGGCCACCTCTCCAACTCTCTCCAAGATCTCAAATGGTCCGACATATCGGGGACTCAACTTCCCCTTAATGCCAAAACGCCTGACCCCCCTCGTAGGTGACACTCTCAGCCACACGTGTGCACCCACTCTAAACTCCAAAGGTCGACGCCTTTTGTCGGCGTAGGACTTCTGACGACTCTGAGCTGCTAACATTCGCTCTCGGACTAGGGAAATCCGAGCGATGTCATCTTGTATCTGATCTGGAGCTACTCCATCAACTCTGCTAGGCTCATCCCAACATAATGGTGTACGACATCTCCGCCCGTTCAAAGCTGTTACGCTAAAAAGTGTGTACGCAATAAGCCTTAAATTTATACTCGTTATAATTATCCTACTTCTAGCGCACCCGCAGTGTACGGGACGTATGTAGCAAGATAAGTATTCCAAGGTCGAACACAAAGACTAAGGTGAAATCGAATTAAGTTGTGATTGAATTTAGCAAGATCTAAGTCTAAAGGAAAGGATGCAAATAAAGGAAGAAAATCTCAATTGTTTTGGTTGTTTTTAGGTGATCACTTCAAAGATCAAATGCATGCAAACAATCAATCAAACTAAGTCGGAAAGTTGGCACAAATAAACAAATAGAACAAGATGTTGATCAAGAGAAAGGGAAGACGGATTCTAGGGGTTGGAAATTCCGGTTATGGCATAAAACTCAAGTTATCTATACGTTCTTTGGATTGATTATGATATGTTGGGATTAAGTGTTCCTAAAATGGGATCAATTACCGGGTAAGTCTCATGATCCAACTAATCCACACCTAAGGTCTCATTACCGGTTAAGTCTCTAAGAACCTAAGGGTAGGAATTTAACACCAACCGGATTGTTTAATTAGGGATCTAACCTATCCTCACCGGGTAAGTCTCGGAAAGGGAAGTCCTAATCAACTATCCTAGCACATTTAATCCAATGGCGGCTTGTTAGGCTCACCATTACCTAAGGTTTTGCTATTTTAGATTCTAAGGGCAAGGATTACCGGGTAAGTCTCTCCTAACACTTAGTCGCTACACTAGGACACCCTAGGGTAGGTTAAACTCAGCAAAAACTTAGGGTTTCAACAATTTTATGAACCTAAGGTAAGATCCTTCGAACCAGGAAGAACCACGGTTTGTTCTACAGAAACCACGACCGTGGTTCTTCAAGAACTACCCGTGATTCCTAACAGTAGCTACGTTCATAAACAAAAATCATCCAAGGTAAATCTAAGTTCGTCCTATCATAGATCTAGCCATAACCATCCTTTCCTTACCCTAGAATCACATCAATCTAGCCTACAACATTCATATTAGAAATCAAAACAAACAAGCATAGATTCATAACCTCCATTGCAAGGAAATGAGAGAAAGAAGATGAACAAATGAACTTCAAACACAAGCTAAATCTGAAGATGAAATTAGAACGACTTACAACCCTTCCAAAGGAAGGTTCAAGAGTTCAAAAACTTCTAGAAATAATTCCGAAAATACAAGAGCTAAGTGTGTCTTCTCCTCTCCTCTTCAATGGCAATGGCTCCTTTCTTCTTCTTCTTGCACTTTCCTTCCTAGAAAAAGTCCTTCTTCTTCTTGGAATATATTTTTGTCAAAGAAAATGGAGAATATGTGAGCTGCTCTCAAACTACCCAAATCCCAGCTGCCTCTAACAACTATCAAGGACCACTTTTATAACCAATTTCTTCATGAGCTGGCCATGAGAGTCGTGGCACAACTGTCACGAGAATCTGGCAAAATCCACGGTCATTTCCACGGCCGTGGTTCTTCAGAGAACCGTGATTCTGTGCAGAAACTTCGCCTTGGATCATTAGGCTGTGGTTTGGTGCATGGCCTGTGTTGGCAAGGTTCCTTGGGTCCTTCTCAACCTTTGCCTTGCGTTCTAATGAGTTTGGAAACGTGTCCTCTAATTGAGCGACCCTCAAACGCGTCGTTTTGGCTCGAAACTTCCCGAAATACCTACAAAACGCACACAAGTCCGTGTAGACGTCTATCTCGACAAAATACATGTTTTGAGTGCAAAACGTATTGGACTAGTGCTAGATAATGCATGATTGAGCGAGAATTCTATCTAAATGTGCACCTAAAACTATGCTATAAATCGTGTTATCAAAATACCCCATACTTAAGGTTTGCTCGTCCCCGAGCAAATTCCCAACTATAGACTAAGAGATGACATGATTTATGTATGCAGAAAAATGGCGAAAATCTTTTTGGTTTTGTTCTTCTACTATTGGATCACCTTCATAGTCATGATCATTGGCAATTGGATAAGCAATTATGTATCAAACAATAAGGGCATGGAAAGACAATTGTACTTAACTCAAAAGCATGCATGAGATGGGAGGACGGAGATGTCAAGAAGATCAAGAGTCTATCCAATCTAGATTACTAAGTCTTACAAACATGCAAGTAGGTCATAAGGGCTTGTGATATAAAAGGCTAAGAAACGTTTCAATTGGGGAGGGGAATTTTCTAGGTATGTGATGCTAATCCGGGAATGGAACTAACTTCACTTCCTTGTCCTCGATCAACTTCCCCCAAGTGTATATTTTTCCCTATCTTGCTTTCTTTTCCTTTTCTTTAACTCATTTTTGAGACAATGGCATTGGTGTACAATAGCCGAAACCTCGGTGATTAGCCATCCTCGGGCTTTTTCTCTTTTTCGAGGTGCATCCACACCGGGCACACATACCAAAGCTCGTTAGGGCTATTGGCTCATTTGACTTTGGCAAGGCACCAACACCCGATTATGTGAAGTGTACCGAGTTACTTGTCATTTAAACCAACGCCCCCAAACCTATTTTGGCTACACTTCCACAATAATTTCAGCATTCCATTCACGACATTCTTTTCATTACATCTTCACCCCGCACTTGCTTTTTACACATTCAAACACTAGCATGCTCCTATTCCCGGATGGGTTTTAAAAGGAGGTCAAATTTTATATCAATTGAGGTGCTCAAGCAATCATGATCAAGATGAGAAGTAGAGAAAGATGAAATGCCTTATTCATTCCTAGATGGTATGCAAGAACTATCATGTAATTTCGATTTTCAATACTCAATCCATTCTAGGCAATCATCATGATCTCAAGTCATTCATGGAATTCAAGAGAAGTAGTTCAAGTCCACATAAGCATTTATCAATTCAACGCATAAGGCCATTCATAGCCAATCACAAGACAAGTTTTCATCATTAGGATCATATCCAAACCTAGAAAGCACAAAATTTTTTTTAAAATTTCTGATTTTTATGGAATTTTCGCTTTAAGTATGTACAATGCAAGACATGTGCAAATATTAAACTATCCTAGATGCTCTTCATGCAAAGGATCATGCAAACCCCACCCCATACTTAGAAACACATTGTCCCCAATGTGGTATACAAGTAAAGAGAGTGAAAGAAGGTTCTCACAATGTAAAATGGTTTTCTTCGGTATTTGGGAATTCTCAAGAGGATTGATGTTGGATGATCCTTTCAACCATGGTAGGGAGCTCTAAGCATCCTTCAAGCTTTGAAACCCGCGCTAGGCACCGCTAGCCGTCCAAGTTCCGCGTCCGCTCCACCCATAATTGGTTAGGGTTTCATCATCATCATTTCCAAGAAAGGTTTCCAATGCCACTAATGTTCTAGCACACATAAAATAGACAAAACACACGAAGCACACAAAAACAGAAAAATCTAAGCTAAAATGAAGGAAAAATGTTACCGATGGGTTGCCTCCCACCAAGCTCTTCTTTAAGGTCATTAGCTTGACCAAACTCGGGAGCGTTTATGCAAGGTGAAGCGGGGCGATCATGTCTATCGGGGCTCCCGGAATGTACTTCTTCAAGCGATGCCCATTTACTTTGAAATCTCCACAATGCTCCCCTCCTATCTCAATAGCTCCATGGGGAAAGATCTTCTTTACCACATATGGCCCGGTCCATCTTGATTTGAGCTTTCCGGGAAAGAGCCTTAGCCTCGAGTTGAAGAGAAGGACAAGATCTCCTTCACTCAACTCCTTTGGAATGATCCTCTTGTCATGCCACCTTTTGGTTCTCTCCTTGTAAATCCGGGCATTCTCATAAGCTTCCAACCGGAGCTCCTCAAGGGCATTGATATCAAGCAATCTCTTCTCTCCCGCCTCCTTGAGGTCAAAATTTAGCCACTTAATGGCCCAATAAGCTCTATGCTCCATTTCCACCGGAAGGTGGCAAGACTTGCCATAGACCAATTTGTAGGGAGTGGTGCCAATAGGTGTCTTGAAGGCGGTTCTATATGCCCATAGTGCGTCATTGAGCTTCATGGCCCAATCCTTCCTTGTCCTAGACACCGTTTTCTCGAGTATGGCCTTGATCTCACGGTTGGAGATCTCCACTTGACCACTAGTTTGGGGGTGGTAGGGTGTGGCCACCTTATGAGTCACCCCATACTTGGCCAAAAGTGCTCCAAAGTTCCTATTTGTGAAGTGCTTCCCTCCATCACTAATGATCACCCTTGGTGTTCCAAACCTAGGGAAGATCACTCGGTTGAAGAACCGCACCACCACCTTGACATCATTCGTAGGAGAGGCGATTGCCTCTACCCATCTTGACACATAGTCCACCGCCAATAGGATGAATAGATTGCCACATGAAGAAGGGAATGGTCCCATGAAGTCTACACCCCACACATCAAAAATCTCAACTTCTTGGATGTTGTTCAAAGGCATTTCATTCCTCCTTGAGATGTTCCCCGTTCTTTGGCAAGCATCACATGCCGCTACAAAACCTTGCACATCTCTAAACAAGTTAGGCCAATAAAAACCGGATTGTAATACCTTGGCACACGTTTTGTGTGAGCTAGCATGGCCTCCACATGGTAGGGAGTGACAATGCCGGATCACACTCTCCATCTCATCTTCCGGTATGCATCTTCTAAGCACCCCATCCGGGCCTCTCTTGAATAGAAGTGGCTCGCTCCAATAGTAATGCCTTACATCGTTGAAGAACTTCTTCCTTTGTGAATATGATAATCCGGGAGGCACTTCCTCACACACCAAGTAATTCACAATGTCGGCATACCATGGCTCACTTCCCCTAGCCACTTGGAATAAGCATTCTTCCACCATTTGCAATTGTTCGTCCCGGAACGAGTCATCTATCGGGATGTTGTCTTTCCCAAGCTCCAATGGTGGGAGTCTACTAAGGTGATCCGCCACCGAGTTCTCGGATCCCTTCTTATCTCTTATCTCCAAATCAAACTCTTGAAGAAGAAGGATCCACCGAATCAACCTTGGCTTGGCATCCTTCTTTGTAAGTAGATAACGGATCGCCGCATGATCCGTGTAAACTATGACCTTTGCTCCAACAAGGTACGAGCGGAACTTCTCAAATGCATACACTACCGCTAACAACTCCTTCTCGGTAGTAGCATAATTGAGTTGGGCATCATCTAGCGTCTTGCTAGCATAGTAAATAGCATGAGTGCGCCCTTCTTTTCTTTGCCCCAAAACGGCCCCAACGGCCACATCACTTGCATCGCACATGATCTCAAATGGTAGACTCCAATCCGGAGGTTGCATGATAGGTGCGGAGATCAAGGCGTTCTTCAACCTACAAAACGCTTCAAGACAATCTTTGGAAAACACAAAATCAACATCTTTCATTAGTAGGTTAGTGAGAGGCTTAGAAATTTTAGAGAAATCTTGAATAAACCTCCGGTAAAAACCGGCATGCCCTAAGAAACTCCTTACCCCCTTCACCGAGGTAGGTGGTGGCAACTTCTCTATTGTTTCAATCTTAGCCCTATCAACCTCAATGCCACGGTTAGATACCAAGTGTCCTAACACAATCCCTTCACTTACCATGAAGTGGCATTTTTCCCAATTTAAGACAAGATTTGTTTCCTCACATCTTTGCAACACCAATAACAAATTAGCTAAGCAATCATCGAAAGAAGAACCGTAAACAGAGAAATCATCCATGAACACTTCCATGATATTTTCTATATATTCCGAAAAGATAGCCATCATACACCTTTGAAAGGTGGCGGGTGCATTACACAACCCAAATGGCATTCTCCTATATGCAAATGTACCCCATGGACATGTAAAAGTTGTTTTCTCTTGGTCATCAGGGTGGATAGGGATTTGGAAGAATCCACTATACCCATCTAGATAGCAAAAGTGAGAGTGTTGAGCTAATCTTTCTAGCATTTGGTCAATGAAGGGGAGGGGAAAGTGATCTTTCCTAGAGGCCATGTTCAACTTCCTATAATCTATACACATTCTCCATCCCGTGACCGTCCTAGTTGGTATTAGTTCATTGTTCTCATTAGTTACTACCGTCATTCCACCCTTCTTAGGTACCACATGAACGGGGCTAACCCACTTACTATCCGAGATAGGGTAGATAATTCCCGCATCTAGCAACTTAATGATTTCCTTCTTGACCACCTCTTTCATTATAGGATTCAATCTCCTTTGATGTTCAATAGAGGGTTTGTGGTTATCTTCCATCATTATCTTATGCATGCACAAAGATGGCTTAATGCCAACCAAATCATCAATAGTATAACCAATGGCCTTCCTATGCAATCTTAGTTCATGCAGCAATTTAGCAAGTTCATCATCACTCAAGCATGCATTAACAATCACCGGATATGTAGAATTATCACCAAGGAATGCATACTTTAAATGAGAGGGGAGGGGTTTGAGTTCAAGTGAGGGAGGACCTTTATTGGTTGAAGACGATCCAAACAAGGTTGGATGAGATGAATCCAAAGCAAATGAGGATTCCCCTTGGCTCCTAGAAGCTTGATCATCATCAAGAGCTGATTCAGGGGAAACCACGGTTGGAATCACGGTTAGCTCAACTTCCACGACCGTGGTTCTTGCCAAGCTTGCTTCTCGGAGTTGTCCAGAGAGTTTGACGGCCGTGGAACCCAAATCTCGACCGTGGAACTTGCAGCTGTTCACAATTTCTTCATGGCTCTCAAATCCAACTCTTGGCTCCTCTTCCAATGCCTCCAAGGCTTTGATCTCTTCATTGCAATTCTCCTCAATGTCTTCCTCCATCATACTCAAGGTGAGAACCTTTTCCAAGGGATCCTTGATCAAAATCGAGCTCACCATTTCTCTAGATTCTTCTTGCTCGACTATGTTGAAGATATCTTCATCAAGGGTTGGCCCTTTCATCATTGTGGACAGCTTGAACTTGATGTTCTCCTCTCCAATGTTGAAGGAGAGAGTCCCGTTCTTGCAATCCACTAAACATCCGGAGGTAGCTAAGAAAGGTCTTCCTAGGATGATGGGAACCGGGTAATCCGCCGGAATGTCCAACACTACAAAGTCAATAGGCACATAGAATCCTCCCAATTGCACCGGGATGTCCTCAAGAATCCCAACTGGATGAGTGATAGAACGGTCCGCCATATAGAGGGTCATCTTGACCGGCTTTGGCTCTCCTAACCCGACCTTGTTGCTAAGTGCAAGCGGTATGATGCTTACACTTGCTCCAAGATCACAAAGGGCCTCGTATTTCACATCTCCCACTCCTATTGGGACGCAAAAAGAGCCCGGATCCCTTAGCTTGGGAGGCATTGCTTCCCTCATTGTTTGGATTAATTCCGAGGATCTCTTGGTCATCCTAATCTCCCCATACTCCTCCAACTTCCTTTTGTTGGAGAGTATTTCCTTCAAGAATTTTCCGTATGCCGGCATTCCTAAGATGGCATCCATGAACGGAATGTTAATATGTAACTTGGACATTAGTTCAAGGAACTTACCAAAGTGATTGTCCAAACGAGCTCTTGCTCTTGATTGTGGGAACGGTAGTGGTGGCTTGTATGGAGGCGGTGCTACATAAGTTGGCTCTACATCCTTGCTCTTGCCTCCATCATCTTTCTTTCTTCCCTCTTCTACCACTACTTGACTCCCCTTAGCTTGGTCCTTGGGCAAAGGATCCTTCATACTCAACCCACTCCTTGTTGTGATAGCCAAAACTTGGCCTCTTGGGTTGTCTTCGGTTCTTCCGGGAAGCTTTCCCGGATCTCTATCTGCCTCACCCGCCTTTTGAAAGACTTGTGCTTCCAAGACCTTTTGAGCCTTAGAAATTGAAGTGACGGTGCTCTCAAGTCCACTCAACCTTCCTAGCAATTGTTCAAACATGACTTCGGTTCTATCCTTTGAAGGTTGAGTAAAACCGGGTGGAGGTTCTTGTGAAGCTCTTTGTCGGGGAGTTATGCTTGTGGAGGCGGGAGGGTTCAAGGCTCCATCCGGATTAGAGTAAGAAAATCCGGGATGGTCGTGGTTTGGCCGGTAATTGTTGAATTGCCGGTTGTTGTTGAAATTTCTTGGGCCTTGGTAATTGTTGAAGTTGCCCCTTCCCATATAATTCACATCTTCCTCCTTGGAAGACAAGTTGGCTCGTGGAGGTGCTTGAGGAGTTGCTTGGCTCTTCAAGGTGGTAGTGCACAACTCTCTCAAGGACTTCAACTCATTGTTGATGGCGTGAAGCTTGAAATTGCTCATGGTGACTTCACTCACCTCATATGCTCCCGCCTTTCTTCCCTCACTCTTCCTATGAGAGTACTTCTCAATCACTAGAGCTTGCTTCTCCACAAACTCCCAAGCATCATCCACATGCTTCTCCATAAAGGTCCCACCGGAAAGAGATTGAAGCTTGAATTGGCTATCTTCATCAAGCCCCTTGAAATAGATCTCTAATAGCTCAATCTTTGGTATGCCATGGTGCGGACAATCTAGGAGAAGGTCCTTAAATCTCTCCCAAGACTTGAACAAACTTTCTCTATCCCTCATCACAAAGGCATTGATCTTTCCCCTTAACTCGGTGGTCTTGGAAGGTGGGAAGAACTTGGTCAAGAACTCGGTTGTCATCTCCTCCCAAGTACCAACTCTCCCTTGTGGAATAGATTGATACCAAGCCAAGGCTTTGTCCTTAAGAGAGAAGGAAAAGGCCCTTAGCTTATGGTTGTTGCTCTCCAATCTTGGTGGTCTAAGAGTCTCCATCAAAATTTCATAGTTCATCAAATGTTGGTGAGGAGACTCTCCTTCCATCCCTCCAAATTGATTATGCCGGATCATTTGAAGGACTTGAGGGCGGAGCTCATAGTTGTGGGTCGCGGGATCTCCTAGATTCACACCCGGTCGGTGTGCTCTTTGTGCCGGATCCATACGTCTCCCTAGGGTTTGCGGCTCCTCAATAGCAATGGGAACAACCCTAACATTGGCCGCCGGCTGCGGTTGTGGCGGAGGTGGTGGAGGTTGTCGGCGATTAAGCTCTCCTTGAACAAGAGCTTGCCTAATCTCTTCAATCTCCCTTCTAGTTTCCTCTTGCCTCTCATTGGCAAGTCTCCTTTCTTCCTCCAAGAGTTCATCTCTTAGCCTTATTTGCTCCAAGGCTTCATCCAATTCAGCTTGGAGATTTCTACCGGCCATCTCTTTCTCTTTTCGGATGTTCTTAGATCTAGATCGAAGGGTTTTCTCCGGTTCGGGATCGAATGGAGCTAAATCTTTGCCACGAGATCTTCGCATACACCTAAAGAGTAATAGATGTCCTGAAAAGCAAAGACAAAAACCAAAAAGAGATCAAAAGAAACAAGAAAGATCTACACTAGAAACAATCACAAAATAGACTCAATCTAGACCTAGTCCCCGGCAACGGCGCCAAAAACTTGTTACGCTAAAAAGTGTGTACGCAATAAGCCTTAAATTTATACTCGTTATAATTATCCTACTTCTAGCGCACCCGCAGTGTACGGGACGTATGTAGCAAGATAAGTATTCCAAGGTCGAACACAAAGACTAAGGTGAAATCGAATTAAGTTGTGATTGAATTTAGCAAGATCTAAGTCTAAAGGAAAGGATGCAAATAAAGGAAGAAAATCTCAATTGTTTTGGTTGTTTTTAGGTGATCACTTCAAAGATCAAATGCATGCAAACAATCAATCAAACTAAGTCGGAAAGTTGGCACAAATAAACAAATAGAACAAGATGTTGATCAAGAGAAAGGGAAGACGGATTCTAGGGGTTGGAAATTCCGGTTATGGCATAAAACTCAAGTTATCTACACGTTCTTTGGATTGATTATGATATGTTGGGATTAAGTGTTCCTAAAATGGGATCAATTACCGGGTAAGTCTCATGATCCAACTAATCCACACCTAAGGTCTCATTACCGGTTAAGTCTCTAAGAACCTAAGGGTAGGAATTTAACACCAACCGGATTGTTTAATTAGGGATCTAACCTATCCTCACCGGGTAAGTCTCGGAAAGGGAAGTCCTAATAAACTATCCTAGCACATTTAATCCAATGGCGGCTTGTTAGGCTCACCATTACCTAAGGTTTTGCTATTTTAGATTCTAAGGGCAAGGATTACCGGGTAAGTCTCTCCTAACACTTAGTCGCTACACTAGGACACCCTAGGGTAGGTTAAACTCAGCAAAAACTTAGGGTTTCAACAATTTTATGAACCTAAGGTAAGATCCTTCGAACCAGGAAGAACCACGGTTTGTTCTACAGAAACCACGACCGTGGTTCTTCAAGAACTACCCGTGATTCCTAACAGTAGCTACGTTCATAAACAAAAATCATCCAAGGTAAATCTAAGTTCGTCCTATCATAGATCTAGCCATAACCATCCTTTCCTTACCCTAGAATCACATCAATCTAGCCTACAACATTCATATAAGAAATCAAAACAAACAAGCATAGATTCATAACCTCCATTGCAAGGAAATGAGAGAAAGAAGATGAACAAATGAACTTCAAACACAATCTAAATCTGAAGATGAAATTAGAACGACTTACAACCCTTCCAAAGGAAGGTTCAAGAGTTCAAAAACTTCTAGAAATAATTCCGAAAATACAAGAGCTAAGTGTGTCTTCTCCTCTCCTCTTCAATGGCAATGGCTCCTTTCTTCTTCTTCTTGCACTTTCCTTCCTAGAAAAAGTCCTTCTTCTTCTTGGAATATATTTTTGTCAAAGAAAATGGAGAATATGTGAGCTGCTCTCAAACTACCCAAATCCCAGCTGCCTCTAACAACTATCAAGGACCACTTTTATAACCAATTTCTTCATGAGCTGGCCATGAGAGTCGTGGCACAGCTGTCACGAGAATCTGGCAAAATCCACGGTCATTTCCACGGCCGTGGTTCTTCAGAGAACCGTGATTCTGTGCAGAAACTTCGCCTTGGATCATTAGGCTGTGGTTTGGTGCATGGCCTGTGTTGGCAAGGTTCCTTGGGTCCTTCTCAACCTTTGCCTTGCGTTCTAATGAGTTTGGAAACGTGTCCTCTAATTGAGCGACCCTCAAACGCGTCGTTTTGGCTCGAAACTTCCCGAAATACCTACAAAACGCACACAAGTCCGTGTAGACGTCTATCTCGACAAAATACATGTTTTGAGTGCAAAACGTATTGGACTAGTGCTAGATAATGCATGATTGAGCGAGAATTCTATCTAAATGTGCACCTAAAACTATGCTATAAATCGTGTTATCAAAAGCCTCATAGGGTGCCATCCCAATAGACGCGTGCCAGCTATTATTATACGAAAACTCTACCAATGGGAGATGATCTGGCCATACCTGTCCCCAATCTAGTACACACGCCCGAAGCATGTCCTCTAAGGTCTGAATGGTCCTCTCAAACTGTCCGTTTGTCTGTGGGTGGTAGGCGGTAGTAAAATGGAGACTCGTCCCCAAAGCAGTATGTACCTGCTGCCAAAATCTCGAGGTAAAACGTCCATCTCTGTCAGAGACGATAGTCCTCGGTACTCCATGGAGTCTCACAATGTGCCTGGTGAACTCCTCAGCCAAACGACTCACCGGCCACGTTTCCTTAATCGGAATGAAACGTGCGGTCTTCGTCAGGCGTTCTACCACTACCCAAATAGCATCAAATCCTCTACTAAGTCTCAAACTTGTGACAAAATCCATAGATATATCTTCCCACTTCCACTGTGGTACTGGAAGTGGGTGGAGCTCTCCTCCACACCTACAGTGCTCAATCTTGACCTGCTGGCAAGTCGCGCACTGAGCTACATACCGAGTCACATCGGGCTTCAAACCACCCCACCAGAAGGACCGTCTTACATCCTTGTACATCTTACTCGCTCCAAGATGTACTGAGTATGGGGTAGCATGAGCCTCACCTAGTATCCTCTGTCTCAACTCACTGTCTGACGGTACACAAACGCGGTCCTAATGTCTCATCACTCCATCTGCACCAATAGTAAACTGTGGGGCCTCATCTCGAGACATCCTGTCTCGTATCCTGATCAAAGTAGGGCAAGTCTCCTACTTCTGTCGGATCTCATCCAACAGATCAGGAAGTAACTCCATGGTAGCCAACTGACCATCAGTATTGGGAAACTGAAGCTCTATCTCCAACCAAGCCAAGTCCCTCTACAACTGTGGTTGTATTGTCAACCGGGCTATCGCTCTCTCCCTAGACGTCTTCCGGCTCAAAGCATCAGCTACCACATTCGCCTTTCCGGGGTGGTAAAGGATCTCAAGGTCGAAGTCCTTGATCAACTCTAACCACCGCCTCTGGCGGTTATTCAACTCTCTTTGAGTGAGTATGTACTTCAGACTCTTATGGTCTGTAAAGATCTGACATGTCGCCCCATAGAGATAGTGACGCCAGATCTTAAGAGCATGGACTACTGCAGCCAACTCTAGATCATGTGTGGGGTAGTTCTCCTCATACGTCTTCAACTGTCTAGACGCATAGGCTATGACCTTACCCCTCTGCATCAAAACACACCTCAAGCCCAACTTGGATGCATCACTGTATACTACAAAGTCATCAGTACCCTCAGGTTGTGCTAAAATCGGAGCGGACGTCAATCTCCTCTTTAGCTCCTCAAAACTCTGCTGACACGGCTCAGACCAGACAAACCGAGTGGTCTTCCTCAGAAGGTGATAACACGATTTATGACTTAGTTTTAGGAAATCATTTAGTTAGATTTCTCACTCATTCATGCATGGTTTAGCACTAGTTCGCGACGTTTGCATTTAATTCACGTACTTTGTCGAGATAGACGTCTACAGGGGCTTGTGCGTTGCTTTGTAGGTATTTTGGGAGATTTAGGAGCTAAAACGATACGTTTGAGGATCGTTCATAAAGATGACACACCCTCGGACTCATTAGGATGCAAACATGGGCTAAGAAGGACTCATGGAACCTTGCCAACACAAGCCATGCACCAAATCATGACTTAATGAGCATAGGAGAAGTTTCTGGAGCAAATCACGGTCTAGACCAAGACCACGACCGTGGTTCTACCCGTGGATTTTGCCAGATTCTTGTGACAGCTGTGCCACGACTCTCATGGCCAGCTCATGCAAGTTTGTTATAAAAGTGGTCCTTCATGGAATGTGAGAAGCATCTTGGAGCAGCTCTCCATGATCCACTATCCTCTAACAAAAATATTCTCTCAACAAGAAGTCTTTCTAGGAAGGAAAGTGTCAAGGAGGAAGAAGAAGAGCTCCATTGAAGAGGAGAAGAAGAACACACACCATTGCCACACCTTGATAGTTTTTGTAGTGAAGAATTCCGGATTCTATTTCTAGAGTTGTATGAACCATTTGAACCTTCTTTTGGAAGGATTGTGAGTTACTCTATGTCTAATTTCAGCTTGGTTTTGATTTAAGTTCACTTGTTCATCTCTTTTCCTTCATCATCTTGCAAATGGATGTCATGATTTTATGTTTGCTTGTTTCAATTTCTATTATGATTGTTGTAGGCTAAATAGATGTGGTTCTAGGGTAAGGAAAGGATGGTTATGGCTAGGGCTATGATAGGACGGACTTAGATTTATCTTTGGATGACTTGTGTGCATAAACGTAGCCTCTGTTAGAAATCACGGGTGATTCTTGTCAAACCACGGCCGTGGTTTAGGTTGAACAAACCGTGATTTTCCCTGGTTCGTGGATCTAGTCTTAGATTGTTAGAATGTTGAAATCCCAAGTGTTTGTTGAGTTAAACCTATCCTAGGGTGACCTAGTGTTAGAAACTAAGTGTTAGGAGAGACTTACCCGGTAATACTTACTCTTAGATTCCAAAGATAACAAACCTTAGGTAGTGGTGAGCCTAATAAGCCGCCATTGAATTAAGTGTGCTGGATGGTAGCTTAAGACTAGCCCTTCCGAGACTTACCCGGTGAGGATAGGTTGGATCTTTAGATAACAATCCGGTTTGGGTAGAATTCCGTCCCTTAGGTTCTTAGAGACTTACCCGGTAATGAGACATAGGGAATGGACTAGTGGATCATGAGACCTACCCGGTGATTGATCCCAATCTAGAAACACTTAACCCCAACATAGTTAATTCAAGGAATGAATAGATAGCTTGAGTCCTATGCCATAACCGGAACTTCCAACCCCTAGAATCTGTCTTTTTTTTATTTGATCTATATCTTGTTTAGTTTGTTTATTTGTGTTGATTTATAGTTTAGTTGATTGATTACTTTGCATGTATTGTGATCTTTGATTGATCACCAAAAACCAACCAAAAACATTTGAGATTTTCATTTCTTTATTTCTTTCTTCTCTTTCAACCTAGGTCTTTACTAAACTCAATCACAAATCGAATCAATTTCACCTTAGTCTTTGTGTTCGACCTCGGAATACTATCCATACTACAAACGTCCCGTACACTGCGGGTTTCGCTAGGTAGTTTAGGATTTAGTTCGAGTTATAAATTTAAAGCTTTTTTTGTTCTATTTCCTAGCGTGACAACTTTTTGGCGCCGTTGCCGGGGACTAGGTGTAGATTGAGTTTATTTTGTGATTGTTTATTAGTGTAGATCTTTCTTGTTGCTTTTGATCTCTCGTTGGTGTATGTTTTTGCTTTTCAGGATATCTCTTATTCTCTAGGTGTATGCGAAGATCTCGTGGCAAGGATTTAGCTCCATTCGATCCCGAACCGGAGAAAACCCTTAGATCTAGATCCAAGAGTATTAAGAAGGGAAAAGAGATGGCCGGAAGAGATCTCCAAGCTGAATTGGGTGAAGCCTTAGAGCAAATAAGGCTAAGAGATGAGCTCTTGGAGGAGGAAAGGAGACTTGCCAATGAGAGGCAAGAAGCAACTAGGAGGGAGATTGATGAGATTAGGCAAACCCTTGTACGAGGGGAGCTTAATCGTCAACAACCTCCACCTCCTCCACCACCACAACCGCAGCCGGCGGCTAATGTTAGGGTTGTACCCATTGCTATTGAGGAGCCACAAACCCTAGGGAGACGTATGGATCCGGCACAAAGAGCACACCGACCGGGTGTGAACTTAGGAGATCCCGCGACCCACAATTATGAGCTCCGCCCTCAAGTTCTACAAATGATCCGGCATAATCAATTTGGAGGGATGGAAGGAGAGTCTCCTCATCAACACTTGATGAATTATGAGATCTTGATGGAGACTCTTAGACCGCCAAGATTGGAGAGCAACAACCATAAGCTTAGGGCTTTTTCCTTCTCTCTTAAGGATAAAGCCTTAGCTTGGTATCAATCTATTCCACAAGGGCGAGTTGGTATTTGGGAGGAGATGACAACCGAGTTTTTGACCAAGTTCTTCCCACCTTCCAAGACTACCGAATTGAGAGGGAAGATTAATGCCTTCGTAATGAAGGATAGAGAAAGTTTATTCAAGTCTTGGGAGAGGTTCAAAGATCTTCTCCTTGATTGTCCACACCATGGCATACCGAAAATTGAGCTATTGGAGATCTACTTCAAAGGACTTGACGAAGATAGCCAATTCAAGCTCCAATCTCTTTCCGGTGGGACTTTTATGGAAAAGCATGTAGATGAAGCTTGGGAGTTTGTGGAGAAGCAAGCTCTAGTGATTGAGAAGTACTCCCATAGGAAGAGTGAAGGAAGAAAGGCGGGAGCATATGAGGTGAGTGAAGTCACCATGAACAATTTCAAGCTTGACGCCATCAACAATGAATTGAAGTCCTTGAGGGAGTTGTGTGCTACAACTTTGAAGAACCAAGCAACTCCTCAAGCGCTTCCACAAGCCAACTTGTCTTCCAAGGAGGAGGATGCGAATTATATGGGAAGGGGCAACTTCAACAATTACCAAGGCCCAAGGAGTTTCAACAACAACCGGCAATTCAACAATTACCGGCCCAACCACAACCATCCCGGATTTTCTTACTCTAACCCGGATGGAGCCTTGAACCCTCCCGCTTCCACAAGCACAACTCCACCACCAAGAGCTTCACAAGAACCTCCACCCGGATTTACTCAACCTCCAAAGGATAGAACCAAAATAATGTTTGAGCAATTGCTTGGAAGGTTGAGTGGTCTTGAGAGCACCGTGACTTCAATCTCTAAATCCCAAAATGTTTTGGAAGCACAAGTGTTCCAAAAGGCGGGTGAAGCCCATAGAGATCCGGGAAAGCTTCCCGGAAGAACCGAAGACAACCCAAGAGGCCAAGTGTTGGCTATCACAACGAGGAGTGGGTTGAGTATGAAGGATCCTTTGCCCAAGGACAATGCTAAGGGAAAGCAAGTAATGGTAGAAGAGGGAAGGTTGCAAGAAGATGGAGGCAAGAGCAAAGATGTAGAGCCAACCTATGTGGCACCGCCTCCATACAAGCCACCACTACCGTTCCCACAATCAAGAGCAAGAGCTCGTTTGGACAATCACTTTGGTAAGTTCCTTGAACTAATGTCTAAATTGCATATTAACATTCCGTTCATGAATGCTATTTTAGGAATGCCGGCATATGGCAAGTTTTTGAAAGAGATACTCTCCAACAAAAGGAAGTTGGAGGAGTATGGGGAGATAAGAATGACCAAGAGATCCTCGGAATTGATCCAAACAATGAAGGAGGAGATGCCTCCAAAGCTAAGAGATCCGGGTTCTTTTTGTGTCCCAATTGGAGTGGGAGATGTGAAATACGAGGCCCTTTGTGATCTTGGAGCGAGTGTAAGCATCATACCGCTTGCACTTTGCAACAAGGTGGGGCTAGGAGAGCCAAAACCGGTCAAGATGACCCTCTATATGGCGGACCGTTCTATCACTCATCCGGTTGGGATCTTAGAGGACATTCCGGTGCAACTAGGAGGATTCTATCTGCCAATTGATTTTGTAGTCTTGGACATCCCGGCGGATTATCCGGTTCCCATCATTTTAGGAAGACCTTTCCTAGCCACTTCCGGATGCCTAGTGGATTGCAAGAACGGGACTCTCTCCTTCAACATTGGAGAAGAGAACATCAAGTTCAAGTTGTCCACAATGATGAAAGGGCCGACCCTTGATGATGATGTGTTCAACATAGTCGAGCAAGAGGAATCTTGAGAAGTTGTGAGCTCGATCTTGATCAAGGATCCCTTGGAGAAGGTTCTTACCTTAAGTTTGATGGAGGAAGGTGTTGAGAAGGCTTGCAATGAAGAGATCAAGGCCTTGGAAGCATTGGAAGAGGAGCCAAGAGTTGGATTTGAAGGCCACGAAGATGTGTTGAACAGCTCCAAGTTCCACGGTCGAGATTTATGTTCCACGGCCGTCAAACTTTCTGGACAACTCCGGGAAGCAAGCTTGGCAAGAACCCCAGCCGTGGAAGATGAGCAAACCGTGGTTTCAGCCATGGTTTTCCCTGGATCAGCCCTTGATGGTGATCAAGCTTCTAGGAGCCTTGGAGGGTCTTCATTTGCTTTGGATTCATCTCATCCAACATTGTTTGGATCTTCTCCAATCGATAAAGGTCCTCCTAAACTTGAACTCAAACCCCTCCCCTCTCATTTGAAGTATGCTTTTCTTGGTGAAAATTCTTCATATCCGGTGATTGTTAATGCATGCTTGAGTGATGATGAACTTGCTAAGTTGTTGCATGAACTAAGATTGCATAGAAAAGTCATTGGTTATACTATTGATGATTTGGTTGGCATTAAGCCTTCTTTGTGCATGCATAGGATAATGATGGAAGATAATCATAAACCTTCTATTGAACATCAAAGGAGATTGAATCCTATAATGAAAGAGGTAGTCAAAAAGGAAATCATTAAGTTGCTAGATGCGGGAATTATCTACCCTATCTAAGATAGTAAGTGGGTTAGTCCCGTTCATGTAGTACCTAAGAAGGGTGGGATGACCGTAGTAACCAATGAGAACAATGAACTAATCCCGACTAGGACGGTTACGGGGTGGAGGATGTGCATTGATTATAGGAAATTGAACATGGCCTCTAGGAAAGATCACTTCCCTCTCCCCTTCATTGACCAAATGCTAGAAAGGTTAGCTCAACACTCTCATTTTTGCTATCTAGATGGCTATAGTGGATTCTTCCAAATCCCTATCCACCCCGATGACCAAGAGAAAACAACCTTTACATGTCCATGGGGTACTTTTGCATATAGGAGAATGCCATTTGGGTTGTGTAATGCACCCGCCACCTTCCAAAGGTGTATGATGGCTATCTTTTCGGAATACATTGAAAATATCATGGAAGTGTTTATGGATGATTTCTCTGTTTATGGTACTTCTTTCGATAATTGCTTGGCTAACTTGTCATTAGTATTGCAAAGATGTGAGGAGACAAATCTTGTCTTAAATTGGGAAAAATGCCTCTTCATGGTAAGCGAAGGCATTGTGTTAGGACACTTGGTGTCTAACCGCGGCATTGAGGTTGATAGGGCCAAGATTGAAACGATAGAGAAGTTGCCACCACCTACCTCGGTGAAAGGGGTAAGGAGTTTCTTAGGGCATGCCGGTTTCTACCGGAGATTTATTCAAGACTTCTCTAAAATTTCTAAGCCCCTCACTAACCTACTAATGAAGGATGTTGATTTTGTCTTTTCCAAAGATTGTCTTGAAGCCTTTTGTAGGTTGAAGAACGCCTTGATCTCCGCACCTATCATGCAACCTCCGGATTGGAGCCTACCATTTGAGATCATGTGTGATGCGAGCAATGTAGCCGTTGGGGCTGTTTTGGGGCAAAGGAAAGAAGGGCGTGCTCATGCCATTTATTATGCTAGCAAAACGCTAGATGATGCCCAACTCAATTATGCTACCACTGAGAAAGAGTTGTTAGCGGTGGTGTATGCATTTGAGAAGTTCCGCTCGTATCTTGTTGGAGCGAAGGTCATAGTTTATACGGATCATGCTGCGATCTGTTATCTACTTACCAAGAAGGATGCCAAGCCTAGGTTGATTCGGTGGATCCTTCTTCTACAAGAATTTGATTTGGAAATACGGGACAAGAAGGGATCCGAGAACTCGGTGGCGGATCACCTTAGTAGACTCCCACCATTAGAGGTTGAAAGAGATGACATCCCAATTGATGACTCATTCCGGGACGAGCAATTACAAATGGTGGAGGAATGCTTGTTCCAAGTGTTGAGAGGAAGTGAACCATGGTTTACCGACATCGTGAACTACTTAGTGTGTGAGGAAGTGCCTCCCGGACTAACATATGCACAAAGGAAGAAGTTCTTCAACGATGTGAGGCACTACTATTGGAGTGAACCACTTCTATTCAAGAGAGGGCCGTATGGAATGTTTAGAAGATGCATACCGGAAGATGAAGTGGAGAGTGTGATCCGGCATTGTCACTCCTTACCATGTGGAGGCCATGCTAGCTCACACAAGACGTGTGCAAAGGTATTACAATCCGGTTTTTATTGGCCTAACTTGTTTAGAGATGTGCAAGGTTTTGTAGCGGCGTGTGATGCTTGCCAAAGGACGGGAAACATCTCAAGGAGGAATGAAATGCCCTTGAACAACATCCAAGAAGTCAAAATATTTGATGTGTGGGGTGTGGACTTCATGGGACCATTCCCTTCTTCATGTGGCAATCTCTATATCCTATTGGCGGTGGACTATGTGTCGAGATGGGTGGAGGCAATCGCCTCTCCTACAAATGATGACAAGGTGGTGGTGCGGTTCTTCAACCGAGTGATCTTCCCTAGGTTTGGAACACCAAGGGTGATCATTAGTGATGGAGGAAAGCACTTCACCAATAGGAATTTTGGGGCGCTTTTGGCTAAGTATGGGGTGACTCATAAGGTGGCAACACCTTACCATCCCCAAACTAGTGGCCAAGTGGAGATTTCCAACCGGGAGATAAAGGCCATCCTTGAGAAGACGGTATCTAGGACGATAAAGGATTGGGCTATGAAGCTCAATGATGCCTTAAGGGCATATAGGACCGCCTTCAAGACACCAATTGGAACCACTCCTTACAAGTTGGTCTATGGAAAGTCTTGCCATATTCCGGTGGAAATGGAGCATAGAGCTTATTGGGCCGTTAAGTGGCTACATTTTGACCTCAAAGAGGCGGGAGAGAAGAGGTTGCTTGATATAAACGCCCTTGAGGAGATCCGGTTGGAAGCTTATGAGAATGCCCGGATCTACAAGGAGAGAACCAAAAGATGGCATGACAAGAGGATCATCCCCAAGGAGTTGAGTGAAGGAGATCTTGTCCTTCTCTTCAACTCAAAGCTAAGCCTCTTTCCCGGAAAGGTCAAATCAAGATGGACCGGGCCATATGTGGTGAAGAAGATTTTTCCCCATGGAGCTATTGAGATAGGAGGGGAGCATTGTGGGAATTTCAAAGTGAATGGGCACCGCTTGAAGAAGTATATTCCGGGAGCTCCGGTGGACATGATTGCCCCACTTCACCTTAAATAGACGCCCCCGAGTTTGGTCGAGCTAATGACCTTAAAGAAGCGCTTGCTGGGAGGCAACCCATTGGTAACATTTTTCCTTTTTCGTTTTTAAATTTTTCTATCTTTGTGTGTGTTTTGTCTACTTTGTGTGTGTGCTAGAGCCTTAGTAACATCGGAAGCCTTGCTTGGCATGTGAATGATGATAATGAACCCCTCACTAATTATGGGTGGAGCGGACGCGGAACTTGGACGGCTAGCGGTGCCTAGCGCGGGTCCCAAAGCTTTGATGAATGCTTAGAGCTCTCTACCATAGTTGATAGGATCATCCAACATCAATTCACTTGAGAAATCCCAAATACCATAGCAAACCACTTTTACATTGTGAGAACCTTCTTTCACTCTCTTTGCTTGAATACCACATTGGGGACAATGTGTTTCTAAGTATGGGGTGGGGTTTGCATAATCCTTTGCATGATGAGCATCTAGGATAGTTTAATATTTGCACATGTCTTGCATTGTAGATACATATTTCGAAAATCCCATAAAAATCAGAAAATTTAAAAATTTTTGTGCTTTCTAGGCTTGGATATGATCCTAATGATGAATCTTGTCTTGTGGATTGGCTATGGATGGCCTTATGTATTGAATTGATAAATGCATATGTGGACCTGAACTACTTCTCTTAAATTCTATGAATGATTTGTGATCATGATGATTGCCTAGAATGGATTGAGTATTGAAAGTCGAAATTACATGATAGTTCTTGCATACCATCTAGGAATGAATGAGGCATTTCATCTTTCTCTACTTCTCATCTCGATCATGATTGCTTGAGCGCCTCAATTGATATATAATTGACCTCTTTTAACCCATCCGGGAATAGGAGCATGGTAGTGTGTTGAAGTATGTGAAAAGCAAGTGTGGAGTAAAGTTGTTGATAAAAGGAATGTCATGAATGAAATGCTGAAATTATTGTGGAAGTGTAGCCAAAAATATAGGTTTGGGGGCGTTTGTTTAAATGACAAGTAACTCGGTACACTTCACATAATCGGGTGTTGGTACCTTGCCAAAGTCAAATAAACCAATAGCCCTAACGAGCTTTGGTATGTGTGCCCGGTGTGGATGCACCTCGAAAAATAGAAAAAGCCCGAGGATGGCTAATCACCGAGGTTTCGGCTATTGTAAACCAATGCCATTGTCTCAAAAATAAGAAAAAGAAAAAAGAAAAGAAAGCAAGATAGGGAAAAATATACACTTGAGGGGAGTTGATCGAGGACAAGGATGTGGAGTTAGTTCCATTCCCGGATTAGCATCACATAACCTAGAGAATTCCCCACCTAATCACAACGTTTCTTGGCCTTTTATGTCACAAGACCTTATGACCTACTTGCATGTTTGTAAGACTTAGTAATCTAGATTGGATATACTCTTGATCTTCTTGACTTCTTCATCCTTACATCTCATGCATGCTTTTGAGTTAAGTACAATTGTCTTTCCATGCCTTCATTTGTTTCATACATAATTGCTTGTCCAATTTCCATTGAACATGACTATGAAGGTGATCCAATAGTAGAAGCACAAATCCAAAAAGATTTTGCCATTTTTCTGCATACATAAATCATGTCATCTCTTAGTCTATAGTTGGGAATTTGCTCGGGGACGAGCAAACCTTAAGTATGGGGTATTTTGATAACACGATTTATGACTTAGTTTTAGGCAATCATTTAGTTAGATTTCTCACTCATTCATGCATGGTTTAGTACTAGTTCGCGACGTTTGCATTCAATTCACGTACTTTGTCGAGATAGACGTCTACACGGGCTTGTGCATTGCTTTGTAGGTATTTTGGGAGATTTAGGAGCTAAAACGATACGTTTGAGGATCGTTCATAAAGATGACACACCCTCGGACTCATTAGGATGCAAACATGGGCTAAGAAGGACTCATAGAACCTTGCCAACACAAGCCATGCACCAAATCATGACTTAATGAGCATAGGAGAAGTTTCTGGAGCAAATCACGGTCTAGACCAAGACCACGACCGTGGTTCTACCCGTGGATTTTGCCAGATTCTTGTGACAGTTGTGCCACGACTCTCATGGCCAGCTCATGCAAGTTTGTTTTAAAAGTGGTCCTTCATGGGCTGTGAGAAGCATCTTGGAGCAGCTCTCCATTATCCACTATCCTCTAACAAAAATATTCTCTCAACAAGAAGTCTTTCTAGGAAGGAAAGTGTCAAGGAGGAAGAAGAAGAGCTCCATTGAAGAGGAGAAGAAGAACACACACCATTGCCACACCTTGATAGTTTTTGTAGTGAAGAATTCCGGATTCTATTTCTACAGTTGTATGAACCATTTGAACCTTCTTTTGGAAGGATTGTGAGTTACTCTAATTCTAATTTCAGCTTGGTTTTGATTTAAGTTCACTTGTTCATCTCTTTTCCTTCATCATCTTGCAAAGGAATGTCATGATTTTATGTTTGCTTGATTCAATTTCTATTATGAATGTTGTAGGCTAAATAGATGTGGTTCTAGGGTAAGGAAAGGATGGTTATGGCTAGGGCTATGATAGGACGGACTTAGATTTATCTTGGGATGACTTGTGTGCATAAACGTAGCCTCTGTTAGAAATCACGGGTGGTTCTTGTCAAACCACGGCCGTGGTTTAGGTAGAACAAACCGTGATTTTCCCTGGTTCGGTGGATCTAGTCTTAGATTGTTAGAATGTTGAAATCCTAAGTGTTTGTTGAGTTAAATCTATCCTAGGGTGACCTAGTGTTAGCAACTAAGTGTTAGGAGAGACTTACTCGGTAATCCTTACTCTTAGATTCCAAAGATAACAAACCTTAGGTAGTGGTGAGCCTAATAAGCCGCCATTGGATTAAGTGTGCTGGATGGTAGCTTAAGACTAGCCCTTCCGAGACTTACCAGGTGAGGATAGGTTGGATCTTTAGATAACAATCCGGTTTCGGTAGAATTCCGTCCCTTAGGTTCTTAGAGACTTACCCGGTAATGAGACCTAGGGAATGGACTAGTGGATCATGAGACCTACCCGGTGATTGATCCCAATCTAGAAACACTTAACCCCAACATAGTTAATCCAAGGAATGAATAGATAGCTTGAGTCCTATGCCATAACCGGAACTTCCAACCCCTAGAATCCGTCTTTTCTTTCTTTGATCTATATCTTGTTTAGTTTGTTTATTTGTGTTGATTCATTGTTTAGTTGATTGATTACTTTGCATGTATTGTGATCTTTGATTGATCACCAAAAACCAACCAAAAACATTTGAGATTTTCAAACCCCTCCCCTCTCATTTGAAGTATGCTTTTCTTGGTGATAATTTAACATATCCGGTGATTGTTAATGCATGCTTGAGTGATGATGAACTTGTTAAGTTGTTGCATGAACTAAGATTGCATAGGAAAGCCATTGGCTATACTATTGATGATTTGGTTGGCATAAAACCTTCTTTGTGCATGCATAAGATATTGATGGAAGATAACCATAAACCCTCTATTTAACATCAAAGGAGATTGAATCCTATAATGAAAGAGGTAGTCAAAAAGGAAATCATTAAGTTGCAAGATGCGGGGATTATCTACCCTATCTCGGATAGTAAGTGGGTTAGTCCCGTTCATGTAGTACCTAAGAAGGGTGGCCGTAGTGACCAATGAGAACAATGAACTAATCCCAACTAGGACGGTTACGGGGTGGAGAATGTGCATTGACTATAGGAAGTTGAACATGGCCTCTAGGAAAGATCACTTCCCTCTCCCCTTCATTGACCAAATGCTAGAGAGGTTAGCTCCACATTCTTATTTGTGCTACTTAGATGGCTATAGTGGATTCTTCCAAATCCCTATCCACCCCGATGACCAAGAGTAGGTATTATTTTGGGACCCGCCACGTTCCAAAGGTTTATGATGGCTATCTTTTCGGAATACATTGAAAATATCATGGAAGTGTTCATGGATGATTTCTCTGTTTATGGTTCTTCCTTTGATAGTTGCTTGGCTAACTTGTCATTAGTATTGCAAAGATGTGAGGAGACAAATCTTGTCTTGAATTGGGAAAAATGCCACTTCATGGTAAGTGAAGGTATTATTTTGGGACACTTGGTGTCCAACCGTGGCATTGAGGTTGATAGGGCCAAAATTGAAACGATAGAGAAGTTGCCATCACCTACCTCGGTGAAAGGGGTAAGGAGTTTCTTAGGGAATGCCGGTTTTTACCGGAGGTTTATTCAAGACTTCTCTAAAATTTCTAAGCCTCTTACTAACCTACTAATGAAGGATGTTGAATTTGTTTTCTCCAAAGAATGCCTTGAGGCTTTTTGTAGGTTGAAGAACGCTTTGATCTCCGCACCTATCATGCAACCTCCGGATTGGAGTTTACCGTTTGAGATCATGTGTGATGCAAGCGATGTAGCCGTTGGGGCTGTTTTGGGGCAAAGGAAAGATGGGCGCACTCATGCCATTTATTATGCTAGCAAGACGCTAGCGGTTGTGTATGCATTTGAGAAGTTCCGCTCATATCTTGTTGGAGCGAAGGTCATAGTCTATACGGATGATGTTGCGATCCGTTATCTACTTACGAAGAAGGATGCCAAACCAAGGTTGATTCGGTGGATCCTTCTTCTTCAAGAGTTTAATTTGGAAGTCCGGAACAAGAAAGGATCCGAGAACTCCGTGGCGGATCACCTTAGTAGACTCCCACCATTGGATCTTGAAAGAGATGACATCCCGATTGATGACTCATTCCGGGATGAGCAATTGCAAATCGTAGAGGAATGCTTGTTCCAAGTGTCTAGAGGAAGCGAGCCATGGTTTGCCGACATTGTGAACTACTTAGTGTGTGAGGAAGTGCCTCCCGGTTTGACATATGCCCAAAAGAAGAAGTTCGTCAAGGATGTGAGGCACTACTATTGGAATGAACCGCTTTTGTTCAAAAGAGGGCCGGATGGAATGTTTAGAAGATGCATACCGGAGGATGAGGTGGAGAGTGTGATCCGCCATTGTCATTCTTTGCCATGTGGAGGGCATGCTAGCTCACACTAGACATGTGCTAAAGTGTTGCAATCGGGCTTCTTTTGGCCAAATTTGTTCAAGGATGTGCAAAAATTTGTGGTAGCTTGTGATGCTTGCCAAAGGACGGGCAACATCTCAAGGAGGAATGAGATGCCCTTGAACAACATACAAGAAGTGGAAATATTTGATGTGTAGGGTGTGGACTTCATGGGACCATTCCCTTCTTCATGTGGCAACCTCTACATCCTATTGGCGGTTGACTATGTTTCTAGATGGGTGGAGGCAATCGCCTCTCCTACAAATGACGCCAAGGTTGTGGTGCGGTTCTTCAACCGAGTGATCTTTCCTAGGTTTGGAACACCAAGGGTGATCATAAGTGATGGAGGGAAGCACTTCACCAATAGGAACTTTGGGGCACTTTTGTCTAAGTATGGGGTGACTCATAAAGTGGCAACACCTTACCATCCCCAAACTAGTAGCCAAGTGGAGATCTCCAACCGTGAGATAAAGGGAATTCTTGAGAAGACGGTCTCTAGGACAAGAAATGATTGGGCTATGAAGCTCGATGATGCCTTGTGGGCATTTAGGACCGCTTTCAAGACACCAATTGGCACCACTCCTTACAAGTTGGTCTATGGCAAGTCTTAACACCTTCCGGTAGAGATGGAGCATAGAGCTTATTGGGCCATTAAGTGGCTAAATTTTGACCTCAAGGAGGCGGGAGAGAAGAGGTTGCTTGACATAAACGCTCTTGAAGAGATCCGGTTGGATGCTTATGAGAATGCCCGGATCTACAAGGAGAGAACCAAACGGTGGCATGACAAGCACCTCATCCCGAAGGAGTTAAGTGAAGGCGACCTTGTCATTCTCTTCAACTCAAGGCTGCGGCTCTTCCCCGGAAAGCTAAAATCGAGATGGACCGGGCCATATGTGGTGAAGAAGATCTTTCCCCATGGAGCTATTGAGATAGGAGGGGAGCATTGTGGAAACTTTAAGGTGAATGGGCACCGGTTGAAGAAGTATATCCCGGGAGCTCCGGTGGATATGATTGCCCAACTTTACCTTGAGTAGACGCCCCCGAGTTTGGTCAAGCTAATGACCTTAAAGAAGTGCTTGGTGGGAGGCAACCCACTGGTAACGTTTTCCCTTTTTCGTTTTGTTTTTGTTTTAGATTTTTCTGTTTTTGTGTGTGTGCTTCGTGTGTGTTAGAGTCTTGTTAGCATTGGAAGCCTTGCATGGCAAGTGAATAATGATGATGAACCCCTAATCAATTATTGGTGGAGCGGACGCGGAACTTGGACGGTTAACGGTGCCTAGCGCGGGTCCCGACGCTTTGATGAACACTTAGAGCTCTCTACCATTGTTGATAGGATCATCCACCATCAATTCACTTGAGAAAACCCAAATACCATAGCAAACCATTTTTACATTGTGAGAACCTTCTTTCACTCTTCTTTACTTCATTTACACATTGGGGACAATGTGTTTCTAAGTATGGGGTAGGGTTTGCATGATCCTTTGCATGATAAGCATCTAGGATAGTTTAAAATCTTCACATGTCTTGCATTGTATATGTTCTTTTCGAAAATCCCATAAAAATCAGAAAATTTAAAAATTTTGTGCTTTCTAGGCTTGGATATGACTCTAATGATGAATATTGTCTTGTGAATTGGCTATGGATGGCCTTAGTTGTTAAATTTATGAATGGCATATGTGGACTTGAAGTACTTCTCTTGAATCCCATGAATGATTTGTGATCATGATGTTTGCCTAGAATGGATTGAGTATTGAAGGTCGAAATTACATGCTAGTTCTTGCACACCATCTAGGAATGAATGAGGCAATTCATCTTCCTCTAATTCTCATCTTGATCATGATTGTTTGAGCACCTCAATTGATATAAATTTGACCTCTTTTGACCCATCCCGGAATAGGAGCATGTTAGTGTGTTGATGTGTGTGAAAAGCAAGTGTGGGGTGAAGATGTTGATGAAAGAATGTCATGAATAAAATGCTGAATTTGTTGTGAAAGTGTAGACAAAAACATAGGTTTGGGGACGTTGGATTAAATGACAAGTAACTCGGTACACTTCACATAATCGGGTGTTTGTGCCTTGCCAAAGTCAAATAAACCAATAGTCCTAACGAGCTTTGGTATGTGTGCCCTGTGTGGATGTACCTCGAAAAATAGAAAAAGCCCGAGGATGGCTAATCACCAAGGTTTCGGCTTTTGTACACCAATGCCATTGTCTCAAAAATAAGTGAAAGAAAAAGAAAAGAAAGAAAAGATAGAGAAAATATACACTTGAGGGAAGTTGATCGAGGACAAGATTGTGGAGTTAGTTCCATTCCCGGATTAGCATCACATAGCCTAGAAAAATCCCCACCTAATCACAACGTTTCTTTGCCTTTTATTTCACAAGACCTTATGACCTATTTGCATGTTTGGAAGACTTAGTAATCTAGATTGGATATGCTCTTGATGATCTTGACTTCGTCATCTTTACATTTCATGCATGCTTTTGAGTTAAGTACAATTGTCTTTCCATGCCTTCATTTATTTGATACATAATTGCTTGTCCGTTGCCATAAAACATGACTATGAAGGTGATCCAATAGTAGAAGCACAAACCCAAAAAGATTTTGCCATTTTTCTGCATACATAAATCATGTTATCTTGTAGTCTATAGTTGAGAATTTGCTCGGGGACGAGCAAAGCTTAAGTATGGGGTATTTTTGATAACACGATTTATGACTTAGGTTTAGGTAATCATTTAGATAGATTTGTCACTCATTCATGCATGGTTTAGCACTAGTTCACAACGTTTGCACTCAATTCACATATTTTGTCGAGATAGACGTCTACACGGACTTGTGCATTGCTTTGTAGGTATTTTGGGAGATTTAGGAGCTAAATCGATATGTTTGAGGATCGTTCATCAAGATGACACACCCTCAGACTCATTAGGATGCAAGCTAGAGGTTAATGAGGACTCATGGAACTTGCCAACACAAGCCATGCACCAAATCGAAGCTTAATGATCAAAGGCAAAGCTGAAGGTCCAAACCACGGTTCACTGGAAGTCCACGGACGTGGAACCATCCATGGATTTTGCGAGGTTTTTGTGACAGCTGTGCCACAATCTCGTGGCCAGCTCTTGCAAAGTTGTAGTATAAAAGTGGTCCTGCATTGGCTGAGAAGGCATCTTCCATCTAGCACCTTTCAATTGGGTATTCTCCCATCACTCTACACACACAACAATACTCTCAACAAGAAGATTCTTTGAAGGAGGAGGTAGAGGGAAGCCACCATTGGAGAAGAGCTTCATTGGAGAATAAGAAGAACACACCATTGATAGACTTTGATAGCTTTGTAGTGAAGAATTTCGGAATCGATTTCTAGAGTTGTATGAACCATTTAAACCTTCTTTAAGAAGGGTTGTGAGTCATTCTAATTCCATTTTCAGCTCGGTTTTGTTTACTTCACTTGTTCATCTCTTTCTCTTCATTATCTTGCAAATGGAAGCCATGATTTTATATTTGATGATTTTGATTACTATGATGAATGTTGTAGGCTAAATAGATGTCATTCTAGGGTAAGGAAAGAATGGTTATGGCTAGGACTATGATAGGATGGACTTAGATTAGCCCTTGGATGACTCACTTGCTTGGACGTAGCCTCTGTTGAAGTCCACGGATTGTTCTTGACAAACCACGACCGTGGACTTGATAGAACAAACCGTGATTCTCCCTGGTTCGATGGATCTAGCTTTAGATTGTTAGAATGTTGAAATCCTAGTGTTTGTTGAGTTAAATCTATCCTAGTGTAACCTAGTGTTAGCAACTTAGTGTTAGGAGAGACTTACCCGGTAATCCTTACTCTTAGATTCCAAAGATAACAAACCCTAGGTAGTGGTGAGCCTCATAAGCCGCCATTGGACTAAGTGTGCTAGGATAGTTGTTTAGGACTAACTCTTCCGAGACTTACCCGGTAAGGATAGGTTAGATCTCTAGGTGACGATCCGGTTTGTGTAGAATTCCGTCCCTTAGGTTCTTAGAGACTTACCCGGTGATGAGATCTTAGGGATGGATTAGTGGATCATGAGACCTACCCGGTGATTGATCCCAATCTAGAAACACTTACTCCCAACATATTATAGTTAATCCAAGGAATGATTAGATTGCTTGAGTCCTATGCCATAACCGGAATCTCCAACCCCTAGAATCCGCTTTTCTATCTTTGATCTAAATCTCGTTTAGCTTGTTTGTTTGTGTTGATTCGTAGCTTAGTTGATTGTTCATTTTGCGTGAATTGTGATCTTTGATTGATCACCTAAAAACCAACCAAAAACATTGAGATTTTCATTTCTTTATTTCTTTCTCTTTTCTTAACCAAGATCTTTACTAAACCTAATCATAAATCGAATCAATCTCACCTTAGTCTTTGTGTTCGCCTCGGAATACTATCCCTACTACAAACGTCCCGTACACTGCGGGTTCGCTAGGAGTTAGGATAAATATAACGAGAATATAAATTTAAAGCTTATTGCGTGCACATCACACGATCTTAGCGTGACAAGTTTTTGGCGCCGTTGCCGGGGACTAGGTCTAGATTGAGTCTTTTTGTGATTGATTGTAGTGTAGATCTTTCTTGTTGCTTTTGATCTCTTTTTGGTTTGTGTCTTTGCTTTTCAGGACATCTCACTCTTTAGGTGTATGCGAAGATCTCGTGGCAAGGATTTAGCTCCATTCGATCCCGAACCGGAGAAAACCCTTAGATCTAGATCCAAGAGCATTAAAAAGGGAAAAGAGATGGCCGGAAGAGATCTCCAAGCTGAGTTGGATGAGGCTTTAGAGAAAATTAGGATAAGGGATGAAGCTTTGGAGAATGAAAGGAGACTTGCCAATGAGAGGCAAGAGGCAACTAGGAGGGAAATTGAGGAGATTAGGCAAGCTCTTGTGCAAAGAGAGCTTAACCGTTAACAACCTCCTCCACCTCCACCACAACCGCAGCCGGCGGCGGAGAATATTAGGGTTGTGCCCATTGCTATAGAAGAGCCACAAACGTTGGGGCAACGTATGGATCCGGCACAAAGAGCACACCGTCCGGGTGTGAATTTAGGAGATCCCGCAGCCCATGATTACGAACTCCGCCCTCAAGTTCTACAAATGATCCGGCATATCCAATTTGGAGGGATGGAAGGAGAGTCTCCTCATCAACACTTGATGAACTATGAGATCTTGATGGAGACTCTTAGACCACCAAGATTGGAGAGCAACAACCATAAGCTTAGGGCTTTCTCCTTCTCTCTTAAGGACAAAGCCTTAGCTTGGTATCAATCTATTCCACAAGGGCGAGTTGGTACTTGGGAGGAGATGACAACCGAGTTTTTGACTAAGTTCTTCCCACCTTCCAAGACTACCGAGTTAAGAGGGAAGATCAATGCCTTCGTGATGAAGGATAGAGAGAGTTTGTTCAAGTCTTCCGTGCACATCACACGATCTTAGCGTGACAATGAACTAATCCTAACTAGGACGGTTACGGGGTGGAGAATGTGCATTGACTATAGGAAGTTGAACATGGCCTCTAGGAAAGATCACTTCCCTCTCCCCTTCATTGACCAAATGCTAGAGAGGTTAGCTCAACATTCTCATTTTTGCTACTTAGATGGCTATAGTGGATTCTTCCAAATCCTTATCCACCCCGATGACCAAGAGAAAACCACATTTACATGTCCATGGGGTACTTTTGCATATAGGAGAATGCCATTTGGGTTGTGTAATGCACCCGCCACCTTCCAAAGGTTTATAATGGCTCTCTTTTCGAAATACATTGAAAATATCATGGAAGTGTTCATGGATGATTTCTCTGTTTATGGTTCTTCCTTTGATAGTTGCTTGGCTAACTTGTCATTAGTATTGCAAAGATATGAGGAGACAAATCTTGTCTTGAATTGGGAAAAATGCCACTTCATGGTAAGTGAAGGTATTATTTTGGGACACTTGGTGTCCAACCGTGGCATTGAGGTTGATAGGGCCAAAATTGAAACGATAGAGAAGTTGCCATCACCTACCTCGGTGAAAGGGGTAAGGAGTTTCTTAGGGAATGCCGGTTTTTACCGGAGGTTTATTCAAGACTTCTCTAAAATTTCAAAGCCTCTTACTAACCTACTAATGAAGGATGTTGAATTTGTTTTCTCCAAAGAATGCCTTGAGGCTTTTTGTAGGTTGAAGAACGCTTTGATCTCCGCACCTATCATGCAACCTCCGGATTGGAGTTTACCGTTTGAGATCATGTGTGATGCAAGCGATGTAGCCGTTGGGGCTGTTTTGGGGCAAAGGAAAGATGGGCGCACTCATGCCATTTATTATGCTAGCAAGACGCTAGATGATGCCCAACTCAATTATGCTACCACCGAGAAGGAGTTGCTAGCGGTTATGTATGCATTTGAGAAGTTCCGCTCATATCTTGTTGGAGCGAAGGTCATAGTCTATACGGATCATGCTGCGAACCGTTATCTACTTACGAAGAAGGATGCCAAACCAAGGTTGATTCGGTGGATCCTTCTTCTTCAAGAGTTTGATTTGGAAGTCCGGGACAAGAAAGGATCCGAGAACTCCGTGGCGGATCACCTTAGTAGACTCCCACCATTGGATCTTGAAAGAGATGATATCCCGATTGATGACTCATTCCGGGATGAGCAATTGCAAATGGTAGAGGAATGCTTGTTCCAAGTGTCTAGAGGAAGCGAGCCATGGTTTGCCGACATTTTGAACTACTTAGTGTGTGAGGAAGTGCCTCCCGGTTTGACATATGCCCAAAGGAAGAAGTTCGTCAAGGATGTGAGGCACTACTATTGGAATGAACCGCTTTTGTTCAAAAGAGGGCCGGATGGAATGTTTAGAAGATGCATACCGGAGGATGAGGTGGAGAGTGTGATCCGCCATTGTCATTCTTTGCCATGTGGAGGGCATGCTAGCTCACACAATACATGTGCTAAAGTGTTGCAATCGGGCTTCTTTTGGCCAAGTTTGTTCAAGGATGTGCAAAACTTTGTGGTAGCTTGTGATGCTTGCCAAAGGACGGGCAACATCTCAAGGAGGAATGAGATGCCCTTGAACAACATACAAGAAGTGGAAATATTTGATGTGTGGGGTGTGGACTTCATGGGACCATTCCCTTCTTTATGTGGCAACCTCTACATCCTATTGGCGGTTGACTATGTTTCGAGATGGGTGGAGACAATCGCCTCTCCTAAAAATGATGCCAAGGTTGTGGTGCGGTTCTTCAACCGAGTGATCTTTCCTAGGTTTGGAACACTTCACCAATAGGAACTTTGGGGCACTTTTGTCTAAGTATGGGGTGACTCATAAAGTGGCAACACCTTACCATCCCCAAACTAGTGGCCAAGTGGAGATCTCCAACCGGGAGATAAAGGGAATTCTTGAGAAGACGGTCTCTAGGACAAGAAAGGATTGGGCTATGGAGTTCGATGATGCCTTGTGGGCATATAGGACCGCTTTCAAGACACCAATTGGCACCACTCCTTACAAGTTGGTCTATGGCAAGTCTTGCCACCTTCCGGTAGAGATGGAGCATAGAACTTATAGGGCCATTAAGTGGCTAAATTTTGACCTCAAGGAGGCGGGAGAGAAGAGGTTGCTTGACATAAACGATCTTGAAGAGATCCGGTTGGATGCTTATGATAATGCCCGGATCTACAAGGAGAGAACCAAACGGTGGCATGACAAGTGCCTCATCCAGAAGGAGTTAAGTGAAGGCGACCTTGTCCTTCTCTTCAACTCAAGGCTGCGGCTCTTCCCCGGAAAGCTAAAATCGAGATGGACCGGGCCATATGTGGTGAAGAAGATCTTTCCCCATGGAGCTATTGAGATAGGAGGGGAGCATTGTGGAAACTTTAAGGTGAATGGGCACCGGTTGAAGAAGTATATCCCGGGAGCTCCGGTGGATATGATTGCCCCACTTTACCTTGAGTAGACGCCCCCGAGTTTGGTCAAGCTAATGACCTTAAAGAAGCGCTTGGTGGGAGGCAACCCATTGGTAACGTTTTCCCTTTTTCGTTTTGTTTTTGTTTTAGATTTTTCTGTTTTTGTGTGTGTGCTTCGTGTGTGTTAGAGTCTTGGTAGCATTGGAAGCCTTGCATGGCAAGTGAATGATGATGATGAACCCCTCAACGTATGCTCAACGTATGCTCGGTACTCTCTGTACTCAGTCGCTCCAATGGAAACACGTCCTGACTCCGTCGAACGTGCTCTCTGTGCTCCAGACCTAGCAATAGTCTCATTCCTGACCTCAGGACCTACACTCTCAGCTACCTCCTCCACTCCAGCCTCTGGCATGATCATTGCTGGAGGATCCTCTCGTGGAGCTCGACCTCGACCTCGGGCTAGTGGAGGTCTACCTCCACGGCCGCGTCCTCTAACTGTAGGGGTCCTATCTCCCCTACCTCGTCCAGCTGGAGGGAGAGGTGGACGACCTCTACCTCGACCAGTAGCTAGCGTAGCTCTAGTACGTGCCATCTGCGCGAGGAAATATAACTATAATTACTACTAGCTAAAGTCCATAAAGTCCATCTACAGTAAAACCTAAAGTCCAACTAAGCATACTTGGATCCGCGGTAGTAGTGGTGGTCAGCCGTACTTTTCTATTCCCAACCAAACTATGCATGCATTTAAACCAAAAGTTTTCTTTTTAAAACTCAGACCCCTTTTCGGGTTATAATTAAAACTTATTCTGTCTTTTAGAAGATTTCAAGTGCCATTGTTGCCAACCTGGCTCTGATACCATGTTGTAACACCCCGAATTCTCAAAATTCGAGACATTACTGGTTAGGACCTCACAATGGGTCCCGACCTCAGTTTGACAACAACATTACTAGGAACTTGCAACAAGACACAAATAAAGAAACCGAAATTCATAAAAATAGTATTTTTAGGATAATGAATCCAACACTGTCTAGCAACCTAAAGTACTTAAACAAAAGAAAAGAACAACTGTCTTAACCAAACGAAAAAAAAGACAAACACAACTCCCAAGCCCCACTCAAAGGAGTACGGAGACCCGGCTGACCACTACTTCCGGATCACTCAGCTGCTGATCTAACCTGCGGTAAATCTAAAAACAACAACAAGAGAACCGTTAGCTAGTTATCTAAATATAGCAAAATAATAGCAGCACAAACACACACATAAAAATATAAATACCCATCATGCTTTCAAGCAAGTCCGTTTTATTATCTTGAGTTAAGTCTTCTTTCATGCTAATGATACTTATTTTGTGACACGAGGGATTCCCAAACCTCGCCTCCGCCCCCGTGTAACCATCAGGAATGGATCCGATGCATCTCACCTTGTACCTGCTTGGTCTGGGTATAGAGAACCTCCCAGTCTCCTGTTAGAGCTGGGCAGTGATGTCACGGCCCGTTATACATATACTTGGGCCTTTAACGTAATAATAACAGTCGTCCTAGCAAGTTATTATTATTAAACACGCAAATAGCACACACAACCACTATCACTCAACTAATATCCAGAAACTGGTTAAGTAAGTGGCAAGGACTTACTTGAGTCAAAATACTCTCTAACGCGTCTCAAATAGTCCGTACTCGTGGTAACTCAAACGCCTGTCAAATAAGGCATGTGTATCAAAATCACATTTCGACGTCCAACCTCATGCGAAGGAATTACGGAAAAAAGCGCTCTTATGGTAAAGGACCATTTTACCCTTGGTATCGTAGTTTCTCCAAGTTTAATTTAGAAAACTATCAATTCCCTTTGATAGTTACCCCAGTTATAAGTTACACTCTAAACTCTTCCAAGAACCAAAATGCCTCCTTACTTCCCTATTATTACTTTCTCTTCCAAACGTATGTATACCTAGGTACATACTATAACCTTTACTTCTAGTTCATATTAAAACCGTAACCGATCGGTATTTATATATATATATAGCTATATACATGACAATTCCACAACTCCCGTTCGTATGATTAGATTATATATATATCGATCCATATGCATAACTTTACTTCACTTAGGTATACTTTTATTTTTATATAATATATATTTACGTATATTTATATATACCCGGCATACACAACTCCTATATACACTATACTAACTAATACATATTTTTTTATAACTTCTCGTTTCTACTTCTTATCATACATGTATATATGGTACTAAAATTCATAAAATTTTCATATGTATATATATATATACATCTCGCAGTGTACTTATAACTCATACCATTCCATTATGTATATGTATATACCTCTCACAGTGTACTAGCAACTCATTCCAATATGTATATGTATATACTTCACAGTGTACTAGCAACTCATCAATACAAGGACTCACCTAATCACCGACGCTGGTCCAGGAGGGTGCAACGGAGTGCGGCGTCGGCACAGGGTACCGAAACAGCAGGAGGCGGTGGGGCAGTATCCACTGAGTCCGGCGGTTCGCGGTACTGCTGTAGATCGAAGAAACTGCAGTGAGCAGCGATTCTCGATTCGAAAGAAGGAGGCGGAAAGAAGGGCCAGGGTCTTACCGGTTCCCTGCGGCGGACGGCGGAAGACGCACAGGCTCGGTGGCAGCAGCGGTGGCGGACGGAGCAGTGGTGGTCCGGTTGCAACGGTGCGTAGCTGCGGTGTTGCAGTCCGCTGGAAGGGTCACAGGCGCGCCGAACCGCAGTCGAAGGTGGGGGAAGACTTAGCTTGCCACCGGGGTGCTTTGCTGGTCCAGGCGGCACGGCGGCGGCACAGGGGAGGGAAGGTGGAGGCGGTGCGTCGTCTCCGGTCGAAGGCTAGGCTGCTGCGTCGGTGTTCTCTCCAGAAAGTGAAGATCGAAGATGCGGCAGTGTAAGTGTAATTAGGTTAAAATTTAATTAGTTTAGGATTAAGTTATGGGAAAAAATAGGGTTAGGCTTTAAATTAGGAGGTGGGCTGCTGATTGGGCCTCGTAGTGGCCCACATCCGGCCCGCTTTCTTATTAGCACGGAATAGGAACTCGTTACTCGTTAATTATGTGCGGAAATTATATAATACGTAATTAAATTCCGTAGTATCTAATTTATCATTATTTTTAATTTAAGGTGTGTATTTACTTCCGGCTACAAGGCTTCGTCATTTTATGTGACTTAAAGTCATATAAAATGATAACATTTAAACTCGTTTTATTTTATTTTATTTATTATTTAAGATTGTCGCATCGGAATTTGGTTAGTTGCATTTTACCGGAATTTTAAAATTTTCGATTATTATAGCTAAGTGAGACAGGCCGGATAAGCGGCAGAGGACACGTTATGCTAGTGGTAGTTCAGGAGTAGCTGTTTTTGGACGAGGACAGACTCAGGGGCGACATAGCCATACAGCTACTAGTCAGACTTCAGCTGGTGGCTTACAGTGCCACAGCTGTAGTGGCTATGGACACATCCGATCGAACTGCACGAAGCCAGCAGTGACTTGCTTCCAGTGCGGCAAGGTTGGACATAGAGCTACATTTTGCCGTCAGGGCAAGGCTCCATCTCAGCAGGGTTCTTCTCGTGCAGGCTTATCAGGGAGTGTATAGAGACCGCCACAGTACCGGACTCGGAGTCAGCAGCAGCAGTATAGAGCTCCTAGTCAGCATCAGTCTTACAGGGCTCCAGGACACACACCACCACAGAGTTCTATGCAGGGATCAGGTCGGGGCAGAAGACGTGGTAGTGTAGCTGATACTAGAGGAGCTCAAGCACGAGTGTATGAGTTGAGAGATGCTGATCAGGCAGATGCACCGACTGCCACAGGTACGATCCAGATTCATGACTTACGTGTACGAGTTTTATTTGATACGGGGGCTACACACTCCTTCATATCTGATGCATGCGTAGATAGGTTGTCCTTAGCTACTGTAGAGGGGATACCTTATATGATAGGCTTACCTGATGGGAGTAAGGTAAGAGGGACTAGAGAGTTTTATGGATGTCTTGTTCGCATGGGAGATCGAGATTGGCTAGTAGACTTTCTAGTCATGCCCTTAGCTCATGAGGATGTGATTCTAGGGATAGATTGGATGAGGAGACACGGAGCAGTCTTAGACATTGGTAAGAGGACAGTGACCGTTGCCATTGAGGAGGGTCATAGGGTGATATTCCGATGTTGGGACCTCGGAAAGTCAGGCACAGTTATTAGTGCAGTGAGGGCAGCGAGACTGATAGCACAGGGTTGCGAAGCCTTCTGGTGTTATGCCATGAAGGAAAGCCAGAGCCTGACTATAGAGGAGATACCTGTTGCATGCGAGTTTGCAGAGGTATTTAGTGACGATGTGCCAGGACTACCCCCACAGAGGAGCGTTGATTTCAGCATTGACTTGGAGCCGGGCACAAGACCTATCTCGAAGGCTCCGTACCGTATGGCACCTATAGAGCTTCTTGAGCTGAAGAAGCAGTTAGAGGAGCTAGTAGAGAAGGGTTTCATACGCCCTAGTGTGTCTCCTTGGGGTGCGCCAGTGTTGTTTGTGAAGAAGAAGGACGGATCGATGAGGCTGTGGATAGACTACAGAGAGCTGAACAAGGTGACCAGCAAGAACAAGTACCCACTGCCACGCATAGATGATTTATTGGACCAGTTGCATGGAGCGTCTGTGTTCTCGAGGATAGACTTGAGATCAGGTAACCACCAGTTGAGGGTGAGAGATCCGGACATACCTAAGACGGCCTTCTGGACTAGGTATGGTCATTATGAGTTTGTAGTGATGTCATTTGGGCTCACTAATGCACCAGCGGTGTTCATGGAGTTGATGAATGGGATATTCATTGACTTCTTAGACCAGTTTGTAGTGGTCTTCATTTACGACATCCTAGTCTACTCTAGGAGTCGAGAGGAGCATGCCGGACACTTGAGGACAGTACTGCAGATTCTACAGGATAGCCAGCTGTATGCTAAGCTATCCAAGTGTGAGTTTTGGATGTCAGAGGTGGCTTTCTTAGGTCACATGGTGACTGCTGAAGGTATTAAGGTCGATCCGGCGAAGATCGAGTCAGTATCTTCTTGGCAACCTCCTAAGAATGTCAAGGAGGTTCGCATCTTTCTAGGTTTAGCAGGTTATTACCGCCGGTTTGTGGAAGGGTTCTCCTTGATTGCCCGACCACTTACTTGTCTTCTGAGGAAGACCACTCGGTTTGTCTGGTCTGAGCCGTGTCAGCGGAGTTTTCAGGAGCTGAAGAGGAGATTGACGTCCGCTCCGATTTTAGCACAGCCTGAGGGTACTGATGACTTTGTGGTATACAGTGATGCAGTACCAGACGTCTGCGATCCAAGGAGATACCTATGTTGAGGATCCAGTGGTCTAGGAGAGGAGCTGATGAGGCCACTTGGGAGACTGAGGAGAGTATTAGACGTAACTATCCCGAGTTCTTTGCGGAGTTAGAGGTCACTCCTGTTTGACGAGTTAGTACTCGGATGTTGTGTTGTTTGACCTTTCAGGTTTTCATATTGATTTGAGTGATTTTGTTTTTGTGATACTTGTCTGTTTGATGGTTGAGTAGTTGCGTGGTAGAAAATGAAAAGGTCGAGAAACTAAAATATACCGAAGAAATGTGTGAGTAAGAGGAACATTCTAAGTTTCGGGACGAAACTTCTTTTAAGAGGGCACTGATGTAATAACCGAAAATTTTAAAGTTCCGGTAAACTGCAACTAACCAAATTCCGATGCGACAATCTTAAATAATAAATAAAATAAAATAAAACGAGTTTAAATGTTATCATTTTCACATAAAATGACGAAGCCTTGTAGCCGGTGTAACACCCCAAATTCTCGGAACTCGGGGAGCTACTGGTTAGGACCTCAGAATGGGTCCCGACCTTGGTTTAACAACAACATTACTTGGATCTTACAACAAGGCACAAATGTACTTAAAACAATTTCGAAACATAATATTTTTATTGTATGAATGTACACATGCGACAGCCTTACAAAACACAAACATATACATAACATGCATGCTGTATGGGAGACTCCCCCGTCCCCATCTAATGAATACGTGGACCCGGCTGACCATCCGTTCCGGATCTCTCTGCAGCTGTCTATCTCTACAGATCTACAACACGGATAAGCCGTTAGCTAACAATCCAAACGTAAGCAGAATAAGGATAGCACAAACACAAACAAGGTAACATAAACAATCATCATGCTGGCACACAAACCGGTTATTTTCTAGTAGTTAAGTGATTCACCTTATTTCATTTTACAGTTGTGGCACGAGAATCTTAAGAGTTCTCACCTCCGTTCCTTATCCAACTGGGTGTAGGTCTAGCTTACCTCCGCCGGTAGCATCACTACAAACCGAGTGTGGACTAGTCCCTAAAGAAACCCCCAGCGCCCTCAAGCTAACTGAGCGGAATGCCACCGCCCATTACTCTTAGGCCAAGTATAGGTCGGTAAATATCTATCACAACTTATAACTCTAAACATCTCAATCACACACCACTATCATCATTCATGCTCATATTCAGAAGTCAAGTAAGTAAGCCCAAAGGACTTACCTGAATCAAGTCTCGCTCTTTTAAATCTCAACTCAGTATGTAACCGTCCAGACTCAATTGCCTGTCATAAGAGGCAAGTAGATCAAAATATGTTCCATAATCTTATAAGTCTATAACTTCTAAGATGTACAAACCCATCATAAAAGAAAATACTAAAATACCCTCCGATGGGTGAATGACCATTTTACCCCTGGTGTCCAAACCCTACAAATATTCTACGAATATTTCAGAAACTTCCTATAAAGTCCAAAACTCTAGTCTAACATCTACATGAAAGCGCTAACTAATCTGGAAGATTTTCTAACTTCCTAACTTCCATGAAACTCGCTAATGTCCCACTTTACGTCAATCTAAAGCTCTCGTACAAAAATATAAAAATCCTAAAGAAAAGTCTCAATCTTATATGCTATGTACTCTACTCATATAAGCAAAGAAATCTCCAAAACAACTATTCAACAATCTCACACAAAAATCCTCAAGTTGACCCCTCATCCTTAGATTTCCATACTTAGCCAAAAATATGGGCTTTTCCGAAACTGCACTACGAGCTTACTTTGTGACTTTATAGATCCAGATCTAACCGTTTGATGAACTCCAATTTTGATACATAACAGTATGTATATCACTCTACATCATACTAGAAATTGAACGGTGAATTATAGTTTTAAGGTATCTAAACAGAAGCATAAACATGGCAGAAACGTAGTTTCTGGAATTTCAACACCTAGCAGTGTAACACGTCTCAGGTTCAATCCTCACCTTGTAGTTCTCAGATCTGCAAGCCCTATCCATCACTAGTTTGATTCCTGGAAGAGCCGCAATCATACACCCTATTAATACTCCACTAATCCTACACAAAGGCATGTCTCTAAGGAACAAGATCTTACCTACTAGAGAACTCTACAGGTGGCTCGAGTCAAAGGGGTTGGTTACTAAGACTCGCTGTTGTGATGAATCGTGTCCTGTCCTTGTAAGGGATGCCGATCTGAAAGCACACGAGTTCAGTTAGGATTCAAGATGGAAACTAAGGAAGGTGGGAAGGAAAGATCTAACTCACTCACACTGATGTGTTCGGTGTAAGCGCCTAACAAAGGAATCAATCTTCTCGTTGGAGCTAGATGCGTGATGGGGTGGTCTGGATGATTCTGCGCATCAAAGACTCGCTAGGAGTGGCCCTCGCTGTTGCACATCATGGTAACCGGTTAAACTGCGAACTGTAGAGAGAGACGAGAAGCAAGTGAAAGGCTCACCTAGTTGTCCAGCGCTGAGGCAACAGGGGTAGAGCGTGACTATTGATACAGGGAAGAGATGAAGTTGCTGCTTCCCACACCAGAACGGAGGTGAGAGTATGGAGGTGGCTGGGTTAGCGGTCCAAGGATGCTTGCAGCAACGTCTAAGGAAGCCTTTGCAGCAACTTGTCGGCGGTAGAGCATCGAATTGCGATGGGAAGGAAGGAGATAGGTTGGGGATCTGCACAAATCTGGACGTTCCTTGGAGTAAAGAGGAGTAGCAGCGTGATTCAAGGAGGCAGTTACGATAATGTTGTCTTCACTACTTGCTCAGCCTCACGTGGAAGGAAGGCGACTCTCTTACACGTTGTCGAAAGAAGTCTTATGTTGCTGGGCTGGCGTCTCCACTGGGCTGGTGCACCTGTCGTTGGGCTTCTGCAGTAGGCGGCATCAGGAGGAGAAGGGAGGTCAGGCGGCCCAAAACAAGGTAAGGGGTGTTGTGAGGTATGGGCTGTAACAAAGCTGCGGACAAGGGAAGAGTGGGCTGGACAAGGTAAGAATAAGAATCACAATGGGCTGAAAACAAGGTAAGAATAAGAGTGGGTTGATGTTGTCAAGGTCTTGTCAAAACTCGTCATTGTCTTGCCAAGCCCATGCATGGCCTTGTCATGATCTCGTCTTGGTCTCGTCAAAGGGGTGTCACGACTTTGTCAAGGACATGTCATGATAAAACTAGGGTTTGATAGATTAGGGTTTGATATAAAATTCTATCATTTTATGTGAAGTGAGGTTACATAAAATGATGAAATTTTTAGATAGTGCACTACTAGGTAGATAGAGGAAATCAACGGATTAAACTCCGGTTTGCTACGGAATTAAAATGAAATGAAAAATTCTTGATATTACATCAGTGCCCCCTTAAAATAAGTTTCGTCCCGAAACTTAAAAGAAGACTCGTAACATTAGAGGCCATACAAAAGAACTAAAGCGCCGGAAAGAGGTCACAACGGTCGAGTTCTAATTTGTTTCCGAAATAGCCGAAAGAAATATTTCCGGGTATTACATCAATCCCCCTTAGACTAAGTTTCGCCCCGAAACTTAAAGTACGCCAGTCAGAAGGTCAGCTCTCAAGGTACGAATCTAATGTATCAACTTGTTATCGCACAAGAGTCATCGTTTCCACATATAAGTATCCCGCATATCAAGGTCATCAATAACACACATCTTGACTAAGCACTCAAGCATGAAATAAACAAGCAGTCAGACAACATACACAGATATAGGGTCAAGCCTTAACTCGTCGTTCCCTAGATTACAACTATCTCCACAAAGGTCTCTGAAAGGTTATGTCTCATACTATCCATAGTATTCTTGGTAGCCTCGTCGGCTTTTTATAAAACCACTAACTCTGAAATCTTTTCATGTACAGACCTCACAAGTGCCTACTACCACGTTCTAGTGTGGTAACTAGATATCTCACCGGTATCATCCGGCTTCATTGTCCGATTCTCTATTCTGAGGTCCTAACTCGTGTCTAGTAGGTATTCCCTCTAACTATTCCGTGGACAATGGGGTTGCTCTCCTATATAGGGCGAGGAATACTAGTCCTTCACTCACTTTCAACTCCGCTTGTAAGGTCTCACAAGGTTGTCTTACCTAACTCACCTCTAGATCTTTTGATGACCTTCCTGGGAATTTATTCCAATTCTTTTCTTTCTGATCTTCTGAAGGGTTCCGGTTATCCGATCTAGGATATCCCCCCTTATACACCTCTCGGTACTTTACTAAGTGTTTAAGGCTAGTTGTATCATAACTCACTTGGTCTTATTTCATAATATGGCTCCGTCATATGGTTCCTCCATTAAAGAACCGTCATCTGCTCATTTTTAGTCTTAACTTTGATATAACTTAACAACCAAAACCCGGTGGTCAATCTTTGTATTCTATCGACGTCATCGTATTCTTTTATAGATCTCTAGTTCAACTCAACCTTCTTACGCAGTATCAAGATCTTAGGTGATATAGAATGTATTCGCGATGACAACACTAGCCACAAGGTAATCTTATCTCACCATCGTTTGATCATAATTGCTCGATAACTGCTAACACAACATCAACATTCCACTCTTATATCCCTCACGTCTATCAGACCGATAATATTTCTCTGACATGCAACGCAACTCGGATCTGTTCTGATATAAAATTCTTCTTATACTCTACTCTTGAGATTATGTTTTCTATATGTACGAGTACTGGTCTGTAAGTACACTCCCGTAGCTTCTTTTTCTTATCTGTCTTTCGATCCAACTTGATAGTTACTCCCTTGAGCTTGTTAGTGCAGGCTCTACACAATACCTTTATTACATCGTTACTTCCTTTTTCATTCCATCCAGAAACTCATTCTAAAGTAACCTGCTAGGTATTAAGTTCCAAATTTACTTGTCTGCCGACATGTGACAAGGTCGGCATGCTTCACTTGTATCTATAATGGGGTACCACTCCCTTTCTATACTTCTGTGTGCACGTATTTTCTCGTCTATCTAGATGGTGATACAGTTCCTCTACAAAATTTCTTGTCACTCCATGTAGTCTAGTGCACGTTCCTTCCAAACGAAATGCATTTCACAATTTATCATCGTGTTAAACTCGACACGTCATTTTCTGTACTCTCGAGTTTCTTGTTCTGTGGGTTATGACTCATCATGCTTCCGCTGCGCTACTTTGATAATTATGTTGTCACCCGCTACTCGTAAGGGCTTTTCCACTGAGCCCAAAATGATGGACCTCAAAACTCTCCCTCTCAATTTCACCATAAGTCCTATCCGGATGAAATACCAAGTACCTTCCTTACTTGCCTTAAGGAACTAAGATAACGGTTGGAAGACGACCTCTCTTGTTTACTTTTGAAATTCTTCTAACACGGATCCAAACTCTCTAACTCAACCGGAGTTTGATCTTAACCAGCTAGTAAGGGATCTCTAACACAATTCGCTTCATGCCTTTAATTAATCAACGAAGGTTGTCATTACCTACTTACGGAAATCCTCCAAGGCGTCGGTAAGGCTAATTCATAAATCCACAGTCACGACTATCTCTTCTTAACGGCACATAACTCACCAATACCAGCGACACTTGCACGTCCTCCGTTGACATTGGTTAGTCTATAGTTGACTTACTTCAATATCTCGTACTCACTCTTCTCATACTTCCACTGGCATAAAATTTTGTCAGTATCAACTACTCGTTTAATCCTTTCCCCTTCGTTAGTTCGTTCTATCCTTCCCACTTCCATTTCCTTAGGACAACTCTCTTTCTCGATTTTCCTAAGTCATTCTCACATGTCCCTTCATTAGCGTTGTTTATAATATTTCTCCATTAAACTCTATTGACTCTGCTACCGGCCCCCTACTCCTTTTGATACTAGTGTCGTGATTCCTCACCACTTCTTATCTCTTTGACGAGGTCAAAACTTCTCTATATCTGTGGGGTTCTACCTTCACTCTTACACTCAATTGTAGGTCTTCATTCTGTGTATCTCTTAGTCACAATGGTCTCTTCCGCCCATATCGTAGGAGAATCATCCTTCTTCCTTGTATGAAGTGATACGCACACTCTGTCTTGGCTGACATAGAATCTTATCAAGAGTGTATACTTCTTACTCCTCTAGTTCTCCTTTTAGAATCCATCTGTACTATTTGTGGTATGTAAATCACTTACAGAGTTCCCTTGGTCTCAAATAACATAAGGGGGTCATTCCTGGTCGTCTAGTCTTTCTTCTCAAGTTCTTAATTAGAGTTACTGACTCAAATCACTCCCTCTTACTATTAAGGTTACTATCACATGTACCAATTTAAATTCACATTTGTTGCCGTTGTTCTTAAAGGGATCTCTAGATGTCTATAAAATTCTTCCATAATTCTATGGTTATCCTCTTATCTGCCAACCAGTTACTACTAGTTGACCCGCACGTGTTATGTCTCAGTTATTACCAACTAGTATGTAGTTGACCTTCTATAAGATCACGGACTTATGGTTCTTCTATCTCTTTTGGGAGTTTGATACACTTGGTGAAATCTATTTTCTCCAATCCTTTAGCTCCTTTCGAGTCTGTACTTCTCTTGTTCTTTTATGGGGTCACTATACTCTTTTGAGTCTAGTCCTAACATTCATCTGTCGTCGAGGAGTTTAACCAGGCTTCCACAATAACTCGTAAGTGTGTCTCCACGATTCTTTTTACTTTGTTCATCGTTTGCTTGCGGTTCTCCGATATGACCGTCAATGTTGGTAATTTAAACTTTTAGGTGATGGATAAGTTATTGTGGACTCTCTCTAGTCCACCAAAATTACTTCCCCACATTGTTCCCCTTGATTGGTGTTGTTTTGATCCTGCGACCTTTATAGACATTCGTTGTCTCAGTTTTAGACTTCTAGTTTCTTTGATACTTATGTCGGACTTTCATTCAAAATTCTCATATCCTTGAAGGACTGCACATGCTTCCATGGTTACAGAATTTATTTTTCGTCATCAGACTCCCTCTTTATATTTGTACCTTTTAATTTCTCACAAATGGGTCGACACTCTATCTTCTTTGTACTCCCATGTCCATGCTTGCTTATGGCGGCGTCCGCCTTGATAGTAACGTCCTTTGCTCCGAAATTCTTGGTTGTACTCCGTTCTATATGATTCTTGTTTTTCCATTATTATCTCCATTCTACGCTCTCGTCGTCTCTTGCATGGTTCTTCTAATTCATCTCTCGGCTTCATACGACAAAGTCCCTTGCATGACCTCCAATTCCTTCTATCTAAGCTGACTCGGGAACTTCTTTCTCATCCGGTTGTACTGGTGGTAAAAATTATCTACACATCTTTACTGCTTTGCCCACCCGTCCTTCGGATGATTTATAAGGTCACCAGGACGTCCATCAGAGTATCATACTCAATCTTGGTCTGAATCCCTTATCTCGTGTGGAAAACTCTTCAAACTCGTTACCGATTTATCTTGAGGCGCTAATCGCTTCATGATATCACAACTAAAGAATACAAGATATCCTTTAGGATACTAGCATACTACACACACACAGATATATAATTTACACTAAAACCTATCAATATATGTCTATATACTAACTCACCTATCGTTCCAAGCTGCATAGATCCACGGAGACAATGGGGGTCCGACATACTACTAACCCAACAACCCGACTATGCACGTGTGTAAAAACAGAAATCCGTTTTGAAAATCTTAGACCCCTTTCGGGTTCTGGTTATTTTATACATTCGGTCTTTTAGATGATTTCAAGTGCCATTGTTGCCAACCCAGAGCTCTGATACCATGTTGTAACACCCCAAATTCTCGGAACTCGGGGAGCTACTGGTTAGGACCTCACAACGGGTCCCGACCTTGGTTTAAAAACAACATTACTTGGATCTTACAACAACACACAAATGTACTTAAAACAATTTCGAAACATAATATTTTTATTCTATGAATGTACACATGCGACAGCCTTACAAAACACAAACATATACATAACATGCATGCTGTATGGGAGACTCCCCCGTCCCCATCTAATGAATACGTTGTAATAGCTAGGATTTCCGAATTCTAATTAATGTTGATTAACTTAATCGTTGATAGTAATTGACATATAACTCGCGAAGATTTCACAAGTGATGAGTATGATTCCCACCGTTATGTTCCTCGCGTAATTTTAGACGTTTGGGGAAATTTTTACTTTTTCCCCCGGGTAATTATTTTTACCCTCCGGTGTTATTTGGAGCATTTGGTAGCTCCAATTAATAAAAATGCAGTTGAGAGAAATGATCAGGACATCGGATATGTCTTAGATATGAAATAACATGGAGAGACAAAACGGCCAAAAGAGTCGCTATTTCGTTTCCTAACGGCTAAGAAAGACAGCTTAGGAATACACGTTTTCCGAGGCAGTTGTGTAATAATTATCCCTACAATATTCCAGATTTAATGTTCCAATCTCAAAAAGTTTGGAGAAAGAGGTTCGACCCGCCTTTAGATCGGTTAAAGGATAATTATCGACTTTACTAAAGGATAATTATCGTCTTCACTATAAATAGCGGAAAATCCTTTATTAATTCATTTCCTTTCACGTTTTCTCATAAAAGCTCTAATTTCTATCAACCTTCAAACTCAGATCTACTCTCCGTTTCTAATCCGATTTCAATTCCGTTTGAGTTTCTGGATTCCTCTCTTCATTCTCTTCATAACGGTACCGAGTTTCTGCATTTCCGAGTATATGGAGGGCTGGTCGAGCATATATGTCACCAGGACGGTTCCGTCGCTAAGATTCCGATGAATTTGATGTTGTCCATGCGTAGCCTGCATCGTTGTGATTCCGAATCTTCTTTCAGATCGTCAATCGGGTTAGTAACGTATAAGTTATGAATTTATTCGTTTTCCGTACTGCGATTTGGCCTAAATTGACTTTAGGCTTGTCAAATAGGACAATTAGAAATTCCATTATGGTCGTTATATTATTCTGCTGATTATGGGTTCTTGTTTGATGAAATCTGATGACAGGGGGTTTAGAAATTGCGTACGGGCAAAACGTTATTCTAGCGAAATCTAATTAATTAATTAAAGGTTAATTAATTAAATTAGGATTAAAATTGAGATTGAGCAATGTTGATTCGATACTACCTTGAGATTTGAGGAATTGTGAGCTATGTTGAGATATTGAGGTTTAGTTGGTTCTGAGGCTCATAGATTGAGTATGATCCTTATGGATCCCTTTGGGTCTAGGTGTGACCCCTTTGATGAATAGAGGTTGATATATCTCTTTATGCCTTTTTATAGGCCGTGTCGTCCCTCCAGTGTAGAGGTGATCGTGGTTGATTTTGTACGAGGTTGAGGTAAGTCCGTAGGACTTACTTAGCTATCATCCCTATATTGGGTGTTTGCATGAGTGGTGTGTGCTTTATATGTTTGCTATGATATCATGAGTTGTCGTTTTTATCGACCTATGTTCTATTGACTGCCCCACTGCGTGGCTGTGATAACCTTTCCCTTTCATCCCGCCGTGGAGTCTGGGAGGTTCTCTGATGTCGGGCCAGACTGGTTTATAGGAAGGGCGCAATCCACTCCCATAGGGTACACGGATTGTGTGACCGATACTCGTACACCTGGACATTGTACTCAGAGGCGGGGATGTATCGGTCCTCGTGTCACATACTTTCATTTATCTATATATACGGTGTTTGAGTGAATGGTTATTATATAAAGATAATAAATGGGTAAATGTGTGATAGCATGCTGATGTGTTTATCTTTCATGATTGTGCTTGTGCTTATGCATTACCTCATATATGTATGGTTAGCTAACGGTTTTATACCGTGTTGTAGATGTTTACAAGTTAGGCGCTACTGGGTGATCTGGCAGGGTGACAGGCCGAGGACTCTCGTACATTAGGTGGTTGGTTTGGGGTTGTTGTGTTTCCCCTCCTGCGTGAGGATGATCTTTTGTACCTCCTATGTGATGATGTCATTTTATATACTCGGCTATGTTGTTGTTTACTTTGGGTCGTACAGTTTATAATGTTTTATGTATTTGTTTTATATCTGTCAGTGCCATGTTGTAAGGTCCAGTGAACTTGTTGTCAGGCTAGGGTCAGGATCCATTGTGAGATCCTAGCCTAATGTGACATCCCGAGTCCCACGGATTCGGGGTGTTACATACGTGGACCCGGCTGACCATCCGTTCCGGATCTCTCTGCAGCTGTCTATCTCTACAAATCTACAACACGGATAAACCGTTAGCTAACAATCCAAACATAAGCAGAATAAGGATAGCACAAACACAAACAAGGTAACATAAACAATCATCATGCTGGCACACAAACCGGTTATTTTCTAGTAGTTAAGTGATTCACCTTATTCCATTTTACAGTTGTGGCACGAGAATCTTAAGAGTTCTCGCCTCCGTTCCTTATCAAACTGGGTGTAGGTCTAGCTTACCTCCGCCGGTAGCATCACTACAAACCGAGTGTGGACTAGTCCCTAAAGAAACCCCCAACGCCCTCAAGCTAACTGAGCAGAATGCCACCGCCCGTTACTCTTAGACCAAGTATAGGTCGGTAAATATCTATCACAACTTATAACTCTAAACATCTCAATCACACACCACTATCATCATTCATGCTCATATTCAGAAGTCAACTAAGTAAGCCCAAAGGACTTACCTGAATCAAGTCTCACTCTTTTAAATCTCAACTCGGTATGTAACCGTCCAGACTCAATTGCCTGTCATAAGAGGCAAGTAGATCAAAATATGTTACATAATATTAGAAGTCTATAACTTCTAAGATGTACAAACCCATCATAAAAGAAAATACTAAAATACCCTCCGATGGGTGAATGACCATTTTACCCCTAGTGTTCAAACCCTAGAAATATTCTACGAATATTTCAGAAACTTCCTATAAAGTCCAAAACTCAAATCTAACATCTAGAGGAAAGCGCTAACTAATCCGGAAGATTTTCTAACTTCCTAACTTCCATGAAACTCGCTAAGGTCCCACTTTACGTCAATCTAAAGCTCTCGTACAAAAATCTAAAAATCCTAAAGAAAAGTCTCAATCTTATATGCTATGTACTCTACTCATATAAGCAAAGAAATCTCCAAAACAACTATTCAACAATCTCACACAAAAATCCTCAAGTTGACCCCTCATCCTTAGATTTCCATACTTAGCCAAAAATATGGGCTTTTCCGAAACTGCACTACGAGCTTACTTTGTGACTTTATTGATCCAGATCTAACCGTTTGATGAACTCCAATTTTTGATACATAACAGTATGTATATCACTCTACATCATACTAGAAATGGAACGGTGAGTTATAGTTTTAAGGTATCTAAACAGAAGCGTAAACATGGCTGAAACGTAGTTTCTGGAATTTCAACACCTAGCAGTGTAACACGTCTCAGGTTCAATCCTCACCTTGTAGTTCTCAGATCTGCAAGCCCTATCCGTCACTAGTTTGATTCCTGGAAGAGCCGCAATCATACACCCTATTAATACTCCACTAATCCTACACAAAGGCATGTCTCTAAGGAACAAGATCTTACCTACTAGAGAACTCTACAGGTGGCTCGAGTCAAAGGGGTTGGTTACTAAGACTCGCTGTTGTGATGAATCTTGTCCTGTCCTTGTAAGGGATGCCGATCTGGAAGCACACGAGTTCAGTTAGGATTCAAGATGGACACTAAGGAAGGTGGGAAGGAAAGATCTAACTCACTCACACTGATGTGTTCGGTGTAAGCGCCTAACAAAGAAACCAATCTTCTCGTTGGAGCTAGATGCGTGATGGGGTGGTCTGGATGATTCTGTGCATCAAAGACTCGCTAGGAGTGGCCCTCGCAGTTGCACATCATGGTAACCGGTTAAACTGCGAACTGTAGAGAGAGACGAGAAGCAAGTGAAAGGCTCACCTAGTTGTCCAGCACCGAGGCAACAGGGGTACAGCGTGACTATTGATACGGGGAAGAGATGAAGTTGTTGCTTCCCACACCAGAACGGAGGTGAGAGTATGGAGGTGGCTGGGTTAGCGGTCCAAGGATGCTTGCAGCAACGTCTAAGGAAGCCTTTGCAGCAACTTCTCGGCGGTAGAGCATCCAATTGCGATGGGAAGGAAGGAGATAGGTTGGGGATCTGCACGAATCTGGACGTTCCTTGGAGTAAAGAGGAGTAGCAGCGTGATTCAAGGAGGCAGTTACGATAATGTTGTCTTCACTACTTGCTCAGCCTCACGTGGAAGGAAGGCGACTCTCTTACAGGTTGCCGGAAGAAGTCTTATGTTGCTGGGCTGGCGTCTCCACTGGGCTGGTGCACCTCTCGTTGGGCTTTTGTAGTAGGCGGCATCAGGAGGAGAAGGGAGGCTAGGCGGCCCAAAACAAGGTAAGGGGTGTTGTGAGGTATGGGCTGTAACAAAGCTGCGGACAAGGGAAGAGTGGGCTGGACAAGGTAAGAATAAGAATCACAATGGGCTGAAAACAAGGTAAGAATAAGAGTGGGTTGATGTTGTCAAGGTCATGTCAAAACTCGTCATTGTCTTGCCAAGCCCATGCATGGCCTTGTCATGATCTCGTCTTGGTCTCGTCAAAGGGGTGTCATGACTTTGTCAAGGACATGTCATGATAAAACTCGGGTTTGATATAAAATTCTATCATTTTATGTGAAGTGAGGTTACATAAAATGATGAAATTTTTAGATAGTGTACTACTAGGTAGATAGAGGAAATCAAGGGATTAAACTCCGATTTGCTACGGAATTAAAATGAAATGAAAAATTCCGGATATTATAGCCGGAAGTAAATACGCACCTTAAATTAAAAATAATGATAAATTAGATTCCGTATTATATAATTTCCGCACATAATTAACGACTAACGAGTTCCAATTCCGTGCTAATAAGAAAGCGGGCCGGATGTGGGCCACTGCGAGGCCCAATCATCATCCCACCTCCTAATTATATCCTAACCCTAATCCCTCTTAACCTAATCCGCTAATTACCTTCCTCCTAACCTCCTGTTGCCGCTTGTGCTGCTCCCTCCTCGCAAACCCGCTGCACATCACAAACCTTGTGCTGCCGCCGGACTTCCTGCAACCACCGCTCCCGCCGCTCGCCGCCGCTCACCGCCATCAGTCCGGTAATGTAACACCCCAAATTTTACAACTCAAGGAGTTACTGGTTAGGACCGCACAGTGGGTCCCGACCTCAGTTTGACAACAACTTAACAAGATCTTACAACAAGGCACAGATAAGGAAAACCAGAAATAATAAAATAATTCTTAACAATGTATGAATGTTACTAAAACAACTAACAGCCGGAAAACGTAATATAACAAAGTACGGAAAGAACGACAAGAAACAAGTCCAACTGACAAACCCACAAATGGAGAAATTGTAAAACGTCCTAAAGTACATCACCCCGGCTGACCACTACCGTCCGGATCACTCGGCATCTGCTCTAACCTGTGGCAAATCTACACAACATATCAACCGTTAGCTAACTATCCAAATATAAGTAGAATGACAACAGCACAAACACAAGCAGAAACAAAAATAAACAAACATCATGCTGGCACTCAACCGTTTATTATCTATTATTTAAGTGATTCATCTTATTCAATTTATAGTTGTGGCACGAGAGCTATTAACAGTTCTCGCCTCCGTTCCTTATCCGACTGGGTGTAGGTCTCGCTGACCTCCGCCGGTAGCATCACTACAAACCGAGTATGGACTAGTCCCTAAAGAAACCCCCAGCGCTCGCAAGCTAACTGAGCAGAATGCCACCGCCCGTTACTCTTAGGCCAAGTATAGGTCGGTTAATATATATCACAACCTATCTCCCTAAACATTTCAATCACACACCACTATCATCATTCATGCTCATATTTAGAAGTCAGCTAAGTAAGCCCAAAGAACTTACCTGGTATAAAGCTCGACTCTCTGTAAACCAAACTCGCTCTGTAAACTGTAGCAACTCAGTTGCCTGTCAAAGGGAATAAGTGCATTAGCACACTCCCAAGTAATTAGAATTTTTAGATTTCTAAGATAGAAGAACGTAGTAAGACATAACTAGTTACAATACTAATTTAGGGTAAAATGACCATTTTACCCTTGGTTCCGAAACTCCCAAAATTTCCAACATTCATGTCTAAACTCCTATTTGAGATTCTATAAACATATTCTAACTCCTAAGGTTTAGTTTGGGTACAAACCGGTATCTTTCCTATTTTCATATTTTTCAAAAGATCGTAAAGGTCTAACTTCGATTTCAAATATAAAATTCGTAACCGCTTATAAAAATTCCGACTTACATCCCTAGATTATCTATGATGTTCTATCTAACTTTAGGAGAAAGAATTTCTCCAAACTGTTCATTCAACAGTTTTATAAAAATTCTCAAAGTTGACTATTTCACCTACAAATTCTATACTTAACCAAAAATCCTAAGTTTACAAAAACTGCTCAACTACCCAATTTCGGAAGCTTATAATTTCTAATCCGACCGTTCATTTCCTCTCAAATTTTTATACCATATACTACGTATAACCGTCTACAACATATCCAAAATTCAACGGTGGATCTTTATCCAAACGCTCAAACATTGGTCGACAAGGTAGGCAGTTTCTAACTTAAAAGCTGAAAGAAAAGAGTTGAATTTACAGTAGCCCTTTGTTTCTACCATTTTGTTTATACAACTCAGCAGCTACCTATTACTAACTTAATCGTGCTCAAGGCCGAACTACAGCAACTCATCAATCTAGCCTTAAGGAATCGGTATACATACATAAGATCATACATTAACCTTCCCATTAAACTAATCAGAAACCTATTTTAAACCAAGTATAGGCTCTTACCGGGTTACAGCTAGAAGGGTAATTTGTTGTTGGTTCCGATCTGCACCACTAATCTGTAAGTGTTGATCGATCTCACTGCTGCAACAATTGGGAATTTGATCGGAATAAAAAGGAAGGGTGATGAGTCATTGTAGCCATGACATCAAGGAGATAACAGATGGGGAAGGATCGTCTTACCAGTAGGGACAGAAGGAGACGTGGCTCGTTCGATCGATGAGGGTGGGGCAAGGCTCGTGTTAAGGACGACGGTCTTGATGGCTATACTCGCACAGCACCAGCGTCCAATACTAACGTCGGCTTCTCGTCCTGTTGTTGACACGAGATGAAAACGCTGCTGTTATAGATCAACGTAACAGAAGGAAGAGATCGAAGGAGGCTCACCTTGCTGTCGACTCAGTTGCACACGAAGGAAGGGCGTGCAGAAAAGACTTCAATCGCCGCTGGATGTATCTGGACGCAAGGAATAACGGTTGCGTGATAGTGGCTGGATAGAAGATGCTGTTACGTGGGAGTTTAAGAGAATTTAATTGTTGCTGATCTTCTGTTTGGGCTGAAGAAGGCAAGGAGCCTTTCCTTCCTGAGCTGGAGCACGCGCTGACTGGTTGTTGTTGGGCTGGGCTCTGGCTGAAGGATGTAAAGCCGAAACTGGGCTGAAGACGGGCAATCTAGGCGGCTAGACGCTGGGCTGGAGAAGCTGGCAAGGCAGCAGCTCTTCCTGGGCTGAAGGTGACAAGGCAGCAGCTCTTCTGGGCTGAGCACACGTTGGGCTGGAGCTGGCGCTGGACGAGGCAAAGCAGTGGGCTGCTGGCTGCAGAAGCTGGCGCTGGGCTGGCACAAGGGTGAAGGGAGCAGCAGCCCGGTGCTAGCTGCAGTCCGGAATCGAGAACCCGAAACTAAATGCACGGAATAACCGGATACGGATTATATTACAGTTTAGGATTGGTTATAAAACCCTATCACTTTATGTGAAGGTAAGTTACATAAAATGATAAACTTATAAAAGATTCTATCATTTTATGTGAAGGAGATTTACATAAAATGATAAATTTTATCATAATATGTCTAACTAAGTAGACGGATATAAATCAATTGATCGAGATCGAGTTTATAATAGAAATAGACGGAATAAAAATTCCGGATATTACAGGTAAAACGCATCCCCATCTCTTTCCGTCCCTTCTCTGCATCCTGCACAATTCCGGAACTCACCACCCCGACTGTTACAGCAGGTCGAAGACACTGCCACTCCTCGTCTTCCACCGGAGCCACCGCGCAGCCTCCCGCCGTCCGCCTCAGTGAACCGCAGCACCGCGAACCGCCAGCCTCTAACGTCGCCGCCGCCGCCGCTATTGTAGAAGGTAAGCCTCTGCTGTTTCCTCTCCGCCTCCCTCCCTTTCTGTCGCATGTTCCACCATACCGACGCTTCCCCTCTATTGCCTGCAGTGCCATCCGGAAACGAGCCGGGGAACGAAGCCTTCCGCCGACCGCTGCAGAAGACCGGTGCGAGCCACTCCAGCAGGTGAGCCGGCATTTCCCTTCTTCTGTTTTCTTCAATCAGTACGGTAGTATACCTGTGGAAGAAGCTATATACATATACATATTGGAATGAGTTGCTAGTACACTGTGAGAGGTATATACATATACATATTGCAACAAGACACAAATAAAGAAAACCGAAATTCTCAGAACTCGGGGCATTACTGGTTAGGACCTCACAATGGGTCCCGACCTCAGTTTGACAACAACATCACTAGGATCTTGCAACAAGACACAAATAAAGAAAACCGAAATTCATAAAATAGTATTTTTAAGGTAATGAATGCAACACTGTCTAGCAGCCTAAAGTAATTAAACAAAAGAAACGAACAACTGTCTTAACCAAAAGAAAGAAAAGACAAACACAACTCCCAACCCCCACTCTAAGGAGTACGGAGACCCGGGTGACCACTACTTCCTGATCACTTAGTTGCTGGTCTAACCTACGGTAAATCTAAAAACACAACAAGAGGAACTGTTAGCTAGTTATCTAAATATTAGCAGAATAATAGCAGCACAAACACACACATAAAAATATAAACACCCATCATGCTTTCAAACAAGTCCGTTTTATTATCTTGAGTTAAATTACTCTTTCACGCTAATGATACTTCCTTTGTGACACGAGGGATTCCCAAACCTCGCCTCCGCCCCCGTGTAACCATCAGGAATGGATCCAATGCATCTCACCTTGTACCTGCCTGGTCTGGGTATAGAGAACCTCCATGTCTCCTGTCAGAGCTGGGCAGTGATGTCACGGCCCGTTATACATACACTTGGGCCTTAAACGTAATAATAACAGTCGTGCTAGCAAGTTATTATTATTAAAACACGCACATAGCACAGACAACCACTATCACTCAACTAATATCCAGAAACTGGCTAAGTAAGTCGTAAGGACTTACCTAAGTCAAAATACTCTCTAACACTTCTCACACAGTCTGTACTCGTGGTAACTCAAACGCCTGTCAAATAAGGTAGGTGTATCAAAATCACATCTCGCTGTCCAACCTCTTGCGAATAAATTACGGAAAAACAACTCTCTTATGGTAAAAGACCATTTTACCCCAGGTACCGAAAGTTCTCAAAGTTCACTCTTGAGTCCTACTAAATTCCTTTTAGGATTTGTTCTCTATGATTAGTCTCTCTTTCTGATAGTTTTTCTTATAATTTATAAGTTATAGCTCGGACCACGTTACTCTTACCTAGGTATATATATATTTACGTACATACTCTAACTTTTCCTTCAACTCGTATAATTATGTAACTACTCGGTATTTGCATATATATCTCCAGATATTTACATTTCTCATTTCACACTGTTATATATATATATATACCTACATATACCACTATATATATCCTTATATATATATATATACCTATGTTAGATATGTCCAAAGCTCCAATCTATTCACATAAATGTCTTTGTCTTTATGTCTAACACACAGCAGTGTATATCTATACCACTATATCTTTCCCATCTATATCCAACTCGTACTCATAAATCTATATACCTTCATACCCTCCTATACGTATATATACACTTATACGTTCAAAAATTCTCATAAGTATGTATATAATTACACATCCAGCCAACATTCATACCCATAAACCCATCTCTATACACACTGCTTTTCAACGAGAGGCTTACCTACTGCAGGCTGTCGAGGTTCTCCTTTCCGGGTGTTGTAGCGCAACAGAGTTGTAGCAACGTGTCCTGGACCGGCCTGTAAACTGGTTCGAAGAGTTCACCACCGCGCAGTACTGAGGTCCTCGTCGGCTGCAAGGGAAAGTGGGTGGTTGGTGCACCATTCTTCTGGAGTGGCTCGCGCCTGGGTTGCGTCACCGGCGAACAGAAGAGGCAGTTAGCACTGCGCCCAGCGGAACAGAAAGAGGGAAAAGAAGGGGGACGACTCACCTTGCCACCGGTTTCTACGCTGGTCCAGGAGAGGCTGCGATGGCTCTCTGGTGGAACTCGCAACGGCTGCGGGATGGTAAGGTTAGTTCCGGCCGCTTCGAAACAGAAAAGAGGGTGGGGAGAGATGGACAGGATCGTGGCTAACCTGGGCTCCCTGGGTAGTCAACAAGGCCGGCGGCGACAGGCCTGGTGGTGGAGGGCGGCAACGGGTCGTTACGGGCTGCTCACTGGCGCTTGCTTCCAATGTGCAGAAGGCAAGGCTACGGTCGGCGAGATGCAGAAGGTAAGGGAGAGATGGGTAGCGGCACACAACAGTAGCGGTAGGTTTAGATTAGGTTATTTTTAATTAGGTTAATTAGATTAGTTCTTACGAATGGGCTGGCTGGCTGGGCCGGTAATTGGGCCTGGTAGCGGGTTATATCCAGCCTCTCTCTCTTTTAAAAAAAAAGGGATCCGGAACTCGTTAATTAAGTGCGGAAAAATTTATATAATACGGAATTAAATCTCGTACTTTATAACTTATTATTATTCTTATTTTAATACGGAATTAAATTCCGTATTTTAATTTATGTACTTATTTATTTAAGATTGACGTTTCTGAAAAAAGTTAAATTCAGGTTTAACGGAGTTTCAAAATTCCGGTTATTACATCAGTACCCTCTTAAAAGAAGTTTCGTCCCGAAACTTAGAATAATTCTCTTAATTGCGCATTACTTTGGTATATTAAAATTTTCTCGACATTTTCGTTGGCTACAAGCAACTACTCAATCAGCAACAGTAGACATGTGTCACATAAAACGTAATCACTCAAATCAATATAAAATCCTGAAAGGTCAAACAACACAACATCCGAGTACTAACTCGTCAAACAAGAGTAACCTCTCACTCCGCAAAGAAGGATAGTTACGTCTAATACTCTCCTCAGTCTCCCAAGTGGCCTCATCAGCTCCTCTCCTAGACTACTGGATCCTCAACATAGGTATCTGCTTGGACCGCAGACGTCTAGTACTGCGCTCCAAAACAGCTACTGGGTACTCTTCAAATGTATGGTCAGGCTCAACTGTCAGATCCTCATGGCTGATGACGTGTCTTGGATCCGGAATGTACTCTCTCAATTGAGATACGTGAAAGACCGGATGAACACCCTCTAGTCTCGGCGGTAGTGCTAGTCTGTAGGCCACCTCTCCAACTCTCTCCAAGATCTCAAAACGCCCGACATATCGGGGACTCAGCTTCCCCTTAATGCCGAAACGCCTGACTCCTCTTGTAGGTGACACTCTCAGCCACACCTGAGCACCCACTCTAAACTCCAAAGGTCGACGCCTTTTGTCGGCGTAGGACTTCTGACGACTCTGAGCTGCTAACATCCGCTCTCAGACTAGGGCAATCCGAGCGATGTCATCCTGTATCTTGTAACACCCCGAATTCTCAGAACTCGGGACGTTACTGGTTAGGACCTCACAATGGGTCCCGACCTTAGTTTGACAACAACATTACTAGGATCTTGCAACAAGACACAAATAAAGAAACCGAAATTCATAAAAATAGTATTTTTAGGGTAACGAATGCAACACTGTCTAGTAGTGTCAGTTCCTTCTGGAACTTCTTGATGGCAGTAGCAATCGGAATGTCCTCAAATCCTGCCTCAATGAAGTCCTGGAAGCTCTCTCTCCTCAACGAGATAGGGCAGTATCTGTCTCTAACAATGCTCCTCATCTGCTCCCAACTGGTGACTCGACTACGCATGGTCCGCCACCAGGAATGAGCATCCCCAGTGAAGCATGTCTGCACCAAATCCACCTGCCGATCCTCTGGGCAACGTATTGCCTCTAACGCAGTCTCTACCTGTCCAATCCAGTGCTCTACCTCCAGTCCTATCTCTCCACTGTATGAGGGGATCTTTTGAGAGTTGAAAGCCTTCAACCACTCATCCGGCCTCGGTGCTCTAGACCCAGTAGGAGCTCTATCAGCCGCAACCCTCCTCTTAGGTACTGCTGGCACCTGAGGTACTCCCTGTGTCACCTGGACAGATCTAGCCGGTACTGGTGCTACCTGGGTAAGTCTCTCTGTCCTAGCATCCTCCTCCATACGCTCAACGTATGCTCGGTACTCTCTGTACTCAGTCGCTCCAATGGAAACACGTCCTGACTCCGTCGAACGTACTCTGTGTGCTCCAGACCTAGCAACGGTCTCATTCCTGACCTCAGGACCTACACTCTCAGCTACCTCCTCCACTCCAGCCTCTAGCATGATCACTGCTGGGGGATCCTCTCATGGAGCTCGACCTCGGCCTCGGGCTAGTGGAGGTCTACCTCCACGGCCGCGTCCTCTAACTGTAGCGGTCCTATCTCCCCTACCTGGTCCAGCTGGAGGGAGAGGTGGACGACCTCTGCCTCGACCAGTAGCTAGCGTAGCTCTAGTACGTGCCATCTGCGCGAGGAATAACAACTATAATTACAACTAGCTAAAAGTCCAAAAAGTCCATCTACAGTAAAACCTAAAGTCCATACTAAGCATACTGAGATCCGCGGTAGTAGTGGTGGTCAACCGTACTTTTCTATTCCCAACCAGACTATGCTTGCATTTAAAACCAAAAATTTTCTTTTTAAAACTCAGACCCCTTTTCGGGTTCTGCTTAAAACTTATTCGGTCTTTCTGAAGATTTCAAGTGCCATTGTTGCCAACCTAGAGCTTTGATACCATGTTGTAACACCCCAAATTCTCAGAAGTCGGGATGTTACTGGTTAGGACCTCACAATGGGTCCCGACCTCAGTTTGACAACAACATTACTAGGATCTTGCAACAAGACACAAATAAAGAAACCGAAATTCATAAAAATAGTATTTTTAGGGTAATGAATGCAACACTGTCTAGCAGCCTAAAGTACTTAAACAAAAGAAATGAACAACTGTCTTAACCAAAAGGAAGAAAAGACAAACACAACTCCCAACCCCCACTCTAAGGAGTACGGAGACCCGGCTGACCACTACTTCCGGATCACTCAGCTGCTGGTTTAACCTGCGGTAAATCTAAAACACAACAAGAGGAACCGTTAGCTAGTTATCTAAATATCAGCAGAATAATAGCAGCACAAACACACACAGAAATATATAAACACTCATCATGCTTTCAAACAAGTCCGTTTTATTATCTTGAGTTAAGTCCTCTTTCACGCTAAGGATACTTATTTTGTGACACGAGGGATTCCCAAACCTCGCCTCCGCCCCCGTGTAACCATCAGGAATGGATCCGATGCATCTCACCTTGTACCTGCCTGGTCTGGGTATAGAGAACCTCCCTGTCTCCTGTCAAAGCTGGGCAGTGATGTCACGGCCCGTTATACATACACTTGGGCCTTAAACATAATAATAACGGTCGTCCTAACAAGTTATTATTATTAAAACACGCACATAGCACACACAACTACTATCACTCAACTAACACCCAAAAACTGGCTAAGTAAGTCGCAAGGACTTACCTGAGTCAAAAACACTCTAACACTCCTCAAATAGTCCGTACTCGTGGTAACTCAAGCGCCTGTCAATTAAGGCATGTGTATCAAAATCACATCTCGATGTCCAACCTCATGCGAAGGAATTACGGAAAGAAAGATTCTCATACGGTGAAAGACCGTTTTACCCTTAGTGCCGATAATTCTCTGAGTCACTTCTTGACTTCTAATATTTCTTTTTGAACGCTTTTCAAATATCTGACTACTCCAGAACGGTTTACTAAAGGTCATAATATTAATCTCATCCACTCGTCATCTAGAACCACATTCCTTCATTCTCGGTATTATCTAATCTTATATATATCTATATATATACATACTTATGTGCATACTAACTTTCCTTCCAATTCTATAAATCCGTCACTCCTAGGTATTTATACATATATATATATATATATATATATAGTCACATACTTATTATTTTCACTAACTCACACTCATATGTATACTTTTATTTCATATAATATATATATACGTATTTTTATATACTCGGCATACACTCTCCTATATAAGCTCACACAACCGCTCTTACTAACCTACCGTATTTCATACCCGTACCACCTCCATTCTATGGTTTAAATATATGTAATCAACTCAGCTATATACGTAATCCACTCAATTATATACGTATTCCAACAATTATATACGTATTCTTTTCATTCATATACGTATTCTATTCATTATACACATATTCTATGCTTGTATATATACATATGTAATCTCGTAAAATCGCAGGGCAAGAGGGAGGAGATCCGGAAGTGTGCTTACGGGGTCTGCAGTCCGGCGGCGAGGTTGGTGTTCCGGCGGTCCCCTCCTGGTGGTCGGCTTGGCGGCGGTATCAACTGAGTCCGGCGGTTTGCGGCGCTGCTGTAGATCGAAGAGGCTGCAGTGAGACGGTTTCGCAAGTCGAGAGAAGGAAGGCGGAAAGAAGGGAGGCTAGGTCTTACCGGTTCACTGAGGCGGACGGCGGGAGGCGCACAGGCTCGGTGGCAGCAGCGGTGGCTGCGGCGTCGACGAGAAGTTGTGGTGTTCGATTGTTTTTGCGAGAAGGAAGCAGCAGTGCGGGATTAGCGATATTAGCGTTTAGCAGAAGCATGGCGAGGAGGGAGATGCGGCGGCTTACCGGCTTCCGGTGTGGTCTGGCGGTCGACGAGAACAGTGGTGGCGGCGTCTCCGGTGGAAGGCGGAAGGCTGTTGGTCGAGTCTCTCTTCAGAAGGTAGGAGACGACGGTAGCGGCAGGGTAGGTACACGGCAGAAAAAAAAAATAGAATAGGATTAGGTTAGATGATTTTAATTAATTTAGGGTTAGGATTAGTTTAGGGTTAATGATGGGCTTAGGAAGTGGGCTGATGGCTTGGGCCTAGGGTTGGCCCAATTGAGCGGTGATCTCATGAAATCGAAAGCGGGACTCGTAACTCGTTAATTACGTGCGGGAAATTACATAATACGGCATTAATTTCCGTGATCTATAAATTATTATTATTCTTATTTTAGGGTGCGTAACTTAATTCCGGTTATAAGTTTTCATCATTTTATGTGACTTAAAGTCACATAAAATGATAACATTTAACTCGTTTTATTTTATTTATTTATTTATTTATTTACGATTGTCGCATCGAAATTTGGTTACTTGCAGTTTACCGAAACTTTAAAACTTTCGGTTATTATATATCCGATCTGGAGCTTCTCCATCAACTCTGCTGGGCTCATCCCAACATAATGGTGTACGGCATCTCCGCCCGTACAAAGCCTCATAAGGAGTCATCCCAATAGACGCGTGCCAGCTATTATTATACGAAAACTCTACCAGTGGGAGATGATCTGGCCATACCTGTCCCCAATCTAGTACACACGCCCGAAGCATGTCCTCTAGGGTCTGAATGGTCCTCTCAGACTGTCCGTCTGTCTGTGGGTGGTAGGCGGTAGTAAAATGGAGACTCGTCCCCAAAGCAGTATGTACCTGCTGCCAAAATCTGGAGGTAAAACGTCCATCTTTGTTAGAGACGATAGTCCTCGGTACTCCATGGAGTCTCACAATGTGCCTGGTGAACTCCTCAGCCAGACGACTCACCGGCCACGTTTCCTTAATCGGAATGAAACGTGTGGTCTTCGTCAGGCGGTCTACCACTACCCAAATAGCATCAAATCCTCTGCTGAGTCTCAAACCTGTGACAAAATCCATAGTTATATCCTCCCACTTCCACTGTGGTACTGGAAGTGGGTGGAGCTCTCCTCCAGACCTACGGTGCTCAATCTTGACCTGCTGGCAGGTCACGCACTGAGCTACATACCGAGTCACATCGGGCTTCAAACCACCCCACCAGAAGGACCGTCTCACATCCTTGTACATCTTACTCGCTCCAGGATGTACTGAGTATGGGGTAGCATGAGCCTCACCTAGTATCCTCTGTCTCAACTCACTATCTGACGGCACACAAACGCGGTCCTGACGTCTCATCACTCCATCTGCACCAATAGTAAACTGTGGGGCCTCATCTCGAGACATCCTGTCTCGGATCCTGATCAAAGTAGGGCAAGTCTCCTGCTTTTGTCGGATCTCATCCAACAGATCAGGAAGTAACTCCATGGTAGCCAACTGACCATCAGTATCGGGAAACTGAATCTCTATCTCCAACCAAGCCAAGTCCCTCTGCAACTGTGGCTGTACTGTCAACCGGGCTATCGCCCTCTCCCTAGGCATCTTCCGGCTCAAAGCATCAGCTGCCACATTCGCCTTTCCGGGGTGGTAAAGGATCTCAAGGTCGAAGTCCTTGATCAACTCTAACCACCGCCTCTGGCGGTTATTCAACTCTCTCTCTGAGTGAATATGTACTTCAGACTTTTATGGTTTGTAAAGATCTGACATGTCGCTCCATAGAGATAGTGACGCCAGATCTTAAGAGCATGGACTACTACAGCCAACTCTAGATCATGTGTGGGGTAGTTCTCCTCATACGTCTTCAACTGTCGAGACGCATAGGCTATGACCTTACCCCTCTGCATCAAAACACACTGCAAGCCTAGCTTGGATGCATCACTGTATACCACAAAGTCATCAGTACCCTCAGGCTGTGCCAAAATCGGAACGGATGTCAATCTCCTCTTCAGCTCCTCAAAACTCTGCTGACATGGCTCAGACCAGACAAACCGAGTGGTCTTCCTTAAAAGAAAAGTAAGTGGTCGGGCAATCAAAGAGAACCCTTCCACAAACCGGCGGTAGTAACCTGTTAAACCTAGAAAAAGCTGCGAACCTCCTTAACATTCTTAGGAGGTTGCCAAGAAGATACTGACTCGATCTTCGCCGGATCGACCTTAATACCCTTAGCAGTCACCACGTGACCTAAGAAAGCCACCTCTGACATCCAAAACTCACACTTGGATAGCTTAGCATACAGCTGGCTATCCTGCAGAATCTGTAGTACTGTCCTCAAGTGTCCGGCATGCTCTTCTCGACTCCTAGAGTAGACTAGGATGTCGTCAATGAAGACTACTACAAACTGGTCTAAGAAGTCAATGAATATCCCATTCATCAACTCTATGAACACCGCTGGTGCATTAGTGAGCCCAAATGGCATCACTACGAACTCATAATGACCATACCTAGTCCGGAATGCCGTCTTTGGTATGTCCTGATCTCTCACCCTCAACTGGTGGTAACCTGATCTCAAGTCTATCCTCGAGAACACAGACGCTCCATGCAACTAGTCCAACAGATCATCTATGCGTGGCAGTGGGTACTTGTTCTTGATGGTTACCTTGTTCAGCTCTCTGTAGTCTATGCACAACCTCATCGATCCGTCCTTCTTCTTCACAAATAACTCTGGCGCGCCCCAAGGAGACACACTAGGGCGTATGAAACCCTTCTCTGCTAGCTCCTCTAACTACTTCTTCAGCTCAAGCAGCTCTATAGGTGCCATACGGTACGGAGCCTTCGAGATAGGTCTCGTGCCCGGCTCCAAGTCAATGCTGAAATCAACGCTCCTCTGTGGGGGTAGTCCTGGCAGGTCGTCACTGAATACCTCTGCAAACTCGCATGCAACAGGTATCTCCTTTATAGTCAGGCTCTTGCTTTCCTTCATGGCATAACACCAGAAGGCTTCGCAACCCTGTGCTATCAGTCTCGCTTCCATCATTGCACTGATAATTGTGCCTGACTTTCCGAGGTCCCAACCTCGGAATATTACTCTATGGCACTCCTCCGTGGCAACGATCACTGTCCTCCTACTAATGTCTAAGACTACTCCGTGTTTCCTCATCCAGTCTATCCCTAAAATATGACTAGAAAATTGACTAGCCAGTCTCGATCTCCCATGTGAATAGGACATCCAAAGATCTCTCAAGTCCCTCTTACCTTACTCCCATCAGGTAAGCCTATCATAAAAGGTATCCCCTCTACAGTAGCTAAGGACTACCTATCTACGCATGCATCAGATATGAAGGAATGTGTAGCACCCGTATCAAATAAAACTCGTAGAGGTAAGTCATGAATCTGGATCGTACTTGTGGCAGTCCGTGCATCTGGCTGATCGGCATCTCTCAACTCAAACACTCGGGACTGACCTCCTCTAGTATCAGCCACACTACCACGTCCTCTGCCCCGACCTGATCCCTACATAGAACTCTGTGATGGTGTGTGTCCTGGAGCCCTGTAGGACTGCTGCTAACCAGGAGCTCGGTACTGCTGCTGCCGACTCGGAGCTCGGTATTGTGGCGGTCTCTGTACACTCCCTGATAAGCCTGCAGGAGAAGAACCCTGTTGGGATGGAGCCTTGCCCTGACGGCAGAATGCAGCTCTATGTCCAACCTTGCCGCACTAGAAGCAAGTCACTACTGGCTTCGTGCAGTTCGATCGGATGTGTCCATAGCCACTGCAGTTGTGGCACTGTAAGCCACCAACTGAAGTCTGACCAGTAGCTGTATGGCTATGTCGCCCCTGAGTCTATCCCCGTCCAAAAACAGCTACTCCTGAACTACCACTAGCATAACCTGTCCTCTGCCACTTATCCGGCCTGTCTAACTGAGCAGCTCTCCTCGACACTGGTCTGTCTCTCTCATATGCAGATGATCTATCTTGATAGTCTGACAGAGTCTCACAGCGAAACCCTGCCAGATAGGAACGGGTACTCTCTCTCAATCTCCGTGAAAAGAGATAGACATGCTGCTCCTCAGGAGGTGCAGCTGGTCCAAGCAGTGTCAGTTCCTTCTGGAACTTCTTGATGGCAGCAGCAATCGGAATGTCCTCAAATCCTGCCTCAATGAAGTCCTGGAACCTCTCTCTCCTCAAAGAGACAGGACAGTATCTGTCTCTAACAATGCTCCTCATCTGCTCCCAACTGGTGACTCGACTACGTATGGTCCACCACCAGGAATGAGCATCCTCAGTGAAACATGTCTGCACCAAGTCCACCTATCGGTCCTCTAGGCAACGAATTGCCTCTAATGCAGTCTCCACCTGTCCAATCCAGTGCTCCACCTCCAGTCCTATCTCTTCACTAAATGAGGGGACCTTCTGAGAGTTGAAAGCTTTCAACCACTCATCCGGCCTCGGTGCTCTAGCCCCAGTAGGAGCTCTATCAGTCACAACTCTCCTCTCAGGTACAGCTGGCACCTGAGGCGCTCCCTGTGTCACCTGGACAGGTCTAGCCGGTACTGGTGGTACCTGGGTAAGTCTCTCTGTCCTAGCAGCCTCCTCCATACGCTCAACGTATGCTCGGTACTCTCTATACTCAGTCGCTCCAATGGAAACATGTCCTGACTCTGTCGAACGTGCTCTCTGTGCTCCAGACCTAGCAACGGTCTCATTCCTGACCTCATGACCTACACTCTCAGCTACCTCCTCCACTCCAGCCTCTGTCATGATCACTGCTGGTGGATCCTCTCGAGGAGATCGACCTCGGCCTCGGGCTACTGGAGGTCTACCTCCACGGCCGCGTCCTCTAACTGTAGGGGTCCTATCTCCCCTACCTGGTCCAGTTGGAGGGAGAGGTGGACGACCTCTACCTCGACAAGTAGCTAGCGTAGCTCTAGTACGTGCCATCTGCGCGAGGAACAATAACTATAATCACTACTAGCTAAAAGTCCAAAAAAAGTCCATCTACAGTAAAACCTAAAGTCCAACTAAGCATACTGAGATCCACGGTAGTAGTGGTGGTCAGCCGTACTTTTCTATCCGCAACCAAACTATGCATGCATTTAAAACCAAAAATTTTCTTTTTAAAACTCAGACCCCTTTTCGGGTTCTACTTAAAACTTATCCGGGCTTTGAAAAGAATTCAAGTGCCATTGTTGCCAACCTAGAGCTCTGATACCATGTTGTAACACCCCGAATTCTCAGAACTCGGGGCATTACTGGTTAGGACCTCACAATGGGTCCCGACCTCAGTTTGACAACAACATCACTAGGATCTTGCAACAAGACACAAATAAAGAAAACCGAAATTCATAAAATAGTATTTTTAAGGTAATGAATGCAGCACTGTCTAGCAGCCTAAAGTACTTAAACAAAAGAAACGAACAACTGTCTTAACCAAAAGAAAGAAAAGACAAACACAACTCCCAACCCCCACTCTAAGGAGTACGGAGACCCGGCTGACCACTACTTCCGGATCACTCAGCTGCTGGTCTAAGCTGCGGTAAATCTAAAAACACAACAAGAGGAACCGTTAGCTAGTTATCTAAATATTAGCAGAATAATAGCAGCACAAACACACACATAAAAATATAAACACCCATCATGCTTTCAAACAAGTCCGTTTTATTATCTTGAGTTAAATTACTCTTTCACGCTAATGATACTTATTTTATGACACGAGGGATTCCCAAACCTCACCTCCGCCCCCGTGTAACCATCAGGAATGGATCCGATGCATCTCACCTTGTACCTGCCTGGTCTGGGTATAGAGAACCTCCCAGTCTCCTGTCAGAGCTGGGCAGTGATGTCACGGCCCGTTATACATACACTTGGGCCTTAAACGTAATAATAACAGTCGTCCTAGCAAGTTATTATTACTAAAACACGCACATAGCACACACAACCACTATCACTCAACTAACTGTAACGCCCCGTTTTATTAGGCGCGTTGTCGATTTTTAATTTCTTACTTTTTATCGATACTTTATTAGCTTAACAATATATATCAAAAGTATTTTACGATAATGACCCCTATATCGGAAGTATATTTCCGTATGTTTTATTAGGCGCGTATGTTTTTTGATATATATATATATATATCAAAAACTTGTTACGCTAGAAAGGTAGCACAAAAAGCTTTACATTTATAAACCCGAACTAAATTCTAAACTACCTAGCGAAACCCGCAGTGTACGGATCGTTATGTAGAAAGGTAAGTATTCCGAGGTCGAACTCAAAGACTAAGGTGAAATCGAGTCAAGCAATGATAAAAAATAGTGTAAATCTAGGCTAAGACAAGATGAGGAACAAAGAAAATGGAAAACTCAATGTTTTTGTTGGTTTTTATGGTCATCAAGCAAGGGTCATAACTCATGCAAAGCAATAAATCAAACCAAACCAAAAATCAGCACAAATAAACGAGTCAAACGAGATATTGATCAAGAGAAAGGGAAGACGGATTCTAGGGGTTGGAAATTCCGGTTATGGCATAAAACTCAAGTTATCTATTCATTCTTTGGATTGATTATGATATGTTGGGATTAAGTGTTCCTAAAATGGGATCAATTACCGGGTAAGTCTCATGATCCAACTAATCCACACCTAAGGTCTCATTACCGGTTAAGTCTCTAAGAACCTAAGGGTAGGAATTTAACACAAACCGGATTGTTTAATTAGGGATCTAACCTATCCTCACCGGGTAAGTCTTGGAAAGGGAAGTCCTAATCAACTATCCTAGCACATTTAATCCAATGGCGGCTTATTAGGCTCACCATTACCTAAGGTTTTGCTATTTTAGATTTTAAGGGCAAGGATTACCGGGTAAGTCTCTCCTAACACTTAGTCGCTACACTAGGACACCCTAGGGTAGGTTAAACTCAGCAAAAACTTAGGGTTTCAACAATTTTATGAACCTAAGGTAAGATCCTTCGAACCAGGAAGAACCACGGTTTGTTCTACAGAAACCACGACCGTGGTTCTTCAAGAACTACCCGTGATTCCTAACAGTAGCTACGTTCATAAACAAAAATCATCCAAAGGTAAATCTAAGTTCGTCCTATCATAGATCTAGCCATAACCATCCTTTCCTTACCCTAGAATCACATCAATCTAGCCTACAACATTCATATTAGAAATCAAAACAAACAAGCATAGATTCATAACCTCCATTGCAAGAAAATGAGAGAAAGAAGATGAACAAATGAACTTCAAACACAATCTAAATCTGAAGATGAAATTAGAACGACTTACAACCCTTCCAAAGGAAGGTTCAAGAGTTCAAAAACTTCTAGAAATAAATCCGAAAATACAAGGGCTAAGTGTGTCTTCTCCTCTCCTCTTCAATGGCAATGGCTCCTTTCTTCTTCTTCTTGCACTTTCCTTCCTAGAAAAAGTCCTTCTTCTTCTTGGAATATATTTTGTCAAAGAAAAATGGAGAATATGTGAGCTGCTCTCAAACTACCCAAATCCCCGCTCCTCTAACAACTATCAAGGACCACTTTTATAACCAATTTCTTCATGAGCTGGCCATGAGAGTCGTGGCACAGCTGTCACGAGAATCTGGCAAAATCCACGGTCATTTCCACGGCCGTGGTTCTTCAGAGAACCGTGATGCTGTGCAGAAACTTCGCCTTGGATCATTAGGCTGTGGTTTGGTGCATGGCCTGTGTTGGCAAGGTTCCTTGAGTCTTTCTCAGCCCTTGCCTTGCGTTCTAATGAGTTTGGAAACGTGTCCTCTAAATGAGCGACCCTCAAACGTGTCGTTTTGGCTCGAAGCTTCCCGAAATACCTACAAAACGCACAAAAGTCCGTGTAGACGTCTATCTCGACAAAATACATGTTTTGAGTGCAAAACGTATTGGACTAGTGCTAGATAATGCATGATTGAGCTAGAATTCTACCTAAATGTGCACCTAAAACTATGCTATAAATCGTGTTATCAAAATACCCCATACTTAAGGTTTGCTCGTCCCCCAGCAAATTCCCAACTATAGACTAATAGATGACATGATTTATATATGCAGAAAAATGGCAAAATCTTTTTGGTTTTGTGCTTCTACTATTGGATCACCTTCATAGTCATGATCAATGGCAATTGAATAAGCAATTATGTATCAAACAATAAAGTCATGGAAAGACAATTGTACTTAACTCAAAAACATGCATGAGTTGGGAGGACGGAGATGTCAAGAAGATCAAGAGTCTATCCAATCTAGATTACTAAGTCTTACAAACATGCAAGTAGGTCATAAGGGCTTGTGACATAAAAGGCTAAGAAACGTTTCAATTGGGGAGGGGAATTTTCTAGGTATGTGATGCTAATCCGGGAATGGAACTAACTTCACTTCCTTGTCCTCGATCAACTTCCCCCAAGTGCATATTTTTCCCTATCTTGCTTTCTTTTCTTTTTCTTTAGCTCATTTTTGAGACAATGGCATTGGTGTACAATAGCCGAAACCTCGGTGATTAGCCATCCTCGGGCTTTTTCTCTTTTTCGAGGTGCATCCACACCGGGCACACATACCAAAGCTCGTTAGGGCTATTGGCTTATTTGACTTTGGCAAGGCACCAACACCCGATTATGTGAAGTGTACCGAGTTACTTGTCATTTAAACCAACGCCCGCAAACCTATTTTGGCTACACTTCCACAATAATTTCAGCATTCCATTCACGACATTCTTTTCATTACATCTTCACCCCGCACTTGCTTTTTACACATTCAAACACACTAGCATGCTCCTATTCCCGGATGGGTTTTAAAAGGAGGTCAAATTTTATATCAATTGAGGTGCTCAAGCAATCATGATCAAGATGAGAAGTAGAGAAAGATGAAGTGCCTTATTCATTCCTAGATGGTATGCAAGAACTATCATGTAATTTCGATTTTCAATACTCAATCCATTCTAGGCAATCATCATGATCTCAAGTCATTCATGGAATTCAAGAGAAGTAGTTCAAGTCCACATATGCATTTATCAATTCAACACATAAGGCCATTCATAGCCAATCACAAGACAAGTTTCATCATTAGGATCATATCCAAGCCTAGAAAGCACAAAAAATTTTTAAATTTTCTGATTTTTATGGAATTTTCGATTTAAGTATGTACAATGCAAGATATGTGCAAATATTAACCTATCCTAGATGCTCATCATGCAAAGGATCATGCAAACCCCACCCCATACTTAGAAACACATTGTCCCCAATGTGGTATTCAAGTAAAGAGAGTGAAAGAAGGTTCTCACAATGTAAAATGGTTTTCTTCGGTATTTGGGAATTCCTAAGAGGATTGATGTTGGATGATCCTTTCAACCATGGTAGGGAGCTCTAAGCATCCTTCAAGCTTTGAAACCCGCGCTAGGCACCGCTAGCCGTCCAAGTTCCGCATCCGCTCCACCCATGATTAGTGAGGGTTTCATCATCATCATTTCCAAGAAAGGTTTCCAATGCCACTAATGTTCTAGCACACATAAAATAGACAAAACACACAAAGCACACAAAAACAGAAAAATCTAAGCTAAAATGAAGAAAGAATGTTACCGATGGGTTGCCTCCCACCAAGCGCTTCTTTAAGGTCATTAGCTTGACCAAGCTCGGGAGCGTTTATGCAAGGTGAAGCGGGGCGATCATGTCTATTGGGGCTCCCGGAATGTACTTCTTCAAGCGATGCCCATTCACTTTGAAATCTCCACAATGCTCCCCTCCTATCTCAATAGCTCCATGGGGAAAGATCTTCTTTACCACATATGGCCCGGTCCATCTTGATTTGAGCTTTCCGGGGAAAAGCCTTAGCCTCGAGTTGAAGAGAAGGACAAGATCTCCTTCACTCAACTCTTTTGGAATGATCCTCTTGTCATGCCACCTTTTGGTTCTCTCCTTGTAAATCCGGGCATTCTCATAAGCTTCCAACCGGAGTTCCTCAAGGGCATTGATATCAAGCAATCTCTTCTCTCCCGCCTCCTTGAGGTCAAAATTTAGCCACTTAATGGCCCAATAAGCTCTATGCTCCATTTCCACCGGAAGATGGCAAGACTTGCCATAGACCAATTTGTAGGGAGTGGTGCCAATAGGTGTCTTGAAGGCGGTTCTATATGCCCATAGTGCGTCATTGAGATTCATGGCCCAATCCTTCCTTGTTCTAGACACCGTCTTCTCGAGGATGGCCTTGATTTCTCGGTTGGAGATCTCCACTTGGCCACTAGTTTGGGGGTGGTAGGGTGTGGCCACTTTATGAGTCACCCCATACTTGGCCAAAAGTGCTCCAAAATTCCTATTTGTGAAGTGCTTCCCTCCATCACTAATTATCACCCTTGGTGTTCCAAACCTAGGGAAGATCACTCGGTTGAAGAACCGCACCACCACCTTGGCATCATTCGTAGGAGAGGCGATTGCCTCTACCCATCTTGACACATAGTCCACCGCCAATAGGATGAATAGATTGCCACATGAAGAAGGGAATGGTCCCATGAAGTCTACACCCCACACATCAAAAATCTCAACTTCTTGGATGTTTTTCAAGGGCATTTCATTCCTCCTTGAGATGTTCCCCGTTCTTTGGCAAGCATCACATGCCGCTACAAATCCTTGCACATCTCTAAACAAGTTAGGCCAATAAAAACCGGATTGCAATACCTTGGCACACGTTTTGTGTGAGCTAGCATGGCCTCCACATGGTAGGGAGTGACAATGCCGGATCACACTCTCCATTTCATCTTCCGGTATGCATCTTCTAAGCACCCCATCCGGGCCTCTCTTGAATAGAAGTGGCTCGCTCCAATAGTAATGCCTTACATCGTTGAAGAACTTCTTCCTTTGTGAATATGATAATCCAGGAGGCACTTCCTCACACACCAAGTAATTCACAATGTCGGCATACCATGGCTCACTTCCCCTAGCCACTTGGAATAAGCATTCTTCCACCATTTGCAATTGTTCATCCCGGAACGAGTCATCTATCGGGATGTTGTCTTTCCCAAGCTCTAATGGTGGGAGTCTACTAAGGTGATCCGCCACCGAGTTCTCGGATCCCTTCTTATCTCTTATCTCCAAATCAAACTCTTGAAGAAGAAGGATCCACCGAATCAACCTTGGCTTGGCATCCTTCTTTGTAAGTAGATAACGGATCGCCGCATGATCCGTGTAAAATATGACCTTCGCTCCAACAAGGTACGAGCGGAACTTCTCAAATGCATACACTACCGCTAACAACTCCTTCTCGGTAGTAGCATAATTGAGTTGGGCATCATCTAGCGTCTTGCTAGCATAGTAAATAGCATGAGTGCGCCCTTCTTTCCTTTGCCCCAAAACGGCCCCAACGGCCACATCACTTGTATCGCACATAATCTCAAATGGTAGACTCCAATCCGGAGGTTGCATGATAGGTGCGGAGATCAAGGCGTTCTTCAACCTACAAAACGCTTCAAGACAATCTTTGGAAAACACAAAATCAACATCTTTCATTAGTAGGTTAGTGAGAGGCTTAGAAATTTTAGAGAAATCTTGAATAAACCTCCGGTAAAAACCGGCATGCCCTAAGAAACTCCTTACCCCCTTCACCGAGGTAGGTGGTGGCAACTTCTCTATTGTTTCAATCTTAGCCCTATCAACCTCAATGTCACGGTTAGACACCAAGTGTCCTAACACAATCCCTTCACTTACCATGAAGTGGCATTTTTCCCAATTTAAGACAAGATTTGTTTCCTCACATCTTTGCAACACCAATGACAAATTAGCTAAGCAATTATCAAAAGAAGAACCGTAAACAGAGAAATCATCCATGAACACTTCCATGATATTTTCTATGTATTCCGAAAAGATAGCCATCATACACCTTTGAAAGGTGGCGGGTGCATTACACAACCCAAATGGCATTCTCCTATATGCAAATGTACCCCATGGACATGTAAAAGTTGTTTTCTCTTGGTCATCGGGGTGGATAGGGATTTGGAAGAATCCACTATACCCATCTAGATAGCAAAAGTGAGAGTGTTGAGCTAATCTTTCTAGCATTTGGTCAATGAAGGGGAGGGGAAAGTGATCTTTCCTAGAGGCCATGTTCAATTTCCTATAATCTATACACATTCTCCATCCCGTGACCGTCCTAGTTGGTATTAGTTCATTGTTCTCATTAGTTACTACCGTCATTCCACCCTTCTTAGGTACTACATGAACGGGGCTAACCCACTTACTATCCGAGATAGGGTAGATAATTCCCGCATCTAGCAACTTAATGATTTCCTTCTTGACCACCTCTTTCATTATAGGATTCAGTCTCCTTTGATGTTCAATAGAGGGTTTGTGGTTATCTTTCATCATTATCTTATGCATGCACAAAGATGGCTTAATGCCAACCAAATCATCAATAGTATAACCAATGGCTTTCCTATGCAATCTTAGTTCATGCAGCAATTTAGCAAGTTCATCATCACTCAAGCATGCATTAACAATCACCGGATATGTAGAATTATCACCAAGGAATGCATACTTTAAATGAGAGGGGAGGGGTTTGAGTTCAAGTGAGGGAGGACCTTTATCAGTTGAAGACGATCCAAACAAGGTTGGATGAGATGAATCCAAAGCAAATGAAGACTCTCCTTGGCTCCTAGAAGCTTGATCATCATCAAGAGCTGATTCAGGGGAAACCACGGTTGGAATCACGGTTGGCTCAACTTCCACGACCGTGGTTCTTGCCAAGCTTGCTTCTCGGAGTTGTCCAGAGAGTTTGACGGCCGTAGAACCCAAATCTCGACCGTGGAATTTGCAGCTGTTCACAATTTCTTCATGGCTCCCAAATCCAACTCTTGGCTCTTCTTCCAATGCCTCCAAGGCCTTGATCTCTTCATTGCATTCCTCCTCAATGTCCTCCTCCATCATACTCAAGGTAAGAACCTTTTCCAAGGGGTCCTTGATCAAAATCGAGCTCACCATTACTCTAGATTCTTCTTGCTCGACTATGTTGAAGATATCTTCATCAAGGGTTGGCCCTTTCATCATTGTGGACAGCTTGAACTTGATGTTCTCCTCTCCAATGTTGAAGGAGAGAGTCCCGTTCTTGCAATCCACTAAACATCCGGAGGTAGCTAAGAAAGGTCTTCCTAGGATGATGGGAACCGGGTAATCCGCCGGAATGTCCAACACTACAAAGTCAATAGGCACATAGAATCCTCCCAATTGCACCGGAATGTCCTCAAGAATCCCAACTGGATGAGTGATAGAACGGTCCGCCATATAGAGGGTCATCTTGACCGGATTTGGCTCTCCTAACCCGACCTTGTTGCTAAGTGCAAGCGGTATGATGCTTACACTTGCTCCAAGATCACAAAAGGCTTCGTACTTCACGTCTCCTACTCCAATCGGAACACAAAAAGAGCCCGGATCCCTTAGCTTGGGAGGCATTGCCTCCTTCATTGTTTGGATTAACTCCGAGGATCTCTTGGTCATCCTAATCTCCCCATACTCCTCCAACTTCCTTTTGTTGGAGAGTATTTCTTTCAAAAATTTTCCGTATGCCGGCATTCCTAAGATGGCATCCATAAACGGAATGTTAATATGTAACTTGGACATTAGTTCAAGGAACTTACCAAAGTGATTGTCCAAACGAGCTCTTGCTCTTGATTGTGGGAACGGTAGTGGTGGCTTGTATGGAGGCGGTGCTACATAAGTTGGCTCTACATCCTTGCTCTTGCCTCCATCATCTTGCTTTCTTCCCTCTTCTACCACTACTTGACTCCCCTTAGCTTGGTCCTTGGGCAAAGGATCCTTCATACTCAACCCACTCCTTGTTGTGATAGCCAAAACTTGGCCTCTTGGGTTGTCTTCGGTTCTTCCGGGAAGCTTCCCCGGATCTCTATGTGCCTCACCCGCCTTTTGAAAGACTTGTGCTTCCAAGACCTTTTGAGCCTTAGAAATTGAAGTAACGGTGCTCTCAAGTCCACTCAATCTTCCTAGCAATTGTTCAAACATGACTTCGGTTCTATCCTTTGAAGGTTGAGTAAAACCGGGTGGAGGTTCTTGTGAAGCTCTTTGTGGTGGAGTTGTGCTTGTGGAGGCGGGAGGGTTCAAGGCTCCATCCGGATTAGAGTAAGAAAACCCGGGATGGTTGTGGTTTGGCCGGTAATTGTTGAATTGCCGGTTGTTGTTGAAATTTCTTGGGCCTTGGTAATTGTTGAAGTTGCCCCTTCCCATATAATTCACATCTTCCTCCTTGGAAGACAAGTTGGCTCGTGGAGGTGCTTGAGGAGTTGCTTGGCTCTTCAAGGTGGTAGTGCACAACTCTCTCAAGGACTTCAACTCATTGTTGATGGCGTCAAGCTTGAAATTGCTCATGGTGACTTCGCTCACCTCATATGCTACCGCCTTTCTCCCTTCACTCTTCCTATGGGAGTACTTCTCAATCACTAGAGCTTGCTTCTCCACAAACTCCCAAGCATCATCTACATGTTTCTCCATAAATGTCCCACCGGAAAGAGATTGAAGCTTGAATTGGCTATCTTCATCAAGCCCCTTGAAGTAGATCTCCAATAGCTCAATCTTCGGTATACCATGGTGTGGGGAATCTAGGAGAAGGTCTTTGAATCTCTCCCAAGACTTGAACAAACTTTCTCTATCCCTCATCACAAAGGCATTGATCTTTCCCCTTAATTCGGTAGTCTTGGAAGGTGGGAAGAACTTGGTCAAGAACTCGGTTGTCATCTCCTCCCAAGTACCAACTCTCCCTTGTGGAATAGATTGATACCAAGCTAAGGCCTTGTCCTTAAGAGAGAAGGAGAAAGCCCTTAGCTTATGGTTGTTGCTCTCCAATCTCGGCGGTCTAAGAGTCTCCATCAAAATCTCATAATTCATCAAATGTTGGTGAGGAGACTCTCCTTCCATCCCTCCAAATTGGTTATGCCGGATCATTTGTAGAACTTGAGGGCGGAGCTCGTAATCATGGGCTGCGGGATCTCCTAGATTCACACCCGGTCGGTGTGCTCTTTGTGCCGGATCCATACGTTGCCCCAATGTTTGTGGCTCATCCATAGCAATGGGCACAACCCTAACGTTCACCGCCGGCTGCGGTTGTGGTGGAGGTGGAGGAGGTTGTTGACGGTTAAGCTCCCTTTGCACAAGTGCTTGCCTAATCTCCTCAATCTCCCTCCTAGTTGCCTCTTGCCTCTCATTGGCAAGTCTCCTTTCTTCCTCCAAGAGCTCATCTCTTAGCCTAATTTGCTCTAAGGCTTCATCCAACTCAGCTTGGAGATTCCTACCGGCCATCTCTTTCTCTTTTCGAATGCTCTTGGATCTAGATCTAAGGGTTTTCTCCGGTTCGGGATCGAATGGAGCTAAATCCTTGCCACGAGATCTTCGCATACACCTAAAGAGTAAGAGATGTCCTGAAAAGCAAAGACACACACCAAAGAGAGATCAAAAGCAACAAGAAAGATCTACACTACCAACAATCACGAAATGACTCAATCTAGACCTAGTCCCCGGCAACGGCGCCAAAAACTTGTTACGCTAGAAAGGTAGCACAAAAAGCTTTACATTTATAAACCCGAACTAAATTCTAAACTACCTAGCGAAACCCGCAGTGTACGGATCGTTATGTAGAAAGGTAAGTATTCCGAGGTCGAACTCAAAGACTAAGGTGAAATCGAGTCAAGCAATGATCAAAAATAGTGTAAATCTAGGCTAAGACAAGATGAGGAACAAAGAAAATGGAAAACTCAATGTTTTTTTTGGTTTTTATGGTCATCAAGCAAGGGTCATAACTCATGCAAAGCAATAAATCAAACCAAACCAAAAATCAGCACAAATAAACGAGTCAAACGAGATATTGATCAAGAGAAAGGGAAGACGGATTCTAGGGGTTGGAAATTCCGGTTATGGCATAAAACTCAAGTTATCTATTCATTCTTTGGATTGATTATGATATGTTGGGATTAAGTGTTCCTAAAATGGGATCAATTACCGGGTAAGTCTCATGATCCAACTAATCCACACCTAAGGTCTCATTACCGGTTAAGTCTCTAAGAACCTAAGGGTAGGAATTTAACACAAACCGGATTGTTTAATTAGGGATCTAACCTATCCTCACTGGGTAAGTCTCGGAAAGGGAAGTCCTAATCAACTATCCTAGCACATTTAATCCAATGGCGGCTTATTAGGCTCACCATTACCTAAGGTTTTGCTATTTTAGATTTTAAGGGCAAGGATTACCGGGTAAGTCTCTCCTAACACTTAGTCGCTACACTAGGACACCCTAGGGTAGGTTAAACTCAGCAAAAACTTAGGGTTTCAACAATTTTATGAACCTAAGGTAAGATCCTTCGAACCAGGAAGAACCACGGTTAGATATATATATATATATACATCTATATATATTTCGATACATATATAAAGTCCGTATATTATCTTACGGAAAAGTAGGAAATTTTCCGAATCGGAAATTCCGTTCCGATTCGGTTTGATCGAGTTTACTCTATTATACTTTATCCTTTTTATTTTTTTTTATTTTCTCTCTTTCTCCCTTCTTTCTTTACTTCCTGCTCTAGTGTGATGATGATTCTGTTGCTTCACCATCTCTGACCCCTCGCTCACCACACCCAACCCCTCGTTACCCTCTTTTGCCCCTCACACTTGTGCCCAGCTTTCCTGTCTCCCACTCTCCTTCTTGCACTCAACAAGTTTGAGGCAGCAATCACTCAACTCTCATCCTCGGGTAACGCCATTGAGGAGCCACCTTCGACCTCCGGTTGTCCATCTCCGCAAACTCATCAACCTCCCTCCTCTGCGCCACCAACATAGACAACCTTGAGCAGCCACCTCCTCGCGCCACCGGAGATCAGAGCTACCAATTGCAGGGAAGAGACGCCTCCCTGCACCGCCACCTCCTTCGTCGTCAAATCCCGCCTGAAAGTGCACAACAGTCGCCTGCCCTAGCGCTGGAGAAAGGAGCCTGCCGCCTCATTCTCCCCTGGTGCCGTCCTCCTCCCTTCCTTACCTAGGCGAGTCTCTGTTCCCTCTCGTCTGCTCGTCGTGAGCCTTGCAGAAAGAAAGCAGAGGGGAACTCCACCCTCACTGCCACCGGAAGAAGCTGTTAAATCCGTCGTTGTGCTGCGCTACCGGAGCCCAGCCTTCGCCCTCGCCTGCCTCGCCGCACCTTGCTACCGGGTCGGCCGTCGAGGAGCTTCGCTGGAATCTGCCTGCCGCCTCTGTCCTTCCTTTCCCCAGCCGCAGAAGAAGAAGCGGAAGCCTGAAACCCTAATTTCCCTAATTCATTTCGGGCCCCCACAATTTTGGTGATATTACAAATGTGACCCAGAGTTTGTATTTACATTTGTGACCCCCCTGTTTTGTATTTGCCCATTCTACCCATGTTTTTGGAAATTAACTTTTATACCCTGCAGTAATTAATTACATATTTGGGCCATATTTATCATTGTAGTTTGTGAGCCATCTTTTTGCAAATTATTTATTGTGCCCTTGTTGGTTTAAATCCGGATTTTGGCTCAAAGTTTTTAATTGTGGCTTATGACCCATGTTTACAAGATTGTAAATTTTGCCTGGAAAATGGTTGAACGATTTTTAGCCTTGGATTTGAGAACAAGTTCTACAATGGGTTTATGGTGTTGTTTAGATTGCCCGGAAAATATAATTACGGATTTTAAATACGATTTATGGTTTAAGTTGCAATTTCGGGTTTACGACCAAGTGTTTTGATTTCATATTTTCGCCCCGGAAGGGTTTAACGAGTTTTAATGTTGGCTTTTGAAAACGGGTTTTCTTTAAATTTATTTATATTATTTATTTCGTTCAAGTTTAGCATATGAGCTAAACTTGCTTAGTTTTGGTATTAGGTTTGGAAGCGCCCCGATAAAGGCCTAACGAGTCCAAGTCGACATCCGTTGAACGACTTCTGTCTTTTGGGCGTCGCGTGAGTACACTTTCCCTCGATCTAGTTATATTTTGTGGTAGTATCATGTTAGGTTGGATCTAGCATAACTTAGAGTGAATGCCAAGTAGTGGCCTTGAACCTTAGGTGAGTTTTGAGGATTTATTATCGTTCTAAAGCTTGAGGTATTATTATCTTGTGAGGATTCTAAGGCGTTGAGTGTTTGGTTGATCTGGTGAGCTTATGTAGATTGAGATTATGGTTATATATTTGTTGAGATTGTGGTGACTAGGACGAGAGTTTCCTAGCACGTGTTGTGATGGTTATGACCTTGTGAGATTGTGAGGATTAGGAGTCGTTATCCTATCATGGTTATGGTTTATGATCCTGCGAGATCATTGGGACTAGAAGTCTAAGGACTTCTAGTATGTGAGAGATATGTTGATTGTGTGCCTTGTTTTGACCAGGCGTTGAGTGTCTTCCTACGGGAAGTTGAGAGCGGGATATAACGGGATTATCTTTGGGATGAGGTAAGTCTCCGGACTTACTTAGCTCGTATTCAGGGTATTAGCGTTGATGTGTGTTTGGTGGTGTGTGTTTATTGTTTATGTTATAACAACTAAACCGGAAATAGGATTACCGACCTTTATATATTATTTTGGCCCAAGTGTATGATAACGGGCGGTGACATCATCTGCCTAGCTCTTGCGAGAGTCTAGGAGGTTCTTGGCGACTAGCCCGTGCTGGTTAGACGATCGGAGGCATCCGCACCGTTCCATGCCGGTAAGTAGGGACCGAGGCGGGACCACGGTGGTCTCGTGTCACAAAACTAAGTTGAATTAGAACGGGATATGACTTAATAATAAAAAGATAATAAACCGGAATTGTGTGCTTTGAGAATGTTGTGTGTTTATGATGATTTACTTGTGTTTGTGCCTTTCCCATTGATTCTAATGCTTCGAATATGAGCTAACGGTTTTATACCGACTGTTGTAGATTGTATTGCAAGTTAGGATTGCGGCCGAGAGATCCGGAAGAGTGGGCATCCGGGGTTCCGTACATTTTAGGACTGGGTTTTGGGTGGAGTCGAGTTTGAGTATTGTAATTATTGTATGTTTTATGGCGTTAGGCTTTGGGGTTGTATTTTCGGCTGAAGTCCTTTGTTGTATTCTTTCGGGTTTTTCTATTCATTGCATAAAAATGTATTTCGGTTTTGGCCTTTATTTGTGCCTTGTTGCAAGATCCGGTGAAATTGTTGTCAAGCTAAGGGTCGGGACCGATTGTGAGGTCCCAACCCGTAGCATCCCGAGTCCCGCGGATTTGGGGTGTTACAAAAGTGGTGTCAGAGCCCTAGGTTGACAACAATGGCACTCGCAATCTTCTAAAGGCCGAATGAGGAATAAACCGAACCCTCACGGGTTCTTACTTTTCGTTTTCAAAATCATATGCATGAGTCGGGGAAGAATGTACGGACCACCACTTCTTCCGCGGATCTCGGCAGCTTAGTTTATTGGATTTGTATATATATGTAGGTATGTAGGTTATGTTTAATATATGTGGATTGTAGTTGCATGATGACTTGATTTATATGTATAGTGAATATATGTGGACTATAATACATGTTTGGACCTTGTATTGATGTATTGGATTTTCGAATGTGATATATTAGTAGTTATGTGGACATAGGACATATATATACTTTTATACGGACTCTTATATATATAGTAATATATAGTATAGGACCTTATAGTCGAGATAATAGAGAGATATCATCGCCCTTTGGATGACTCCGTTTGGCTTAGGATAGTGTAGACATGAGGATGAGTATGCTCAAGTACCGAGTTGAGCATCACGTTCTGACAAACACCTTGGTATTTCTAGAACTCCTTTAAGTGGATGTCGAAGCAGAAGATTAGAGGTGGTGTAAACGAAGGACATGCGCGTGGAAGAGAACCTCGAATTAATTTAAGCAAACTAAGAAGGAAGTTATACAAGAAGGGAAGCGACATGATGACATGAGAGTGGTTGCACAGAAGCAACGTTTTAACAACGACGAGATCAACTAGAGATGATGAACTTATGGTTCTTCAAGAAGACGCAGCGACAACTAAAGACGCGAAGCGAGAAGGAAGGGAGTGCATACTAGCAAGGGGAGAAGTGGTATTTCCTTGCGACGTGAATTTTTCCTAGATGCTCCTAAGCATGGGAGTCAGGGTGTGAAGTGTGGTTGAACTAATACGAGGATTCTTGAGATGCGTAAGTTAAGCTTATAGAAGAACTAGAAAGTGAAGCAACGGGTTTTGCGAGAACTTAAGTTGGAGATTTCTTCAGAAATACGAGAGTTACGAGGAATATTACATGGTGAAAGTTCACATAGTAGAATTACCTTGTGGAGTCAATCGTTTTCCTTCATGGTGATGAGACTGGACAATCTAAGAAGGAGAAAATGTGTGTGGGTGAGGATCTTTAGAAGATGAAAGATGAAACAAGGGGCGCGGATCGAAAGACTTAAGTTACCAACAAGGAGAAGAGAGAGTGGTTATCAACGATAGAGTTGTGGGGAAGATACACTTACAACACATTATGAAGGACGGTTAAGCCTATGAAGTTGGGTCGTTTGACATAAAAGAGCCGAGAAGGTGTAGTTAGCTTACAGAAGTGGAAGGAAGAGGGGAGCGTAGAAAATCTAACGGAGTTTGAAGTAAGGTAAATGAGCTAGTGAAGTTTAAGGTGGAATACCCCGAGAGGGTGCCCTTCAAGAATATGGTAACATGGAAGTGTGGTAGGGGGGTAAGTCATTGATCTTGGAAAGGGTCATTAATGAGCTAATCGGTGACCACTGAGAATGCACAACTGCGGGTTGATACTAGTGACTGTAGGTGGGGAGAGTAACCCAAGAGATTGGATCATGAAGAGGGGTAACAAGAACGTGGAATATTCGTGGTGGTTGAATGTCGGCAACAAAGAGGTATATCAAGGGAAGCGCAAATATCTTAATCAAGTAACAATTTACCGACTCCAACAAGTGATGGTAACGTACCTTGTTGAGAGGGATTGTAACGATCAGGTGCGACTTTCTTAGGTCCTGAGATTTTCATATGGAGGAATGACATGGATCAGGGTAAAGGGAACTAGAAGGACAAAAAGGGAAGGGAGTCTTCTATGGTTATTGTGCGTAAAGGGAGGATATATAAGGGGATGTATGGTATGTTTGTTCTAAAGTGATGATGCCAGGTTTTCGCGAGCAAAAGGTAAGTCAAAGCTTTGGGACTCGCATGGAGAAGCCATAGTGGTTGTGACGTGAAATGAGGAATTTGGATTAGGGTAACGCTGCAAGTTTGGAGTAATGATGTGAGTGCTTGGTGGAGTTGTGAGTGGATCTTTCAGTGATTGTGGTTGTGAAGATTGTTCATGGAATACCAAGAGATGCTGAAGGTGACCAACAAGAGAAAGATAAAACTAAAGTTTTGAAGTTCGATTTTGAGATGTACAAGAAGTGTATGAAAGATCGATGTTAGAGCCTTTGCGGTCGTTTGACATTACATAAGAAAATGAAGTGTAAATTTTTACGCCTACTTGAAGAGAGGATGTCTGTGGTGAAAGCTTATGTAGAATACAAGGAACTCCTCCAATATGTTGGGATGCCATTAAAAGAGAAGAAGATAAGATCGATTGTTTCAAGGCGTAATTAAGTCATGTAGTTAGGACCTTCACGACTGAACATATGTGCGAGAGCTGGAAAGATTATTATCATCCCTTCAAGTGATAAGCTGAATATTGATAAAACCAAGGCCCAAGAGTCAGAAGGCTAGAGCAAGTCTCTAGAGTTCACGAGAGGAAGGATCTTTAGAGGTGGATGGTGAACATAGTAGCTAAAAAAAGAGCAATACACGTATTTGAGGGACGTCACCCAACGGATCGGGGTGGACCACTCGTCAAGTGTTAAGACAAGATTGTGTTGATAACTTACGTTATGTGACGGAGAAGAAAAGACGGAACCCGAGATACCACAGAGTGTCAATACGTCAGAATCTGGATCTTTCCACTAAGGTCAAGCTCGACTCTATATTGATATCTAAGGCGCCGTATGGAATGACACTTGGGAAGATACATGGGTTGTGGTAGCAAGTGAAGGAGCAATTGCGGGAACTTATTGATAAGAGTTCATTAGAATTAGTGAAATGCTATGAAGAACTCCGAATGTGATCTTAAACTCTTGATTTGAAGTTGTTATGGAGAACACCAACTTGTGAAAAGAGAGACGGTTATCTCCGTTTGTACATCGATTACCGTGAGCTGAACAAGATAACAATGAAGAACAAGTATCCCTCATAACGGTTAGACGACCTACTCGATCAGTTGCAAGGGTCAGTTGTTTCTTCTAAGATTAACTAAAATTTGATTGTTACCGTTTGAGAATTCAAGACTCGGATATTGCAAATACGGCATTCCAGACAACTATAGTCACTACGAGTTTTAGTGATTCCATACGGGCTACTCATGCCTGAATAAAACATTTTGGTCTACTCTCGAAGAAGAGAGAAGTTGTATGACCAGTTATCGCGAGATGGCAACCACCGAAGGATGTAAAAGAAGTTACAAGTTTCTTGGTCATGCCGGCCATTCACGGATTTGAGGAGAGATTCTCCAAAGTAGCACCGTCTAGGGCTAAGCTACTTCGGAAGACAAAGAAAATTTGAGCAGGACAAATATCATAAGAGTTGTTAACAGTTAAGAGAAGAGTCGTTAGGCCACTGTTTTGACATTGCCTCAAGGTGTGATGGATTTGGAGTATACAAGTGATTCTCTCAGACAAGGTCTTGGTTAAGTAGTGATGCAAAGGGAGAAACAACATACATGTCTTGATAATAGAAGTAATGCGAAGTAGAGTACGTCCTTCATTACTTGGAACTTACAACAAGAATTGAGGAAACATAACATCAAAATTTTGTTCGACAAGAACCAAAGCCAATAGTGTAAATTGGAAGTTTGATCTTCGTTGTTGGAGACTTGCAAAGAAGAAACATATAGAAATGATGTATAGAAAAAGACCCGAGAAGGAAGTTAAGTTCCGTTTTACGGACCTTTTTGAGAGATGAGAACAAGTAGGTTGTGTTTACATATTGGTGTTGCCAGTAAGAGTGGAGAGTGTTTTCTGATGTGTTTATCGTACCAGTCATGAGAGTAATACATTATTCGAGTTATGATGTTAGTCGTGATGATCTAGTGGCAGATGATGAGCCAATGAGGCTACCGGGAGGACATGGTATAGTATCTTTGGTTGAGTTTGACGTTGATCTAGCAACATCGTTAGAATCGGCGGGTTAGACCTAGTCATTTTTCTTATGTTGGTTGTGTCTATGTATGATATTATATGTTGTGTGTGTTCCGTGTGGGAATGTTTTTTATGACCTGATATGTATATATGGCGACGGTGGTTTGAGCAGTTTGGGTATATAGATGAGAAGATCTAAGCCTTCTTAGTTTGTGAGGTTATACCTTGGCCTTAGGGACCGAGAAGTTCGACGTATAGTAAGTTCCGGGACGAAACTTGTTTTTAGGGGGATGTGTTGTAACGCCCCATTTTATTAGGCGCGTTTTCGATTTTTATTTTCTTACTTTTATCGGTACTTTATTAGCTTAACAATATATATCAAAAGTATTTTACGAGAATGACCCCTATATCGGAAGTATATTTCCGTATGTTTTAGATATATATATATATATATTTCGATACATATATAAAGTCCGTATATTATCTTACGGAAAAGTAGGAAATTTTCCGAATCGGAAATTCCGTTCCGATAAGGTTTGATCGAGTTTACTCTATTATACTTTATCCTTTTTATTTTTTTTATTTTCTCTCTTTCTACCTTCTTTCTTTACTTCCTGCTCTAGTGTGATGATGATTCTGCTGCTTCACCATCTCCGACCCCTCGCTCACCACACCCAACCCTTCGTTACCCTCTTCTGCCCCTCACACTGGTGCCCAGCTTTCCTGTCTCCCACTCTCCTTCTTGCACTCAACAAGTTTGAGGCAGCAATCACTCAACTCTCATCCTTGGGTAACGCCATTGAGGAGCCACCTTCGACCTCCGGTTGTCCATCTCCGCAAACTCATCAACCTCCCTCCTCTGCGCCACCAACATAGACAACCTTGAGCAGCCACCTCCTCGCGCCACCGGAGATCAGAGCTACCAATTGCAGGGAAGAGACGCCTCCCTGCACCGCCACCTCCTTCGTCGTCAAATCCCGCCTGAAAGTGCACAACAGTCGCCTGCCCTAGCGCTGGAGAAGGGAGCGTGCCGCCTCATTCTCCCCTGGTGCCGTCCTCCTCCCTTCCTTACCTAGGCGAGTCTCTGTTCCCTCTCGTCTGCTCGTCGTGAGCCTTGCAGAAAGAAAGCAGAGGGGAACTCCACCCTCACTGCCACCGGAAGAAGCTGTTAAATCCGTCGTTGTGCTGCGCTGCTGGAGCCCAGCCTTCGCCCTCGCTTGCCTCGCCGCACCTTGCTACCGGGTCGGCCGTCGAGGAGCTTCACTGGAATCTGCCTGCCGCCTCTGTCCTTCCTTTCCCCAGCCGCAGAAGAAGAAGCGGAAGCCTGAAACCCTAATTTCCCTAATTCATTTCGGGCCCCCACAATTTTGGTGATATTACAAATGTGACCCAGAGTTTGTATTTACATTTGTGACCCCCCTGTTTTGTATTTGCCCATTCTACCCATGTTTTTGGAAATTTACTTTTATACCCTGCAGTAATTAATTACATATTTGGGCCATATTTATCATTGTAGTTTGTGAGCCATCTTTTTGCAAATTATTTATTGTGCCCTTGTTGGTTTAAATCCGGATTTTGGCTCAAAGTTTTTAATTGTGGCTTATGACCCATGTTTACAAGATTGTATATTTTGCCTGGGAAATGGTTGAACGATTTTTAGCCTTGGATTTGAGAACAAGTTCTACAATGGGTTTATGGTGTTTTTTAGATTGCCCGGAAAATATAATTATGGATTTTAAATACGGTTTATGGTTTAAGTTGCAATTTCGGGTTTACGACCAAGTGTTTTGATTTCATATTTTCGCCCCGGAAGGGTTTAACGAGTTTTAACGTTGGCTTTTGAAAACGGGTTTTCTTTAAATTTATTTATATTATTTATTCCGTTCAAGTTTAGCATATGAGCTAAACTTGCTTAGTTTTGGTATTAGGTTTGGAAGCGCCCCGATAAAGGCCTAACGAGTCCAAGTCGACATCCGTTGAACGACTTCTGTCTTTTGGGCGTCGCGTGAGTACCCTTTCCCTCGATCTAGTTATATTTTGTGGTAGTATCATGTTAGGTTGGATCTAGCATAACTTAGAGTGAATGCCAAGTAGTGGCCTTGAACCTTAGGTGAGTTTTGAGGATTTATTATCGTTCTAAAGCTTGAGGTATTATTATCATGTGAGGATTCTAAGGCGTTGAGTGTTTGGTTGATCTGGTAAGCTTATGTAGATTGAGATTATGGTTATATATTTGTTGAGATTGTGGTGACTAGGACGAGCGTTTCCTAGCACGTGTTGTGATGGTTATGACCTTATGAGATTGTGACGATTAGGAGTCGTTATCCTATCATGGTTATGGTTTATGATCCTGCGAGATCATTGGGACTAGAAGTCTAAGGACTTCTATTATGTGAGAGAGATGTTGATTGTGTGCCTTGTTTTGACCAGGCGTTGAGTGTCTTCCTACGGGAAGTTGAGAGCGGGATATAACGGGATTATCTTTGGGATGAGGTAAGTCTCCGGACTTACTTAGCTCGTATTCCTGGTATTAGCATTGATGTGTGTTTGGTGGTGTGTGTTTATTGTTTATGTTATAACAACTAAACCGGAAATAGGATTACCGACCTTTATATATTATTTTGGCCCAAGTGTATGATAACGGGCGGTGACATCATCTGCCTAGCTCTTGCGAGACTCTAGGAGGTTCTTGGCGACTAGCCCGTGCTGGTTAGACGGTCGGAGGCATCCACACCGTTCCATGCCGGTAAGTAGGGACCGAGGCGGGACCATGGTGGTCTCGTGTCACAAAACTAAGTTGAATTAGAACGGGATATGACTTAATAATAAAAAGATAATAAACCGGAATTGTGTGCTTTGAGAATGTTGTGTGTTTATGACGATTTACTTGTGTTTGTGCCTTTCCCATTGATTCTAATGCTTCGAATATGAGCTAACGGTTTTATACTGACTGTTGTAGATTGCATTGCAGGTTAGGATTGCAGCCGAGAGATCCGGAAGAGTGGGCAGCCGGGGTTCCGTACATTTTAGGACTGAGTTTTGGGTGGAGTCGAGTTTGAGTATTGTAATTATTGTATGTTTTATGGCGTTAGCCTTTGGGGTTGTATTTTCGGCTGAAGTCCTTTGTTGTATTCTTTCGGGTTTTTCTTTTCATTGCATAAAAATGTATTTCGGTTTTGGCCTTTATTTGTGCCTTGTTGCAAGATCCGGTGAAATTGTTGTCAAGCTAAGGGTCGGGACCCATTGTGAGGTCCCAACCCGTAGCATCCCGAGTCCCGCGGATTTGGGGCGTTACACTAATATCCAGAAACTGGCTAAGTAAGTCGCAAGGACTTACCTGAGTCAAAATACTCTCTAACACGTCTCACACAGTCTGTACTCGTGGTAACTCAAACGCCTGTCAAATAATGCAGGTGTATCAAAATCACATCTCGCTGTCCAACCTCTTGGGAAGAAATTACGGAAAAACAACTCTCTTATGGTAAAAGACCATTTTACCCCTGGTACCGAAAGTTCTCAAAGTTCACTCTTGAGTCCTACTAAATTCCTTTTAGGATTTGTTCTCTATGATTAGTCTCTCTCTCTGATAGTTTTCTTATAATTGATAAGTTATAGCTCGGACCACTTTACTCTTACCTAGGTATATATATATTTACGTACATACTCTAACTTTTCCTTCAACTCGTATAATTATGTAACTACTCGGTATTTGCATATATATCTCCAGATATTTATATTTCTCATTTCATACTGTTATATATATATATATATATATATATATATATACCTACATATACCACTATATATATATATCCATATATATATATATATACCTATTGTAGATATATGTCCAAAGCTCCAATCTATTCACATAAATATCTTTGTACTTATGTCTAACACACAGCAGTGTATATCTATACCACTATATCTTCCCATCTATATCCAACTCGTACTCATAAATCTATATACCTTCATACCTTCCTATACGTATATATACACTTATACGTTCAAAAATTCTCATAAGTATGTATATAATTACACATCCAGCCCACATTCATACCCATGAACCCATCTCTATACACACTGCTTTTCAACAAGAGGCGTACCTACTGCAGGCTGTCGAGGTTCTCCTTTCCGGGTGTTGTAGCGCAACAGAAGAGGCAGTTAGCACTGCGCCCAGCGGAACAGAAAGAGGGAAAAGAAGGGGGACGACTCACCTTGCCACCGGTTGCTACACTGGTCCAGGAGGGGCGGCGACGGCTCTCTAGTGGAACTCGCAACGGCTGCGGGATGGTAAGGTTAGTTCCGGCCGCTTCGAAACAGAAAAGAGGGTGGGGAGAGATGGACAGGATCGTGGCTAACCTGGGCTCCCTAGGTAGTCGACAAGGCCGGCGGCGACAGGCCTGGTGGTGGAGGGCGGCGACGGCTCGTTACGGGCTGCTCACTGGCGCTTGCTTCCAATGTGCAGAAGGCAAGGCTGCGGTCGGCGAGATGCAGAAGGTAAGGGAGAGATGGGTAGCGGCACACAGCAGTAGCGGTAGGTTTAGATTAGGTTAATTTTAATTAGGTTAATTAGATTAGTTCTTACGAATGGGCTGGCTGGGTGGGCCGGTAATTGGGCCTGGTAGCGGGTTATATCCAACCTCTCTCTCTTTAAAAAAAAAAGGATCCGGAACTCGTTAACTAAGTGCAGAAAAATTTATATAATACGGAATTAAATCCCGTACTTTATAACTTTTTATTATTCTTATTTTAATACGGAATTAAATTCCGTATTTTAATTTATGTACTTATTTATTTAAGATTGACGTTTCTGAAAAAAGTTAAATTCAGGATTAACGGAGTTTCAAAATTCCGGTTATTACAAGAATGAACAAAAATATATGAATATCCTTTTTTAAATTGATTGATCATCTCTTTATGAGGAATAGGATGTATAGTAAAACACGAATAATAAAAATAAATACATAAATTTAATCCCGTATTTGTCGAGTAGTTTAGTAGTAAAAATTAATAAATAACACACTTTATCATAAATTTTAATAATTGCATAAACATGTAAAGTGGTTGATGTTATAAGAACAAGAAAAAATAAGAGTATTTTTTACAAAAAAGAAACATAAATATTATAGAATTAAGCATGTTAACAGTACAATTATACAATAAGTATTATATTCTAAAAGTGTATCTTACCAATATTGATGATAAAAAAAACATTTTCAAAGGTTAATGACTCTAACTTTGTGCACCTTTGGAAGGAGACTTAAGCCTCTCATTTGTTGAACCCGTTGACATGTAAAATATACTTGGTTTTCCACGAACCCTTCAACAACAATTGATCATCATAAAAGGTATATTGATTCAATATTTCTCCAAGAGAGTGTTAAAATGGTGTTCATCATCCAACACGTTCAAATTGAAGTTATTATTACAACGGGTGACTTTTTATGAATAAGACAATTTATCAAAATTGCTCTCGCACGAGCACACTTAACTTCAGAGTTCTTTGTCCTCACTCGACCACTGAAAAGAAGAATTTTTTTTGACATGGGTAGCAATCCATACTTATAAGTTAACCATAAATCTCCATTCAAATGATGCAGATAGCAATTTTACCAGGTGTTACCGCTTCTAACTCCAATTTGAACGTATTGGAAGATGAATCCGTTTTTAATGTTTTTGGAGAAAATTTTGGATCAATATAATCTGTTTTGATGACCGAATAATGTTGAACGGGTATACTTGTAGAATTTATAGATTCTTTCTATCGTGATTGAAATATATTATAAGGTGTATACAAAAAACAAAAGCAATAATCATTATTGAAACTCTCAATTGATTTTACCAACCAACTAAATTAACTATAATATTTAATAATCATATAATATCCAAGTGAATCAACGGATATATACACTTGTGTGGGATTAATTATTCATTATCAATATTGTTAGATGTTAAGTAACACATCAAAAGATTTATTAGTTTTTTCCATAATATTCTTTAAATCTCAAATATTTTATATAAAATATTTTTTATTCATTATTATTTACTAAGTAACTAAATAATATATTATATTAATAACAATAAAACTTCTCATTTATTGAATACAAAAAATAAATTTGGCCACCCTAGTTATTTTATTGTACCATAAATATTCTTCCGAAAATCTTCATTTTTATATATATTTTAAGATTTAATATACTATGCTAAATAATACACTCAAATAAAATATCATCAAACCAAGTCATCGAATAAAAGAAAACCGATTTCACTAATCCAATTTGTTATTTTTCAAAGAATTTTTCGATGTCAGCATCAAATTAGACGAAATCAATTATTTTGAATGCAAAATATCAATTATACATAACATAACATTATTAAAGTTTTTAACTAAATGATTTATTATATATGTTTTAAAATACTATTGCATTCAATTAAATGAATAAAAACCTAATTTTATCAATATGCTTAGATATTTTACGCAAAACCCTTTTTGGTTAGATAACAAATTAAGATAGTTTCTTTACTTTTATCCAAAATTATGAAAACATCAAGGAAACTATACATGTAATATCCGGAATTTTTATTCCGTCTAATTCCGCCGTTGACGGTTTCATATTCTATCTAGTATCTCTTCCTTCACAAATTTCATTATTTTATGTAGAAGTTAATTCACATAAAATGATGAAATTATATCAAACTCTAATCCTTAGAAATATCCATTATTTTATGTAGAATTTAATTCACATAAAATGATAAAATTATATCAAACTCTAATCCTTATAATTATCTATTATTTTATGTAGAATTTAATTCACATAAAATGATAGATTTATATCAAACCCTAGTTATTATAATTCATTCTTATCGATGACAAGCTGTGACGAGATCATGACTAAGCTGAGACGAGATCATGACAAGCTGTGACGAGTTCAGGACTAAGTTGAGACGAGGCCATGACAAAGCCCGACAAATCTGTGACAAACTCATTCATGGGCCTGACAAGGCCATGACGAGTTTTGACAGATTTTTGACAAGTAATTCAGCCCACCTTTCTTGCATGTTTCAGCCCACTGTTCCTACCTTAAGCAGCCCAGTTCGCTTACACACAACAGCCCAGCAGTCTGACTTCGAGCCAAGCCAGCAGTAGCCTAGAAGAGGCTGGTTACGAGCCCATTAAGAGCTCCTTCAGGCGGACCACACAGCTCCTTCTCAGCCCAGCATCTACGTAGCCCACAACAGCCCCAACATCCTTTGCTGTCCAGCCCGGAACAGCCCAAGGAAAGCCACGCCAGAACGTTCAGCTGCTCCTTCTCCCATCTGCTTGTAACAGCTGCATAAATGAGATAATTAAGGAGCTGTAACAGCCGTATAATCACGCCAGAAGAGAGAGAGAACTCCAGCAGCCAATCGTCCCTCCTTGCTCCAGATTCACGCCAGAAGAGAGGGAGAACTACAGCAGCCAATCGGCTCTCCCTTGTGCCCAAATTCACGCACCAAGCAGCCCCTGCTGTTGCCCACATTCTGCACACGTTCCTACCCATCTGAACGAGATCTTCTACAGTGGTAGTCGAGGGCTGGTTTGGACGGCCTTCAGCACAGCAGTGAGGAAGTTCTACACACCCTAGTCGACTCCAGGAGCACGTTTCCGCTGAGCTGCTGCAGTCCAGTAAGTGATTAATTCCCGGATGTAATTTCTGTACAACTCTTAGATGGAGTCTATAAATGTATAGATGAATGTTTGTCCCCATAGGTTGAACATAGGAGGGGTGAGAGTAGTTTGTGTTGATGCTGGATAGTTGACAGTGATTATAAAACTCGGGATCTCATGAACTCTTTGTGTACAGTTTTTGTTTCTACAATTTTTGATGTGGAAGATTACCCACTGTTGTGAATCAATGTTAAAAATATTTGTTGAAGATCCACCGTTGCATTTTTAATAGATCATAGATAGATATACATAGTTTACCGTGTTAAAATTTGGGAAGAATTGGAGTTACGGTTTGAGAGTTATTGTGTTTTGTATATATGTGCTGAGTGTTGGGGAAAACAGCAAGTGATGCTGTTTTGTGAGATGGTTTTGAATAAGCTCTTGATCTCCTTTGGGCTTGAATTTTAGATATGATATAGTTTTAAATAGGATTTTGATCTCCTTTGCGTCTGAATTTTGGATATATTAGAGATAAGATTTTATAGTAGAACATATCAAAATTTGGGATAAATCCAGCGAGTAGTTTAGGAGTTATGATTTTTCAAAGTTAAGACAGTGTGCTGTTTGTTAAGTGTTGTAACCAACTTTAGATATTTTTGTAGAAGCGATGTTTTAACAATTTTAAGAAATTCTTTCTCCTACGAGTAGATGGGATATCATAGATGATCTAGGGAATTATTTCGGAATTTTTATAAGATTATTCGAATTTTATATTTGAAGCTGTAGTTGGACTTTAGTGACTTTTCGGGAAATAGAAAATGGGTAGTTTTTCTAGTTGTTACCTAAAATCATCCTAGGGAGTAGAATATGGTTAGTTAGCCTCAAATTATAATTTAAGTATATATTCCGAGTTTTTGGAAATTCCGGGACCAAGGGTAAAATAGTCATTTTACCATAATTTGGTACTGTATTAAATTCTGTTCTAATAGAACCTACTACCTTAGAAGTCTTAGACTTCTAATTACCAAGAAAGTGTGCTGACACACTTGCCTCCTTTGACAGGCAACCGAGTTATATAGTTACAGATTGAGTTGTGATTAAGAGAGTCGAGATCTGATTCAGGTAAGTCCACGGACTTACTTAGCTGGCTTCTTGTATGAGTGTAATGTGTATGAGTGGTGTTTGTTAGTTATGATAAACAACGAAACCGGATTAGGCCGACTTTATTAATTACGTAATTGACCCAAGTGTATGATAACGGGTCGTGACATCATCTGCCTAGCTCTTGCGAGAGTCTAGGAGGTTCCCTGCGACCAGCCCAGTCCGGTAGACGGTCAAATGCATTAGTACCATTCCGCGTTGGTAAACGGGGACAGGGGCGAGGTTTGGGAATCCCTCGTGTCACAAAATAAGTATCATTAGTAATAACCTGTCACCTAATTAAAGATAATAAAAGGATTGAGTGTTGCATGTTGATTGTGTATGTTGTGTGTTTGTGCTTTTACCTTTATACTTATGCATAGAATGTTAGCTAACGGTTTTATACCGCTTGTAGATGTCTTGCAGGTTAAGACAGTTGTAGAGAGATCCGGAGGGAATGGTCAGCCGGGTCCACATACATATTTAGTTGGGGACGGAATGTCTTCTGTTCTTCTTATGTGTCATTTTAGTACCTTTGCTTTGTAAGGCTGATACATATTCTTCATGTATATATTGTTTAAAGTTTTCAAATGTTTTACATACTTTTGTGCCTTGTTGAAAGATCCGAGTTAAATTGTTGTCAAACTAAGGTCGGGACCCATTGTGAGGTCCTAACCAGTAGCTCCCCGAGTTCTCAGAATTTGGGGTGTTACAATATGGTATCAGAGCTCTGGGTGACAACAATGGCACTTGAAATCTTCTGAAAGACCGATTGTATAAAATAACTAGATCCCACGGGTCTAAAATTTTCAAAACGGATTTATGTTTTTACACGAGCATAGTCGGGTTGTGGGTTAGTAGTACGTTGGCCTACCATCGCTCTCCGTGGATCACTACAACTTGGATCGATATGAGTTAGCATATGGATTTATTATGATGAGTATTAATGTATGTTATATATATGTGTATGTGTAATATGTTAGTATCCTAAAGGATATATTATATCCTTTAGTTGTGATATCTTGAAACGATTATCGCCTCATGATAAATCGGCAGCAAAATTGAAGAGTTTTCAACACGAGACAAAGGACTCGGACCTTGTATCAAAAATTATACTCGGATGAGCTTCCTAGTAACCCTTGTTAACCATCCAAAGAACTAATAGGCGAAGAAGTAAAGATGTGGAGTTAATTTTGACCATAAGTACAATCAAATGAGGAAGAATTCCCGAGTCAACTCAGATAGAAGGAATAGAAGGTCATACAAGGAACTCAGGCATACGAGGCCGAAAGGCGGAACTAGAAGAACCATGCAAGAGACTACAAGAGTGTGGAGTAGAGATAACAATATTGGAACAGGACAAGTAGAATTGAGTACAACCAAGATTACGGAATAAAGGACATTATAATCGAGGCGGATGCCCCATAGACCATTAGGGGCATGAGAAACCAGAAGAGACAAAGTGTCAATCCGGGTGTGAGAATCTAAGGTGCACGGAATGAAGACCTACAATTGAGTGAAAAAGCGAAAAGGCAGACCCCACCAGCATGGGGAGGTGTTCGCTCCAAACGGTGTGTGCAAGCTTTAAATTTATAACCCTAGACGTAAGCTTAAAACAAGGATGCGAACCCGCAGTGTACGGGTCAATCCTAGTAAAAAGCAAGGAATTCCAGTGGTCGATCACAGGGACTTAGTGAAACAAATTCGATGACGGTAAGCTTCGTTATTACTAACCACAAGAGTAATTAAAACAATCAAAGATGAATAAGAAGTCAATAAAGCAAACATGCAATTCTAGGGATTAAAGCATCTAGTTGTGGTTCCAACTCAAGATCTAAAGATAAGCGGACAAAGCTGAGATTTTTGCATGGGGAAGCTGTTACTAAAGTGGAATAGATCACCGGGTAAGTCTCACTACTCACTAATCCTAAACCGCAACTCCTATTACCGGGTAAGTCTCAAGGAATTAAGATAAAGAACTATAACCTCCAACTAACACACCATCTAAGGGAATAGATTCAACCTTTACCGGGTAAGTCTTAGGCTAACTCACAAAGATGGGATGGAAGCACACTCAAACCCCAATAAAGGATAAACCTTTATTACCTACACTTATGATCGTTGGTACACAAACTAAGGAATTACCGGGTAAGTCTCATCCTAAGCTTGCATTGAATCAGGAAAGGTGTAATAAGAATAGGATTTGACAAACTCTAACGCTTAACTCTCAGTTATGGATCAGATAAGTCACCTCGGTCAGAAGAATTCCACCCCGGCCGAGATGTTCATCGACTGAGCGAGATGCTTAGGGTTAAGGTTAAAGACTCGAACTTTCAGGGTCCTACTGGGATCTAAGATTATTCTATCATTGTTTTTCCCACAACCTTCAGCCAATCACCCTAGAATCACACAAGGAAATTAGCCACTCATCATCATGAAAGCAATAATCAAATATATGGGAAGAAGGTGAATATTTGAACAAGAAGAATTTAATGAAAAGACTTCAATAACTGAATCAAATATCACAACAAAAGCGTTCCGTGGATAGCAATCCAACAAGACAAGACAACAAGGAAGGGAATCTAAGATAATCTTACGAAAACCCTTCAAAAAGCTATAAAAGCTATGATCTTCAATCTTCCTTCAACCTTCAAAAAGGTTCTTCAAATCTCCAAATTGGAGTATGGCTGCAGCGGTGTATAAACCCTGATCGGTGGTATAGCATGATCCGGTGTAAGCGGGATGTAGATTTGTGGAAAATCCAACCCTTTTTATAGGAAAATTACTATCCAAAGATAAGATATCTTAGAAAGATCTCTTCCCATAAAAATAGGTAAAATATAAGATCTTCTTCCTTCCAGGAGCCAAGCCTAAAAATATACGATCACTTTCCAAAGATAAAAGATTTCAGCCAAGAATAAAATATTCTCGCCGCGTCCTAGGTATTCGCCTCGGTCGAGTCGGCTTCTCTGGATCACCTCGGTCGAGATGAATCTGTGATCAACCGAGGTGAGTCACAACATAATGTGAAATCTCTAAAAACTGGTCCAAAGTGAATTTTTAATCAATGGCTATGCTTCCTGGATGGTTCCTTATGCTCCTCAATGTAGCTCCAATGACTCCATAGCTCCTTTTGCTCCTTTATGATGCAAAACGTGTCATTTTACCTACGATTACAACAAAACTAGGTGTAGACCTCGATTCTCGCAAAGGTAGATGAAATGGTAATATAATCACATAATATACATACAAACATGCAGATTATGAAAGATAAAACGTCCAAAAAAATGCCAAAATATAGACTATAATTGATGCTATCACGAAGTTTTGACCTCCTTAGAGATATAAGAAGTTTGAAAGAAACCGCGACGTCAATATCCAAAGAATGGAAGCCTGTAGCAGGGTCAACGAAGGTTCAGGAAGGCGATATTATCACCAACACCCATGAAGAAATCTGTATGGGAGAACGACCTTGCTAGACTCGAGAGTCCAGGGTAACCCGAATTATCACGGGACCTAAGCCACCAACACAGATGGTCCATGCAAAAGGTCTGCAAGTGGATGATCATTTCGGCCATAATAATTTCAAAGACGGTTGCAAGCTATCGTGGAAACTTGAAACGACTATTTATGCCAGATGAATGACACAATCGGACTAGAGAAATGGAGTTAGCTATAAGAAGCCGAAGGGTGGAAGGTAGAACGAACTAAAGAAGTATAAAAGGATTATTGTGAGCAACTGTTTACCTACTAGCTAAGGAAATTTTGACAGATCACAATTAACATGAACTGGAGACATACAACTTAATGTAAGAGCAAAAGATAGACTTCACAAGCCGGGAGACGTTTTGTCTTCTTTCAAGATAAGAATTCTAAGAAGAATCACAATGCCAGTATCGAAAGGATCGAAGCCCGGTAACATAGTCAATAGAGATTTGGAAGGAAATATTACAAACAACGCCGATTAAGGAATCTGTTCTTGTGAAAATCGTGTGGTGGACTAAAGAGTCCAAGGTAACCCCATTTATAACAGAACATAGGTCATCAACATAGACGGTCCTTGTAAAGGGACTACAATTGGAAGGTAATTAAAAGTCATCGGAACTACAAGACGTTTACCATCTATCGTGGAGTGTTAGGAACAACTTTTAACGTCAGTCGAATGGCACAGTGAGACTTGAGAAAGAAATTTGTCCCAAAGGAAGAAGAAGAGTGAAAGATAAGACAAACTAAAGAAGGATAAAAGTATCAATCTAGTAGGTGATGTGCACCAAAAGTCTAATACCAATAGATATATGAGATTGAGATAAGTCAATTATAGACTAACCGATGTCAACCAAGAACGTGCAAGTATTGTTGGATATTGACGAGTTATGTGCCGTTAAGAAGAGATATTTGTGACTGTGGATCTATGGAGTAGCTTTACCGACGCCTTAGAGGATTCCCTCAAGTAGGCAACTACAACCTTCTTGGATGAATTAAAGGTATAAAGAGAAACATTTTAAGGGTTACCTCTTGGCCAGTTAAGATCAAACTCCGGTCAATTCTAAGAGTTTGGATCCGTGGTAGAAGAATTAAGAATGTAAGCGGAAGAAGTTGTTTTTCAATCGTTGTTTTATTTTCTTAAGGCAAGTGAAGAAGGTACTTGGTACTTCATCCGTATACGACTCATGGTGTAACTGGGAGAAAGAGTTTTGAGGTCAATCATTTTGTAGTTACAGAAAAGGTCCTTAGGATTAATAAGTGACAACAAGAGAATCAGAGTAGCACAACGGAAGTGTGGTGGGTCCTAACCCACAAACAAGAAGCTCAAGGGTACTGATGGATGTCGTGCCGAGTTTAAGATGGTGATAGTTGGTGAAATGTATTCTAGTTGGAAGATACGCGAGATAGCCTATGTGGAGTAACTGAAAATATTGTATGGAAACTTATGTGCATGTAGAGGTAAAAGAAGGAGGCTGGTACCCTAGTATGGATCCGAGTGAAGAGTGATGGCTTTGTTACATGTTGCCAACAAGTAGTTTTGGAATTTTATACCTAACGAAGTACATTAGAGTGAGTTTCTTGATGAATTGAGAAAAGAATTAACGATGTAATAAAAGTATTGTGCATGGTCTGCACTAGAAAGCTCAAAGTGAGTAATTACCATTCTGAGTCAAAGATACATAAGAAAGAGAAACGACAGGAGTATACTTGCAACCTAGTAACCGTGTTGCAAGAAAACATGATCTCGGAGGAGATTTTATGTGTAATATTATATTGGAACAGAGCATAGTTGCGTTTTGAGTCAGAGGGATATTATCGGTCTGATAACCATGGTGGAGAAAAGAGTGCACTGCTGATGGTATGTTAACAATTATTGAGTAGTCAGAACCTTTTCAGAAGGCCAGGAGCAAGTGGTCATAACAGAGGGAAGAAAGTTGAATAGATCATTTTTTTCTGTAGGCTCATCAAAGGGTCTAGAAGTGATTTGTGTAAGGAAAACCATTGGAAGTTTTAAAGCGGTTTAAAAGTGACTGATGGACTAGTTTTCCTAACCCTATTGGAGAGGGTAGCTTCAGTTTTCCACGGAGACTAAGTTTGGGAACTGAGTTTGTGAATTTCAGGAGGGAGATACCTACCAGACATGTGTTAGGTTATCATATTAGAGGATCAAACAGTTGAGCCGTATGATACCGGTGAGATATCCGGTAACCATTGTAGAACGTGGTAACAAACGCTTGTGATCTATGTACCTGAAAAGATTTAAGATTTAGTGGTTTATGAAAATCCGATAAGGCTACCTAAGATTGGAGATAGTAAGAGACGTAACCTTTCAAAGACCCATGTAGCGATAGTTGTAACCTCGGGAGTGACGAGTTAGGGCTTGACCTTGTATGTGTGATATTGTTTGACTGCTTGTTTATTTCATGATTGAGTGTTAGTCAGTGATGTGTTCTTTTGGTAACCTTGATGTGCGGGATAATTAGATGTGGAAACGACGAGACTTTTGCATAGTGATCAAACACACCCAGTTGGTGCCTTAAAGGCCGATCAGGATTGTCTTACCCTAAGTTTCGGGACGAAACTTATTTTGAGGGGGAAGGTATGAGAAGAGCAGGTCCGGAATATTGAGATAAGTCAATTATAGAGTGACTGACATCAACTGAGGACGTACAAGTGTTGATTGGTATTGACGAGCAGGTACCGTTGAGAAGAGATATTAGTGACTGCGAATTTAAGAGATAACTTTACCGATGACTTGAAGGAATCCCCAAGTAGCCCAAAAATATAAGATCTCTTTCCAAAGATAAAACATCTCAGCCAAGAATAAAATATTCTCGCCGCGTCCCAGGTATTCGCCTCGGTCGAGTTGACTTCCCTGGATCACCTCGGTCGAGGTGAATCTGTGGTCAACTGAGGTGAGTCACAACTGAATGTGAAATCTCTCAAAACTGGTCCAAAGTGAATTTTTAATCAATGGCTATGCTTCCTGGATGGTTCCTTATGTTCCTCAATGTAGCTCCAATGACTCCATAGCTCCTTTTGCTCCTTTATGATGCAAAACGTGCCATTTTACCTACGATTACAACAAAACTAGGTGTAGACCTCGATTCTCGCAAAGGTAGATGAAATGGTAATATAATCACATAATATACATACCAACATGCAGATTATGAAAGATAAAACGTCCAAACAAACCCCAAAATATTGACTATAATTCATGCTATCAAAATACCCCATACTTAGCCCTTGCTTGTCCCCAAGCAAGTTCCGCATATAAAAGACAAGATAGAATGAATTAATAGTCAAGAAAATCAATGAAAAGTCTTTCAAAACATTTTTATGGTGTGCTACAATCATAGATCACTCTAAGAGAATACTTCATTGAATTTAAAATCAAAATATGATCAAAACATTTTATAAATATAAGAAAGTTGTTCATCTTTGCATAAAATCATAGAATGCATAATAAGTCATAATTATCGAAATTAATCATGTATAATCCAGTTTAAACCACTAAGTCAATCAACAAGCTCAAGGTCTCAAGGGCTTCCCAAAAGAAAGGTCAAGAAACGTGTAGGGTAGGGATGTATGTAAGGTAATGTGGTGCTAGAATCCGGGAAAAGGATGAACTTCACTTTCACTTTGACTTGCAACATCTTCCACCAATAAGCTTTGCTTATTTCACACTTTTTCTTTTACTTTACTTTTTGGGATGCATGGACAGAGGTGCACAATAACCGAAGCCTAGGAAATCAGCAATCATCAATTTCTTGAGATGCATCAAACCCTTGATGCACATACCATGACCCGTTAGGAATATCGTTCAATCCGACTTTGGCAAGACACAAACACCCGGCTATGTGAATGGTGCCGAGTTACTCATCTTCATGATTGACTTCCCAAAACCTATTATTACTTTCTAACACTTTCACTTCCAGCCAACTTCTTAACTTTAACTTCACTTACTTTCACCAATTTGCTTGCTTCCAAATTCCCGGATAGGTAAAGGGAGGCAAAATGTATATGAGGGGCTAAGCATGATCAAGAAGGAGAAGAGAGAAGAATGAATTGCCTTGGTCTTTCCAGGAAGAAAGTGAGAGAACTCATAATGTGGTGTCAACCTTCAAATTCAACATAATTTAGACAAAAACAAAGTATTAAACATGCCAATAATTTCAAACAAAGCATTTAGCAACTTAACATATTATAAAACCTTTCAAACACATAAAGAATTTAAAACCAGTCAGTAAACAGGATCTTCACTGAGGTCATATCCAGATAAGAAGCACAAAAATAGTTTTCGAAAACTCTCAGTTACCCACCTCGGTCGAGGTGTTCTTAGGTCAACCGAGGTGAAACACCTCGTTCGGCCAGAACTTCCCCGGTCGAGGTCAAAATTTTTTTTTTAAACTGTTTTCTTTCAGTTTCCACGTTTTTCTCAATCAAATAACCTGTAATTATGCATGCAGTCTCATATAAACATATAAATGCAGAAGTGAAGCATAGATATAAAATATCCGATCAAGTGAGTCATACATTAAAGTCATCAAATAAATACATCAAATACCGCATACTTGGGACACAGTGTCCCAGTGGGTAAAAATAAGTCTAAAAATAAGAGTACTCACCGGATAATAAGCTGAACTGCATAAAAATATAATAAAGAAAATCCTGCAGCTCTCAGTAGTCACGATCCGGTGGTGGTGGTGGTGGCACGTACGGATACTGGGTCGGGTCGAACGGATAGCCCATGATGTGCTCGAACTGGATCTGGGCCATCATGTGCTAGTAGTGCTGCCGCTCCTGTATCTCGCGGATATCCAGTGACAAAGCAGCATATGAATCAATAACCTGATCCATCAGATCATCGATCCGTCTGTGAGCATCTGGATCCCTGTGTCGGCGTGTCCTACGCTGAGCAGGTCTCATTGGAGAAGTAGCAGGTGCAGGCTCAGTGTCCTCCTCATCCAGATCTATAATCGGTGGTGCGCTCGTCCTTGCAGTATCTGTCCCTATATCCATCGGAACTCCACCCTCTCTGTCATTAACTGTCTCCTTGTCATCAGCCTCCTCCAACTCAACTGGGGCAGCTGTTGCCTCCCTATAATCCTCCATCAGTGGAGCCCAAGCGGTCTGCCAATAGTGTGGGTCATAAACTGTGAACTGGGCAGACCACCTGATCCCCTGTGGCACAGTCAGCTCCCATGGCATAGCCACATATGGAGTAGTTAGACGTCGGGGAACGAGAATCCGCCGAGTGATCATCTCCTGCAATCCAAGCGGCTTGGCAGCCGCCGCCATCGTGCAAGCGCTGAGATCCATGTCCTGGTAGCTAGCTATATGGGTGACAAGCCCTCCGCAGCAGATGTCTCCCTTCGCCTTGGCCTTGATCCTGTGCAGATCCTCTGCCAGCATCAAGCCAAAGTCCGGGAAACCCCCAGTAACCATGCAGTATAAACTGAAAAGCTCTCCCTGTCGGATCTTCTGGGGCGTCTCAGTACGCGCCAGAAGTGTCTCGCTGAATATCCGGTGGGCTAACCTAAGGGCTAGGTGGAAGATGATCTTCTCCCTGGAATCTCCAGGGCGCCATCTATTTGCGTGCTCAACAATATGGGCTATCTGCCCCCAGAACTCCCTAGCTACAGAACGGGAAGGGAAGTCAATGGAAGTGGGCTTCGGAAAGCCAAAAATATCTCTCCAGTACTCAAGTGGCACTAAGAAGTTCCGGTTCATCAACCGGTACTTCACAGACTGCTCTGTGGGAAGGTAGGTGAAGGAGCTAAGGAACTCTAAGGTCGGCTCCAAGTAGGCTGGGGCTCGGATCTTAGTAAACTGATCCAGCCCAAGTGTAGAAATCATCTGATAGCATGAATTATAGTCTATATTTTGGGGTTTGTTTGGACGTTTTATCTTTCATAATCTGCATGTTTGTATGTATATTATGTGATTTTACTACCATTTCATCTACCTTTGCGAGAATCGAGGTCTAGACCTAGTTTTGTTGTAATTGCAGGTAAAATGGTACGTTTCGCATTAAAAAGGAGCAAAAGGAGTCATGAGTCATTTGGAGCTACATCCAGGGAGCATAGCTATGGATTAAAGATTTACTTTGGACCAGTTTTGAGAGATTTCACATTCAGTTGTGACTCACCTCGGTTGACGAGAGATTCATCTCGACCGAGGTGATCCAGAGACGCCGACTCGACCGAGGCGAACACCTAGGACGCGGCGAGAATATTTTATTCTTGGCTGAGATCTTTTAAAATTGGAAAGTGATCTTATATTTTTGGGCTTGGCTCCTGGAAGGAAGGAGATATGCAGAATCATATATTTTACCTATATTTATGGGAAAATATCTTTCTAAGATTTATTATCTTAGGAGGGTTATTTTCCTATAAAAAGGGTTGGATTTCCACAATTCTGACATCACGCTATACCGTTGATCTTGCTTACGAGAATAGCACGCAGCAGCAGCCTACTCCAGTTGGGAGAGATTCGAAGAACCTTTTTGAAGGTTGAAGGAAGGTTGAAGTCCATAGCTTTTATAGCTTTTTGGAGGGTTTTTGTAAGATTGTCTTCAATTCCCTCATTTGTTGTCTTGTCTTGTTGGATTGCTATCCAAGGAACGCTTTGTTGTGATATTTGATTCAGTTATTGAAGTCTTTTTATTAAATTCTTCTTGTTCAAATATTCACTTTCTTCCCATATACTTTAATACTTTCATAATGATGATGAGTGGCTAATTTCCTTGTGTGATTCTAGGGTGATTAGCTGAAGGTTGTGGGAAAAACAATGATAGAATAATCTTAGATTCCAGTACCTGACGCCCCGGCCGATGTACCTCCACCTCGGATGCCAGTCCGAGATGTTCTTCTTGCAGGAATTCCACAAACCCTAGGTCAAAGGATGGACCCTAATCAACAACTGAGGCGTCCAGGAGTGAACCTAGGAGATCCAGCAGATCATGACTACGAACTTCGACCGCAAGTTCTAGCCATGATTCGCCAATGCCAATTCGGAGGGCTAGAGAAAGAGTCGCCGCATCAACATCTTCAAAACTACGAGATCTTGATGGAAACCTTGCGACCTCCCAGAATTGAGAATAACAACTACAAGCTAAGACCTTTTTACTTTTCTTTAAAAGATAGAGCTCTTACTTGGTATCAATCTCTTCCTCCAGGAAAAATTAGCACATGGGAGGAGATGACTACGGAATTCTTGACCAAATTCTTTCCCCCCTCAAAGACCACTGAAATGAGAGGGAAGATCAACGCTTTCATTATGAAGGACAAGGAGAGCTTGTCCAAATCTTGGGAGCGGTTCAAGAATATCCTCTTGGATTGCCCACATCATGGGATTCCAAAGATCGAGTTGTTGGAGATCTACTTCAAAGGACTGGACGGAAGCACCCAGTTCAATCTCCAACTACTCTCCGCCGGTACCTTCATGGACATGGCGATTGATGAGGCTTGGGACTTCATTGAGAAGCAAGCCTTGCACATGGAGAAATACACCCACCAAGGAGCTGAAGGTGGAGTTAAAAGAGTCAACTTTCAAGAGACTCAATCCAACAACAATCAACTCATGTCTTTGAAGAATGACGTGAAGCAATTGAAGGAACTCTTGATGGCTCAAACTAAGAAGGAAGAGCAAGGGCAAAGGAACAACAACAATAACGGGTACCGTAACAACAACAACGGTCCCCGAAACAACAACTACAACAACAACAATAGAAGATCCAATAGCAACAACTGGAGGGCGAATAACCAAAATCATGGTAACAATCATTCAAACTCCAACTCTAATGATTCCTCTAACCCTTTTCTCTCTTCCCCTTCTTCCTCTTCTACTCCATTAAAGAGCCAAGGGCAAGGATCAAGTTCGTCTCAACCAGAAAAGAAAGACGCAGTTCTGGAGGCTATCTTGATCAAGCTTAGCGCTATGGAGAATTCTATGACTTCATTTTCGAGGTCTCAAAAGTCCTTCGAACAACAACTTGCTAGTAGGGCGAATGAAGCGCCAAGAGATCCAGGGAAGCTTCCAGCAAAGACGGAAACTAACCCTAAGGGCCAGTGCATGGCCATAACAACGAGGAGTGGACTTAAAACTGCAGATCCAGTACCTCGCTCGACGCAGACCACCTCGGTCAAGATCCAGTCGAAGAACACCTCGACCGAGATGCCAACCGAGGTGGAGCAACAGAAAGCAGGAGGGACAACTGAAACTTATACTCCATCTCCTACATACAAACCACCACTCCCATTCCCTCAGTCCAGAGCCAGAGCACATCTAGACAAGCACTTTGGTAAGTTTCTTGACTTGATGAATAAGCTCCATATTAATATTCCCTTCCTTGATGCTATTCTAGGTATGCCCGCCTATGGGAAGTTCTTAAAAGAAATCTTATCAAGGAAGAGGAAGCTGGAGGATGTTGGTGAAGTTAGGATGACATCTAAATCCTCGGAGCTTATCAAGATCATGAAGGAAAAGATGCCACCTAAGTTGAGAGATCCCGGCTCGTTTTGCATCCCCATCCAAGTAGGGGATGTCACTTGCGAAGCCCTTTGTGATCTAGGAGCCAGCGTGAGCATCATCCCGCTGGAGCTATGCACGAAGATCGGTCTTGGAGAGCCCAAGCCGGTCAAGATCCGACTTTATATGGCGGATCGCTCCATTACCCATCCCGTGGGCATCTTGGAGGATGTTCCGGTCAAGTTAGGTAACTTCTATCTACCTATAGATTTTGTTGTACTTGACATTCCCGCAGATTATCCTGTTCCTATTATTCTCGGGAGGCCATTTCTAGCAACTTCGGGTTGCAACGTGGATTGCAAGAACGCCAAGTTGAAATTCAACGTTGGTGGCGATAAGGTGGAGTTCGCACTACTTGCAGCCATGAAAGGGAAGCAACTAACTGATGATATCTTCAACATCTACGATGAAGAAGAATCAAGAGAATTGGTGAGCTCTATCCTTATTAACGATCCACAAGAAAGAGTTATTAGCTTCAGTTTAATGGAGGAAGGTATAGATGCTTCTTGTGATGTAGATATACGGAGCTTGAAGGCACTGGAAGAAGATCCAGGAGCTAAAACTGAGAAGCTAATTCAGGAGACGAAGATCTCCAGTCTCGGGCCCAGTAGCAGCACCTCGACCGAGGCACCTTCTGGACTAAGCGAGGCGACTGAAGAACATCTCGGTCAACGCCTCTGCGCCTCGACCGAGATCGAAGGCGAGATGATTCTAACTGAGACTTCATCGAGTCCAGTTTCTGATACCACTCCACTGGAAAGAGGAAGCATGGATCCCCCTCAGAAAGCACCCCCCAGTCGTGGAGCTTAAACAACTCCCCAGTCACTTGAGGTATATCTTTCTTGGACCGGATTCTACTTATCCCGTTATTGTTAGTGCTTCCCTTTCCGAATCTGAATTGTCTAAGTTAACGCATGTCCTGAGAAAGCATCGAAAGGCTATAGGTTATACCATGGATGATCTTATTGGTATTAAACCTTCTTTCTGCATGCATAGAATTCTAATGGAAGATAACCATAAGACTTCACGGGAACCTCAAAGACGGTTAAATCCGATCATGAAAGAGGTTGTGAAGAAGGAAGTTCTTAAGTTGTTGGATGCAGGTATTATTTATCCTATCTCGGACAGCAAGTGGGTTAGCCCGGTGCATGTCGTTCCGAAGAAAGGAGGGATGACCGTTGTGACGAATAAGAACAACGAGTTAATCCCGACAAGGACCGTTACGGGCTGGAGAGTTTGCATCGATTATAGGAAGCTGAACACGGCGACTCGGAAGGATCATTTTCCGCTTCCCTTCATCGACCAAATGCTCGAACGATTGGCCCAACATTCACACTTTTGCTACTTGGACGGCTATAGTGGATTCTTCCAGATTCCTATCCATGCGGATGATCAGGAGAAGACCACTTTCACTTGTCCATGGGGACATTTGCCTATCGGAGGATGCCATTTGGATTGTGCAATGCACCCGCTACCTTCCAGCGATGCATGATGGCTATCTTTTCCGAGTACATAGAGGAGATCATGGAGGTATTCATGGATGATTTTTCTGTATATGGTTCCTCTTTCGATGATTGCCTATCTAACCTTTCTCTAGTGCTTAAAAGATGTGAAGACACTAACCTTGTTCTGAATTGGGAGAAGTGTCATTTTATGGTTAATGAAGGCATTGTGCTAGGACACCTCGTTTCTAATCGAGGTATTGAGGTCGATCGAGCTAAGATCGAGACTATTGAGAAACTCCCTCCTCCTTGTTCTGTTAAAGGTGTGAGGAGTTTTCTCGGGCACGCAGGTTTCTACAGGAGATTCATCAAGGACTTCTCTAAAATTTCTAAACCTCTAACTAACCTCTTGAATAAAGATGTTGTTTTTGAGTTTTCGCAGGAGTGTCTTGATGCCTTTTACAGGATTAAGGAAGCGTTGATCTCCGCTCCCATTATCCAGCCTCCTGATTGGACCTTGCCCTTTGAGGTCATGTGTGACGCTAGTGATGTAGCCGTAGGAGCGGTGCTTGGACAGAAGAAGGATGGACGGACCACCGCCATTTATTATGCTAGCAAGACGCTAGATGAAGCACAACGCAACTACGCTACCACCGAGAAGGAGTTATTGGCGGTTGTATATGCCTTCGAGAAGTTTCGTTCCTATCTAGTAGGGGCGAAGGTCATTGTCTACACCGACCACGCAGCCATTCGTTACTTGTTGGCTAAGAAAGACGCCAAGCCGCGCCTTATTCGATGGATTCTCTTGCTTCAAGAGTTTGACCTAGAGATCCGCGATAAGAAAGGATCCGAGAATTCAGTTGCGGACCACCTCAGCCGGCTACCAGAATCTTCCCGCGAGACGGATAACCCACCCATAGACGATTCATTCCCTGATGAGCACTTGCACTTGTTGGAGCGTTTAATGGATTTACTCACTTCACCCCACGATGGAGGTGAAGTATGGGGTGAGGTCACCTCCTACCTCGTATGAGACGCATTATGGTCCAGCTAGCGACCTTAAATCAAGCGCTTCTTGGGAGGCAACCCAAGGTATTGCTTTCTTTTTCCCGTTTTCTAGTCTAGCTTAGATAGTTTTTGTTTTTGCTTTGCTTTGCTTTGTTTTTGGCGTTCTAGACAGACAACAGGGAATATCTAAGGAAGGAGCATAACTGGAAGGAAAAAAGTTCGAGATTTTGAGAGGACAGAAGCATCTCGGTCACTGTCAGAGCATCTCGACCGAGTTGATTCTTGAGCAACCGAGGCGACTAGGGTTTCTGCAGAACCACCTCGGTCCGTACCACCTCGGTCCAGTCGAGACCATCTCGACCGAGGTGACAGCAGATCCAGGAACAGTATAAAAAGAAAAAAAATTACTTTTCACTTTTTATCTTCTTCACCTCGACCGCGGCGACAGTCCACTTTGCTCTCTCTCAGATCTTGCTCGTTTTCGAAGATTTCCGCTTCTAAACCGAGATTGAAGGGTAGAGGAACCTTTTGCAACAACAGATCTGCAAAGAAATCGAACGAATCGACCGAAACGAGGTAAAATAAGTCAAAACCCTAACTCGTTCATTCGTTTCGATTTGGGCTTTGGTTGCCCTTGATTCTGCTGAGAAAGGATTTAAGTACCCCATAGGAAGCAATTGTAGTGATTTTGGGGGGAAAAGAACTGAATTTCTGAGAATTGGAATCGTAACTGCTACGCCTCGGTCCGGTCGAACTGCATCTCGACCGAGGTGATTCTTGAGTCTTGTCAGCAACCGAGGTGGTCTGACAGTGTTGAGTGAAAATGAGTTCCGATCGCCGCCTAGCCCTGAGAGACAGATCCTCACCCTCTCCTTCTTCCTCTTCCTCCCGTCCTTACCGCCCGGTTATCCACGAGAGATGTCGGGTAGACTATGAGCGCATAGCTAGCCGTCCAGTTATCGCACCTCGATTTCTGGACGTGTCGGCTTTTGATTGCCTAGGGTTAGATGCTGACCTTAGGAGGATGATTGCTACTGTTGGGCTGGATCAGTTTACTGAGATCCGAGCCCCAGCTTACTTGGAGCCCACCTTAGAGTTCGTTAGCTCCTTCTCCTACCTTCCCACAGACCAGTCTGTGAAGTACCGGTTGATGAACCGGAACTTCATAGTTCCTTTAGAGATATGGAGAGAGATTTTTGGCTTTTCTGAGCCCACCGCCACCGACTTCCCCTCCCGATCCATAGCTAGGGAGTTCTGGGGGCAGATTGCCCATATTACTGAGCATGCAGACAGATGGTGCCCTGGAGATTCCAGGGAGAAGGTCATCTTCCACCCAGCTTTCAGACTAGCCCACATGATATTTAGCGAGACACTTCTGGCGCGTACTGAGACGCCCCAGAAGATCCGACAGGGCGAGCTCTTCAACCTCTACTGCATGGTTACAGGAGGCTTCCCAGACTTTGGCTTGTTCTTGGCAGAGGATCTGCACAAGATCAAGGCCAAGGCGAAGGGAGACATTTGCTACGGAGGTCTAGTCACCCATATTGCTACCTATCACGGGATGGACCTCAGTGTATGTACGATGGCGGCGACTCCGAAGCCGCTCGGATTATAGGAGATGATCACACGGAGGATTCTGGTTCCTCGTGGTTTGACCACTCCATACATTTCTATGCCTTGGGAGCGGACTGTGCCACAGGGGATCCGCTAGTCTGCTCAGTTCACAGTCTTCGATCCGCATTATTGGCAGACAGCTTGGGCTCCTCTGATGGAGGATCATAGAGAGGCGGCAGCTGCCCCGGCTGAGGAGGAGGAGGATGACGGCGACGAGGAGACAGTGAATGAGAGAGATGGTGGAGTCCCGATGGATACAGGGACGGATACTGCAGGGATGAGCGCGCCACCGATTATCGACTTGGATGATGAGGAGGAGACGGAGCCTGCACCAGCTGAGACTTCTCCAGTCAGACCTGCTAGACGCAGGAGGCGCGGAGTGAGAGATCGAGCTGCCCACCGACGGATCGATGACCTGACGGATCAGGTTATTGACTCGTATGCTGCATTATCGCTGGATATCCGCGAGATGCAGGAGAGGCAGGACTATCAGCACGTCATGGCCCAGCTGCAGTTCGAGCGTGTCATGGGTTATCCGTTCGACCCGACACAGTATCCGTACGTGCCACCACCACCACCGCCGGATCAGGATTATTGAGGAGCTGCAGGATTTTCTTATTATATTTTTTATGCAGTTCAGCTATTTATCCGGTGAGTTCTCTCATTTTCTAGACTTCTATTTGACCCATTGGGACAGTGTGTCCCAAGTATGGGGTGTTTGTATTATTTGACTACCTTTTGATGTATTTGACTACTTGATGTATTATATTTCATCAGATATTTTATTTATGCATCACTTCTGCATTTATATGATTATCTGATATTACATGCATACCTACAGGTTATTTGATTGAGAAAAACGTCGAAACCGAAAAAAAATGGTTTTTAAAATTTTTTTTTTTACCTCGACCGAGTCAGTCTTGGCCAAACGAGGCATTTCACCTCGGTTGAACCAAGAACACCTCGACCGATGTGTGTTAACTGAGAGTTTTCGAAAACGATTTTGTGTTACTTATCTGGATATGATCTCAGTGAAGATCTTGTTTACTGACTGGTTTTAAATTCTTTATGTGTTTGAAAGGTTTTATAATATGTTTAAGTTGCTAAATGCTTTGTTTGAAATTATTAGCATGTTTAATACTTTGTTTTTATCCAAAATTATGTTGAATTTGAAGGCTGACACCGCAGGTTAAGTTCTCTCACCTTCTTCTTGGAAAAACCAAGGCAATTCATTCTCTTCTTCTTCTTCTTCTTGATCATGCTTAGCCCCTCATATACATTTTGCCTCCCTTTACCTATCCGGGAATTTGGAAGCAAGCGAAGTGGTGAAAGCAAGTGGAGTTAAAGTTGAGAAGTGGCTGGAAGTGAAAGTGTTAGAAAGCAATAATAGGTTTGGGGAAGTCAATCATGAAGATGAGTAACTCGGCACCATTCACATAGCCGGGTGTTTGTGTCTTGCCAAAGTCGGATTGAGCGATATTCCTAACGGGTCATGGTATGTGCATCAAGGGTTTGATGCATCTCGAGAAATTGATGATTGCAGATTTCCTAGGCTTCGGTTATTGTGCACCTCTGTCCATGCATCCCAAAAAGTAAAGTAAAAAAAAAAAAAGAAAAAAGTGTGAAATAAGCAAAGCTTATTGGTGGAAGATGTTGCAAGTCAAAGTAAAGTGAAATTCATCCTTTTCCCGGATTCTAGCACCACATTACCTTACATACATCCCTACCCTACACGTTTCTTGACCTTTTCTTTTGGGAAGCCCTTGAGACCTTGAGCTTGTTGATTGACTTAGTGGTTTAAACTGGATTATACATGATTAATTTTGATAATTATGATTTATTATGCATTCTATGATTTTATGCAAAGATGAACAACTTTCCTATATTTATAAAATGTTTTGAGCATATTGAGTTTTTAATTCCATGAAGTATTCTCTTAGAGTGATCTATGATAATTGCACACCATAAAATGTTTTTGAAAGACTTTTTCATTGATTTTCTTGACTTATAATCCATTCTATCTTGTCTTCTATATGCGGAACTTGCTTGGGGACAAGCAAGGGCTAAGTATGGGGTATTTTGATAGCATGAATTATAGTCTATATTTTGGGGTTTGTTTGGACGTTTTATCTTTCATAATCTGCATGTTTGTATGTATATTATGTGATTTTACTACCATTTCATCTACCTTTGCGAGAATCGAGGTCTACACCTAGTTTTGTTGTAATTGTAGGTAAAATGGTACGTTTCGCATTAAAAAGGAGCAAAAGGAGTCATGAGTCATTTGGAGCTACATCCAGGGAGCATAGCTATGGATTAAAGATTTACTTTGGACCAGTTTTGAGAGATTTCACATTCAGTTGTGACTCACCTCGGTTGACCAGAGATTCATCTCGACCGAGGTGATCCAGAGACGCCGACTCGACCGAGGCGAACACCTAGGACGCAGCGAGAATATTTTATTCTTGGCTGAGATCTTTTAAAATTGGAAAGTGATCTTATATTTTTGGGCTTGGCTCCTGGAAGGAAGAAGATATGCAGAATCATATATTTTACCTATATTTATGGGAAAATATCTTTCTAAGATTTATTATCTTAGGAGGGTTAAGTTGTTGTGGGTTTTCAGTTGGAATTTGTTTCTTGTCGTTCTTTCCGTACTTTGTTATATTACGTTTTCCGGCTGTTAGTTGTTCTGGTCACATTCATACATTGTTAAGAATTATTTTATGATTTCTGGTTTTCCTTATCTGTGCCTTGTTGTAAGATCATGTTAAGTTGTTGTCAAACTAAGGTCGGGACCCACTGTGCGGTCCTCACCAGTAACTCCCCAAGTTGTAAAATTTGGGGTGTTACAGGCTCGATGTGGAGGAGCAGAGAGTTGCAGAGGGTGGTTCGAGAGAGTGGTGAGTTGGGAGATAGGGGAGAGGGCAAATAGTTGGTGTCCTTGAGAAGCTGAGATGACGATTGAGTGAGGGAGTGGATCAGGTGAGGGTCGAGGGGTCGGCTAGAGAGTAGCAAGTGTAGGCTGCACGGGAAGGGGTAGAGAGAGGGGTCATGTACTGCAGAGGGAGCATCATCACCATGGGTAGAGAAGGGGGAAAGAGAGAAGAATAAAGGGTGAAATAAAAATAAATAAATTAAAATAAACTCGATCAAATTAATCGGAATGAATTTTCCGGATCTAAAAATATTTCCGAACCTTTCCAAAAATAAATACGGAAAATAAATATATATATATATATATATATATATATATATATATAGATATATAGATATATATATATATGGATCAAAATATATATATATAAGTCGAAAAAATTTAATTTACGATGTGAAAATACTCGTAAAATATTTAAGCTATTAAAATATCGATCGAAGTAGGAGAATAAATATTAAAAACGCACCCAATAAACGGGGGATTACATTAGATCCCCCTAAAAATAAGTTTCGTCCCGAAACTTGCTATGCATCGAGCTTCTCGGTCCCTAAGGCCGAGGTATGAACTCTCACGCTAAGAAGGTTGAAACCATCTAATCTATCTACACAAACTACTCGAACTACCATCGCGAGATATATCGGGTCATAAAGCACATTCCCACACAGGCACAAACTACAATTAATATCATACATGCACATAACACAGCTAAGGGAAGAACTAGGTCTAACCCATCGATTCTATTAAAGCTTCTAACTCGGCGTAAACTCAAAAAAAGATATAATCGTCCGTCTTCCAGTTAGCCTCATCGGTTCCTCGTCTGCCAATAGATTCTCATAATTGGAACACATGAAACACCGGATGAACACCCTCTACTCTCGGCGGACACGCCAACCGGCAAACCACTTTCCTAACTCGAGCTAAGATCTCACAATGCTTCCGATATATAAAAAACTTAACTTCCTTCTCGGGTCTGTCTAAATGCAGCATTTCCATTATTTTCCTTTCCATTTCTCTAACAAAGAAGATTGAACTCCCAATTTACACCGTTGGCCTGGATTCTTGTCGAACCAAAATTTGATGTTATGTTTCCCTAATTCTTGTTGCGATTCCAAGTAACAAAGGAATTATTTTACTCCATACTACTTCCACTAACATGAGACGTAGGCTATTAATTTTACATCGCTCCTCACTACTCGATCATGACCTTGTCTTGAGAGTGTAGGCCCCGAGGTCAGGCATGAGACCGCCGCTAGGTCTGGAGCGCAAGGAGCACATTCTACTAAGTCAGGACGTGTTTCTATTGGAGCATCGGAGTATAGGGAGTACAGAGCCTACGTTGAGCGTATGGAGGAAGCTGCCAGAGTTGAGAGGCTTACCTAGGTACCACCGGTGGTACCGGCTAGGTCAGCTCAGGTGACACAGGGAGTGTCTCAGGTGCCGGCTGTATCTGAGAGGAGAGCTAATGCTGATAGGGCGCCTACTGGGTCTAGAGCACCGAGACCGGATGAGTGGTTGAAGGCTTTCAACTCTCAGAAGGTTCCTTCATTCAGTGGAGAAATAGGGCTAGAGGTGGAGCACTGGATAGGAAAGATAGAGACTGCTTTGGAGGCAATACGTTGTCCCGAGGATCGATAGGTGGATTTGGTGCAGACCTATTTCACAGATGATGCTCATTCATGGTGGCGTACCATTCGTGGCCGAGTCACTAGTTGGGAGCAGATGAGGAACATTGTTAGGGACAGGTACTGTCCAGTTTCGCTGAGGAGGGAGAGATTCCAGGATTTCATTGAGGCGGGATTTGAGGATATCCCGATTGCTGCAGCCATAAAGAAGTTTCAGAAGGAGTTGACCTTACTTGGACCATCTGCACCTCCAGAAGAGCAGCATGTTTACCTTTTCTCTAGGAGATTGAGAGAGAGTACCCGATCCTATCTGGCTGGATTCCGCTGTGAGACTTTGTCTGATTATCAGGATAGGGCCTCTGCTTATGAGAGAGATAGGCCAGCTTCGAGGAAAGCAGCTCAGTCTAGTGTGCCGCATAAGCGGCAGAGGACAGGACATGCTGGTAACAGTGCAGCAGTAGCAGGTTATGGTCGAGGAAAGACGCAGGGGAGGTCCAGCTACCACTCTACAGTTCAGACTCCCAGTAGAGATCGACAGTGCTTTAACTATAGTAGCCGTGATCACATTAAGACAGATTGCCAGAGACCACCTATCACTTGCTTCACTTGTGGGAAGCCGGGACACAAAGCTACTTTCTGCCGTCAAGGTAGGGCTCCTTCTCAGTAGGGATCTTCTCCTACGGGTGCTGAGAAGAGTGTACAGAGACCTCCTCAGTACCGAGCACCGAGTCAGCAGCAGCAACAGTACCGGGCCCCAGGGCATCTGGCTTCATACAGTACGGCACAGGGATCAGGTCGTGGCAAAGGACGTAGTAGTACCACTGACACTAGAGGAGGACCATCGAGAGTGTTCGAGCTGAGGAACACTGAGCAGCCTGCAGCACCTGCGACCACAGGTAATATTTGGATCCATGACTTACCTGTGCGAGTTTTATTTGATACGGGTGCTACGCACTCCTTTACATCAGATGCATGCGTAGATAGGTTGTCCTTAGCTACAGTAGAGGGTGTACCTTTTGTGGTTGGGTTACCAGATGGGGGCAAGGTTAGAGGATCTCGAGAGATTTATGACTGCCCTATTCACCTGGGAGGCCGGATTTGGTTAGTAAATTTTCTAGTCATGCCCTTAGCACATGAGGACGTGATATTGGGATAGATTGGATGACTAGACATGGAGCAATCTTAGATATTGGTAGGAGAACTGTGACTGTCGCCACTGAGGAGGGTCACAGAGTGATATTCCGAGGTTGGGACCTCGGAAAGTCCGGCACAGTTATCAGTGCAGTGAGAGCAGCTCGATTGATAGCACAGGGTTGCAAGGCCTTCTAGTGCTATGCCATGAAGGAGCGCAAGAGCCTGACAGTAGAGGAGATACCAGTTGCATGCGAGTTTGCAGAGGTATTCAGTGACGACTTACCAAGGCTACCTCCACAGAGGAGTGTTGACTTTAGCATCGAGTTAGAGCCGGGCACGAGACCGATCTCGAAGGCCCCGTACCGCATGGCCCCGATAGAGTTGCTTGAGCTGAAGAAGCAGTTAGAGGAGTTAGCAGAGAAGGGCTTCATACGCCCTATTGTTTCTCCCTGGGGCGCACCAGTGTTATTTGTGAGGAAGAAAGATGGATCGATGAGGCTGTGTATTGACTACCGAGAGTTGAACAAGGTCACCATCAAGAATAAGTATCCACTGCCTCGCATAGATGATCTGCTGGACCAGCTACATGGGGCGTCAGTGTTCTCGAGGATAGATTTGAGATCGGGGTATCACCAGTTGAGAGTTAGAGACCAGGACATACCTAAGACGGCATTCCGGACTAGATATGGCCACTATGAGTTTGTAGTGATGCCGTTCGGGCTCACTAATGCGCCAGCAGTATTTATGGAGTTGATGAATGGGATTTTAATCGACGTCTTCATTGACGACATTCTAGTTTACTCTAAAAGTCGAGAGGAGCATGCCGAACACTTGAGGACAGTGTTGCAAGTTCTACAGGATAGCCAGCTATATGCTAAGCTATCCAAGTGTGAGTTCTGGATGTCAGAGGTGGCTTTCCTAGGCCATGTAGTGACTGCTGAGGGGATTAAGGTCGACCCGGCGAAGATTGAGTCAGTGTCCTCTTGGCAACCTCCGAAGAATGTTAAGGAGGTTCGCAGCTTCCTTGGATTGGAAGGTTATTACCGTCGGTTTGTGGAAGGGTTTTCTCTGATCGCCCGACCACTTACTTCTCTCCTAAGGAAGACTACTCGGTTCGTCTGGTCTGAGCCGTGTCAGCAGAGTTTTGAAGAGCTGAAGAGGAGATTGACGTCTGCTCCGATCTTAGCACAACCTGAGGGTACAGAGAACTTTGTAGTGTACAGTGACGCATCCAAGTTGGGCTTGGGGTGTGTCTTGATGTAGAGGGGTAAGGTCATAGCGTATGCGTCTCGACAGCTGAAGACGTATGAGGAGAACTACCCCACCCATGACCTAGAGTTAGCTGCGGTAGTACATGCTCTTAAGATCTGGCGTCATTATCTCTATGGAGCGACCTGTCAGATCTTCACAGACCATAAGAGTCTGAAGTACATATTCACTCAGCGGGAGTTGAATAACCGCCAGAGGCGGTGGCTAGAATTGATCAAGGATTTCGACCTTGAGATTCTCTACCACCCCGGAAAGGCGAATGTAGTTGCTGACGCTTTGAGTCGGAAGACGCCTCGGGAGAAGGCGATAGCTCGGTTGACAGTACAGCCACAGTTGCAGAGAGACTTAGCTTGGTTGGAGGTAGAGATCCAGTTCCCCGATACAGCTCATCAGTTAGCCACCTTAGAGTTACTTCCTGACTTGTTGGGTGAGATCCGACAAAAGCAGGAGACCTGTCCGACGTTGACCCGGATCCGAGACCGGATGTCACGAGATGAGGCACCTCAGTTCACTATTGGTGCCGATGGATTAATGAGACGGCAGGATCGTATCTGTGTGCCATCAGACGGTGAGCTGAGACAGAGGATACTAGGTGAGGCTCATGCTACCCCTTACTTCGTACATCCAGGAGCGAGTAAGATGTATAAGGACGTGAGACGTTCCTTCTGGTGGGGTGGTTTGAAGCCTGATGTGGCCCGATATGTAGCCTAGTGTGCGACCTGTCAGCAGGTCAAGATTGAGCATCGTAGATCCGGAGGAGAGCTCCACCTACTTCCAGTACCGCATTGGAAGTGGGAAGATATATCTATGGATTTTGTTACCGGATTGAGGCTCAGCAGAGGTTTTGATGCCATTTGGGTAGTGGTAGACCGGCTGACGAAGACCACACGTTTCATTCCGATCAAGGAAACGTGGCCGGTAAGTCGTCTAGCAAAGGAGTTCACCAGATACATTGTGAGACTCCATGGAGTACCGAGGACTATCGTCTCCAACAGGGATGGACGTTTTACCTCGAGGTTTTGGCAGCAGGTACATACTGCTTTGGGGACGAGTCTCCACTTTACCACTGCCTACCACCCACAGACAGACGGTCAGTCTGAGAGGACCATTCAGACCTTAGAGGACATGTTACGGGCATGTGTGCTAGATTGGGGACAGGTATGGCCAGATCATCTCCCACTAGTAGAGTTTTCATATAATAACAGCTGGCATGCTTCTATTGGGATGGCACCTTATGAGGCTTTGTACGGACGGAGATGTCGTACACCGTTGTGTTGGGATGAGCCTAGCAAGGCTGAGGGGGGTAGTACCAGACCAGATACAGGATGACATCGCCCGGATTGCCTTAGTCCGGGAGAGGATGTTAGCAGCTCAGAGTCGTCAGAAGTCCTACGCCGACAAAAGGCGTCGACCTTTGGAGTTTAGAGTAGGTGCACAGGTGTGGTTGAGAGTGTCACCTACGAGAGGAGTTAGACGTTTCGGCATTAAGGGGAAGCTGAGTCCCCGATATGTCGGTCCATTTGAGATCTTAGAGAGAGTCGGAGAGGTTGCCTACCGACTAGCACTGCCACCGAGATTAGAGGGAGTACACCCAGTTTTTCATGTATCTCAGCTGCGAGAGTACATACCGGATCCTAGACACGTCATCAGTCATGAGGATCTGATGGTCGAGCCAGACCACACTTTTGTGGAGTATCTAGTAGCCGTCATAGAGCGTAGTATTAGGCGCCTGCGTTCTAAGGAGATACCGATGCTGAGGATTCAGTGGTCTAGACGAGGAGCTGATGAGGCTACCTGGGAGACATAGGAGAGTATTAGACGTAATTACCCTGAGTTCTTTGCGGAGTTAGCCGCTACCTCAGTACCGACGGGTTAGTACTGAGACGATACCTTATATGATTTCTGTGATTATATGTTTAAAGGATTGTTATGCTTATGTGCTTGATGACGTGAGTAGTTTGCATGCTAGAATATAACTCTTGAAGGGAAATGTTTGGGGTAGATACCTTATTCTATGTTTCGGGACAAAACTTATTTTAAGGGGGTACTGATGTAAAATCCGGAATTTTTATTCCGTCTATTTCTGTTATAAATCTGATCTCGATCAGTTGATTCATATCCGTCTACTTAGTTAGACATATTATTATAGAATTTATCATTTTATGTAGATTCCTTCACATAAAATGATAGAATCCTTTAAATAGTTATCATTTTATGTAACTCACTTCCGCATAAATTGATAGAATTCTTATAACCGATCCTAACCTATAACAAGCTCCACATCCGTCTAGTCCGTATATTTATGTGTCGGGATCTTGTCCAGCCCAGAAACTCGCCAATTTAAGGAGCCCGTCCGCAGCCAGTTTCAGCCCATCTGTTGCTCTATATTTCAGCCTCGACGGATCCAGCCCAGCAGCCGCCCACTGCTTGCCTTGTCCAGCGCCAGCTAGCCCAGCTCCAGCAGCCCAGTGCCTAGCCTCCAGCGTTGCCAGCTCCAGCCCAGAAGTCGCCCATTGCCTTGCCTTGTACAGCCCAGTCCGTGATCTGCTCCAGCTTGGCCTCAGCACATCTATTTATTACCCGTGTTTAAATTATTATATAATCTCGTAAAATAAATTGCGATAATGATTTTGTATTTCAAAGTATGTTTTTGCGGGTTCATTTATATAATTGTTATAGATATATACATCTTTCTGTATTTTATCTCTCGGAAATATTTATTTTTTCCGATCCAAAAACCCCGTTGCAGTTGTTTCGATCGAATCAATATTTATTTCCCACTACCCCATTCTATTTATTATTTTATTATTTCCCCAGCCCTTACCCGTTTGAATTTGACTCCCCTCCTCTCCTTGTTGTGATGACCTTCCCTGCCCAAGCTACTTTGCCTAGCTGGCTAGCTTGCAGCCCTGCTGAACTGTGTACCCTGTCCGACCCCTCGTTCAACACCACTGACCCCTCGCCTTCCCTCTATCTCTTCCTCTCGCCAGAGGCTCCTGTCCCTTCTCTCACTCTCTTCCCTCTGTAACCTCCCTCACCTTTTTGTTAACCCACACTTCTCCGCTCTTCTTCACAATTGCTGAAGAAGAACAAAACTGCCGGAAACTACCACCACTGCAAGTCACCATGTCCGGCCTGCACGGACCCTTGCTGGAGCCAGTAGCCCGCCTCCACTGTCGTCTCTCTTCCGCCACCCCTTCTTCCTCTCTTCTCCCTCTCAGTCCCCTGCACAAGCCCCCTGCTGCAGCGAATCCACCGGACAGAGAAGAGCCGCCTCCACTTTGTGCCGCCAAGAAAGACGCCGGAGAAGGGAGCCACTGCCACCGCCTGCCCTGTCCGCCTCATCTGGTTGTTTGCTGCGCAACTGTCCCTTCGCCCTTCTTCTTTGCTCGCCTGCGCAGCAGCTGTTCTGGTGTGCGCCGCCAGCCAGAGAAGGACCACCCTCGCCGCCGCCATGAAGAAGGCTCCGGTGCTCTCTCCGCCGGAGCCGGCACTGCCCTGGGCGCCGCCTCCCTCCTCTGCCATTGCCTGCTGTCATCCGTGCCATTGCATCTGTAGGGTTAAAGAAAACCCTTTACATTTAATTAAATTGGGCCCCCTCCCTTTTGGTATAATTGCAAATGTTACCCACTGCTTTGTATTTACAGTTTTTAACCCACATTTTGGAATGTAACAATTATACCATCCTACATAACTTAATTACGGTTTTGGCCCAAAGTTTTATATTCTGAAAATGCCCGTTTTTATATAAGTGTATAAATTGCCCCGAAAAATGTGTTAGCGGGTTTTAACATTGGATTTTAATTGCCGGGATATTCTTATATTTATATACCATATATATTATGCCTTTGATGGACTAATTGCGGGTTATGGCTCAAAGGTTTAATTACGGGATTTTAACGTTGACTTTGAAAACGAGCTTTACCTTGAGTTTATGATGTTATACAGTTTGCCCGGAGTATATATTTACGGTTTTTAACTCGGTTTTTAAAGTGGGGTTTTCCTTAGATTTATATATGTTTTTCATTCTGTTCAAATTTAGCTTATAAGCTAAATTTGTTTAGTTTGGTGCTAGGTTCGGAAGCGCCCCGATAAAGGCCATCGAATCGCATTCGACATTCGTCGATCGACTTCCACCTTTGACCTCGTGTGAGTATCTCTTCCCTCGATCTAGTTATGTTAAGTTTTAGTACCATGCTAGGTTGGATCTAGCATAACTTAGAGTGAATACCAAGTAGTGGTTATGAACCTTAAGTGAGCTTTGAGGATTTATGATTGTGCTAAGACTTGAGGTGTTTGGTAATCTTGTGAGGTTGTTATAAGGCTTTAAGTTATATGGTTGATCTTGTGAGCGTTTTGAGGCTCGAGGTTGGGGTTGTATGATCTTGTGGGATTTTAGAGTTTAGGTTTGGCTAATCCTAGCATGTGTTGTGATGGTTATGACCTTGGGAGATCGTGAGGACTAAGAGTTGTTATCCTAGCATAGTTATGGATTATGATCTTGCGAGATCATTGAGACTAGAAGTCTAAGGACTTCTAGCATGTGAGAGAGATGTTGATCGTGTGCCTTTTTACAGGCGTTGAGTGTCTTCCTGCGGGAAGCTGAGAGCGGGATATAACGGGATTATCTTTGGGACGAGGTAAGTCTTCGGACTTACTTAGCTCGTATTCTTTGTATTAGCATTATTGTGTGTTGGGTGGTGTGTGTTTATTATTTTACTGTTTATAACAACTAAACCGGAAATAGGATTACCGACCTTTATATTATTTGGCCCAAGTGTATGATAACGGGCGGTGACATCACTGCCTGGCTCCCCGTGAGAGCTAAGGGGATCTCGGCGACTGGCCCGTGCTGGTTAGACGGTCGGAGGCATCCGACCGTTCCATTGCCGGAAGAAGGGACCGAGGCGAGTTTCGGAGGATTCTCGTGTCACAAAAGAAGTTGAACTAGAACGGGATATGACTTAATAAATAAAGATAATAAACCGGATTTGTGTGCTTTGAGTATGTTGTGTGACTATGTTGAATTAATTGTGTTTGTGCCTTTCCCTTTAATTCTAATGCTTCGAATGTGAGCTAACGGTTTTATACCGAATGTTGTAGTTTGCTTTGCAGGTTAGGCATGCTCCGAGAGATCCGGAAGGGTGGGCAGCCGGGGTCCGTACATTTTAGGAAGGGTTTTGTTTGGAGTCATGTTTGGAGTTTTGTGTATTGTATTATTGTATGTCGCATGTATGGCATTTGGTCTTTGTAGTTGTTTTCGGCTGAAGTCCGTTGTTTGTTTTCTTTTGGGTTTTCTTACATTGCATAAAATGTATTTCGGTTTTGGCCTATATTTGTGCCTTGTTGCAAGATCCGGTGAAATTGTTGTCAAGCTAAGGGTCGGGACCCATTATGAGGTCCCAACCCGTAGCGCCCCGAGTCCCGCGGATTTGGGGTGTTACAAGCTTCTAACTCCAATTTGAACGTATTGGAAGATGAATCCGTTTTTAATGTTTTTGGAGAAAATTGTGGATCAATATAATCTGTTTTGATGACCGAATATTGTTGAACGGGTATACTTGTAGAATTTATAGATTCTTTCTATCGTGATTGAAATATATTATAAGGTGTAACAAAAGCAATAATCATTATTGAAACTCTCAATTGATTTTACCAACCAACTAAATTAACTATAATATTTAATAATCATATAATATCCAAGTGAATCAACCGATATATTCACTAGTGTGGGATTAATTATTCATTATCAATATTGTTAGATGTTAAGTAACACATCAAAAGATTTATTAGTTTTTTCCATAATATTCTTTAAATCTCAAATATTTTATATAAAATATTTTTTATTCATTATTATTTACTAAGTAACTAAATAATATATTATATTAATAACAATAAAACTTCTCATTTATTGAATACAAAAAATAAATTTGGCCAACCTTGTTATTTTATTGTACCATAAATATTTTTCCGAAAATCTTCATTTTTATATATATTTTAAGATTTAATATACTATGCTAAATAATACACTCAAATAAAATATCATAAAACCAAGTCATCGAATAAAAGAAAACCGATTTCACTAATCCAATTTGTTATTTTTCAAAGAATTTTTCGATGTCAGCATCAAATTAGACGAAATCAAATAATTTGAATGCAAAATATCAAATATACATAACATAGCATTACTAAAGTTTTTAACTAAATGATTTATTATATATGTTTTAAAATACTATTGCATTCAATTAAATGAATAAAAACCTAATTTTATCAATATGCTTAGATATTTTACGCAAAACCCTTTTTTGTTAGATAACAAATTAAGATAATTTCTTTACTTTTATCCAAAATTATGAAAACATCAAGGAAACTATACATACATCCAACCCATTTAATAAATCCTATTGTCAAATACAATAGAATCAACAAAAATATATGAATATCCTTTTTTAAATTGATTGATCATCTCTTTATGAGGAATAGGATGTATAGTAAAACACGAATAATAAAAATAAATACATAAATTTAATCCCGTATTTGTCGAGTAGTGTAGTAGTAAAAATTAATAAATAACACACTTTATCATAAATTTTAATAATTGCATAAACATGTAAAGTGGTTGATGTTATAAGAAGAAGAAAAAATAAGAGTATTTTTTACAAAAAAGAAACATAAATATTATAGAATTAAGCATGTTAACAGTACAATTATACAATAAGTGTTATATTCTAAAAGTGTATCTTACCAATATTGATGATAAAAAAAAACATTTTCAAAGGTTAATGACTCTAACTTTGTGCACCTCTGGAAGGAGACTTAAGCCTCTCATTTGTTGAACCGGTTGACATGTAAAATATACTTGGTTTTCCACGAACCCTTCAACAACAATTGATCATCATAAAGGGTATATTGATTCAATATTTCTCCAAGAGAGTGTTAAAATGGTTTTCATCATCCAACACGTTCAAATCGAAGTTATTATTACAACGGGTAACAGTTTATGAATAAGACAATTTATCAAAATTGCTCCCGCACGAGCACACTTAACTTCAGAGTTCTTTGTCCTCACTCGACCACTGAAAAGAAGAATTGTTTTTGACATGGGTAGCAATCTATCCTTATAAGTTAACCATAATTCTCCATTCAAATGATGCAGAAAATAATTTACCAGGTGTTACAGCTTCTAACTCCAATTTGAACGTATTGGAAGATGAATCCGTTTTTAATGGTTTTGGAGAAAATTTTGGATCAATATAATCTGTTTTGATGACCGAATAATGTTGAACGGGTATACTTGTAGAATTTATAGATTCTTTCTATCGTGATTGAAATATATTATAAGGTGTATACAAAAAGCAAAAGCAATAATCATTATTGGAACTCTCAATTGAATTTACCAAACAACTGTAACACCCCGAATCCGCGGGATTCGGGGCGCTACGGGTTGAGACCTCACAATGGGTCCCGACCCTTAGCCTGACAACAATTTCACCGGATCTTACAACAAGACACAAATAAAGGCAAAACCGAAATACATTTTTATGCAAATGATATGATCCCCGGAAACAAATAAAAGACAACTTCAGCCGAGTTCTCGACTCCAAAGACTCGAACATCAAATACATAGCAATATACATGAAACCATACCCAAAAACAACTCCAACCAAACCCTTCCTAAAATGTAAGGAACCCCGGCTGCCCACTCTTCCGGATCTCTCGACCGCATTCCTAACCTGTAAGACAATCTACAACAATCGGTATAAAACTGTTAGCTAATATTCGAAGCATTAGAATCAAGGTGCAAGGCACAAACACAAGTAAATCAACATAACACACAATGTACACCAAATCACACAAGTCCGGTTTATTATCTTTTTATTATTAAGTCGTATCCCGTTCTAATTCAACTTTCTTTGTGACACGAGAATCTCCCGAAACTCGCCTCGGTCCCCACTTACCACATGGAACGGTACGGATGCCTCCGACCGTCTAACCACACGGGCTAGTCGCCAAGAACCTCCTAGCTCTATGCAAGAGCTAGGCAGTGATGTCACCGCCCGTTATCATACACTTGGGCCAAATAATATAAAGGTCGGTGGTCCTATTTCCGGTTTAGTTGTTATAAACAATAAAGAATAAACACACACCGCCAAACACACATCAATGCTAATACAAGGAATACGAGCTAAGTAAGTCCGGAGACTTACCTCGTCACCACACTCAACTCACAACACTCTCGCTTCCTTAGGAGAGGAAGCCCATAACCTGCTCACAAGAAGATAACTATATCAACAACTCACTCACAATAGTGTCTTAGACTTCTATACAAATGATCTACGCAAGACCATTTGACTCTCAATTCTAGGACCGCATCCTAGAATCCCTCATGCTCACATCACACTCAACACAAGTTAGAAGTCCTAAGACTTCTAAACCCTCGGGTCTCGCAAGATCATAACTCACAACGCAACTAGGATAAGTCAAACCTAACTCCAAAATCCCACAAGATCATACAACCCCACCCCGAGCCTCAAAACGCTCACAATATCAACCATATAACTTAAAGCCTTATAACAACCTCACAAGATAACTAACACCTCAAGCTCAGAATCAAAATCAATCCATCAAACAATATCAGATCCTCGAACTCACCTAAGGTTCAAAGCCACTACTTGGCATTTTCACTAAGTTATGCTAGATCCAACCTAGCATGATACTAATGCTAAACATAACTAGATCGAGGGAAAAGAGACTCACGCGACGCCAAAAGACGGAAGTCGTTCAATGGATGTCGACTTGGACTCGTTAGGCCTTTATCAGGACGCTTCCAAACCTAATACCAAAACTAAGCAAGTTTAGCTCATATGCTAAACTTGAACGGAATATATAATATAAATAAATCTAAGAAAAAACCGTTTTCGAAAGCAAACTTGAAAACCATTATTAACCCTTCCGGGCAAAATATGAAATTCTGAAAATTGGTCATCAAACCGTAGTTAAAACTTTGAGCATAAACCGAACGAAAACCAACAAGGGCATAATATATAGTATAAATAAATATAAGAATATCCCCGCAATTAAATCCAAGGTTAAAACCCGCAACACAATTTCCGGGTCAATTCATTCAATATATAAAAAGTATGGGTCATAATCCGCAATTATATAACTCAGCTGGGCATAATTGAACATAACAGAAATATGGGCCATTAATGTAAATACAAAATATGGGTTATAATTGTAATTATACCAAACAAGAGGGGGCCCGATTTAAATACCCAAAAGGGTTTTCTTTCTCATCGGGACAAGAACGCAGGACAGGGGAAGGGGAACAGGAGGCGGCGGCTGGACGGCTGGACCTCCAGAGGGCTGGCGAGGCGGAGGAGGCCCACTGGTGGTGGGTTCTAGCACGCTCCGGCGGAGATTGAGGTGGCCTCCCTCCCTAGGCGGCAGTGGCAGATCTTCGGCGGAAAAGGAGGCAGATCAGACGGGGGGAAAGAAGACGGCGATTGGCTTCGGTGGCTTTGCCGGCAGCTGTAGTATTCCTTGGCGGCAGAGGGAGGCAAGGCAGTGGTGAGGCTGAGCAGATTGGATCTGTTTGAGGTGGTTGTGCAGAAAGGCGGAGGAGAGGTGGTGGTTCCTTTGACGGAGAAGGCTAATATGATGGATTTGATGGTGGCAGTTGGTCTCTTCTCCAATGAAGGCGAGAGCGGCGGCTGGGGATGTAGATGGAGGTGTTGGTTGCCGGCTCAACAGAGGAGGAGGTCGGAGAAGCTACACAAGGCGACTTCCTGGTTCGATGAGGGATGAAGGAGAGATGTGAGTGAATGGTGAGAAAGGGGAACAAGAGTGAAGTGAGGCATGGGCTGATGCATCCCACATAGGCTGGGCGGCCAGACGAGAGTTGTAGAGGCAATCATGGCTGCTCAGGGGCTAGAGGGGCATAGCCTAGGCAGGGCTGTGTGGCCAAGAGTGAGACAAGGCAGCACCAGAGGTTAACGAGGAGGTGCTTGCGTCCAAGAGAAGAAAGAAAGGAAAACAAAAAAAAATATAAATAAATAAAACAATAAACTTGATCTAAAGAAAATACCGGAACGGGATTTTCGGTTCGGAAAACCTCTTCAAAATTTTCCGAAAATAAATAAAAATACGGAATATATATATATATATAAATTAAAATATATAAACTCATAAAATTTAATTTCCACTGTGGAAATACCCGTAGAAAAATTTAGGTTAATAAATTATCGATAAAAGTCGAAAAAATAAATATCGGAAACGCTCCCAATAAACGGGACGTTACATTAGATCCCCCTAGAAACAAGTTTCGTCCCGAAACTTGCTATACGTCGAACTTCTCGGTCCCGAAGGCCGAGGTATAAACTCACAACTAGGAAGGCTTAGACTTTCTAATCTATATGCACAAACTGCTCGAATCACCATCGCAATATATATAACCGGTCATAAAACACATTCCCGCACGGGGCATAAACAACATATAACATCACACCTGCGCATAACACAACTAAGGGAAGAACTAAGTATAACCCGTCAATTTCATCGACGCTACTAGCTCAGTGTAAAACTCAACAAAAAATGATATCCTACGTCTTCAATTTAGTCTCATTGGTTCCTCTTTTGCCCCTAAATTATCATGACTGACAACATGTCTCGAGTCATGTATATAGTCTCTCGATTGATGCACATGAAACACCGGGTGAACGCCACTACTCTTGGTGGCAACATAGACTTGTAAGCCTCTTCTCCAACTTGTGCTAAGGTCTCGAAAAGGTCCGACATTTTGGAAACTTAGCTTCCTTTTTGGGTCTTTCTCAATACCACGTTTCCATTATGTCTCTTCTTTGCTTGTCTCCAACAAAGAGGATCAAACTTCCAATTTACCGTTGCCTTTGGTTCTTGTTAAACCAACTTTGATGTTATGTTTCCTCAATTCTTGTTCCAATTCCAAGTAATGAAGGAAATACTTTACTTCACACCGTTTCTACTAACGAGACACGTATGCTATTACTTTTACATTGTAATATCCGGAATTTTTATTCCTTTTATTTTCCGTAACAAATTGGATTTCGATTAGTTGATCCATATCCGTCTACTTAGTTAGACACATTGTTTAAAAATTTATCATTTTATGTAGCTTCCCTTCACATAAAATGATAGGATCCTTGTTTCAAAAATTTATCATTTTATGTAGCTTCCCTTCACATAAAATGATAGGATCCTTATAACCAATCCTAAACTATAACATGATCCGTATCCGTCTATTTCGTGTACTCGTTAGTCGGGATCTCGTTTCCGGACTGCAGCTAGCACCGGGCTGCTGCCTTACCTTCTTCAGTCAGCGCCAGCCCAGCCCAACAGCGTGTGCTGCTGCCTTACCTTCTTCAGCAGCGCCAGCCCAGCAGCTTCCAGCAGCCCAGCGTGCTAGTTTCCAGCAGCCCAACAGCATGCCAGCTTCCAGCAGCCCAGCAACAGGCACAACTTCTCAGCCCAGCGAGTCGCAGCCCAGGAAGATCTTGGACGTGCAGATTACGTGTGGCTGCTGAACGTTACCACAATGGTAACTGCCGGATTTCACGCAGAGAATCAGTCCTCCCGATCTCCTTTCCTTCTGCACTTCGAATCTTATTCCCGTCCAGATTCAAAAGCACATACCTTCCCTCCCTTTCTTTGTTGATAGACTTTCAGCAGCGTCTTCCTCCCTTCTGAGACTCTATCATCATGCGAGGATAGCATTGAACAACAGGACGCCAACCTTCTGCATACAAAGGTCCAAAGTAGCCAAACGAAGGGAGCTCTTCTCGTCGCAGCAACTGGAACGACTTCAACCCGGTGAACACTATAAAGCGCAGCAAGGTAGGCCTTTTCCATTCCTTACGCTTCTACCTTCTGCTAGTGTCACGGCTGAACTCACACTTACCAACCATCCCTTGCAGCCTCGTTAGCGGCCGACACTGCCTCTTCTGGATCGAACTGCAGTCAACCGTGTTCTGTATAGCCGGGTAAAGATCTAGCTACCTCTCCATCCCTTCTGTCACCTCCTTAGTTAAATTTTGCATCTTACACCTTCCTTCTTGTGCTGGACTGTTTCCCCATCGATGCAGTAGTGATATAGGCTGCAGCTTTCACTTGGATCATTGATAAAACGAGATAAGACTCTCACCAGTCCGGTAAGAGACCCACTGCCTCTTGCTCCTATTTATGAGATAGGTGCAACTTATGTATATATACTTTGTAATCTCCATAAGTTTAGAACCTAGAATGGGTGTATTGGATCATATAGATTAGTGTGTTAGGTGGAAGTCGAACTAGAGATCTATAGGAAGGTGGACTGCTGTAAATATGAACAATAGAAATAAGAGTGAAGAACCCTTGTTGTAATCTCAGTTTATAAGTGGGAAATGGGTACTTTTGTAGATCAATGTTAGAGAGTTAGGTTGAAGATTCACCGTTGAAATTTTAATAGGTGATAGTGTTCGCTCCAAACGGTGTGTGCAAGCTTTAAATTTATAACCCTAGACTTAAGCTTAAAACAAGGATGCGAACCCGCAGTGTACGGGTCAATCGTAGTAAAAGCAAGAAAATTCCAGGGGTCGATCACAGGGACTCGGTGAAACAAAGTCAATACGGTGTGCTTATGTCAATACTAACCACAAGAGCGATTAACACAATCAAAGATGAATAAGAAGTCAATAAAGCAAACATGCAATTCTAGGGATTAAAGCATCTAGTTGTGGTTCCAACTCAAGATCTATAGATAAGCGGACAAAGCTGAGATTTTTGCGTGGGGAAGGTGTTTCTAAAGTGGAGTAGATCACCGGGTAAGTCTCACTACACACTAATCCTAAACCGTAACTCCTATTACCGGGTAAGTCTCAAGGAATGAAGATAAAGAACTATTACCTCAAACTAACACACCATCTAAGGGAATAGAATCAACCTTTACCGGGTAAGTCTCAGGTTAACTCACGAAGATGGGATGGAAGCACACTCAAACCCCAATAAAGGATAAACCTTTATTACCTACACTTATGATCGTTGGTACACAAACTAAGGAATTACCGGGTAAGTCTCATCCTAAGCTTGCTTTGGACCAGGAAAGGTGTAATAAGAATAGGATTTGGCAAACTCTAACACTTAACTCTCAGTTTAGGATCAGATAAGTCACCTCGGTCAGCCAGTTTCCACCCCGGCCGAGGTGTTCATCGACTGAACGAGATGCTTAGGGTTAAGGTTAAAGACTCGAACTTTCAGGATCCTACTGGAATCTAAGACTATTCTATCATCGTTTTTCCCACAACCTTCAGCCAATCACCCTAGAATCACACAAGGAAATTAGCCACTCATCATCATAATAAAAGTATTAAAATATATGGGAAGAAGGTGAATATTTGAACAAAGAAGAATTTAATGAAAAGGCTTCAATAACTGAATCAAATATCACAACAAAGCGTTCCTTGGATAGCATTCCAAAAAGACAAGACAACAATTGAGGGAATTGAAGACAATCTTACAAAACCCTTCAAATAAGCTATAAAAGCTATGAACTTCAATCTTCCTTCAACCTTCAAAAAGGTTCTTCGAATCTCTCCCAACTTGGAGTAGGCTGCTGCTGCTGCTATAAACCCTGATGGACGGTATAGCGTGATGTCCAGCTCTAAGCGGATGCCGGAATTATGGGAAATCCGACCCTTTTTATAGGAAAATAACCCTCCAAAGATAATAAATCTTAGAAAGATATTCTCCCATAAATATAGGTAAAATATATGATCTTCTTCCTTCCAGGAGCCAAGCCCAAAAATATAAGATCACCTTCCAAAGATAAAAGATCTCAGCCAAGAATAAAATATTCTCGCCGCGTCCTAGGTGTTCGCCTCGGTCGAGTCGGCGTCTCTGGATCACCTCGGTCGAGGTGAATCTGTGGTCAACCGAGGTGACTCACAACTGAATGTGAAATCTCTCAAAACTGGTCCAAAGTAAATCTTTAATCCATGGCTATGCTCCCTGGATGTAGCTCCAAATGACTAATGACTCCTTTTGCTCCTTTTTGATGCAAAACGTACCAAATTACCTGCAATTACAACGAAACTAGGTGTAGACCTCGATTCTCGCAAAGGTAGATGAAATGGTAGTAAAATCACATAATGTACATACAAACATGCAGATTATGAAAGATAAAACGTCCAAACAAGCCCCAAAATATAGACTATAATTCATGCTATCAAAATACCCCATACTTAGCCCTTGCTTGTCCCCAAGCAAGTTCCGCATATAGAAGACAAGATAGAATGGATTATAAGTCAAGAAAATCAATGAAAAAGTCTTTCAAAAACATTTTATGGTGTGCAATTATCATAGATCACTCTAAGAGAGTACTTCCTGGAATTTAAAAACTCAATATGCTCAAAACATTTTATAAATATAGGAAAGTTGTTCATCTTTGCATAAAATCATAGAATGCATAATAATTCATAATTATCAAAATTAATCATGTATAATCCAGTTTAAACCACTAAGTCAATCAACAAGCTCAAGGTCTCAAGGGCTTCCCAAAAGAAAAGGTCAAGAAACGTGTAGGGTAGGGATGTATGTAAGGTAATGTGGTGATAGAATCCGGGAAAAGGATGAACTTCACTTCCACTTTGACTTGCAACATCTTCCACCAATAAGCTTTGCTTATTCCACTTTTTTTTTCTTTTTACTTTACTTTTTGGGATGCATGGACAGAGGTGCACAATAACCGAAGCCTAGGAAATCTGCAATCATCAATTTCTCGAGATGCATCAAACCCTTGATGCACATACCATGACCCGTTAGGAATATCGCTCAATCCGACTTTGGCAAGACACAAACACCCGGCTATGTTAATGGTGCCGAGTTACTCATCTTCATGATTGACTTCCCCAAACCTATTATTACTTTCTAGCACTTTCACTTCCAGCCAACTTCTCAACTTGCTTCACTTGCTTTCACCACTTCGCTTGCTTCCAAATTCCCGGATAGGTAAAGGGAGGCAAAATGTATATGAGGGGCTAAGCATGATCAAGAAGAAGAAGAGAGAAGAATGAATTGCCTTGGTCTTTCCAGGAAGAAAGTGAGAGAACTTATCTTGTGGTGTCAACCTTCAAATTCAACATAATTTAGATAAAAACAAAGTATTAAACATGCCAATAATTTCAAACAAAGCATTTAGCAACTTAAACATATTATAAAACCTTTCAAACACATAAAGAATTTAAAACCAGTCAGTAAACAAGGTCTTCACTGAGGTCATATCCAGATAAGTAACAAAAATTCGTTTTCGAAAACTCTCAGTTAACACACCTCGGTCGAGGTGTTCTTGGTTCAACCGAGGTGAGATGCCTCGTTTGGCCAAGACTGACTCGGTCGAGATCGAAAAATTTCTTTTTTTTTTTCTAAAACCATTTTTTTTTTTCAGTTTCGACGTTTTTCTCAATCAAATAACCTGTAGACAAGCCCCAAAATATCAGATAATCATATAAAGGCAATGAAGCATAAATACGAAAATATCCGATAAATAAAATACATCAAAGGTGTCAAATACATCACGTAGTCACGTAGTCAAATAACAAACACCCCATACTTGAGACACATTGTCCCAGTGGGTACAATAAAAGTCTAAACAAGAGAGAACTCACCGGATAAAAGCCGAACTGCATAAAAATATAATAATAAAATCCTGCAGCTCCTCAGTAGTCTCGATCCGGTGGTGGTGGTGGTATGTAGGGATACTGAGTAGGATCGTAAGGATGGCCCATGATGCGCTCGAACTGCAGCTGAGCCATGATGTGCTGATGATGCTGCCGCTCCTGCATCTCGCGGATATCCAGCGAAAGTGCAGCATATGTGTCGATAACCTGATCCGTCAGGTCATCAATCCGTCGGTGAGCAGCTCTATCCCTCACTCCATGCCTCCTGCGTCTAGCAGGTCTGACTGGAGAAGTCTCAGCTGGCGCCGGCTCAGTGTCCTCCTCTTCGTCCAGATCTATAATAGGTGGCGCGCTCGTCCCAGCTGTATCTGTCCCTGTGTCCATCGGGACGCCACCTCCTCTCTCATCTACTGTATCCTCATCGTCGTAGTCGTCCTCAGCCTCCTCCTCCTCATCTGCAGCAGGGGCAGCTGCTCCCTCTCTGTAATCCTCCATAAGTGGACCCCAAGCGGTCTGCCAAAAATGTGGATCAAAGACAGAGAACTGTGCAGACGATCTGATGCCCTGAGGTGCAGTCAGCTCCCATGGCATAGCGACGTAAGGTGTAGTCAAACCACGGGGAACTAGAATCCTCCGTGTGATCATCTCCTGAAGTCCGAGCGGCTTGGCAGCCGCCACCATAGTACACCTACTCAGATCCATATCCTGATAAGTAGCGATATGGGTCACTATCCCTCCACAACATATATCTCCCTTCCCTTTAGCCTTGATCCTGTGCAGATCCTCTGCCAGCATCAATCCAAAGTCAGGGTATCCACCTATGACCATGCAGTACAAAGCAAAGAGCTCCCCCTGTCGGACCTTCTGGGGCGTCTCAGTACGCGCCAGAAGCGTCTCGCTGAAGATCCTGTGAGCTAATCGAAAAGCAAGGTGGAAGATAAGCTTCTCCCTGGAATCACCAGGGCGCCACCTATCTGCATGCTCTGTAATGTGGGCGATCTGACCCCAGAACTCTCTAGCTACAGCTCGGGTCGGGAAGTCTACAGCAGTGGGGGCAGGGAAGCCAAAAATATCTCTCCAGTGGTCTAGAGGTACTAAATAGTTCCGGTTCATCAACCGGTACTTCACAACTCTCTCTGTGGGGAGGTAAGTGAAGGAGCTGACAAACTCGAGGGTCGGCTCTAAGTAAGCTGGGGCTCGGATCTCAATAAACTGATCCAGCCCGACGGTGGTGATCATCCTCCTAAGATCTCCATCAACGTGGAGACAGTCAAAGGCAGAAATGTCCAGGAATCTAGGTGCGATCACTGGACGGCTAGCAATGCGCTCGTAATCTACAAGGTGTCTCTCGTGGATCACCGGTATAGAAGGTCGGGATGAGGAAGAAGAAGGGGAAGGAGAGGATCTATCTCTAAGGGCTAACAATCTGTCAGAACTCATCTTCAATCAATACTGTCAGACTACCTCGGTCGACTGACAAACTCCAAGAATCACCTCGACCGAGGTGCAGGTCGACTGGACCGAGGCGAAGACAGTCGCGATTCCACTCTCAGAAATTCAGTTCTTTTCCCCCTAAAATCACTACAGATGCTTCCTAAGGGGTACTTAAGCTTTTCCTCAACAGATTCAAGGGCAACCAAAGCCCAAATTGCAGTAAACGAGCGAGTTAGGGTTTCGGTCGTCTTTACCTCGTTCCGGCCGATGCACTCGATTTTCTTGCAGATTTGTTGTTGCAATCGACTCCTCTACCCTTCAAACTCGGTTTGGAAGCAGAAAATGTCGAAAACAAGCAAGATCTGAGATGAGCGAGGTGCGTCTGTTCGCCGCGGTCGAGGAGGATAAAAAGTTGAAAAGTAAATTTTTTTTCCTTTTTATACTGATACTGGATCTGCTGTCACCTCGGTCGAGATGGTCTCGACTGGACCGAGGTGGTACGGACCGAGGCGGTTCTGCAAAAACCCTAGTCGCCTCGGTTGCTCAAGAATCAACTCGGTCGAGGTGCTCTGACAGTAACCGAGGTGCTTCTGTCTTCTCAGAATCTCGAACTTTTGTCCTTCCAGTTGTGCTCCTTCCTTAGATGTTCCCTATTGTCTATCCAGAACGCCAAAAACAAAGCAAAGCAAAGAAAAAACAAGAACTATCTAATCTAGACTAGAAAACGGGAAAAGAAAGCAATACCTTGGGTTGCCTCCCAAGAAGCGCTTGATTTAAGGTCGCTAGCTGGACCATGATGCGTCTCAAAGGAGGTATATCGGTGCAACCTCCTCAACCGGCGTTTCCGGTTGGTACTTCTTAAGTCTATGACCGTTGACCTTGAAGCTTCCGCTAGTTTCGCCCCATATCTCAACTGCACCATGAGGGAAAACATGTTTCACAACATAAGGTCCGGTCCATCTAGATTTCAACTTACCTGGAAAAAGGCGGAGGCGGGAGTTGAAGAGTAGAACTAAGTCTCCTTCGTTAAGCTCCTTTGGAATGATACGCTTGTCATGCCATCTCTTCGTCCTTTCCTTGTAGATTTTGGCATTCTCATAGGCGTTCAACCGCATCTCTTCCAGCTCGTTAAGTTCCAATAGTCGCTTCTCACCAGCCTCCTTGATGTCGAAATTCAACCATTTGATCGCCCAATACGCCTTGTGTTCCAATTCGACGGGCAAATGGCAAGACTTCCCATATACTAAATTATAAGGAGTGGTACCGATGGGAGTCTTGAATGCGGTCCTGTACGCCTAAAGAGCATCGTCCAACTTCATGGACCAATCCTTCCTCGTTCTAGAGACGGTCTTCTCCAAAATTGCCTTGATTTCTCTATTCGAGATTTCGACTTGTCCACTAGTTTGAGGGTGATAAGCGGATGATACCTTGTGGGTGACCCCATACTTCGATAGAAGTGCTTTGAATTTCCGGTTGATGAAATGCGTTCCTCCATCGCTAATGATGATGCGTGGAGTTCCAAACCGTGGAAAGATAGTTCTATTCAAGAACTTCACAACCACTTTGGCGTCGTTAGTGGGAGAAGCAATGGCTTCAACCCATCTAGAGACGTAATCAACTGCAAGGAGAATGTAGAGGTTTCCTCCGGATGATGGGAAAGGTCCCATGATGTCAATCCCCCATACATCAAAGATTTCCACTTCTTGGATGTTATTAAGCGGCATCTCGTTCCTCCTTGATAAGTTCCCTGTTCTTTGGCATGCATCACAAGAGACAACAAAAGATTGCACATCCTTAAATAATGTAGGCCAAAAGAAACCGGAACGCAATACCTTAGCGCATGTTTTATCGGTGCTAGCATGCCCCCCACAAGGAAGTGAATGACAATGCCTTATGACGCTATTAACTTCATCCTCCGGAATGCACCTTCGAAGCATCCCATCCGGTCCGCGCTTGAATAGCAGCGGCTCGTCCCAGTAGTAATGTCGTACTTCCTTGAAGAATCTTTTCTTTTGAGAGTACGTCAATCCGGGCGGTATCTCCTGGCAAACAAGATAATTCACAATATCAGCGTACCAAGGACCTTTATTATCAGAAAGTTGGTGGATGGAATGTTCCACCAACAGTGGGTGAATGTCAGAGAAGGGAGTAAGAAAATTGTTGTTCTCAGCAATCTCAGTTGACATCGTCTCGCCGTCGACCTCGGTCGAGGTGCATAGGCGTTGACCGAGATGTTCTTCAGTCGCCTCGCTCTGTCCAGAAAGTGCCTCGGTTGAGGTACTACTACTGGGTCCGAGGCTGGAGATCTTCGCCTCTTGGATCAGCTTCTCAGTTTTAGCTCCTGGATCTTCTTCCAGTGCTTTTAAGCTCCGTATATCTGCATCACAAGAAGCATCTATACCTTCCTCCATTAAACTGAAACTTATAACTCTTTCGAGTGGATCGTTAATAAGGATAGAGCTCACCAATTCTCTTGATTCTTCTTCATCGTAGATGTTGAAGATATCATCAGTTAGTTGCTCCCCCTTCATGGCTGCAAGTAGTGCAAACTCCACCTCATTGCCACCAACGTTGAATTTCAACTTGGCGTTCTTGCAATCCACGTTGCAACCCGAAGTTGCTAGAAATGGCCTCCCGAGAATAATAGGAACAGGATAATCTGCGGGAATGTCAAGTACGACAAAATCTATGGGTATATAGAAGTTACCTAACTTGACCGGAACGTCCTCCAAGATGCCCACGGGATGGGTAATAGAGCGATCCGCCATGTAGAGTCGAATCTTGACCGGCTTGGGCTCTCCAAGACCGATCTTCGTGCATAGCTCCAGCAGGATGATGCTCACGCTGGCTCCTAGATCACAAAGGGCTTCACAAGTGACATCCCCAACTTGAATGGGAATGCAAAATGAGCCGGGATCTCTCAACTTAGGTGGCATCTTTTCCTTCATGATCTTGATAAGTTCCGAAGATTTAGATGTCATCCTAAGTTCACCAACATCCTCCAGCTTCCTCTTCCTTGATAAGATTTCTTTTAAGAACTTCCCATAGGCGGGCATACCTAAAATAGCATCAAGGAAAGGAATATTAATATGTAGCTTATTCATCAAGTCAAGAAACTTACCAAAGTGCTTGTCAAGATGTGCTCTGGCTCTGGACTGAGGGAATGGAAGTGGTGGCTTATATGCAGGGGGTGGAACATAAGTTTATGTCGTTCCTCCTGCTTTCTGTTGCTCCGCCTCGGTTGGCATCTCGGTCGAGGTGTTCTTCGACTGGATCTGGACCGAGATGGTCTGCGTCGAGCGAGGTACTGGATCTGCAGTTTTGAGTCCACTCCTCGTCGTTATGGCCATGCACTGGCCCTTAGGGTTAGCTTCCGTCTTTGCTGGAAGTTTCCCTGGATCTCTTGGCGCTTCATTCGCCCTATTAGCAAGTTGTTGTTCGAAGGACTTTTGGGCCCTCGAAAATGAAGTCATAGAATTCTCCATAGCGCTAAGCTTGATCAAGATTGCCTCCAGAACTGCGTCTTTCTTTTCTGGCTGAGACGAACTTGATCCTTGCCCTTGGCTTTTCAATGGAGTAGAAGAAGAAGAAGAAGGGGGAGAGAGGAAAGGGTTAGAGGAATCATTAGAATTTGAGTTTGAATGATTGTTACCGTGATTTTGGTTATTCGCCCTCCAGTTGTTGCTATTGGATCCTCTATTGTTGTTGTTGTAGTTGTTGTTTCGGGAACCGTTGTTGTTGTTGTTACGGTACCCGTTATTGTTGTTGTTCCTTTGCCCTTGCTCTTCCTTCTTAGTTTGAGCCATCAAGAGCTCCTTTAATTGCTTCACGTCGTTCTTCAATGACGTGAGTTGATTGTTGTTGGATTGAGTCTCTTGAAAGTTGACTCTTTTAACTCCACCTTCAGCTCCTTGGTGGGTATATTTCTCCATGTGCAAGGCTTTCTTTTCAATGAAGTCCCAAGCCTCATCAATCGCCATGTCCATGAAGGTACCGGCGGAGAGTAGTTGGAGATTGAACTGGGTGCTTCCGTCCAGCCCTTTGAAGTAGATCTCCAACAACTCGATCTTTGGAATCCCATGATGTGGGCAATCCAAAAGGATATCCTTGAACCGCTCCCAAGACTTGGACAAGCTCTCCTTGTCCTTCATGATGAAAGCATTGATCTTCCCTCTCATTTCGGCGGTCTTTGAGGGGGGAAAGAATTTGGTTAAGAATTCCGTGGTCATCTCCTCCCATGTGCTGATTTTTCCTGGAGGAAGAGATTGATACCAAGTAAGAGCTCTATCTTTTAAAGAAAAGTAAAAAGGTCTTAGCTTGTAGTTGTTATTCTCAATTCTGGGAGGTCGCAAGGTTTCCATCAAGATCTCGTAGTTTTGAAGATGTTGATGCGGCGACTCTTTCTATAGCCCTCCGAATTGGCATTGGCGGATCATGGCTAAAACTTGCGGTCGAAGTTCGTAGTCATGATCTGCTGGATCTCCTAGGTTCACTCCTGGACGCCTTAGTTGTTGATTAGGGTCCATCCTTTGACCTAGGGTTTGTGGAATTCCTGCAAGAAGAACATCTCGGACTGGCATCCGAGGTGGAAGTACATCGGCCGGGGCATCTGTACTGGAATCTGCCTCGGTCGAGGGTCAACAGAAGGATATTCCCTCGGTCGAAGTAGAATCTGGTTCCGAATGACAGCAATCTCAGCTTCGATTGCTGCAGTCCTGGTGCGATTCTCCTCTTTCTCTTGCATGAGTTCTTCCTTGCTGAGGCGCAGCAGCTCTTGCGTCTCTCTCAATTGGGCCGCAAGATCGCGATCGTCTTGTTGGGCCATCTTTGCTTCTCTTAAGCGTCGCTTGTATGTCTTTTCTGGTTCGGGATCGTAAGGAACGATTTCCTTCCCAGTGCGGGTTCTTCGCATGTACCTAAGAAAGAACCTGCAAAAGTCACTCAAGTAGAGTGGTTAGACAAAACGGGGCAAATGCCCCAAGAGTAAACCGTACCGGCTCGGTCTAGACCAAGTCCCCGGCAACGGCGCCAAAAACTTGTTCGCTCCAAACGGTGTGTGCAAGCTTTAAATTTATAACCCTAGACTTAAGCTTAAAACAAGGATGCGAACCCGCAGTGTACGGGTCAATCGTAGTAAAAGCAAGAAAATTCCAGGGGTCGATCACAGGGACTCGGTGAAACAAAGTCAATACGGTATGCTTATGTCAATACTAACCACAAGAGCGATTAACACAATCAAAGATGAATAAGAAGTCAATAAAGCAATCATGCAATTCTAGGGATTAAAGCATCTAGTTGTGGTTCCAACTCAAGATCTATAGATAAGCGGACAAAGCTGAGATTTTTGCGTGGGGAAGGTGTTTCTAAAGTGGAGTAGATCACCGGGTAAGTCTCACTACACACTAATCCTGAACCGTAACTCCTATTACCGGGTAAGTCTCAAGGAATGAAGATAAAGAACTATTACCTCAAACTAACACACCATCTAAGGGAATAGAATCAACCTTTACCGGGTAAGTCTCAGGTTAACTCACGAAGATGGGATGGAAGCACACTCAAACCCCAATAAAGGATAAACCTTTATTACCTACACTTATGATCGTTGGTACACAAACTAAGGAATTACCGGGTAAGTCTCATCCTAAGCTTGCTTTGGACCAGGAAAGGTGTAATAAGAATAGGATTTGGCAAACTCTAACACTTAACTCTCAGTTTAGGATCAGATAAGTCACCTCGGTCAGCCAGTTTCCACCCCGGCCGAGGTGTTCATCGACTGAACGAGATGCTTAGGGTTAACGTTAAAGACTCGAACTTTCAGGATCCTACTGGAATCTAAGACTATTATATCATCGTTTTTCCCACAACCTTCAGCCAATCACCCTAGAATCACACAAGGAAATTAGCCACTCATCATCATAATGAAAGTATTAAAATATATGGGAAGAAGGTGAATATTTGAACAAAGAAGAATTTAATGAAAAGACTTCAATAACTGAATCAAATATCACAACAAAGCGTTCCTTGGATAGCAATCCAAAAAGACAAGACAACAATTGAGGGAATTGAAGACAATCTTACAAAACCCTTCAAATAAGCTATAAAAGCTATGAACTTCAATCTTCCTTCAACCTTCAAAAAGGTTCTTCGAATCTCTCCCAACTTGGAGTAGGCTGCTGCTGCTGCTATAAACCCTGATCGACGGTATAGCGTGATGTCCAGCTCTAAGCGGATGCCGGAATTATGGGAAATCCGACCCTTTTTATAGGAAAATAACCCTCCAAAGATAATAAATCTTAGAAAGATATTCTCCCATAAATATAGGTAAAATATATGATCTTCTTCCTTCCAGGAGCCAAGCCCAAAAATATAAGATCACCTTCCAAAGATAAAAGATCTCATCCAAGAATAAAATATTCTCGCCGCGTCCTAGGTGTTCGCCTCGGTCGAGTCGGCGTCTCTGGATCACCTCGGTCGAGGTGAATCTGTGGTCAACCGAGGTGACTCACAACTGAATGTGAAATCTCTCAAAACTGGTCCAAAGTAAATCTTTAATCCATGGCTATGCTCCCTGGATGTAGCTCCAAATGACTAATGACTCCTTTTGCTCCTTTTTGATGCAAAACGTACCAAATTACCTGCAATTACAACGAAACTAGGTGTAGACCTCGATTCTCGCAAAGGTAGATGAAATGGTAGTAAAATCACATAATGTACATACAAACATGCAGATTATGAAAGATAAAACGTCCAAACAAGCCCCAAAATATAGACTATAATTCATGCTATCAGATAGTTAGATGTATGTAGTTTACTATATTAAAATTTGAGAAGAAATGAACGGTCGGATTAGAAGTTATAAGCTTCCGAAGTTGGGTAGTTAAGCAGTTTTTGTAAACTTTGGATTTTTGGTTAAGTATAGAAATTGTAAGTGTAGTAGTCAACTTTGAGAATTTTTATAAAAATGATGGATGAACAGTTTTGAGAAATTCTTGCTCCTAAGGGTAGATGGAACATTATAGATGATCTAGAGAATTATTTCGGAATTTTTATAAGCTTCTACAAATTTTATATTTGAAACCGAAGTTAGACCTTTACGATCTTTCGGAAAATAGGAAAATAGGAAAAGTGCCAGTTTGTAACCAAACTAAACTTTAGGAGTTAGAATATGACTTTAGAGTCTCAAATAGGAGTTTAGACATGAATTTCGAAAAATTTGGAAGTTTCGGGACTAAGGGTAAAATGGTCATTTTACCATAAATTAGTACTGTAATTAGTTATGTCATATTACGATCTTCTATCTTAGAAGTCTTATACTTCTAATTACGTTGGAGTGTGCTAATGCACTTATCTCCTTTGGCAGGCAACTGAGTTGCTACAGTTTACAGCGCGAGTTTGGTTTACAAAGAGTCGAGATTTATAACAGGTAAGTCCTTTGGGCTTACTTAGCTGACTTCTGACTATGAGCATGAATGATGATAGTGGTGTGTGATTGAGATGTTTAGTGTTATAGGTTGTGATAGATATTTACCGACCTATACTTGGCCTAAGAGTAACGGGCGGTGGCATTCTACTCAGTTAGCTTGCGGGCGCTGGGGGTTTCTTTAGGGACTAGTCCATACTCGGTTTGTAGTGATGCTACCGGCGGAGGTCAGCTAGACCTACACCCAGTTAGATAAGGAACGGAGGAGAGAACTGTTAAGAGTTCTCGTGCCACAACTGTAAAATGGAATAAGATGAATCACCTAAATAATAGATAATAAACGGTTGGGTGCCAGCATGATGTTTGTTTATATTTTTCCTGCGTGTGTTTGTGCTGTTGTTATTCTACTTATATTTGGATAGTTAGCTAACAGTTGTTATGTTGTGTAGACGTACCACAGGTTAGAGCAGATGCCGAGTGATCCGGATGTCAGTGGTCAGCCGGGGTGTCGTACTTTTAGGACGTGTTGCAGTTTCTTTATTTGTGGGATTTCCAGTTGGACCTTGGTTCTTTTCTTTCTATCCGTACTTTGTCATCTTATGTTTCCGGTTGTTGGTTGTTCTGGTCCCTTTCATACATTGTTAAGACTTAATTTATGATTTCCGGTTTTTCCTTATTTGTGCCTTGTTGTAAGATCTTGTTAAGTTGTTGTCAAACTAAGGTCGGGACCCACTATGCGGTCCTAACCAGTAACTCCCCAAGTTGTAAAATTTGGGGTGTTACAACATGGTATCACAGCTCTAGGTTGGCAACAATGGCACTTGAAATCTTCTAAAAGGTCATATAAGTAAATAAACAGAACCCGAAAGGGGTCTGAGTTTCAAAAAGGAACATTGGTTTTTAAATGCATGCGTAGTCGGGTTGGGATAGAAAGTACGGATGACCACCACTACCTCCGCGGATCTCGGTATTTTTAGTATTATTATTATAGACTTTTACTGCTTACGATAGATTAGTTAGACTATAACTGTAGTTGTTACTGTTCGTGCAGATGGCACGTACTAGAGCTACACCAACGACTGGCCGAGGTAGGGGTCGTCCCCCCCCCCTTCCCCCAATTAGACAGGATCGAGCTGATAGCACCCCTGCTGTTAGAGGGCGTGGTCGTGGGGGTAGACCTTCACTAGGGAGAGGTCGAGGACGAGTTCCTCGAGAGGATCCACCTGCAGCAACCATACCAGAAGCTATTGTGGAAGAGGTAGCTGAGAGTGTAGGCCCCGAGGTCAGGCATGAGACCGCCGCTAGGTCTGGAGCGCAGGGAGCACGTTCGACTGAGTCAGGACGTGTTTTTATTGGAGCATCTGAGTATTGAGAGTACAGAGCATACGTCGAGCGTATGGAGGAGGCTGCCAGAGTTAAGAGGCTTACCCAGGTACCACCGGTGGTACCGGCTAGGTCAGCTCAGGTGACACAGGAAGTGTCTCAGGTGTCAGCTTTACCTGAGAGGAGAGCTAATGCTGATAGAGCGCCTGCTGGGTCTAGAGCACCATGACCGGATGAGTGGTTGAAGGCTTTCAACTCTCAGAAGGTTCCCTCATTCAGTGGAGAAATAGGGCTAGAGGTGGAGCACTGGATAGGGAAGATAGAGACTGCTTTAGAGGCGATACGTTGCCCCGAGGATCGACAGGTGGATTTGGTGCAGACCTGTTTCACAGATGATGCTCATTCATGGTGGCGTACCATTCGTAGCCGAGTCACCAGTTGGGAGCAGATGAGGAACATTGTTAGGGACAGAACTGTCTTGTCTCGCTGAGGAGGGAGAGATTCTAGGATTTCATTGAGGCGGGATTTGAGGACATCCCGATTGCTGCTGCCATAAAGAAGTTTCAGAAGGAGTTGACCCTACTGGGACCAGCTGCACCTCCAGAAGAGCAGCATGTTTACCTTTTCTCCAGGAGATTGAGAGAGAGTACCCGATCATATGTGGCAGGATTCCGCTGTGAGACTTTGTCTGACTATCAGGATAGGGCCTCTGCTTATGAGAGAGATAGGCCAGCTTTGAGGAAAGCAGTTCAGTCTAGTGGGCCGGATAAGCGGCAGAGGACAGGACATGCTGGTAGCAGTGCAGTAGTAGCAGGTTATGGTCGAGGACAAACTCAGGGGAGGTCCAGCTACCACTCTACAGTTCAGACTTCCGGTAGAGATCGACAGTTCTTTAACTGTGGTAGCCGCGATCACATTAAGACAGATTGCCAAAGACCACCTATCACTTGCTTCACTTGTGGGAAGCCGGGACACAGAGCTACTTTCTGCCGTCAGGGTAGGGCCCCTTCACAGCAGGGATCTTCTCCTGCAGGTGCTGAGAAGAGTGGACAGAGACCTCCTCAGTACCGAGCACCGGGTCAACAACAACAACAATACCGAGCTCCAGGACATCCTGCTTCATACAGTACGGCACAGGGATCAGGTCGTGGCAGGGGACGTGGTAGTACCACTGACACCAGAGCAGGACCATCGAGAGTGTTCGAGCTGAGGAGCACCGAGTAGCCTAGATTACCTGCGACCACAGGATTTGGTTGTCCTTAGCTACAGTAGAGGGTGTACCTTTTGTGGTTGGGTTACCAAATGGGGGTAAGGTTAGAGGATCCCGAGAGATTTATGACTTCCCTATTCATCTGGGAGGCCGGATTTGGTTAGTAAATTTTCTAGTCATGCCCCTAGCACATGAGGACGTGATATTGGGGATAGATTGGATGACTAGACATGGAGCAGTCTTAGATATTGGTAGGAGAACTGTGACTGTCGCCACTGAGGAGGGTGACAGAGTGATATTCCGAGGTTGGGACCTCGGAAAGTCCGGCACAGTTATCAGCGCAGTGAGAGCAGCCAGATTGATAGCACAGGGTTGCGAGGCCTTCTGGTGTTATGCCATGAAGGAGCGCAAGAGCCTGACAATAGAGGAGATACCAGTTGCATGCGAGTTTGTAGAGGTATTCAGTGACGACTTACCAGGGCTACCTCCATAGAGGAGTGTTGATTTTAGCATTGAGTTAGAGCCGGGCACGAGACCAATCTCGAAGGCCCCGTACCGCATGGCACCGATAGAGCTGCTTGAGCTGAAAAAGCAGTTGGAGGAGTTAGTAGAGAAGGGCTTCATACGCCCTAGTGTTTCTCCCTGGGGCGCACCAGTATTATTTGTGAGGAAGAAGGATGGATCGATGAGACTGTGTATTGATTACCGGGAGTTGAACAAGGTCACCATCAAGAATAAGTATCCACTGCCTCGCATAGATGATCTGCTGGACCAGCTGCATGGAGCGTCAGTGTTCTCGAGGATAGACTTGAGATCGGGTTATCACCAGCTGAGAGTGACAGACCAGGACATACCTAAGACGGCATTTCGGACTAGGTATGGCCACTATGAGTTTGTAGTGATGCCATTCGGGCTGACTAATGCGCCAGCAGTATTTATGGAGTTGATGAATGGGATTTTCATCGACTTCTTAGACCAGTTTGTAGTAGTCTTCATTGACGACATTCTAGTTTACTCTAGAAGTCGAGAGGAGCATGCCGGACACTTGAGGACAGTATTACAGATTCTATAAGATAGCCAGCTATATGCTAAGCTATCCAAGTGCGAGTTCTGGATGTCAGAGGTGGCTTTCCTAGGCCATGTAGTGACTGTTGAGGGGATTAAGGTCGACCCGGCGAAGATTGATTCGGTGTCTTCTTGGCAACCTCCGAAGAATGTTAAGGAGGTTCACAGCTTTCTTGGATTGGCAGGTTATTACCGCCGGTTTGTGGAAGGGTTTTTCTTGATTGCCCGACCACTTACTTGTCTCCTGAGGAAGACTACTCGGTTCGTTTGGTCTGAGCCGTGTAAGCAGAGTTTTGAGGAGCTGAAGAGGAGATTGACGTTTGCTCCGATTTTAGCACATCCTGAGGGTACAGAGGACTTTGTAGTGTACAGTGACGCATCCAAGCTGGGCTTGGGGTGTGTCTTGATGCAGAGGGGTAAGGTCATAGCGTATACGTCTCGACAACTGAAGACGTATGAGGAGAACTACCCCACCCATGACCTGGAGTTGGCTGCAGTAGTACATGCCCTTAAGATTTGGCGTCATTCTCTATATGGGGCGACCTGCCAGATCTTCACAGACATAAGAGTCTGAAGTACATATTCACTCAGCGAGAGTTGAATAACCGCCAAAGGCGGTGGCTAGAGTTGATCAAGGATTTCGACCTTGAGATTCTCTACCACCCCGGGAAGGCGAATGTAGTTGCTGACGCTTTGAGTCGGAAGACGCCTCGGGAGAAGGCGATAGCTCGGTTGACAGTACAGCCACAATTACAGAGAGACTTAGCGTGGTTGGAGGTAGAGATCCAGTTCCCCGATACAGCTCATCAGTTAGCCACCTTGGAGTTATTTCTTGATCTGTTGGGAGAGATCCGACAGAAGCAGGAGACCTGTCCGACCTTGACTCGGATCCGAGACCGGATGTCACGAGATGAGGCACCTCAGTTCACTATTGGTGCCGATGGAGTGATGAGACGTCATGACCGTATCTGTGTGCCATCAGACAGTGAGTTGAGACAGAGGATACTAGGTGAGGCTCATGCTACCCCTTACTCCGTACATCCAGGAACGAGTAAGATGTATAAGGACGTGAGACGTTCCTTCTGGTGGGGTGGTTTGAAGCCTGATGTGGCCCGATATGTATCCGAGTGTGCGACCTGTCAACAGGTCAAGATTGAGCATCGTAGGTCCGGAGGAAAGCTCCACCCACTTCCAGTACCACATTGGAAGTGGGAGGATATATCTATGGATTTTGTTACAAGGTTGAGGCTCAGCAGAGGTTTTGATGCCATTTGGGTAGTGGTAGACCGTCTGACGAAGACCGCACGTTTCATTCCGATTAAGGAAACGTGGCCGGTAAGTCGTCTAGCTGAGGAGTTCACCAGACACATTGTGAGACTCCATGGAGTACCGAAGACTATTGTCTCCGACAGGGATGGACGTTTTACCTCGCGATTTTGGCAGCAGGTACATACTGCTCTGGGGACGAGTCTCCACTTTACCACTGCCTATCACCCACAGACAGACGATCAGTCTGAGAGGACCATTCAGACCTTAGAGGACATGTTGCGGGCATGTGTACTAGATTGGGGACAGGTATGGCCAGATCATCTCCCACTAGTAGAGTTTTCATATAATAACAGCTGGCACGCGTCTATTGGGATGGCACCTTATGAGGCTTTGTACGGGCGGAGATGTCGTACACCGTTGTGATGGGATGAGCCTAGCAAGGCTGATGGGGTAGTACCAGACCAGATACAGGATGACATCGCCCGGATTGCCTTAGTCCGGGAGCGGATGTTAGTAGCTCAGAGTCGTCAGAAGTCCTACGCCGACAAAAGGCGTCGACCTTTGGAGTTTAGAGTAGGTGCACAGGTGTGGTTGAGAGTGTCACCTACGAGAGGAGTTAGACGTTTCGGCACTAAGGGGAAGCTGAGCCCCCGATATGTCGGTCCATTTGAGATCTTAGAGAGGATCGGAGAGGTTGCCTACCGATTAGCACTGCCACCGAGATTGGAGGGAGTACATCCAGTTTTTCATGTATCTCAGCTGAGAGAGTACATACCGGATCCTAGACACGTCATCAGTCATGAGGATCTGATAGTCGAGCCAGACTACACTTTTGTGGAGTACCCAGTAGCCATCCTAGAGCGTAGTACTAGGCGTTTGCGTTCTAAGGAGATCCCGATGTTGAGGATCCAGTGGTCTAGACGAGGAGCTGATGAGGCTACCTGGGAGACAGAGGAGAGTATTAGACGTAACTATCCTGAGTTCTTTGCGGAGTTAGCCGCTACCCCAGTACCGACGGGTTAGTACTGAGACGATACTTTATATGAATCTGTGATTATATGTTTAAGTGATTGTTTATATTTATGTGCTTAATAGCGTGAGTAGTTTGCATGCTAGGAAAAAAGTGAAATAAATGGATGTGAGACTAGAATATAACTCTTGAAGGGAAATTGTTTGGGTAGATACCTTATTCTAAGTTTCGGGACGAAACTTATTTTTAAGGGGGTACTGATGTAATATCCGGAATTTTTATTCCGTTTATTTTCCGTAACAAATCGGATTTCGATCAGTTGATCCATATCCGTCTACTTAGTTAGACACATTGTTTCAAAATTTATCATTTTATGTAGCTTCCCTTCACATAAAATGATAGGATCCTTGCTTAAAAAATTTATCATTTTATGTAGCTTCCCTTCACATAAAATGATAGGATCCTTATAACAAATCCTAAACTATAACATGATCCGTATCCGTCTATTCCGTGCACTCGTTAGTCGGGATCTCGTTTCCGGACTGCAGCTAGCACCGGGCTGCTGCCTTACCTTCTTCAGCCAACGCCATCCCAGCCCAACAGCGTGTGCTGCTGCCTTACCTTCTTCAGCAGCGCCAGCCCAGCAGCTTCCAGCAGCCCAGCGTGCCAGTTTCCAGCAGCCCAGCAGCATGCCAGCTTCCAGCAGCCCAGCAGCAGGCCCAACTTCTCAACCCAACGAGTCGCAACCCAGGAAGATCTTGGACGTGCAGATTACGTGTGGCTGCTGAACGTTACTACAATGGTAACTGCCGGATTTCACGCAGAAAAACAGTCCTCCCGATCTCCTTTCCTTCTGCACTTCGAATCTTATTCCCGTCCAGATTCACAAGCACATACCTTCCCTGCCTTCCTTCGTTGATAGACTTTCAGCAGCGTCTTCCTCCCTTCTGAGACTCTATCATCAGGCGAGGATAGCATTGAACAACAGGAGGCCAACCTTCTGCATACAAAGGTCCAGAGTAGCCAAACGAAGGGAGCTCTTCTCGTCGCAGCAACTGGAACGACTTCAACCCGGAGAACACTGTAAAGCGCAGCAAGGTAGGCCTTTTCCATACCTTACGCTTCTACCTTCTGCTAGTGTCACGGCTGAACTCACACTTACCAACCATCCCTTGCAGCCTCGTTAGCGGCCGACACTACCTATTTTGGATCGAACTGCACTCAACCGTGTTCTGTATAGCCCGGTAAAGATCAAGCTACCTCTCCATCCCTTCTGTCACCTCCTTAGTTAAATTTTGCATCTTACACCTTCCTTCTTGTGCTGGACTGTTTCCCCATCGATGCAGTAGTGATATAGGCTGCAGCTTTCACTTGGATCATTGATAAAACGAGATAAGACTCACACCAGTCCGGTAAGAGACCCACTGCCTCTTGCTCCTGTTTATGAGATAGGTGCAACTTATGTATATATACTTTGTAATCTCCATAAGTTTAGAACCTAGAATGGGTGTATTGGATCATATAGATTAGTGTGTTAGGTGGAAGTCAAACTAGAGATCTATAGGAAGGTGGACTGCTGTAAATATGAACAATAGAAATAAGAGTGAAGAACCCTTGTTTTAATCTCAGTTTATAAGTGGGAAATGGGTACTTTTGTAGATCAATGTTAGAGTGTTAGGTTGAAGATCCGCCGTTGAAATTTTAATAGGTGATAGGTAGATGTATGTAGTTTACTATATTACAATTTGAGAAGAAAGGAACGGTCGGATTAGATGTTATAAGCTTCCGAAGTTGGGTAGTTAAGCAGTTTTTGTAAACTTTGGATTTTTGGTTAAGTATAGAAATTGTAAGTGTAGTAGCCAACTTTGAGAATTTTTATAAAAATGATGGATGAACAGTTTTGAGAAATTCTTACTACTAAGGGTAGATGGAAAATCATAGATGATCTAGAGAATTATTTCGGAATTTTTATAAGCTTCTACGAATTTTATATTTGAAACCGAAGTTGGACCTTTGCGATCTTTCGGAAAATAGGAAAATAGGAAAAGTGCCAGTTTGTAACCAAACTAAACTTTAGGAGTTAGAATATGACTGTAGAGTCTCAAATAGGAGTTTAGACATGAATTTCGGAAATTTTGGATGTTTCGGGACTAAGGGTAAAATGGTCATTTTACCATAAATTAGTACTATAACTAGTTATGTCATATTACGATCTTCTATCTTAGAAGTCTTAGACTTATAATTACGCTGGAGTGTGCTAATGCACTTATCTCCTTTGGCAGGCAACTGAGATGCTATAGTTTACAAAGCGAGTTTGGTTTACACAGAGTCGAGATTTATAACAGGTAAGTCCTTTGGGCTTACTTAGCTGACTTCTGAATATGAGCATGAATGATGATAGTGGTGTGTGATTGAGATGTTTAGTGTTATAGGTTGTGATAGATATTTACCGACCTATACTTGGCCTAAGAGTAGCAGGCGGTGGCATTCTGCTTAGTTAGCTTACGGGCGCTGGGGGTTTCTTTAGGGACAAGTCCATACTCGGTTTGTAGTGATGCTACCGGCGGAGGTCAGCTAGACCTACACCCAGTTGGATAAGCAACGGAGGCGAGAACTGTTAAGAGTTCTAGTGCCACAACTGTAAAATTGAATAAGATGAATCACCTAAATAATAGATAATAAACGGTTGGGTGCCAGCATGATGTTTGTTTATATTTTTTCTGCGTGTGTTTGTGCTGTTGTTATTCTACTTATATTTGGATAGTTAGCTAACAGTTGTTACGTTGTGTAGACGTACCACAGGTTAGAGCAGATGCCGAGTGATCCGGATGTTAGTGGTCAGCCGGGGTGTCGTACTTTTAGGACGTGTTGCAGTTTCTTTATTTGTGGGATTTCCAGTTGGACCTTGGTTCTTTTCTTTCTATCCGTACTTTGTCATCTTATGTTTCCAGTTGTTGGTTGTTCTAGTCCCTTTCATACATTGTTAAGACTTAATTTATGATTTCTGGTTTTTCCTTATTCGTGCCTTGTTGTAAGATCTTGTTAAGTTGTTGTCAAACTAAGGTTGGGACCCACTGTGCGGTCCTAACCAGTAACTTCCCAAGTTGTAAAATTTGGGGTGTTATATACATCGTTCCTCAATACTCAATCAAGACCTTGTCTTGGAGAATCACTTGTATCCTTCAAACCCATCGTACATCGAGGCAATTTCAAAATAGTTGCACCAATGAATCTCCTCTTAACTCTCAACAACTCGATTGTCAATTTTCGTCCCACTCAAACTTCTTTGTCTTCCGAAGTAGGTTAGACATAGACGGTGCTTTAGAGAATATCTCCACAAATCCGGTAACGACCGGCATGACCAAGAAAACTTGTAACTTCTTTCACATCATCAGGGGTTGCCATCCTGAGACAACTCATCATAGAACTTCTCTCGATTCTAAGAGTAGACCCAAAATATCTCATCCGGGCATCAATAAGCCCATATGGAATATCTACAACTCTTAGTGACTCTAGTTGGTCCAAAATGTGGTACTTGCAATATCTCAATCTCGAATTCTCAAACGGTGACAATCAACTCTTAAATCAATTTTAAAAGAGACTACCGCCCCTTGCAACCAATCAACTAGATCATCCCTTTGTGTTAAGGGATACCTGTCCATTACCATAATCTTGCTCGACTTGTTACGCTAAGATCGTGTGATGCGCAATTGGGTTTTAAATTTATACTCGTTATATTTCTCCTAACTCTTAGCGAACCCGCAGTGTACGGGACGTTCGTAGTGGGGATAGTATTCCGAGGTCGAACACAAAGACTAAGGTGAAATTGACTCGTTTAGTGATTGAGTTTAGTAAAGACCTAGGTTGGAAGAAAGAAATAAAGAAATAAAAATCTCAAATGTTTTTGGTTGGTTTTGGTGATCGATCAAAGATCACAATACATGCAAGTAATCGATCAATTAAACTATAAATCAACACCTATAAACAACTAAACAAGATATAGATCAAAGAAAGAAAACAAACGGATTCTAGGGATTGGAAATTCCGGTTATGGCATAGGACTCAAGCTATCTATTCATTTTTGGATTGACTATGTTGGGGTTAAGTGTTTTTTAGATTGGGATTAATTACCGGGTAGGTCTCATGATCCACTAGTCCATTCCCTAAGTCTCATTACCGGGTAAGTCTCTAAGAACTTAAGGGATGGAATTCTACTCGAACCGGATTGCTAACTTAAGATCCAACCTATCCTTACCGGGTAAGTCTCGGAAGGGCTAGTTTTAAGCTACCATCCAGCACACTAAATCCAATGGCGGCTTATTAGGCTCACCACTACCTAAGGTTAGTTATCTTTGGAACTTAAGAGTAAGAATTACCGGGTAAGTCTCTCCTAACACTTAGTTGCTAACACTAGGTCACCCTAGGATAGTTTTAACTCAACAAACACTTAGGATTTCAACATTCTAACAGTCTAAGATTAGATCCATCGAACCAGGAAAATCACGGTTTGTTCTACCTAAACCACGGCCGTGGTCTGGCAAGAACTGGCCGTGATTCCTAACAGAGGATACGTTCATACAAACAAGTCATCCAAAGATAAATCTAAGTCCGTCCTATCATAGCCCTAGCCATAACCATCCTTTCCTTACCCTAGAGCCACATCAATTTAGCCTACAACGTTCATAATAGAAATCAAAACAAACAAACATAAAATCATAACATCCATTGCAAGATAATGAGGGAAAAGAGATGCACAAGTGAACCTTAAAACAAACCAAACTGAAAATAGGATTAGAACAACTTACAACCCTTCCAAAGAAGGTTCAAAGGTTTACAAAACTCTAGAAATAGAATCCGGAAATCTTCACTACAAAAACTAGCAAGAATGGCAATGGTGTGTGTGCTCTTCTTCTTCTCCTTCAATGGAAATCTTCTTCTTCTCCTTGACACTTTCCTTCCTCGAAAAACTTCTTGTTGAGAGAATATATTTTTTAGAGAGGAATGGATAATGGATGAGCTGCTCCAAACTACTCCCAGCTGCCATTCACAACCCATGAAGGACCACTTTTATAACAAACTTGCATGAGTTGGCCATGAGAGTCGTGGCACAGCTGTCACAAAAATCTGGAAAAAACCACGGTTGATTCCACGGCCGTGATCTGTCAGAGAACCGTGATTCTGTGCAGAAACTTTGCCTTGGATCATTAAGCAGTGATTTGGTGCATGACTAGTGTTGGCAAGGTTCCATGAGTCCTCCTTAGCGTATAGCTTGTGTCCTAATGAGTCCGAGGGTGTGTCGTCTAGATGAACGATCTTCAAACGCATCGTTTTAGCTCCTAAATTTCCCGAATTACCTACAAAACACGCACAAGTCCGTGTAGACATCTATCTCGACAAAATACATGAATTGAGTGCAAAATGTCTCGAACCAATGCTAAACCATACGTGAATGAGCGAGAATTCTATCTAAATGATTACCTAAAACTAACCCATAAATCGTGTTATCAAAATACCCCATACTTAAGGTTTGCTCGTCCCCGAGCAAATTCCCAACTATAGATTTAGAGATGACATGATTTATGTATGCAGAAAAACGGCAAAAATCTTTTGGGTTTGTGCTTCTACTATTGGATCACCTTCAAAGTCATGTTTCATGGCTAAGGACAAGCAATCATGCATCAAACAAATGAAAGCATGGAAAGACAATTGTACTTAACTCAAAAGTATGCATGAAATGTAAAGATGAAGAAGTCAAGAAGATCAAGAGTACATCCAATCTAAACTACTAAGTCTTACAAACATGCAAATAGGTCATATGGTCTTGTGAGATAAAAGGGCCATGAAATGTAGTGATTGGGTGGGGATTTCTACGTTATGTGATGCTAATCCGGGAACGGAACTAACTTCACATCCTTGTCCTCGATCAACTTCCCCCAAGTGTATATTTTCCTCTATCTTTTCTTTCTTTTCTTTTTCTTTGACTTATTTTTTAGACAATGGCATTGGTGTACAAGAGCCGAAACCTTGGTGATTAGCCATCCTCGGGTTTTTTCTTAGTTTTCGAGGTGCAATCCACACCGGGCACACATACCAAAGCTCGTTAGGACTATTAGTTCATTTGACTTTGGCAAGCCACCAACACCCGATTATGTGAAGTTAACCGAGTTACTTGTCATTTAAACCAATGTCCCCAAACTTATATTTTGGCTACACTTTCACAACAAATTCAGCATTTTATGCATGATATTCTTTTCATCAACAACTTCACCCCACACTTGCTTTTTGCACACATCAACACACTAGCATGCTCCTATTCCCGGATGGGTTAAAAGAGGTCAAATTTTTCTCAATTGAGGTGCTCAAGCAATCATGATTAAGATGAGAAGTAGGGAAAGATTGAATTGCCTGATTCATTCCTAGATGGTATGCAAGAACTATCATGTAATTTCGATTTTCACTACTCAATCCTTTCTAGGCAAACATCATGGTCACAAATCATTCATAGAATTAAAGAGAAGTAGTTCAAGTCCACATATGCATTTATCAATTCAACACATAAGGCCATCCATAGCCAATTCTCAAGACAAGATTTCATCATTAGGATCATATCCAAGCCTAGAAAGCACAAAAATTTTTAAAATTTTCTGATTTTTATGGGATTTTCGTTTTAAGTATGTACAATGCAAGACATGTGAAGATTTTAAACTATCCTAGATGCTCATCATGCAAAGGATCATGCGAACCCCACCCCATACTTAGAAACACATTGTCCCCAATGTGTAAATGAAGTAAAGAGAGTGAAAGAAGGTTCTCACAATGTAAAAGTGGTTTGCTATGGTACTTGGGGTTTCTCAAATGAATTGATGTTGGATGATCCTATCAACCATGGTAGAGAGCTCTAAGCATCCATCAAAGCTTCGGAACCCGCGCTAGGCACCGCTAGCCGTCCAAGTCCAGCGTCCGCTCCACCCATAATTGGTGAGGGGTTCATCATCATCATTCATATGCCAAGTAAGGCTTCCAATGCTACTCTAGCACACATACAAAGTAGACAAAACACACACACAAAAAAAAAATCTAAAAACGAAAACAAAACTAAAAAGAGAAAATATTACCAATGGGTTGCCTCCCACCTAGCGCTTCTTTAAGGTCATTAGCTTGACCAAACTCGGGGGAGTCTATTCAAGGTGAAGTGGGGCAATCATGTCCATCGGAGCTCCCAGAATATATTTCTTCAAGCGGTGCCCATTCACTTTGAAATTCCCACAATGCTCCCCTCCTATCTCAATAGCTCCATGGGAAAAAATCTTCTTCACCACATATGGCCCGGTCCATCTTGATTTGAGCTTTCTGGGAAAGAGCCTTAGCCTTGAGTTGAAGAGAAGGACAAGATCTCCTTCACTCAACTCCTTGGGGGTGATCTTCTTGTCATGCCATCTTTTGGTTCGTTCCTTGTAAATCCGGGCATTCTCATAAGCGTCCAACCGGATCTCCTCAAGGGCGTTTAGATCAAGCAACCTCTTTTCTCCCGCCTCTTTGAGGTCAAAATTTAGCCACTTAATGGCCCAATAAGCTCTATGCTCCATTTCCACCGGAAGATGGCAAGACTTGTCATAGACTAACTTGTAAGGAGTGGTGCCAATCGGTGTCTTGAAGGCGGTTCTATATGCCCACAATGAATCATTGAGCTTCATAGCCCAATCCTTTCTAGTTCTAGACACCGTCTTCTCAAGGATGGCCTTTATCTCCCGGTTGGAGATCTCCACTTGGCCACTAGTTTGGGGATGGTAAGGTGTTGCCACCTTATGAGTCACCCCATACTTAGCCAAAAGCGCTCCAAAGTTCCTATTTGTGAAGTGCTTTCCTCCATCACTAATGATCACCCTTGGCGTTCCAAACCTAGGGAAGATCACCCGGTTGAAGAACCGCACCACTACCTTGGCATCATTTGTAGGAGAGGCGATTGCCTCCACCCATCTTGACACATAATCCACCGCCAATAGGATATAGAGATTGCCACATGAGGAAGGGAATGGTCCCATGAAGTCCACACCCCACACATCAAAAATCTCCACTTCTTGGATGTTGTTCAAGGGCATTTCATTCCTCCTTGAGATGTTGCCCGTCCTTTGGCAAGCATCACATCCAGCTACAAAACCTTGCACATCTCTAAACAAGTTAGGCCAATAAAAACCGGATTGCAATACCTTTGCACACGTCTTGTGTGAGCTAGCATGGCCTCCACATGGTAAGGAGTGACAATGCCGGATCACACTCTCCACTTCATCTTCCGGTATGCATCTTCTAAACATCCCATCCGGTCCTCTCTTGAACAAGAGTGGTTCATTCCAATAGTAATGCCTCACATCATTGAAGAACTTCTTTCTTTGTGCATATGTCAATCCGGGAGGCACTTCCTCACATACTAAGTATTTCACAATGTCGGCATACCATGGCTCATTCCCTCTAGACACTTGGAACAAGCATTCCTCTACCATTTGCAATTGCTCATCTCGGAATGAGTCACCAATTGGAATGTCATCTCTTCCAAGCTCTAACGGAGGCAATCTACTAAGGTGATCCGCCACGGAGTTCTCGGATCCCTTCTTATCTCGTATTTCCAAATCAAACTCTTGAAGAAGAAGGATCCACCGAATCAACCTTGGTTTGGCATCCTTCTTTGTAAGTAGATAACGGATCGCCGCAAGATCCGTATAAACTATGACCTTCGCTCCAACAAGGTATGAGCGGAACTTCTCAAATGCATACACCACCGCCAACAACTCCTTCTCGGTAGTAGCATAATTGAGTTGGGCATCATCTAGCGTCTTGCTAGCATAATAAATAGCATGAGTACGCCCTTCTTTCCTTTTCCCTAAAACGGCCCCAACGGCCACATCGCTTGCATCGCACATGATCTCAAATGGTAGACTCCAATCCGGAGGTTGCATTATAGGTGCGGAGATCAAGGCGTTCTTCAACCTACAAAAAGCTTCAAGACAATCCTTAGAAAAGACAAAATCAACATCCTTCATTAGTAGGTTAGTAAGAGGCTTAGAAATTTTAGAGAAGTCTTGAATAAACCTCCGGTAGAAACCGGCATGCCCTAAGAAACTCCTTACCCCCTTCACCGAGGTAGGTGGCGGCAACTTCTCTATCGTTTCAATTTTGGCCCTATCAACCTCAATGCCACGGTTGGACACCAAGTGTCCTAACACAATGCCTTCACTTACCATGAAGTGGCATTTTTCCCAATTCAAGACAAGATTTGTCTCCTCACATCTTTGCAATACTAATGACAGGTTAGCCAAGCAATTATCAAAGGAAGAACCATAAACAGAGAAATCATCCATAAACACTTCCATGATATTTTCTATGTATTCCTAAAAGATAGCCATCATACACCTTTGGAAGGTGGCGGGTGCATTACACAACCCAAATGGCATTCTCCTATATGCAAAAGTACCCCATGGACATGTAAAGGTTGTTTTCTCTTGGTCATCGGGGTGGATAGGGATTTGGAAGAATCCACTATAGCCATCTAGATAGCAAAAATGAGAGTGTTGAGCTAACCTTTCTAGCATTTGGTCAATGAAGGGGAGAGGGAAGTGATCTTTCCTAGAGGCCATGTTCAATTTCCTATAATCAATGCACATTCTCCACCCCGTAACCGTCCTAGTCGGGATTAGTTCATTGTTCTCATTGGTCACTACGGTCATCCCACCCTTCTTAGGAACTACATGAACGGGACTAACCCACTTACTATCCGAGATAGGGTAGATAATTGCCGCATCTAGCAACTTAATGATTTCCTTTTTGACTACCTCTTTCATTATAGGATTCAATCTCCTTTGATGTTCAATAGAGGGTTTGTGGTTATCTTCCATCATTATCTTATGCATGCACAAAGAGGGCTTAATGCCAACCAAATCATCAATAGTATAGCCAATGGCCTTTCTATGCAATCTCAGTTCATGCAACAACTTAGCAAGTTCATCATCACTCAAGCATGCATTAACAATCACCGGATATGAAGAATTTTCACCAAGAAATGCATACTTTAAATGAGAGGGAAGGGGTTTAAGTTCAAGTTGAGGAGGACCTTTATCGGTTGAAGATGATCCAAATAAGGTTGGATGAGATGAGTCCAAAGCAAATGAAGACTCCTCATTCCTCCTAAAAGCGTGATCATCATCAAGGACTGGTCCAGGGAAATTCACGGTTGGAATCACGGCTTGCCCAACTTCCACGGCCGTGGTTCTTGCCAAGCTTGCTTCTCGGAGTTGTCCAGAAAGTTTGACGGCCGTGGAACGTAAATCTCGACTGTGGAATTTGCAGCTGTTCAACACCTCTTCGTGGCTTTCAAATCCAACTCTTGGCTCCTCTTCCAAGGCTTCCAAGGCCTTGATCTCTTCATTGCAAGCCTCTTCAACCCCTTCTTCCATCATACTCAAGGTAAGAACCTTCTCCAAAGGATCCTTGATTAAGATCGAGCTCACAACTTCTCTAGATTCTTCTTGTTCAACTATGTTGAAGACATCCTCATCAAGGGTTGGCCCTTTCATCATGGTGGACAGCTTGAACTTGATGTTCTCTTCTCCAATGTTGAAGGAGAGAGTTCCATTCTTGCAATCCACTAGGCATCCGGAGGTGGCTAGGAAAGGTCTTCCTAAGATGATGGGAACCGGATAGTCCGCCGGAATGTCCAAGACGACAAAGTCAATTGGCACATAGAATCCTCCTAGTTGCACCGGAATGTCCTCTAGAATCCCAACCGGATGAGTGATAGAACGGTCCGCCATATAGAGGGTCATCTTGACCGGCTTTGGCTCCCCTAGCCCGACCTTTTTGCAAAGTGCAAGCGGTATGATGCTTACACTTGCTCCGAGATCACAAAGGGCCTCGTACTTCACATCTCCCACTCCTATTGGGATGCAAAAAGAGCCCGGATCCCTTAGCTTGGGAGGCATCTCTTCCTTCATGGTTTGGATCAATTCCGAGGATCTCTTTGTCATTCTTATCTCCCCATACTCCTCCAACTTCCTTTTGTTGCAGAGTATTTCGTTCAAAAACTTGCCATATGCCGGCATTCCTAAAATGGCATCCATGAACGGAATGTTAATATGTAATTTGGACATTAGTTCAAGGAACTTACCAAAATGATTGTCCAAACGAGCTCTTGCTCTTGATTGTGGAAACGGTAGTGGTGGCTTGTATGGGGCGGTGCCACATAGGTTGGCTCTACATCCTTGCTCTTGCCTCCATCTTCTTGCATTTTTCCCTCTTCTACCACTACTTGCTTTCACTTAGCTTGGTCCTTGGGCAAAGGATCCTTCATACTCAACCCACTCCTTGTTGTGATAGCCAACACTTGGCCTCTTGGGTTGTCTTCGGTTCTTCCGGGAAGCTTTCCCGGATCTCTATGGGTTTCCCCCGCCTTTTGGAACACTTGTGCTTCCAAGACTTTTTGAGCCTTAGAGATTGAAGTCACGGTGCTCTCGAGACCACTCAACCTTCCTAGCAATTGCTCAAACATTATTTCGGTTCTATCCTTGGGAGGTTGAGTGAAGCCGGGTGGAGGTTCTTGTGAAGCTCTTGGTGGTGGAGTTGAGCTTGTGGAAGCGGGAGGGTTCAAGGCTCCATCCGGGTTAGAGTAAGAAAACCCCGGATGGTTGTGGTTGGGCCGGTAATTGTTAAATTGCCAGTTGTTGTTGAAACTCCTTGGGCCTTGGTAATTGTTGAAGTTGCCTCTTCCCATGTAATTCACATCCTCCTCCTTGGAAAACAAGTTGGCTTGTGGAAGCACTTGGGGAGTTGCTTGGTTCTTCAAAGTTGTAGTACATAACTCCCTCAAGGACTTCAACTCATTGTTGATGGCGTCAAGCTTGAAATTGCTCATGGTGACTTCACTCACCTCATATGCTCCCGCCTTTCTCCCTTCACTCTTCCTATGGGAGTATTTCTCAATCACTAGGGCTTGCTTCTCCACAAACTCCCAAGCTTCATCTACATGCTTCTCCATAAATGTCCCACCGGAAAGAGATTGGAGCTTGAATTGGCTATCTTCATCAAGTCCCTTGAAGTAGATTTCCAATAGCTCAATTTTCGGTATGCCATGGTGTGGACAATGAAGGAGAAGATCTTTGAACCTCTCCCAAGACTTGAATAAACATTCTCTATCCTTCATCATGAAGGCATTGATCTTCCCTCTTAACTCGGTAGTCTTGGAAGGTGGGAAGAACTTGGTCAAAAACTCGGTTGTCATCTCCTCCCAAGTACCAACTCGCCCTTGTGGAATAGATTGATACCAAGCCAAGGCTTAATCCTTAAGAGAGAACGAAAAAGCCCTAAGCTTATGGTTGTTGCTCTCCAATCTTGGCGGTCTAAGAGTCTCCATCAAGATCTCATAATTCATCAAGTGTTGATGAGGAGACTCTCCTTCCATCCCTCCAAATTGATTATGCCGGATCATTTGTAGAACTTGAAGGCGGAGCTCATAGTTGTGGGTCGCGGGATCTCCTAAGTTCACACCCGGTCGGTGTGCTCTTTGTGCGGGATCCATACGTCTCCCTAGGGTTTGTGGCTCCTCAATAGCAATGGGGACAACCCTAACATTAGCCGCCGGCTGCGGTTGTGATGGAGGAGGTGGAGGTTGTCGGCGATTAAGCTCTCTTTGAACAAGGGCTTGCCTAATCTCCTCAATCTCCCTCCTAGTTTCCTCTTGCCTCTCATTGGCAAGTCTCCTTTCTTCCTCCAAGAGCTCATCTCTTAGCCTTAATTGCTCTAAGGCTTCATCTAATTCAGCTTGGAGGTTTCTTCCGGCCATCTCTTTCTCTTTTCGGATGTTCTTGGATCTAGATCGAAGGGTTTTCTCCGGTTCGGGATCGAATGGAGCTAAATCCTTGCCACGAGATCTTCGCATACACCTAAAGAGTAATAGATGTCCTGAAAAGCAAAGACACAAACCAAAAAGAGATCAAAAGCAACAAGAAAGATCTATACTAGAAACAATCACAAAATAGACTCAATCTAGACTTAGTCCCCGGCAACGGCGCCAAAAACTTGTTACGCTAAGATCGTGTGATGCGCAATTGGGTTTTAAATTTATACTCGTTATATTTCTCCTAACTCTTAGCGAACCCGCAGTGTACGGGACGTTCGTAGTGGGGATAGTATTCCGAGGTCGAACACAAAGACTAAGGTGAAATTGACTCATTTAGTGATTGAGTTTAGTAAAGACCTAGGTTGGAAGAAAGAAATAAAGAAATGAAAATCTCAAATGTTTTTGGTTGGTTTTGGTGATCGATCAAAGATCACAATACATGCAAGTAATCGATCAATTAAACTATAAATCAACACCAATAAACAACTAAACAAGATATAGATCAAAGAAAGAAAACAAACGGATTCTAGGGATTGGAAATTCCGGTTATGGCATAGGACTCAAGCTATCTATTCATTTTTGGATTGACTATGTTGGGGTTAAGTGTTTTTTAGATTGGGATTAATTACCGGATAGGTCTCATGATCCACTAGTCCATTCCCTAAGTCTCATTACCGGGTAAGTCTCTAAGAACTTAAGGGATGGAATTCTACTCGAACCGGATTGCTAACTTAAGATCCAACCTATCCTTACCGGGTAAGTCTCAGAAGGGCTAGTTTTAAGCTACCATCCAGCACACTAAATCCAATGGCGGCTTATTATGCTCACCACTACCTAAGGTTAGTTATCTTTGGAACTTAAGAGTAAGGATTACCGGGTAAGTCTCTCCTAACACTTAGTTGCTAACACTAGGTCACCCTAGGATAGTTTTAACTCAACAAATACTTAGGATTTCAACATTCTAACAGTCTAAGATTAGATCCATCGAACCAGGAAAATCACGGTTTGTTCTACCTAAACCACGGCCGTGGTCTGGCAAGAACTGGCCGTGATTCCTAACAGAGGATACGTTCATACAAACAAGTCATCCAAAGATAAATCTAAGTCCGTCCTATCATAGCCCTAGCCATAACCATCCTTTCCTTACCCTAGAACCACATCAATTTAGCCTACACCGTTCATAATAGAAATCAAAACAAACAAACATAAAATCATAACATCCATTGCAAGATAATGAGGGAAAAGAGATGCACAAGTGAACCTTAAAACAAACCAAACTGAAAATAGGATTAGAACAACTTACAACCCTTCCAAAGAAGGTTCAAAGGTTTACAAAACTCTAGAAATAGAATACGGAAATTTTCACTACAAAAACTAGCAAGAATGGCAATGGTGTGTGTGCTCTTCTTCTTCTCCTTCAATGGAAATCTTCTTCTTCTCCTTGACACTTTCCTTCCTAGAAAAACTTCTTGTTGAGAGAATATATTTTTTAGAGAGGAATGGATAATGGATGAGCTGCTCCAAACTACTCCCAGCTGCCATTCACAACCTATGAAGGACCACTTTTACAACAAACTTGCATGAGCTGGCCATGAGAGTCGTGGCACAGCTGTCACAAGAATCTGGCAAAAACCACGGTTGATTCCACGGCCGTGATCTGTCAGAGAACCGTGATTCTGTGCAGAAACTTTGCCTTGGATCATTAAGCTGTGATTTGGTGCATGGCTAGTGTTGGCAAGGTTCCATGAGTCCTCCTTAGCCTATAACTTGTTTCCTAATGAGTCCGAGGGTGTTTCGTCTAGATGAACGATCCTCAAACGCATCTTTTTAGCTCCTAAATTTCCCGAATTACCTACAAAACACGCACAAGTCCGTGTAGACATCTATCTCGACAAAATACATGAATTGAGTGCAAAATGTCTTGAACCAATGCTAAACCATGCGTGAATGAGCGAGAATTCTATCTAAATGATTACCTAAAACTAACCCATGAATCGTGTTATCACGACTCACAGTAATCGATGTACAAACGGTGAAAAACGTTTCTATTTTCGCAAACTGGTGTTCTACATAACAACTTCAAATCAAGAGTTTAAGATAACTTTCGGAGTTCTCCATAGCATTTCACTAATTCTAATGAACTCTTATCAATAAGTTCTTGCCATTTCTCCTTCACTTGCTGCCACAACTCATGTCTCTTCACAAGTGTCATTCCATACGGCGCCTTAGATATCGGAATAGACTCGAGTTTGACCTTAGTGGAAAAATCCACATTTTGACATATTAAGACTTTGTGGTATCTCAAGTTCCATCTTTTCACTTCCCGTCACATTTCGGATTAACTGACACAATCTTGTCTTATCACTTCACAAGTGGTCATGACACAATTGATCTACCTCGATCTATTGAGGGGACGTCCTTTAAACACGTATATTTTTCCATTTGTAGCTACAATGTTGACCCTTCTCTTTCAAAGATTCTTCATCTCTTGAAATTGAGAGACTTGCTCGAGTCCTTTGACTCTTTGGGCCTTATTTAAATATTCCTTTAACTTAATCCCATTTTACCTCTTAAGTGGCATTATTGTAAAAATCTTCTTAGATTTCTCACTTATGTGCAACCATAAGGGTCCAATCGGTAGGACTCAACCGTGGTTCAAAACAATTAACCTCATCTTCTTTGCTTTCCCTCGCATTCTAACATATGGAAGGAGCTCTTCGTTTCTACATAAGTGTTCAAAGCAGACATACTTTCTTCAAGTAGGTGTAGAAATGTATACTTCATTTCTTTATGCAACGTCAAACCGACCGTAGAGGCTATGACCTCAATCTTTCATATACAAGATACATCTTATATCCAACAACAAACTTCAAAATTGTGACACTGTGCCTTTAAGAAGAATTCCCCAACCACAACTCTGGAAGATCCATTCATGACTCCTCCAAGCACTAACATCATAACTCCAAGCTTGGAGCGTTGTCCTAATCTAGGTCATCCTTTTCGCGCCATAGCCACCATGACTCTTCCGTGTGAGTTTGAAACATTCTACTCAGCTTTTGCTTGCAAAAACATACCATTCATTTCATTAGCACAAACATACCATGTATCCTCAACATACCACACACCCTCTTTATGTATTCCCCTTTAGGTACATCAACTATAGAAGCCTCACTTTCCTCTTGTTTCTTCTAGTTCTCTTCACCTTAATCAAACTTTAAAAATTTTGATCCGTGTATTCCCCCATATGTCAATTCCATGACCTACAAAGGTTGCATAAGGTCACCCAAATCCCTTTGTATGCCCATAATCTTGTTTACTCATCCCCTCTTCACTCACCATTAGACAACCCGCACACGTGCGTTCTTGGTTGTCACCAATCAACTTATAACTGACCTTCCCCCATGTCAATGACTTACCATTCTTCTTACCCTCCATGTTACCGTTCTTCTAAAAGCTACCCTCCTCGAGGTACTCTACCTTAAACTCCGCTAGTTCCTTCTTCATTCCATGCTTCCTCTTCTTTATAAGGTCACTATATCTTCTTTGCCTTGTTGTTTCGTATAACTCCCTTTCACATGCTTAACCATTATTTCATGTTGTCCTTCGAGTACGCCTTCACCAAAATTCTAGCTTCATATATTGTCCGTTCATGTTTCTCTTGATTGGTGTCTCAAGTCTCTCCATCAATAGAAGCTTCTTGTTGTGTCACTTAGCTTTATCGTCATAATGGAAACCAGTCAACTCCACGTGAATCGCCACCATGCCCTTTTTCTCATAACTCAAGAAATGTTGACACTTCCCTTATTGGTACCTCGTAAGCTTGACTTACGGTATCTTAACTCTTTCGCAAGTGGTCCGATCGTTCTTCTCATCTTGAATCCAATGTTTAGGAGCACCTAAGGAAAGCTTCACATCTTAATGGAATACAACATTTAACCTTGTTAGAATGTATCCCTCTCCTCATCGATTCGCATCTTTAGTTGTCCACGCTTCTTCTCGAATAACTTAAGTTTGTTCTCTCCCTTGGTCTCCTCGCCGTTCGATCATGGCCTCTTTTGAACCGCTTCTAAACTTTAATGTCGCTCCCTTTTCTTGTATTGCTCCCATCTTAATCCCCCTTAAGTCGTCTTGAGTTTTCGTTTACTTGGTTGCCCTTTGTTTACGTCATCTCTAATCCTCCTCTTCGACATCCTCTTAAAGGATTCCGATACCGTCATGGTGTTCGTTATCACGAAATGTTCAACTCGATACTTGAGCATACTCCTCCACATATGAACGCTATCCCAAGCCAACCACATCGTCTTTAGAGGTGATTATATTATACTTATCATCTTTTCTATTAGGTCTCATACATCTATGTGCTACTATATATAATAAGTATCCATATATCAAACTATATAAGTCCTATGTCCACATTACTACTAATATAACACATCCAGAATCCATTACAACAATACAAGGTCCAAACATGTACTATAGTTCACATATATAACTATACATATAGATCACGTCCATCAAGCAACTACAATCCACATATACTATACATATCTACATATATAAATATACGTATCTATATCAAAATCCAATAAACTAAGCTGCCGAGATCCGCGGAAGGAGTGGTGGTCCATACATTCTACCCCGACTCATGCATGAGATTTTAAAAATGAAAACTCAAAACCCGTGGGGTTCTGTTTACTCCTTATTCGGCCTTTAGAAGATTGCGAGTGCCATTGTTGTCAACCTAGGGCTCTGATACCACTTTTGTTACACCCCGAATCCGCGGGACTCGGGGCGTTACGGGTTGGGACCTCACAATGGATCACGACCCTTAGCCTGACAACAATTTCACCGGATCTTACAACAAGACACAAATAAAGGAAAAACCGAAATACATTTTTATGCAAATGATATGATCCCCGGAAACAAATAAAAGACAACTTCAGCCGAGTTCTCGACTCCAAAGACTCGAACATCAAATACATAGCAATATACATGAAACCATACCCAAAAACAACTCCAACCAAACCCTTCCTAGAATGTAAGGAACCCCGGCTGCCCACTCTTCCGGATCTCTCGACCGCATTCCTAACCTGTAAGACAATCTACAACAATCGGTATAAAACCGTTAGCTAATATTCGAAGCATTAGAATCAAGGTGCAAGGCACAAACACAAGTAAATCAACATAACACACAATGTACACCAAATCACACAAGTCCGGTTTATTATCTTTTTATTATTAAGTCGTATCCCGTTCTAATTCAACTTCTTTTGTTACACGAGAATCTCCCGAAACTCGCCTCGGTCCCCACTTACCGCATGGAACGGTACAGATGCCTCCGACCGTCTAACCACACGGGCTAGTCGCAAAGAACCTCCTAGCTCTACGCAAGAGCTAGTCAGTGATGTCACCGCCCGTTATCATACACTTCGGCCAAATAATATAAAGGTCGGTGGTCCTATTTCCGGTTTAGTTGTTATAAACAATAAAGAATAAACACACACCACCAAACACACATCAATGCTAATACAAGGAATATGAGCTAAGTAAGTCCGGAGACTTACCTCGTCACCACACTCAACCTACAACACTCTCGCTTCCTTAGGAAAGGAAGCCCATAACCTGCTCACAAGAAGATAACTATATCAACAACTCACTCACAATAGATGTCTTAGACTTCTATACAAATGATCTACGCAAGACCATTTGACTCTCAATTCTAGGACCGCATCCTAGAATCCCTCATGCTCACATCACACTCAACACAAGTTAGAAGTCCTAAGACTTCTAAACCCTCGGGTCTCGCAAGATCATAACTCACAACGCAACTAGGATAAGTCAAAACTAACTCCAAAATCCCACAAGATCATACAACCCCACCCCGAGCCTGAAAACGCTCACAATATCAACCATATAACTTAAAGCCTTATAACAACCTCACAAGATAACTAACACCTCAAGCTTAGAATCAAAATCAATCCATCAAACAATATCAGATCCTCGAACTCACCTAATGTTCAAAGCCACTACTTTGCATTTTCACTAAGTTATGCTAGATCCAACCTAGCATGATACTAATGCTAAACATAACTAGATCGAGGGAAAGGAGACTCACGCAACGCCAAAAGACGGAAGTCGTTCAATGGATGTCGACTTGGACTCGTTAGGCCTTTATCAGGACGCTTCCAAACCTAATACCAAAACTAAGCAAGTTTAGCTCATACACTAAACTTGAACGGAATATATAATATAAATAAATCTAAGAAAAAACCGTTTTCGAAAGCAAACTGGAAAACCAGTAATAACCCTTCCGGGCAAAATATGAAATTCTGAAACTTGGTCATCAAACCGTAGTTAAAACTTTGAGCATAAACCGAACGAAAACCAACAAGGGCATAATATATAGTATAAATAAATATAAGAATATCCCCGCAATTAAAATCCAAGGTGAAAACCCGCAACACATTTTCCGGGTCAATTCATTCAATATATAAAAAGTATGGGTCATAATCCGCAATTATATAACTCACTAGGGCATAATTGAACATAACAGAAATATGGGCCATTAATGTAAATACAAAATATGGGTTATAATTGTAATTATACCAAACAAGAGGGGGCCCGATTTAAATACCCAAAAGGGTTTTCTTTCTCATCGGGACAAGAACGCAGGACAGGGGAAGGGGAACAGGAGGCGGCGGCTGGACGGCTGGACTTCCAGAGGGCTGGCGAGGAGGAGGAGGCCCACTGGTGGCGGGTTCTAGCACGCTCCGGCGGAGATTGAGGTGGCCTCCCTCCCTGGGCGGCAGTGGCAGATCTTCGGCGGCAAAGGAGGCAGATCAGACGGGAGGAAAGAAGACGGCGATTGGCTTCGGTGGCTTCGCCGGCGGCAGCAGTCTTCCTTGGCGGCAGAGGGAGGCAAGACAGTGGTGAGGCTGAGCAGATTGGATTTGTTTGAGGTGGTTGTGCAGAAAGGCGGAGGAGGGGTGGTGGTTCCTTTGACGGAGAAGGCTAATATGATGGATTTGATGGTGGCGGTTGGTCTCTTCTCCAATGAAGGCGAGAGCGGTGGCTGGAGATGTAGATGGAGGTGTTGGTTGCCGGCTCAACAGAGGAGGAGGTCGGAGAAGCTACACAAGGCGACTTCCTGGTTCGATGAGGGATGAAGGAGAGATGTGAGTGAATGGTGAGGAAGGGGAACAAGAGTGAAGTGAGGCATGGGTTGATGCATCCCACATAGGTTGGGCGGCCAGACGAGAGTTGTAGAGGCAATCATGGCTGCTCAGGGGCTAGAGGGGCATAGCTTAGACAGGGCTGTGTGGCCAGGAGTGAGACAAGGCAGCACCAGAGGTTAACGAGGAGGTGCTTGCGTCCAAGAGAAGAAAGAAAGGAAACCCAAAAAAAATATAAATAAATAAAACAATAAACTTGATCGAAATAAAATACTGGAACGGAATTTTCGGTTCGGAAAACCTCTTCAAAATTTTCCAAAAATAAATAAAAATACGGAATATATATATATAAATTAAAAAATATATAAACTCATAAAATTTAATTTCCACTGTGAAAATACCCGTAGAAAAATTTAGGTTAATAAATTATCGATAAAAGTCGAAAAAATAAATATCGGAAACGCTCCCAATAAACGGGACGTTACAATAAACACACAACATTCTCAAAGCACACAATTCCGGTTTATTATCTTTTTATTATTAAGTCATATCCCATTCTAATTCAACTTAGTTTTGTGACACGAGACCACCGTGGTCCCGCCTCGGTCCCTACTTACCGGCATGGAACGGTGCAGATGCCTCCGACCGTCTAACCAGCACGGGCTGGTCGCCAAGAACCTCCTAGACTCTCACAAGAGCTAGGCACATGATGTCACTGCCCGTTATCATACACTTGGGTTAAAATAATATAAGGTCGGTGGTCCTATTACCGGTTTAGTTGTTATAAACGATAAAGAATAAACACATACCACCCAACACACATAGATGCTAATACAAGGAATACGAACTAAGTAAGTCCGGAGACTTACCTCGTCCCAAAGATAAACCCGATAACCACCGTTCTAAACTTCCCGTAAAAAGGCACTCAACGCCTGGTCAAAACAAGGCACACGATCAACATCTCTCTCACATGCTAGAAGTCCTTAGACTTCTAGTACCAATGATCTCGCAAGATCATAAAATATAACAACATAGGGACATCTACCCTCCCAAGGATCTCGCAAGATCGTAACTCGTAACAACATACTAGGATAAGCCAAACCTAAACTCCAAAATCCCACAAGATCATACAACCCTAACCTCGAGCTTCAAAACGCTCACAAGATCAACCATATAACTTAAAGCTTTATAACAACCTCACAAGATAACTAAGCACCTCAAGTCTTAGCACAATCAAACATCAAAACTCACCTAAAGGTCCATAACCACTACTTGGTATTCACTCTAAGTTATGCTAGATCCAACCTAGCATGATACTAATACTAAACATAACTAAATCGAGTAAGATCATAAGCTCAGGGGAGAGGGTACTCACATGACATCGAAAGACGGAAGACGATCTAAGGATGTCGAGAAAGGATTTGTTGGCCTTTATCGGGGCGCTTCCGGACCTAACACCAAACTAAACAAATTTAGCTTATATGCTTGGAATATATAACGTATATAAATCGGAGGTAAAACTCGTTTTCAAAAGCCGACGTAAAAATCCGTAATTACCCTTCCGGGGTAAAAGTACAATATTAGAAACTTGGTCATAAAACCGTGATCAAAACCTTGAGCCGTAAACCGAAATTGATCCAACAAGGGCACAATATATAATATAAATAAATATAAGAATATCCCCGCAATTAAAATCCAAGGTTAAAAACCGCTAACACATTTTCCGGGGCAATTCATACACTTTCATAAATATGGGTTATAATCAGAAATTAATATTTCTGGGCCAAATCTGTAATTAATAAAACAGAGATAAACATTGCCAAAATCCAGAAGTTGGGCCATATATGTAAAACAGAAATATGGGTTACTTTCTGTAATTATATCAAAACTGGGGGGCCCGATTTAATAAGAAGGGAATGGGTTTCACAGAACCCTACTGGTGTGGTGGCGGCAGAAGAGGGTCTGCTTGGGATGGATGAAGGAAGCACAGAGGGACGGGAGAGAGGGAACCATGGATGATAAGACAGTGAGAGGAAAGTGAGGTTGAGAGGAGTGTGCAGTAAAGATGAGTGTCAAGTAATCACGTAGGCAGCAGACCAACAGTGTAGGTTGGGCGGCACCAGGGCAACGAAAAGTCACGCCATCAGGCTGGGAAGGAGGATAAAAAGAAAAAGGAAGAAAGGAGATCGGGAATTAAAATAAACCCGATCAAAACAATCGGAATGGAATTTTCGAATCGAAAATCTTTTCTGAATAAAAAATAAAAATAACAATAATAAAAGTTAAGGAAAATAAACTAATACATATCAAATATATAAATATACTCGTAAAAATATTTAAGCTATTAAATATCGATAAAAACCCAAAAAATAAATATCAAAACCGCTCCCAATAAACGGGACATTACAGTTAAATTCTTGGTGAGCATCATCTGCTCGATTAATCCTTTCCTACTTCGCTAATTCATTTTATCTTCCACACTTCTGTTTCCTTAGGCTAACTCTACTTCTCGAGCCCAACTGGGTCATTCATCTTGACATAAATAGTCGTTCCAAGTCTTCAACGATAGCTGGTAAGTGTCTTTGTAGTTTTGATGTAACGCCCCGTTTATTAGGGCGTTTTCGATTTTTTTTTTCTTCCTTCCAACGGTTATTGATACTTCAAATATATCTTAAGATAGTTTTACAAGTATATATATGTATATATATTTTTTCACGGTATTTTATTATTATTTAAACCTCGTAATATAGTTACGAGATCGTTTCAAATATGTTGTAAAGGTTATTTGGTGAATTATTTATAAATTCGATCCACGTATATTCCCGTATCTTTTTCGGAAAAGTTCGGTTTTATTTTCCGATCCGAAAATCCCGTTCCGATTTAAATTCGATCGAGTTAATTTATCCCTCTTTTCTTTTACATTTTTTTTATTTTATTTATTTCCCCTTGCCTTCTACATTCTTTCTTTCCCTTCTTCAGCGTGGGACTTGTTTCATAGTGACATTGGCTTGTCCTATCTTCAGCAGTGCAACCTGTATAGCCTCGTCATGTGACTTGATCTAGCCATGACCCTATGTCTATGTCGTGGCTAGCCTGTGACCTCCCTAGCTCAACCTCTCGCTCACTGCTAACCCGACCCCTCGACCCCCCAGTTGCTCCTTTTCACCCTCGTCCTTGTCGGGCTCTTCAGACCTCACCAACAGCTAAGTGGGAGCGACCCCTCCTCCCTAGACGGCCCCTCACCTGACCCGCTCCCTCACACTCAATCTCCATCTCAGCTTCTCAGGGACACCAACCGGGTTGCTCTTTCCCTTGTCTCCCAACTCACCACCCTCTCTCGAATCACAGTCTACGGCTCTGTGTTACTTCACCATTTCGAGCCACCATAGTTGTCACAGCAGCACATGGAAGCTAACAACCATCTGCCTAGCCTCTCTTCTCTCGCTTTTCTCTTCGTAACCAGGGGAGCCACATCGCGCTCACCACTGCCGCGCATAAGAGCCTGTCGCCGGAGCAGATGGTCCACCGTCGCGTGCCTCGCCGGAGGAGATGGTCCACTGTCGTCGAGAAAACACCACGCCACCGGAGTTCCACTTTGTTGCCGTCGTCTGCCACCACCAACCCGGAGCCACGCTGTATGCGCAGCCGTCCTTCCCTACTCGTGTCGCCGGAGAGCCGGACCACACCGGGCTCGCTTGTGCAGCAGCCGCCGCCTCAAACCTTTCCTGTTGCTGTGTGCCGTCTTTTACAGGGTAAAAGAGGGAGTTTTAGGTTTAAAATTTGGGGAGATGTATTTTGTGATAATTACAAATCTGACCCAATTTTTATTGGAATGGAAGTTTTTACCCAGATTTTTCAAGATATCACTGCTTTATCCTCGGTGGAATTAATTACAGTTTTGGCCTAGAAAATTAATCGTAGTTTATGACCCTTATTTTCATGAATATTTTATATTGCCCGGAAAATATAATTCCGGATTTAAAATTTGATTTATGGTTCGAGTTGTAATTTCGGGTTTACGACCAAGTGGGTTGATTTCATATTTTCGCCCCGGAAGGGTTTAACGAGTTTTAACGTTGGCTTTTGAAAACGGGTTTTCCTTAGTTTTATGTATATTAAATATTCCGATCAAATTTAGCGTATTAGCTAAATTTGTGTAGCTTTGGTGTTAGGTCCGGAAGCGCCCCGATAAAGGCCTAACTAGTCCAATTTCGGCATCCGTCTTTTGACGTCGTGTGAGTATTCTCTTCCTCGATTTAGTTATGTTTATGTTTTAGTATCATGCTAGGTTGGATCTAGCATAACTTAGAGTGAATGTCAAATAGTGGCTTTGAACCTTAGGTGAGTTTCGAGGATTTAATATTGTTTGATGGATTGATGTTGATTCTAAACTTGAGGCGTTGATGTTAATCTTGCGAGTCTTGTGAGGCTTGAGAATTGGAGTATATGGTTGTTGAGATTATGATTTAGGATATGTTTATCCTAGCATGATGTTGTAACCGTTGAGTTTGTTTGGACTAGGCATGTTATCCTAGTGGTGTTAGGAGTTATGATCTTGCCAGATCCGAGGGTTTAGAAGTCTTAGGACTTCAAGCTTCTGTTGAGTGTGATGTGAGCATGAGGGATTCTAGGATGCGGTCCTAGAATTGAGAGTCAAATGGTCTTGCGTAGATCATTTGTATAGAAGTCTTAGACTTCTATTGTGAATGGGTTGTTGTTGATATAGTTATCTTCTTGTGAGCAGGTTATGAGCTTCCTCCCTAAGGAAGCGAGAGTGTTGTGAGTTGAGTGTGGTGACGAGGTAAGTCTCCGGAATTACTTAGCTCGTATTCCTTGTATTAGCGTTGATGTGTGTTTGGTGGTGTGTGTTTATTGTTTATGTTATAACAACTAAACCGGAAATAGGATTACCGACCTTTATATATTATTTTGGCGCAAGTGTATGATAACGGGCGGTGACATCATCTGCCTAGCTCTTGCGAGAGTCTAGAAGGTTCTTGGCGACTAGCCCGTGCTGGTTAGACGGTCGGAGGCATCCGCACCGTTCCATGCCGGTAAGTAGGGACCGAGGCGGGACCACGGTGGTCTCGTGTCACAAAACTAAGTTGAATTAGAACGGGATATGACTTAATAATAAAAAGATAATAAACCGGAATTGTGTGCTTTGAGAATGTTGTGTGTTTATGATGATTTACTTGTGTTTGTGCCTTTCCCATTGATTCTAATGCTTCGAATATGAGCTAACGGTTTTATACCGACTGTTGTAGATTGCATTGCAGGTTAGGAATGCGGCCGAGAGATCCGGAAGAGTGGGCAGCCGGGGTTCCGTACATTTTAGGAGTGAGTTTTGGTTAGAGTCGGGTTGTGTTTTATTCTTTGTTTATTATGTTGGTATGCCGCGTGTATGTCGTTTTGGTCTTTGGTGTTGTTTATCGGCTGAAGTCTTTTGTTGTTTTCCTTCGGGTTTCTTATCATTTGCATTAAAAGGAATTTCGTTTTTGCCTTTATTTGTGCCATGTTGAAAGATCCGGTGAAATTGTTGTCAGGCTAAGGGTCGGGACCCATTGTGAGGTCCCAACCCGTAGCATCCCGAGTCCCGCGGATTCGGGGTGTTACATTTGATGACTTTAGTTATCTTCCCCTTACTTCCTCTTGCATGGACCGTTAGTGTTGATGACTTAGGTCCCGTGATAATTGGGGTTACCTTGGACTTTCGAGTCCACCAATGCCGTTCTCATATATACTTTTCTTCGTTGGTGTTACCGGCAATATTCCCTTCATGAAACTCCGTTGTTTCCGCTACAGAACATCGACTCTTTCATACCGGCATTGCGATTTCCTTCAATTTCTATATCTTTGAGTAGGTCAGAACCTCTCTACACTTGTAAAGTATACATTTTGCTTTACGTTCCATTGTAGGTATCCCTTCCATGCACCTTAGACCCTCATATCCGGTTCAACATTTTATCTCTTTTGGTCTACACTTTATCCATCCTAGCATTATCGGTCCGATATGTATGACTTTTATTAAACACCTATTGGTGCCATTTTCATAAGAACCTCAGTTATCTATGATTTTCTCAAAAATCAAAATTCTTGACTCGCATTTATTATGTTGTCCTTATGCTCGTGTCGCTTCCTCTTCTTAAAATCTTTAACCCCCAGTAGGATAATTACCCCTTTGAGTTTTCTCGTACTCGCTTTACGAACCGTGTTGGTTAGGTCTTATTACTTTCATCAACTCTTGGTCTTATTACTAACCGCGTTGGTTGGTCTTATTACTTTCATCAACTTTGAGTTTTTTTTTTTTTAACCTTGTGGTTATTCTTATTATCGGTCAACTAATCATCACTAGTTAGCCAACACGTGCAAATTCTCTGTTGTTACCAATTAGCCTGTAGTTGGCCTTCTATAAGATCGTAGACTTACTTTTCTTCCGTCTCTTTTGAGGTTTGATATTACAGGTGAAAATATATCTCCTCCATTTATACTCTTATAGCTCCTTCTACAAATTGCACTCTTATAAGAGCACTATACTACGAGTCCAGTTGTATCTTCGTCTTCCGCCAACGACCTTATCACTCTTCTTACGATAACTTGTAGGCATTTCTCCATGATTCTTTTTACCCGAGTTATTGTCCACTTGCGGTTCTTTGTTATGACCCTCTAGTGTTATTAACTTGAATCCCTTCGTGAGTGAGAATTTATTAGAGACCCTCCATTTCCCCAAGACTATACTCCTACACCCTCCTTCCTAGGGTGCTGCTTGTACTTCCGCCTTTATAGAAATACTGTCTTTGTTGTATCCCGGTCCTTGTTGAAATTCTTGGGTGTTCTAGGGGTTCACACCACTTCCATGTTGGTGAAATCGGCCTTCCACTTCCTAGCAACCTTTTAAGCTTCCCTTTTGCGGCTCTTCTATTCTTCGTATTTGGGAGGACAAGGTATCCCATCTTGACTCCTACGCTTATTATTGTCTCGGTTTCCCATCTTGATTGTGGTTGCAAATAGCTTGTCGAGAGTGATCATCTTCCGCTCTGCTTCTAACCTCAAACTTTCACCTTCTGATCCGTCAGTAAGCTTAGATTCAATGCCTCTTGTCTAGATCGCTACGATATTTCACTTTGACTATCACGCCCATGTGTGTTCACAAGGTATCTGCTTTGTTTTTAACGTTGCTTTACACCACACTTGAAAGAACCTATGGTTTGTCTCTTCCTAACTGTATATTTTCCGGTCATCCAACGCTTTTTCAGAACTACTCTCATGTATATTCTTCATTTGATCCTATTGAGTTGACTCGGGATTCCCTTCTTGTCATCGTGGTTGGTGTTGTCTTTTAGGCTTCAATTTTCCGTCTCGATGTTCCTCAACAAGCTCGAAGGAGTTGTCCGCCGTTAGTCTACCCTAATGCTCATAAGCTGAGCGTACTTATCCTTACATTGAAACCCTTTAATTATACTTAGGTGTGTCAACTGAACGAGGATCTCATACTATTATCTCCGTGAAGGGCATACTATATCTATAAATTCTACTAATCTTCTGCATATGCTTATCTACATCACCTATCATATAATCAAGCTAATAAGTCCCAAGAGAGTAACAACTTAAAGTCCATACTAAGCATACTGAGATCCGCGGTATTAGTGGTGGTCAGCCGTACTTTCTATTCCCAACCAGACTATGCATGCATTTGAAAACCAAAAGTCCTTTTTAAAACTCAGATCCCTTTTCGGGTTCTGCTTAAGTACTTATTCGGTCTTTCAGAAGATTTCAAGTACCATTGTTGCCAACCTAGAGCTCTGATACCATGTTGTAACACCCCGGATTCTCGGAATTCGGAGCATTACTGGTTAGGACCTCACAATGGGTCCCGACCTCAGTTTGACAACAATATTACTAGGATCTTGCAACAAGACACAAATAAGAAAAACCGAAATTTATAAAAATGCATTTGTAAAAGGATGAATGCAATAGAGTCTAACAGCCTATCGTACTTAAACAACGGAAAAGACTAACTGTCTTAACAAAAGGGAAAGACAACAAAGCAACAACCCAAACCCCCACTATAAAGAGTACGGAGACCCGGCTGACCACTACTTCCGGATCACTCAGCTGTTGTTCTAACCTGCAGTACATCTAAAAACACAACAATCTAACCATTATCTAGTTATCTAAACTTTAGGAGAATAATAATAGCACACACACACATAAAATAATAAACACTCATCATGCTTTCAAACAATCCATTTATTATCTTCATTTAAGTCATTCACTCTAATAATACTTATTTTGTGACACGAGGGATTCCCAAACCTTGCCTCCGCCCCCGTGTACCCATCAGGAGTGGATCCGATGCATCTCACCGTGTACCTGTATGGTCTGGGTATAGAGAACCTCCCAGTCTCCTGGCAGAGCTGGACAGTGATGTCATGGCCCGTTATACATACACTTGGGCCTTAACACATAATAACAACGGTCGTCCTAACAAGTTGTTATTATAACACACATGGTACGCACACCACTATTATCACTCAACCAATATCCAAAAACCAGCTAAGTAAGTCGCAAGGACTTACCTGAATCAAACCACAACTCTCACAATCTCAACTCGGTCTACAACCGTAGCAACTCAAATGCCTGTCATACAAGGCACGTGGATCAAAATACATCCCATAATCTTAGAAGTCTATAACTTCTAAGATGCACAAACTCATCAAGAGAAAAAAATACTAAAATGCGCTCTTAAGGTAAAATGACTATTTTACCCCTAGTCCCGAAAACTCCAAAATGTTCCATGACCTATTTCCAAACTTTCCTTTGGAGCCTATTTCCATAATCTAGCTCTCAGGAAAAAGTTTGCTAACGATTTATATAACTTAATCAAAATTCTAGATTTTCATAACAGTCGGTAAGGTCCGACTTTGGCTTAAGCTTTGATGCTCGAATAAAAATATAAAAAATTCTGGAATAAATCTCTAGGTCATCTATGATATACATGATATTCATAGGAGCAAGGATCTCTCAAATTCACTCATCCACATCTCCTACATAAATCTCCAAAGTTGGTTCCAACATCTAGAATTCCCATACTTAGCCAAAATCTGAGAGATTTCAAAACTGATCAACTAGTCTACTTTGAGCTCCTATAGATCCAAATCCGACCGTTGGATCGATCTCAACTTTTAACACAATACAGTATACATATCCCTCTATATCATACTAAAAATTGAACGGTGGATGTTTGATTTAAGGCATCGAAACCTAAGCTTAAAGTCAGCAGTTTCACACAAATTTTTGGGATTAAACAGCTTTAACTAGATCCTTACTTCGATTCCTCTCGACAGCAGTCTCTTTTGAATAAACCTACCTACTGATTTCTTAACTCAACAGCAGCAACAATCTTTCCCTCTAACCTATCTTCACATCAAGAACTCATCCCTACGTATCAATGATTCAAGAGGGCAACGCAATAACTTGTTTACCTAGGAGTAGAGGTAATGTCAAGCACTGCAGTCCGATGCCAACGTTCGGTCTCCTCATGTAACACCCCGAATCCGTAGGACTCGGGATGCTACGGGTTGGGACCTCACAATGGGTCCCGACCCTTAGTCTGACAACAATTTCACCGGATCTTGCAACATAGCACAAATAAAGGCCAAAACCGAAATACAACTTTATGCAAATGATATGATCCCAAGAAACAACAAAAGACAAACTTCAGCCGAGTTCTCAACTCCAAAGACTTGAACATCAAAAACATAACAATATACAAGAAACAATACCCAAACACGACTCCAACCAACCCATCCTAAAATGTACGGAACCCCGGCTGCCCACTCTTCCAGATCTCTCGGCCGCATCCCTAACCTGCAAGGTAATCTACAACAATCGGTACAAAACCGTTAGCTCATATTCGAAGCATTAGAATCAAGGTGAAAGACACAAACACAAGTAAATCAACATAACACACAATGTACACCAAATCACACAAGTCCGGTTTATTATCTTTTTATTATTAAGTCGTATCCCGTTCTAATTCAACTTCTTTTGTGACACGAGAATCTCCCGAAACTCGCCTCGGTCCCCACTTACCGCATGGAACGGTACGGATGCCTCCGACCGTCTAACCACACGGGCTGGTCGCCAAGAACCTCCTAACCCTCGCAAGAGCTAGGCAGTGATGTCACCGCCCGTTATCATACACTTGGGCCAAATAATATAAAGGTCGGTGGTCCTAATTCCGGTTTAGTTGTTATAAACAATAAAGAATAAACACACACCACCAAACACACATAGATGCTAATACAAGGAATACGAGCTAAGTAAGTCCGGAGACTTACCTCGTCACCACACTCAACTCACGACACTCTCGCTTTCTAAGGAAGGAAGCCCGTAACCTGATCACAAGAAGATAACTATATCAACAATAACCCACTCACAATAGAAGTTTTAGACTTCTATACAAATGATCTATGCAAGACCATTTGACTCTCAATTCTAGGACCGCATCCTAGAATCCCTCATGCTCACATCACACTCAACACAAGCTAGAAGTCCTAAGACTTCTAAACTCTCGGATCTCGCAAGATCATAACTCACCATGCAACTAGGATAAGCCAAACCTAAACTTCAAATCCCACAAGATCATACAACCCCACCTCGAGCCTCAAAACGCTCACAAGATCAACCATATAACTTAAAGTCTTATAACAACCTCACAAGATAACCAACGCCTCAAGCTTAAAATCAACATCAATCCATCAAACATTATTAAATCCTCGAAACTCACCTAAGGTTCAAAGCCACTACTTGGCATTAACTCTAAGTTATGCTAGATTTATCCTAGCATGATACTAATACTAAGTATAACTAAATCGAGGGGATAGAATACTCACACGACGTCAAAAGACGGAAGTCGTTCAACGGATGTCGACTTGGACTCGTTAGTCCTTTATCGGGGCGCTTCCGAACCTAGCACCAAACTAAACAAATTTAGCTTATAAGCTAAATTTGAATGGAATAAAGAACATATATAATCTATGGAAAACCCCACTTTTAAAACCCAAGTTAAAACCATAAATATATATTCCGGGCAAATTGTATAACATCATAAACCCAAGGTAAAACTCGTTTTCAAATCCAATGTTAAAATCCCGTAATTTAATCTTTGAGTCATAACCCGAAATTAATCCAACATGAGCATAACATATATGGTATATATAATAAAAAATATAATTCAAGTAAATCCCAAATTTAAAACCCATAAATACATTTTCCAAAAATAAAACCCTGGCCATAATATGTAATTAAATTCCTGCAGGGGCATAAATATCAAATTCCAGAAACTGTGCGTCCAAAACTGAGATTATATAGAATATGGGTCCATTATGTAATTATACCAAATATTAGGGTAAAATCTGTAATTAACCACAACTAGAGGGGCTCGATTTGAATTAGGTTAAAGAGGGTTTCAATCTTCCGCTTTTCTTCTTCGGTTGGGGAAAGGAAGGAGCAGCGCTGGAGGCCCTCCCAGGCGGCGCTGCTAGTCTCCGGCGGCGAGGCGATGGCGAAGGGAAGGTGGCGGCAAGGGCTCCTCCGGCGAAGGAAGGTGGCACAGATAATCAAATATACAGGGGCCCGATTTTTGTTTTCATACAAGGGTTTCTCAAACCCGTTTGAAGATGGTTGCGAGAAGGAAGATCGCAGGCGGCGACTGAACACCTCTCCGACGGCGTGGGGATGTGTAACACCCCAAATTTTACAACTTGGGGAGTTACTGGTTAGGACCGCACAGTGGGTCCCGACCTTAGTTTGACAACAACTTAACAAGATCTTACAACAAGGCACACATAAGGAAAAACCGGAAATCATAAATTAAGTCTTAACAATGTATGAATGTGACTAGAACAACCAACAGCCGGAAAACATAAGATAACAAAGTACGAATAGAAAGAAAAGAACCAAGGTCTAACTGGAAATCCCACAAATAAAGAAACTGCATCACATCCTAAAAGTACGACACCCCGGCTGACCACTACCATCTGGATCACTCGGCATCTGCTCTAACCAGTGATACGTCTACACAACATAACAACTGTTAGCTAACTATCGAAATATAAGTAGAATAATAACAGCACAAACACACTCAGAATAATATAAACAATCATCATGCGGGCACACAACCGTTTATTATCTATTACTTAGGTGATTCATCTTATTCAATTTTACAGTTGTGGCACGAGAACTCTTAACAGTTCTAGCCTCCGTTCCTTATCCAACTGGGTGTAGGTCTAGCTGACCTCCGCCGGTAGCATCACTACAAACCGAGTATGGACTAGTCCCTAAAGAAACCCCCAGCGCCCTCAAGCTAACTGAGTAGAATGCCACCGCCTGTTACTATTAGGCCAAGTATAGGTCGGTAAATATCTATCACAACCTATATCTCTAAACATTTCAATCACACACCACTATCATCGTTCATGCTCATATTCAGAAGTCAGCTAAGTAAGCCCAAAGGACTTACCTGTTATAACTCTCGATTCTTTGTAAACCAAACTCGCTCTGTAAACTGTAGCAACTCAGTTGCCTGCCAAAGGAGATAAGTGCATTAGCACACTCCAACGTAATTAGAAGTCTAAGACTTCTAAGATAGAAGATCGTAATAGGACATAACTAATTACAGTACTAATTTATGGTAAAATGACCATTTCACCCTTAGTCCCGAAACTTCCAAATTTTCCGAAATTCATGTCTAAACTCCTATTTGAGACTCTAAAGTCATATTCCAACTCCTAAAGTTTAGTTTGGTTACAAACTGTCACTTTTCTTATTTCCCTATTTTCCGAAAGGTCGTAAAGGTCCAACTTCGGTTTCAAATATAAAATTCGCAGAAGCTTATAAAAATTCCGAAATAATTCTCTAGATCATCTATGATGTTCCATCTACCCTTAGGAGCAAGAATTTCTCAAAACTGTTCATCCATTATTTTTATAAAAATTTTCAAAGTTGGCTACAACACTTACATTTTCTATATTTAACCAAAATTCCAATGTTTACAAAAACTGTTTAACTACCATACTTTGGACGCTTATAACTTCTAATCCGACCGTTCATTTCTTCTCAAATTTTAATATAGTAAACTACATACATCTAACTATCATCTATTAAAAATTCAACGGTGGATCTTCAACCAAACTCTTAAACATTGGTCTACAAGCTAGGCAGTTCCTCATTTCCAAAACTGAATAAAAATTAAAGTATACAGCAACAACCCTTGTCTCTACCCTTATAGTCATCCTATGATCATCGGTTTGACCCTCAAGGGACATCTACAAAATATCAGCCCTTATCCCAGCCTACTAGGTCGTCATTTCCTCACCGCAATCAAACGTACCCAACTACCCTACATCCTTCAGAAACGAAACAAACAACAAGACTGCAGAACAGAGAAACTCACCTCTTCCAGCAACCACTAGTTAAGGATTTCTCGACTGATTTTAGAAAGGAATGGCTCGAATTTAGCTGCCTAGAGGAATACAGTTGAGATGATTGAAACGGTAAGCAAGGTTCTAAGGGTTAGAATGTTTACGTTTTGACTGCACTGAATCTATGGGCTGCCGACAGGGAGATGCAGCTTCAGACTCCGATCTGACTGCGTAAGGTGAGGATGAGGGTGAGAGATTAGTTTCTGTGTGTTAGATCTATGTAGAGCGGGTACAAAGGAGGCGTCATACCTGTGTCCGCCCGCGCTGAATCCTTTGGCGTACCCTATCGGTGATGGAAAGCGGCTGCAGTACTCTACTCCGGAGGCGACAAAGGGAAGAGGCGGAATCAGTCGGCAACTGCTGCGAGATGGGAAGCGGAAGATGGCAATCGACTGCTGTGATGAGGATGATCCGTTGCAAAAGGAAAGGATGAGAAGGAAGTGCTGAACGTGGACGGGAATCTGGACGGCAGTTGTAGTGTATGAAGCGCGTCGTCTGTGGAGTGATCTGCGGAGGCGTTACACGAGGATCTTCCCTTGATCCAGCTCAACACACCTAAGGGAGATGTAGCCATTCCTTCCTTGGCTGCGCGCTGGGCTGAAGAGGTAAGGCAACAGATGGGCTCGCTGGCTGAAGCTGCTGCACACTGCTGGGCAAGTTGCTGGGCTTGGCAAGTTGGCCCTGGACAACACTAGGCTGGCCGAAGATGGGCGCTGCTGGGCTGAAGCGGACGTTGGGCTGGAGCTGGGCACATTAGCAAGCTGTTGTTGGGCTGGGCGCTGGCTGAAGAAGGTAAGGCAGCAGCACACGTGTTGGGCTGGGCTGGCGCAAGGGAGCAGCAGCCCGGTGCTAGCTGTAGTCCGGAAACGAGATCCCGACTAACGAATGCACGGAATAAACGGATACGGCTCATGTTATAGTTTAGAATTGGTTATAGGGATCCTATCATTTTATGTGAAGGAAAGCTACATAAAATGATGATTTCTTGAAACAAGGATCGTATCATTTTATGTGAAGGGAAGTTACATAAAATGATGAATTTTGAAACAATGTGTCTAACTAAGTAGACGGATATGGATCAACTGATCGAAATCCGGTTCGTTACGGAAATAAACCGAATAAAAATTCCAGATATTACAAGATGCGACAAGGCTCCGGCCGTTGTAGAGAGAAAGAGGGGGGGGTGTTTGTTCTGGAGACGGAGGTGGTTGTTCGAGCTTTGGGTCTTCGGTGGTTTCAGGTGGGCGGAACTAGCTGTGAGACTTTGTTGCAGATCTGGCTTCGACCAAGGCTCGCAATGCAGCGACTGTAGGGGACGAAGTGGAGAGGCGTTGCTGGGGTGGTGCTTCCGGTTGCTCTCTCGGCCTGGCGTCAACGGTCCCGGTCACAAGATTGAAGGAGAGATTAGAGTTTCCTGCTTCTCTTTGTTTGAGTGAAGCAATTGAGGGGTTTAGTGTGGGGTGAGAGAGACTGGGAAGATTAGTGTGTGATGCATAGAGAAAGAAAGTATTGAGAGTGATGGATGGGGAGGGTTGCGTGAGAAGGCAAGGTACAGGGGAAAAGCAGCGAGGGTCGGGGAGACATCACTGGCAGGGTAGGCCAGTGTAGGTTAGGGCGGCAAAGACCAAAAATATGGCTGAACACAAATAAAAAGGAAAAAGAAAAGAAAAGGCAAAGTAGAATAACTCGATCAAAAGTATCGGAGCGAATCTTCATATCGGAAAACTTTTCCGACTTTTCCGTAAAATATAAAATACGGAATATATATAAATTTAATTTATATAAACTCATAAAAATTAATTACAACGTGAAAATACCCGTAAAAATATTTAAATTATTAAAATATCGATAAAATCCGGATAAAATAAAAATCGAGAACGTGCCTAAAGTTTGGGGCATTACATTAGATCCCCCTAAAAGCAAATTTCGTCCCGAAACTTGCTATACGTCGAACTTCTCGGTCCCTAAGGCCGAGGTATAAACTCTCAAACTAAGAAGGCTTAAACCTTCTGATCTATACACACAACTACTCGAACTACCACCGCAAGATATATTTGGTCATAAAACACATTCCCACACAGGCACAAACTACAAATAATATCACACATTCACATAACACAACTAAGGGAAGCATCATGTCTAACCCATCGATTCTATTGAAGCTTCTAACTCGGCGTAAACTCAGCAAAAGATATAATCCTCCGTCTTCCAGTTAGCCTGATCGGTTCCTCGTATGTCAATAGATCCTCATAGTTGAAAACACATGAAACACCGGGTGAACACCCTCTACTCTCGGCGGTCACGCCAACCGGCAAACCACTTTCCTAACTCGAGCTAAGATCTCACAATGGTTCCGATAGGTCGAAAACTTAACTTCCTTCTCGGGTCTTTCTAAATGCAGCATTTCCATTATTTTCCTTTCGATTTCTCTAACAAAGAAGATCGAACTCCCAATTTACACCGTTGGCTTGGATTCTTGTCAAACCAAACTTTGATGTTATGTTTCCCCAATTCTTGTTGCAACTCCAAATAACAAAGGAAGTACTTTACTCCATACTACTTCTACTAACACGACATGTAGGCTATTACTTTTATATCGCTCCTCACAACTCGATCAAGACTTTGTCTTGGAGAATCACTTGTATACTTCAAACCCTTCATACCTTGAGGGAAATTCAAAATAGTTGCACCAAATGAATCTCCTCTTAATTCTCAACAACTCCATTGTCAATTTTCGTCTCACTCAATATTCATTGTCATCCGGAGTGGGTTAGACATAGATGGTGTTACTTGGAGAATCTCTCCACGAATCCGGTAGTAACCAGCACGTCCGAGAAGACTTGTAGCTTCTTTGACATCCTTCGGGGGTTGCCATCCCGAGACAACTTGTCCTACAAATTCTCTCTTCATCGAGAGTAGACCAAAATATCTTATCCGGGGCATTAGTAAGCCTATATGGAATCACTACAACTCGTAGTGTCCATGATTCGTCGGGAATGTCGTATTTGCAATATCCACATCTCGGATTCTCAATTTGCGACAATTGACCATAAATCCTTCTTAGACGAGACTGCCGACCCTTACAATTGATCGAGTAGATCTGCCATTCGTTGTAAGGAATACTTGTCCTTCATTGCCATATTGTTCAACTTATAGTAATAGATTTACAAACGGAGATAACCGTCTCTCTCTTCGCGAACTGGTGTCCTCTATAATAACTTCAAAACAAGAATTCAAGATATATCCCAACATGAACTTTAAATCAAGAGTTCAAGATACACTTCCAACATGAACTTCAAATCATGAGTTCAAGATATAATTCTAATATGAACTTGAAATCAAGCTTAATGGTGAAATCCCCCTTCCGTTGCATTGGTATTTGTTCTATCTCGGGCTCCCTCTTTCTCCATCAATCACATATCGTAATAACCGACACGACTTGGCCCTATTCTTGACAGGTAGTCCACTCCGATCTACTAGGGTGACGTCCTTCAACCCGTGTATTGCTCTTTCTGTAGCTACTATGTTCACCGTCCTCTTTCAAAGATCCTTCATCTACAGAACTCGAGAGACTTGATCAAATTTTCCGACTCTTGAAGCCTTGGTTAAGCAATACTTCAGCTTAATCCCTCTTCTCATTTCAAAGGAATGGCGATGGTAACCTCTTTTGATCTCGCGCATGTGTTCAGTCACAAAGGTCTTTACTATATGACTCAAGCATGCCATATAACAAATCGATACAATCTTCTTCGTGTAACGCCCCGATTTTTTTAGCGCGTTTACAATATTTTTTTTATTTTTTTATTTTTTATTTTTTCCCGGCTCCTATTGATACTTTAATAGCTTAAATAATTTTTTTTTACAAGTATTTTCACATGTGTAAATTAAGATTTTATGAGTTATATATATATTCCGCAATTTATTTTACGGAAAGCTCGGGAGTTTTCCGATTCAAAAATCCCGTTCCGAGTAACATGTATCTGGTTCAGTTTTTAATTCTTTTCTTCTGTTGAAACCGACCCTTCACACCATTGCCGCCCAACCTAACCCTGTGTTTAGCCTTGCAGCCTTCAAGCAATGGACCCCTCAATATCTCATCAAACTCCTCCTTCTCAATCTCTGCATCGAACCCAGGAGCTCTGCCTCCCTCAATGTTACGTCTCCTTCTCCCAGATTGCAAGCAAGACTCCCCTTATCGTCAGCCTTCCCTTTCTGTGTACCCTCCAACTCTCTGCACTCCTAATCTAGTTACACATCCCCTTCGCCTGTAATCGAACCAGGACAGCAGCCCTCCGCATCCTCATCACCTCCATCTTCGGATCCAGCTACACCAGCAGAAGCGTCACCTAGAGCCCCCATCGAACCGCCCTCCTGTTGTAACCTTCTTCCAATCTCTCTCCCTATGCTCTATGTCGCTTCTCTTCGAACCTCGCCGGAAGGAGTACCACATCGCTGCCTCGCCGTCCACCTTGTGCCACCGGAGTCACCAGCACAGGGAGCTCTGCCGCCTTCTCTCCTTCCCTGTCTCTCTTTTGCATACCTGCGCAGCCCCCTCCTTCAGTGACCTCGCCGGATTGAGAGAGCACCTTCTCCGTGTTCTGCCGCCAAGGACGATGCCGGAGAAGCCACTGCCTCGCCTTCCCTAGCGTCGGACTTGGAGACGCCGCCAAGGGCCACTGCCAACGCCGATTGCGTGTCCTCCCTCCGCCGAGCTTGGCCGCCGCAACGCAGCTCCTTTCCCATCTTACGCTGATGTGCCTACACATAAATGAAAACCCTTTTGGGTTATTAAAATTGCCTCCCTGATTTTGGTATAATTACAGAATATACCCAATGTTTTGTTATTGTAGTTTTGACCCATATTTATGGATTGTTTCATTTATGCCCTCTGTAGAAAATTAATTACACTTATTGACCCGGTTTTACAAATTATCAATTATGCCCTAGTTGGATTAAATTCGGATTTTAACCCTAAAGATTTTAATTGTGGTTTATGACCGAGTTCATATGTTCGTATAAATTGTCCGAAAATGTATTGTTGGTTTTAATGTTGGCTTTTGAAAACAAGTTTTACCTCAAATTAATATATCGTATATATATTATTATCAAATTTAGCGTATGAGTTAAATTTGTTTAGCTTTGGATTTAGGTTCGGAAGCGCCCCGATAAAGGCCATCGAATTCAATCTCGACGTCCGTAGATCATCTTCAACCTTGGATAGTGTGTGAGTACCTCCTTCCTCAATCTTATTATGTTTAGTATTAGTATCATGCTAGGTTGGATCTAGCATAACCTAGTGAGAATGCCAAGTAGTGGCTTTGAACTTTAGGTGAGTTTTGAGGATTTGATATTGTTTGATGGATTGATGTTGATTCTAAGCTTGAGGTGTTGATGTTAATCTTGAGAGGCTTGTGAGGTTGAGAATTGGAGTATATGGTTGTTGAGATTATGGGGGCTAGAATATGCGTATCCTAGCATAGTGTTGATACCATTGAGGTTGTTGACACTAGGCATGTTTATCCTAGGATGTGTTAGGGGTTATGATCCTCGAGATCATAGGGTCTTTGAATCCTTAGACTTCTAGCTTCTGTTGAGTGTGATGTGAGCATGAGGGATTTTAGGATGCGGTCCTAGAATTGAGAGTCAAATGGTCTTGCGTAGATCATTTGTAGAGAAGTCTAAGACTTCTATTGTGAGTGGGTTGTTGTTGATATAGTTATCTTCTTGTGAACAGGTTATGGGCTTCCTCCCTAAGGAAGCGAGAGTGTTGTGAGTTGTGTGTGGTGACGAGGTAAGTCTCCGGACTTACTTAGCTCGTATTCCTTGTATTAGCATCTATGTGTGTTTGGTGGTGTGTGTTTATTCTTTATTGTTTATAACAACTAAACCGGAATTAGGACCACCGACCTTTATATTATTTGGCCCAAGTGTATGATAACGGGCGGTGACATCACTGCCTAGCTCTTGCGTAGAGTTAGGTGGTTCTTGGCGACCAGCCCGTGTGGTTAGACGGTCGGAGGCACCGTACCGTTCCATGCGGTAAGTGGGGACCGAGGCGAGTATCGGGAGATTCTCGTGTCACAAAAGAAGTTGAATTAGAACGGGATACGACTTAACAATAAAAAGATAATAAACCGGACTTGTGTGATTTGGTGTACATTGTGTGTTATGTTGACTTACTTGTGTTTGTGCCTTTCATCTTGATTCTAATGCTTCGAATATTAGGTAACGGTTTTATACCGATTGTTGTAGATTGTCTTGTAGGTTAACAATGCGGCCGGGAGATCCGGAAGAGTGCGCAACCGGGGTTCCGTACATTTTAGGAGTGGGTTTTGGTTGGAGTCGGGTTATGTTTTATTCTTCGTTTATTATGTTGGTATGCCGCGTGTATGGCGTTTTGGTCTTTGGTGTTGTTTATCGGCTGAAGTCTTTTGGTGTTTTCCTTCGGGTTTCTTATCATTTGCATTAAAAGGAATTTCGGTTTTGCCTTTATTTGTGCCATGTTGAAAGATCCGGTGAAATTGTTGTCAGGCTAAGGGTCAGGACCCATTGTGAGGTCCCAACCCGTAGCGCCACGAGTCCCGCGGATTTGGGGTGTTAGAAAAGTGGTATCAGAGCCCTAGGTTGACAACAATGGCACTCGCAATCTTCTAAAGGCCAAATGAGGAATAAACAGAACCCACACGGGTTCTGACTTTTCGTTTTCAAAATCACATGCATGAGTCGGGGTAGAATGTACGGACCACCACTTCTTCTGCGGATCTCGGCAGCTTAGTTTATTGGATTTATATATATACATACATATATATATATATATATATAGATATGTAGGTATGTATAGTATATGTGGATTGTAGTTGCATGATGACTTGATTTATATGTATAGTGAATATATGTGGACTATAGTACATGTTTAGACCTTGTATTGTTGTATTGGATTTCCGGATGTGATATATTAGTAGTAATGTGAACATAGGACTTATATATATAATTATATTTACATACACATGGTATGCTTGTATTATATTAGTAGTAGTGGACCTTATAGTTAAGATGGTAGGAAGCTATCATCGCCCTTGGACAAATGTCTTTCTGGGATTAGGATAGTGTATATACGATGATGAGTATGGTCAAGTACCGAGTTAAGCATCACGTTCTGGCGAACACCCTGATGATTCATCAGACTCCTTTTAGGGACGTCAAAGAAACCATTTGAAAGATAAAGAGGACATTAGCGGCAAGGATGAACAAATAGAAGAGAACTTTGAGTCAACTTAAGAGAATTCGAGATGGAAGCAATACAAGTAAAGAGAGCAACATTAAGGTGTATAAGTGGTTATAAAGAAGCCATGATTGAACGACAACGAGACCCATAGAGATAACAAACTCATGGTTCTTCAAGAAGACGCGTGGACAACTAAAGAAGAGGAGGAGGGAGATACGTTCTAACAAGGTTGAAGGTGACATTCCATTAAGATGTGAAATTTTCTTTAGACACTTCTAAGCATTTGAGTCAAGACGAGAAGAGTGATCGAACCATTTGCTAAAGATTTAAGATAGTGTAAGTTAAGCTTACAAGGTACCAAAAAGTAAAGTTTCAACATTACTAGAGTTGTGAGAAGAAGGGCATGGTGGGGATACACGTGGAGTGGACCGATTTCCATTATGATGATAAGACTAAGAAACGCCAAGAAGGAGGAAGTGTGTATAAGTGATGACCCCAAGAAGATGAAAGACGAAACGAAGAGCTTCGGTCGAGAGATTTAAGATACCAACCAATAGGAACGCGAGTGGGTGTTAGCTAAGACTATAATATTTGGAAAGGTGTACTTGAAAGACATCAAGGAAGAGTGGTTAAGTTTAGGAAGGTGAGTTATACGGCGTGTGAGGCTTGGAAGAGTATGGTTACCTTATAGAAGAAGAAGAAATCATGGAACGGGGAAAGAACTAATGGAGTTTAAGGTAAAGTACCCCGAGGAGGATAGCCTTCTTGAGAAGGTAACATGAGAAGTGTAGTAGAATAATAAGTCGTTGACTTCGGAGAAGGTCAATACAAGTTAAACGGTGACAACTAAGAACACACAGGTGCGAGTTGTCTATTAGTGAGTCTAGAGGGGATGGGTAAACAAGATTATGGGCATTCAGAGGATCGACAAAAAGAGCTTAAAGTATTCGCGGTGGACCAATGTCAATGGTATGGAAGTACTTCAACAGAGCGCATTTGTTTTAAATCAAATAATGTGGAACGATTTCAAGCAAGTACTTATAATAAGACTTCCGAGGAGGAGATTGTAACGATCTTACGCGACCTTCTTAGGTCATGGGATTGACATATGGGGGGAATTACACGGATAAAAAATTTTAAAGTTTGATTAAGGTGAAGAGAACTAGAAGAAACAAGAGGAAAGTGACTTCTATAGTTGATGTACGTAAAGGGGAATACATAAAAAGAGGGTGTGTGGTATGTTGAGGATACATCGTATGTTTGTGCTAATGAAATGAATGGTATGTTTTCGCAAGCAAAAGCCGAGTAAAATGTTTCAGACTCACACGGAAGAGTCATGGTGGTTATAACGCGAAAAGGATGACCTATATTAGGGCAACGCTGTAAGCTTAGAGTTATGATGTTAGTGCTTGGAGGTATAATGAGTGGATCTTTCAGTGATTGTGGTTGGGAAATTTTGCCTAAAGGCATGCTAGTACGGTTGTGAAGTTACTCATGGATACCAAGGATACATAAGGTGGCCAACAAGAGTAGGAGAAGATTGAAGTTTTGAAGTTTGATGTCGATACGGGATGTTAAAAAAAAATGAAAGATCAAGGTTAGAGCCTCTGGAGTCGTTTGACGTGAAATAAGGAAATGAAGTGTAAATTTCTACGCCTACTTAAAGAAAGGATGTATGTGGTGAGAGCTGATATAGAATACGAGGAGTTCCTCTCATATCCTGGGATGTCAAAAGAAGCGAAGAAGATTGTAATATCCGGAAAAATTTATTCCGTTTAATCCTGTAGCAAACCGGATTTCGATCCGTTGATCCTTATATGTCTACCTAGTCGGACACAATATCTCAAATTTTATCTTTTTATGTAACATCACTTCAAATAAAATGTTAAAAATTTTATAGCAAACTCTAATCCATCAAACCCTAGTTTGTAACATGACTTATCCTTGACAAAGTCATGACGTCCTTTTGACGAGATCAAGACGAGACCATGAAAGAATTGTGACAAGGTCATGCACGGGCTTGACAAAGCCATGACGAGTTTTGACAAACTCAACCCACATAGTTTCACTCTTATTTCAAGCTCATCTCTCCTTGTTCTTCTTTGCTACAGCCCATACCTTGGCCTTCTCTCCAGCCAACCTTCCCCTTGTTCGTGCGCCAGCACAACTCCAGCTCCAGCCCAGCGTGGTCCTTGCAAGAGCAGTGGCCAGCTTCATGTCTAGCCTGGCGTGGCCTTGCGAGAATACTGGGCCAACTTCACGTCCAGAAGGCCCAGCTAGGCGCCAGCCCAGTAAGGAGAAGATTGTTTCCACGTGAAGGGCGTTGAGCTGGAGTGGGGGGCAGGTCTTCAGTTTCAACCGCCTGAAATCACGCAGCCGTTCACGCAACCCCTTCCCTGATGCAACCCATGTTCCTTCTTCACGTTTACATTCACCAAACCTCACTCCCGGATTTCCCTTCCTTCCCAGCCAGATTGTTTCCTTCCTTTCCTCGCTCCAACACAGCCACACGCCTTTCTGTTTCCCTAGTTTCGCCACCCAAGGACATGAGGATCGGTAGACTGCCTCTCTTCTCGCTTCTGTCGAACCAGCACTTGCAACCAGCGTTGGAATTGGGCGATCTCCGACCGTCCAGGCAGCCTTTATTAGCGTCGAGCCCTGCACCATCTTCATAGACCGAGGGAGTCTCGATCTTCTTTTGCTGCACCATAGCGTTGTCTTCAGCCGGGTAAGGACATGTCTCCCTTCCCCTCTTCACCTTCTTAATGTCAAGATCATAGTAACTCACTCACCCTCCTTCTCTGTACCCGGACGAACCTCCAGTCTAGGCCTAATCTGATGTCAACAGTGAGACAAGGGTGAGCCTTCCAACCACTGCAGTGGTGAAGCCGAGCCGAGCCCCTCGATCTCCGAGTCTATGGTACCGATCGACACCAGTAGCCATCCGTGCAACAGTCCTCCGGTATGAGATCTGAACTCAGTTGATACCCTGTATAGTAGGAAGATGAAATTGTGTATGTGTGTGTTTGTGATATCCATGGGAATCGAACCTAGGACATGTGGATAAGGGTTATGCAGATTTTGGTAGCAGTGAGGCTCGAACTTGGGACCTCTGGATAGTTTAAATAATTAGATATGCTAACAACAGGATTCGAAGTGGAGACCTGCTGCTTACCTTATTCTACAGCCTTGAACTACTGACTTTAGGAGCTAGTTCCGACACCTTAGATCGAACATCCACCGTTGAATTTTTGATATGTTGTAGGTGGATATATCTAGTTTATGATGTTAAAATTTGGGAACGATTCAACGGTTGGATTTGATTTTATTAAGCCTCAAAGTATGGTGGTTACACAATTTTAGAAAAGAACTCAAAATTTGACTAAGTATGGAGCTTTTGGAATTTTGGAACCCTCTTTGGAAATTTATATGGAGAGTTTGGTTGAGAATTTTAGAGAGATCTTTGGCCTAATGATTAGTATGCTTAGCATAGAAGACTTGGTTAATTTTCTTAGAATAATTAGATTTTTATTCGGTTTTCATATCTTAAGCCAAAGTCGGACCTTGGCGACTTTTTATAAAAGTCAAGAATGTAGTTAACTCCTCTAAATCTTTAGCAAACTTTCCTTTGAGAGTTGAGTGGGGTTTTGAGTTCCAAAGTATAGTTTGGAACTTTGTTATGAAATTTTTATAAAGTTTCGGGACCAGGGGTAAAACAGTCATTTATCCGAATAAGGGTATTTTCGTAATTTAACTGATGATAGAGTTAAATATCTTAGAAGTAAGAGACTTCTAATTAAGTGGGATATATTATTGATCCACTTGCCTTTTATAGCAGGCGGTTGAGTTCCTACGGTTACAGACCGAGTCGAGATAACGAGATTATGTTTGAATTCAAGTAAGTCCTTTGGGCTTACTTAGCTGACTTCTAGATATAAGTGTGGATAATGATAGTGGTGTGTGAATGATATGTTATAGTTATATTTTAGTAACAATTATCTACGGACCTATACTTTGGCCTAAGAGTAACGGGCGGTGGCATTCTGCTCAGTTAGCCTGAGGGCGCTGGGGGTTTCTTTAGGGACTAGTCCACACTCGGTTTGTAGTGATGCTACCGGCGGAGGTAAGCTAGACCTACACCTAGTTGGATAAGGAACGGAGACGAGAACTCTTAAGATTTCTCGTGCCACAACTTTAAAACGGAACAAAGTGAACCACCTAAGCTATCAGATAATAACCGAATTGTGTGCCAGCATGATGGGTGTTTATGTTACCTTGTTTGTGTTTGTGCTATCGTTATTCGTCTCATATTTAGATTGTTAGCTAACGGTTTATCCGTGTTGTAGTTTGTGTAGAGATAAACAGTTGCAGAGAGATTCGGGACGGATGGTCAGCCGGTTCCACGTACTCATTAGATGGGGACGGGGGAGTCTTCCATACGGCATGCATGTTATGTACCTATATATATGTTTGTAAGGCTGTAACATGTGTACATTCATACCATAAAAATATTATGTTTTAAAGTTGTGTTAAATACATTTGTGCCTTGTTGTAAGATCCTAGTAAAGTTGTTGTCAAACTAAGGTCGGGACCCACTGTGAGGTCCTAACCAGTAATTCCCGAGTTCCAAGAATTTGGGGTGTTACAACATTGTATCAGAGCCAGGTTGGCAACAATGACACTTGAAATCTTCTAAAAGACCGAATGTATAAAATAACTAGAACCCGAAAGGAGTCTAAGATTTTCAAAACGGATTTCTGTTCTTACACACGTGCATATTCGGGTTGTTGGGTTAGTAGTACGTCGGACCACCATCGTCTCCGTGGATCTCTGCAACTTGGAATGATAGGTGAGTTAGTATATAGACTTATATTGATAGGTTTTAGTGTAAGATTATATATATGTGTATGTGTAGCATGTTAGTATCCTAAAGGATATCTTGTATTCTTTAGTTATGATAACATGAAGCGATTAGCGCCTCATGATATTTCGGTAACGAGTTTGAAGAGTTTTCCACACGAGATAAGGGATTCAGATCAGTATTGAGTATGATACTTTGGTGGACGTCCTAATGACCTTATAAATCATCCGAAGAACGGGTGGGCAAAGCAGTAAAGATGTTGAGATAATTTTTACCACCAGTACAACCGGATGAGAAACAAGTTCCCGAGTCAGCTTAGATAGAAGGAATTAGAAGAACCATGCAAGAGACGACAAGAGCGTAGAATGGAAATAATAATGGGAAAACAAGAATCATATAGAACGGAGTACAACCAAGAATTGCGGAGTAAAGGACGTTACAATCAAGGCGGACGCCGCCATCAGCAAGCATGGGCATGAGAGTACAAAGAAGATAGAGTGTTGACCCAGTTGTGAGAAATTAAAAGGTCCAAAGATAGAGAGTGAGTCTAATGACGAGAAATAAATTCTTTAACCATGGAAGCATGTGGAGTCCTGCAAGGATACGAGAATTTTGAATGAAACTCCGACATAAGTATCAAAGAAACTAGAAGTCTAAAAATGAGACAACGAATGTCTATAAAGGTAGCAGGATTAAAACAACACCAATCAAGGGGAACAATGTGGGAAAGTAATTTTGGTGGACTAGAGAGAGTCCACAATAACTTATCATTCACCTAAAGGTTTAAGTAAACCAAGGTTGACGGTCATATCGGAGAACCGCAAACAAACGATGAACAAAGTAAGAAGAATCGTGGAGACACGCTTACGAGTTATTGTGGAAGCCTTGATAAACTCCTTGACGACAGATGAATATTAGGACTAGACTCAAAAGAGTTTAGTGACCCCATAAGAGAATATGAGAAGTGCAGACTTGGAAGGAGCTGAAGGACTGGAGAAAATAGATTTCACCAAGGGTATCAAACTCCCAAAGAGATAGAAGAACCATACGTCCGTGATCTTATAGAAGGTCAACTACAGACTAGTTGGTTATAACTGACACATAACACGTGCGAGTCAACTAGTAGTAACTGGTTGGCAGATAAGGAGGATAACCATAGAATTATGGAAGAATTTTTGTAACACCCCAAGTTTCGAAACTCGGGGAGCTACTGGTTAGGACCTCACAATGGGTCCCGACCTTGGTTTAACAACAACATTACTTGGATTTTACAACAAGGCACAAATGTACTTAAAATAATTTCAAAACATAATATTTTTACTGTATGAATGTACACATGTGACAGCCTTACAAAACATATACATATACATAACATGCATGTTGTAAGGGAGACTCCCCCGTCCCCATCTAATGAGTACGTGGACCCGGCTGACCATCCGTTCCGGATCACTCTGCAACTGTCTATCTCTACAAATCTACAACACGGATAAACCGTTAGCTAACAATCCAAATATAAGCAAAATAAGGATAGCACAAACACACTCAAGATAACATAAAACAATCATCATGCTGGCACACAAACCGGTTATTATCTGTTCATTAAGTGAGTCACCTTATTCCATTTTACAGTTGTGGCACAAGAAATCTTAAGAGTTCTCGCCTCCGTTCCTTATCCAACTGGGTGTAGGTCTAGCTTACCTCCGCTGGTAGCATCACTACAAACCGAGTGTGGACTAGTCCCTAAAGAAACCCCCAGCGCCCTCAGGCTAACTGAGCAGAATGCCACCGCCCGTTACTCTTAGGCCAAAGTATAGGTCGGTAGATAATTACTACTAAAATATAACTATAAACATATCATTCACACACCACCATCATTATCCACACTCATATCTAGAAGTCAGCTAAGTAAGCCCAAAGGACTTACCTGAGTCAAGTCGCAACTCTCTTAATCTCAACTCGGTATGTAACCGTAGGAACTCAATTGCCTGTTATATAAGACAAGGGAATCTATAATGTGTCCCACTTTCTTAGAAGTCTCCAACTTCTAAGATATAAGAAAATCGATCAACAAGAGATTACCAAAATACCCTTATACAGGTAAATGACCATTTTACCCTGGTCCCGAAACTTCTAAAAACTCGGAATATGTACTTAAATTATAATTTGAGGCTAACTAACCATATTCTACTATCTAGGATGATTTTAGGTAACAACTAGAAAAACTACTCATTTTCTATTTCCCGAAAAGTCACTAAAGTCCAATTACAGCTTCAAATATAAAATTCGAATAATCTTATAAAAATTCCGAAATAATTCCCTAGGTCATCTATGATATCCTATCTACTCGTAGGAGAAATAATTTCTTAAAATTGTTAAAGCATCACTTCTACAAAAAAATTTCTAAAGTTGGTTACAACACCTAACGAACAACACACTGTCTTAACTTTGAAAAATCATAACTCCTAAACTACTCGCTGGATTTATCCCAAATTTTGATATGTTCTAATATAAAATCTTATCTATAATATATCCAAAATTTAGCTGCAAAGGAGATCAAAATCCTATTTAAAACTATCTCCCAAAACCGAATTTCAGCACAACAGAAAAACTGCTTACGACTCAATCTTGGAAAAATCATAAATCCCAAACCACTAGCTGGATGCCTCTCAAATTTTAATATGTTCTACAACAATATGTCAACTATATCATATCCAAATTTCAGCCAAAAATAATGAGTTTAGCATACCTAAATCTGGTCACAAAGTTGGCTGCTCGCCAATATAGAAAACTGAGAAACTGCAACAGCTCGACTACGCTACTTTGGGACCTTCTAACTTTTAATCCGACGGTTCATTTGTTCTCAAATTTGGACACAGTAAACTACATATATCCATCTACCATCTATCAAAAATTTAACGGTGGATCTTAAAATATAACTCCTTAACATTAGTCTACAATATTGACAGTTTCTAACTCTCCCAAAACTGAAAAAAAACGAGTTTACAGCAGGTTCTTGGTTCCACCATTCTTGACAGCCCAACTCAGAAGCTACTCTTTACTTACACACCTCTTGACTCCACACTCATAACCAACCACAAATGCTACACATCCTAACCAATCATCCAACATCAAAAGATCTACTAACTAATTCTCTCAATCTATATAACATAACCGCAAGTGAAACAGATGGGGAACTTACTCAGCAATGATGCAGGAAGAATCCTAGAGATGCTATCAACCGGGCTGCTAGAGTGTTGCTACACCCGGGAGGGTTTAAGGTTCAGACGAGGCTGAAAAAGGTCATAGGACACCACAACATCCGTTAAGCAGAAACATTGTTCGATTGAAGAGAAACGTGGCAAGGGAGATAGGAGTTCTTACACTGTTTAAGACAGTCTTGATCTGCAGAAGCTTGAAGGCGGCTCGTCACTGAGGTAGTTGGCCGGTCGTCTCTACTTTGCAGCTGGGCAAGTCTTGGTTATGCACGTTCGTTGGTATGGACTGCGTGCAGAGACTGGGGACTCCTGTCGCTGGTGCTTCGTGAAGGAGAGTGAGAGAGACGAGGATGGCGTGTTGTGTGTAGAGATTGATCGAGAGAGGGACTCCTTTGCAGAAGGTAAGACGGGAAGAGTGGGGCTGCTGCGTTGAAGGCCGCTACTGAAGACCAAAGGGGAGGCGAAGAGGAAAGTGAGGGAGACGGTTCTTCTGCAGAAGGCAAGGCGAGGAAGGAGAGCAGCGCTCGGTACGTGATAGCGAGAGAAGGAAGAGAGGGTCATTAGGGTTTCCGTGAGAGAGGGAGAGAGTATGGGTTGGCAGTAACAGGTGGTGAGTTTTGGGCTGGCCGGCCATACTCGAGATCAGGCCTTGTCTGGGCCTCGTCAAGGCTTGTCTTGGCCTTGTCAACTGCTTGTCTCGGCCTCGTCAACTGCTTTTTTGGGCCTCGTCACAGCTTTGTCATGATCTCGTCAACTGCTTATTTGGGCCTCGTCACAACTTTGTCATGATCTCGTCTAAAGTCGTCGTTAATGTTTAATTATAAGAATTAGGGTTTGATATAATTCTATCATTTTATGTGAATTAAATTCTACATAAAATGATAAATAATTATAAGAATTAGGATTTGATATAATTCTATCATTTTATGTGAATTAAATTCTACATAAAATGATAAATAATTATAGGAATTATAGCTTGATATAATTTTATCATTTTATGTGAATTAGCTTCTACATAAAATGATAAAATTTGTGAAGAAAGACTTGCTAGATAGAATGGAAAACCGTCAATGGCTCAAAGTCCGATTTGATTCGGAATTAAACGGAAATAAAAATTCCGGATATTACATCAGTACCCCCTTAAAATAAATTTCGTCCCGAAACTTAGGACAAGATACTTAATTAAACGACTTCCATAAATAAACTGGTCTGTCCTAGTCTCACTAAATTTTTATTCGTTTCCTAAACTTCTCTAACTCTATCAAAGCGTAACAAAAAAAACTGGTCGTTACATCAGATCCCCTTCAAATTATGATTCGTCCCGAAACTTAGGGTAAGAAAATCCAGATCGGCCTTTAAGGCACCAAAAGGGTGTGTTTGGTCACTACACAAAAGTCTTGTCGTTCCCACATCTAAGTATCCCGCACATCAAGGTTACCAAAAGAACACATTAGTGACTAAACACTCAATCATGAAATAAACAAGCAGTCAAACAATATCACACATACAAGGTCAAGTCCTAACTCGTTACTCCCGAGGTTACAACTATCGCTACATAAGTCTTTGAAATGTTACGTCTCTTACTATCCCCAATATCTTAGGTAGCCTTATCGGATTTTCATAAATCCACTAAATCTTAAATCTTTTTAGGTATTTAGATCATAAGCGTATGTTACCACGTTCTAGAGTGGTTACCGGATATCTCACCGGTATCATCCGGCTCAACTGTCTAATCCTCTAATCTGATGACCTAACTCGGGTCCGGTAGGTATCTCTCCAACTGAAATTCTCAAACTCAGTTCCCAAACTTAGTCTCCGTGGAAAACCAAAGTTACACTCTCCAATAGGGTGCGGAAAACTAGTCCATCGGTCACTTTTAAACCGTTTTAAAACTTCCAATGGTTTTCCTTACACAAATCACTTCTAGATCCTTTGATGACCCTATGGAAATTAATCTATTCAACTTCCTTCCCTTCGTTATGACCACTTGCTTACGGCCTTCTGAAGAGGTTCTGACTACCCACTCAGGCCAAAGGTCTTTGACATCGACCAACACTTACTAAGTTCCCCATGCTCTTCGTATCACGACCCATATGGTCTTGTCTTTTAATATTACTCAGTCATCATGTTCCTCAGGTACGGAATTCTCACCCTTACCCTTTTCAGGTCTAATACTCAAGACAATTAAAAATCAAATCTAGTGGTTATCCTCTTTGTTCACTTGGCTTTATTATATTATTTATAGATTTCTAATATATCGTTTGCTCCAACTTAGGCTTCTCACACATTTTCTAAGATCTTAAATGAAATAGAATAAATCCGAAATGACGGTATTAGACACAAAGTGATCTCATATCACCGGTATTTATTAATAACTACTCAATAAATGTTAACATACCATCATCAATGCGCCTTTTATCCACCATTGTTACCAGCCCGATAGTATTCCTCTGACTCAAAACGCAACTAAGCTCTGTTCCGACATAACATTACACATAAAATCTACTCCGAGATTATGCTTTCTTTAAGCACTGTTACTAGGTTGCAAGTATGCTCCTGTCGCTTCTCTTTCTTATGTATCTTCGACTCAAGATGGCAATTACTCACTTGGAGCTTTCTAGTGCAGGACATGCACAATACTTTTATTACCTCCTTAATTCTTTCTTAATCCATCCCGAAAACTCACTCTAGAGTATTCCATTAGTATGAAATTCCAAAACTACTTGTCTGGCAACCTGTAGCAAAGCAGTCACTCTTCACTCGGATCCGTAATAGGGTACCAGTCTCCTTCTATTACCTCTATATGCACCTAAGTTTCCGTTCAACATTTTGAGTAACTCCACATAGCCTATCTCACGTTCCTTCCAACTAGAATGCATTTCCCGAACTATCACCATCTTAAACTCGACACGACATCCCTCAACACCCTTGAGCTTCTTGCTCTGTGGGTTAGAACCCACCAGGCTTCCGCTGCGCTACTCTGATTATTTTGTTGTTTCCTGTAATCATAAGGACGTGTTCTGTCAGTCCAAAATGATTAACCAGGTGAAGTACCAAGTATTTTCCTTACTTTGTCTTCTTGAATAAAATCCTGATTGGAAAACAACCATCTTCCTTTTACTTTCTTAATTCTTTTTAACACGGATCCAAACTACTAGACTCGACCGGAGTTTGATCTTCACCAGCCAAGAAGTAACCTCTAACACGATTCTCTATACCCTTAGTTGTCTAAGGAGATTGTTGTTGCATACTTGAGGAAATCATTCCAGGCGTCGGTAAAACTACCCCATAACTCCACCGTTGCAATTATCTTTTCTTAACGGTATATAACTCGTCAATATCAAACAACACTTACACATCCTCAGCTGACATCGGTCAGTCTATAGTTGACTCATCTCAGTATCCCGAACTTTCTCTTCTCATACCCCTTCTGGTATTAAAATTCTTTGGTAAGCATCACCTACTCAATTAGTCCTTTTATACTTCTTTAGTTCGTCTTATCTTTCACTTTTCTGCTTGCTTTGGGACAACTCTCTTTCTCAACTCTCACTGTGCCATTCACCTGACGTCAAAAGTTGTTCCTAACACTCCACGATAGATGGTAAGCATCTTGTAGTTCCGATGACTTTTAATTACCTCCCAATTGTAGTCCCTTTACAGGGACCGTATGTGTTGATGGCTTAGGTCCCATGATTATTCGGGTTACCCTGGACTCTCGAGTCTAGCAAGGCCATTCTCCCATACACATTTCTTCACTGATGTTGGTGGTAATATCGCCTTCATGAAACTTCGTTGCCCCTGCTAAAGGCTTCCATTCTTTGGGTATTGGCGTCTCGATTTCTTTCAAACTTCTTATATCTTTGAGGAGGTAAAAACCTCCCCACTTGTGGGGTCTGCCTTTCCGCTTTTACACTCAATTTTAGGTCTTCATTCTGTGCACCTTAGATTCTCATACCCGGATTGACACTCAGTCTCTTCTGGTTTCTTATGTCCGTAATGGTCTATGGGGCATCCGTTCCGATTGTAATGTCCTTGATTCCGCAATCTTGGTCGTACCCAATTCTACTTGTCCCGCTCCAATATTGTTATCACTACTCCGCACTCTTGTAGTCTCTTGTATGATTCTGCTAATGCCATCTCTCGGCCTCGTGTGCCCGAGTTCCTTGTACGACCTTCTATTCCTTCTAACTGAACTGACTCAAGAATTTCTTCCTCATCTGATTATGCTTGTGGTAACAATTATCTTCACAACTTTTACTTACTGGTTCGCTTGTTCTTTGGATGATTTGTAAGGATCACCCAACGGCCTACACGAGTATAATACTCGATTCAAGGTCCGATTCCATTGCCTCGTGCTGGAGATTCTTCAAGTCCGAAGTTGATTTATCATGAGGTGACAATCGCTTCGTGATAACACGACTAAAGGATATAAAATATCCTTTAGGATACTAACAACTAAGCATTCACATGTATATAACATATAATAAGAAACATCATAAAAAGTCTCTATACTAACTCCTATCGATCCAAGTTGCAGAGATCCACAGAGAGCGATGGTGGTCCGACGTACTACTAACCCAACAACCCGACTATGCGTGCGTGTAAATACTTAAATCCGGTTTAAAAATTTAGACCCCTTTCGGGTTCTAGTTATTTTATACATTTGGTCTTTCAAAAGATTTCAAGTGCCATTGTTGCCAACCCAGAGCTCTGATACCATATTGTAACACCCCAAATTTCGAAACTCGGGGAGCTACTGGTTAGGACCTCACAATGGGTCCCGACCTTGGTTTAACAACAACATTACTTGGATCTTACAACAAGGCACAAATGTACTTAAAACAATTTCAAAACATAATATTTTTACTGTATGAATGTACACATGTGACAGCTTTACAAAACATATACATATACATAACATGCATGCTGTAAGGGAGACTCCCCCGTCCCCATCTAATGAGTACGTGGACCCGGCTGACCATCCGTTCCGGATCACTCTGCAACTGTCTATCTCTACAAATCTACAACACGGATAAACCGTTAGCTAACAATCCAAATATAAGCAAAATAAGGATAGCACAAACACACTCAAGATAACATAAAACAATCATCATGCTGGCACACAAACCGGTTATTATCTGTTCATTAAGTGAGTCACCTTATTCCATTTTACAGTTGTGGCACGAGAAATCTTAAGAGTTCTCGCCTCCGTTCCTTATCCAACTGGGTGTAGGTCTAGCTTACCTCCGCCGGTAGCATCACTACAAACCGAGTGTGGACTAGTCCCTAAAGAAACCCCAGCGCCCTCAGGCTAACTGAGCAGAATGCCACCGCCCGTTACTCTTAGGCCAAAGTATAGGTCGGTAGATAATTACTACTAAAATATAACTATAAACATATCATTCACACACCACCATCATTATCCACACTCATATCTATAAGTCAGCTAAGTAAGCCCAGAGGACTTACCTGAGTCAAGTCGCAACTCTCTTAATCTCAACTCGGTATGTAACCGTAGGAACTCAATTGCCTGTTATATAAGACAAGGGAATCTATAATGTGTCCCACTTTCTTAGAAGTCTCCAACTTCTAAGATATAAGAAAATCGATCAACAAGAGATTACCAAAATACCCTTATACAGGTAAATGACCATTTTACCCCTGGTCCCGAAACTTCTAAAAACTCGGAATATGTACTTAAATTATAATTTGAGGCTAACTAACCATATTCTACTATCTAGGATGATTTTAGGTAACAACTAGAAAAACTACTCATTTTCTATTTCCCGAAAAGTCACTAAAGTCCAATTACAGCTTCAAATATAAAATTCGAATAATCTTATAAAAATTCCGAAATAATTCCCTAGGTCATCTATGATATCCTATCTACTCGTAGGAGAAAGAATTTCTTAAAACTGTTAAAGCATCACTTCTACAAAAAAAATTCTAAAGTTGGTTACAACACCTAACGAACAACACACTGTCTTAACTTTGAAAAATCATAACTCCTAAACTACTCGCTGGATTTATCCCAAATTTTGATATGTTCTAATATAAAATCTTATCTATAATATATCCAAAATTTAGCTGCAAAGGAGATCAAAATCCTATTTAAAACTATCTCCCAAAACCGAATTTCAGCACAACAGAAAAACTTCTTACGACTCAATCTTGGAAAAATCATAAATCCCAAACCACTCGCTGGATGCCTCTCAAATTTTAATATGTTCTACAACAATATGTCAACTATATCATATCCAAAATTCAGCCAAAAATAATGAGTTTAGCATACCTAAATCTGGTCACAAAGTTGGCTGCTCGCCAATATCGAAAACTGAGAAACTGCAACAGCTCGACTACGCTACTTTGGGACCTTCTAACTTTTAATCCGACCGTTCATTTGTTCTCAAATTTGGACACAGTAAACTACATATATCCATCTACCATCTATCAAAAATTTAACGGTGGATCTTAAAATAATACTCCTTAACATTAGTCTACAATATTGACAGTTTCTAACTCTCCCAAAACTGAAAAAAAACGAGTTTACAGCAGGTTCTTGGTTCCACCATTCTTGACAGCCCAACTCAGAAGCTACTCTTTACTTACACACCTCTTGACTCCACACTCATAACCAACCACAAATTCTACACATCCTAACCAATCATCCAACATCAAAAGATCTACTAACTAATTCTCTCAATCTATATAACATAACCGCAAGTGAAACAGATGGGGAACTTACTCAGCAATGATGCAGGAAGAATCCTAGAGATGCTATCAACCGGCCTGCTAGAGTGTTGCTACACCCGGGAGGGTTTGAGGTTCAGACGAGGCTGAAAAAGGCCATAGGACACCACAACATCAGTTAAGCAGAAACATTGTTCGATTGAAGAGAACGTGGCAAGGGAGGTAGGAGTCCTTACACTGTTGAAGACAGTCTTGATGTGCAGAAGCTTGAAGGCGGCTCGTCACTGAGGTAGTTGGCCGGTCGTCTCTACTTTGCAGCTGGGCAAGTCTTGGTTATGCTCGTTCGTTGGTATGGACTGCGTGTAGAGACTGGGGACGACTCCTGTCGCTGGTGCTTCGTGAAGTAGAGTGAGAGAGACGAGGATGGGCGTGCTGTGTGTAGAGATTGATCAAGAGAGGGACTCCTTTGCAGAAGGTAAGACGGGAAGAGTGGGGCTGCTGCTTTGAAGGCCGCTCCTGAAGACCAAAGGGAAGGCGAAGAGGAAAGTTGGGGAGACGGTTCTTCTGCAGAAGGCAAGGCGAGGAAGGAGAGCAGCGCGCGGTACGAGATAGCGAGAGAAGGAAGAGAGGGTCATTAGGGTTTCCGTGAGAGAGGGAGAGAGTATGGGCTGGCTGTAACAGCGGGTGAGTTTTGGGCTGGCCGGCCATACTCGAGATCAGGCCTTGTCTGGGCCTCGTCAAGGCTTGTCTTGGCCTTGTCAACTGCTTGTCTGGGCCTTGTCAACTTCTTGTCTGGGCCTCGTCAACTGCTTGTCTAGGCCTTGTCACAGCTTTGTCCTGATCTCCTAAACTGCTTGTCTGGGCCTCGTCACAGCTTTGTCATGATATCGTCTAAAGTCGTCGTTAATGATTAATTATAAGAATTAGGGTTTGATATAATTCTATCATTTTATGTGAATTAAATTCTACATAAAACGATAAATAATTATAAGAATTATGATTTGATATAATTCTATCATTTTATGTGAATTAAATTCTACATAAAATGATAAATAATTATAGGAATTATAGCTTGATATAATTTTATCATTTTATGTGAATTAGCTTCTACATAAAATGATAAAATTTGTGAAGAAAGACTTGCTTGATAGAATGGAAAACCTTCAATGGCTCAAAGTCCGATTTGATTCGGAATTAAACGGAAATAAAAATTCCGGATATTACATCAGTACCCCCTTAAAATAAATTTCGTCCCGAAACTTAGGACAAGGTACTTAATTAAACGACTTCCATAAATAAACTGGTATGTCCTAGTCTCACTAAATTTTTATTCGTTTCCTAAACTTCTCTAACTCTATCAAAGCGTAACAAAAAAAAACTGGTCGTTACAATTTTATAGACATCTGGAGGTCCCTTTTAAGAGATCAACGACGATAAATGTGAATTTAAATCGGTACACGTGCTAGTAACCTTAATAGTAAGATGGAGTGAGTGGAGTCAGTAACTCTAATTAAGAACTTATGAAGAAAGACTAGACGGCCAGGAATGACACCCTTATGTTATTTGAGACTAAGAGAACTGTGTAAGTGATTTACATACCACAAATAGTACTGATGGATTATAAAAGGAGAACTAGAGGAGTAAGAAGGATACACTTTTGATTAGATTCTATGTCAGCCAAGACACAGTGTGTGTATCACTTCATACAAGGAAGAAGGATGATTCTCCTACGATATTGGCGGAAGAGACCCTTGTGACTAAGAGATGCACGGAATGAAGACCTACAATTGAGTGTAAGAGCGAAGATAGAACCCCACAAGTATAGAGAAGTTTTGACCTCGTCAGAGAGATAAGAAGTGGTGAGGAATCACGACACTAGTATCGAGAGGAGTAGGAGGCCGGTAGCAGAGTAAATAGAGTTCAACGGAGAAATATTATAAACAACGCTAATGAAGGAACATGTGAGAATGACTTACGGGAAATCGAGAAAGAGAGTTGGCCTAAGGAAATGGAAGTGGGAAGGATAGAACGAACTAACGAAGGGGAAAGGATTAAACAAGTAGTCGATACTTACAAAAATTGTATGCCAAAAGAGCATGAGAAGAGGGAGTTCAGGTTATTGAAATAAGTCAACTATAGACTGACTGACGTCAACGGAGGACGTGCGAGTGTTTCTTTTGGTATTGAGGAGTTATGTGCCGTTAAGAAGAGATATTTGTGACTGTAAATTTATGAATTAGCCTTACCGACGCCTTAGAGGATTTCTTCAAGTAGGTATTGACAACCTTCTTTGATTAACTAAAGGTATGAAGAGAATTGTGTAAGAGATTTCTTAATGGCTGGTTAAGATCAAACTCCGGTTGAGTCAGAGAGTTTGGATCCGTGTTAAGAGAATTCCAAAAGTAGACGGAAGAGGTCTTCTTCCAACCGTTATCTTAGTTCCTTAAGGCAAGTAAGGGAGGTACTTGGTACTTCATCCGGATAGGACTTATGGTGTAATAGAGAGGAAGAGTTTTGGGGTCAATTATTTTGGACTCACGGAAAATGTCCTTATGATTAACGGGTGATAACATAGTTATCAGAGTAGCGCAGCGGAAACGTGATGGGTCCTAACCCACAGAACAAGAAAAATCGAGAATACAGAAAATGACATGTTGAGTTTTAGACGATGATAATTGGTGAAATGCATTTCATTTAGAAGGGACGTGAAATAGGCTACGTGCCTTTTTCACCATCTAGATAGACGAGAAAGTATGTGCCCCTAGAAGTATAGAAAGAGAGTGGTACCCGAATATAGATCCAAGTGAAGTATGCCGACCTCGTCACATGTCGGCAGACAAGTAAACTTGGAACTTAATACCTAGCAGGGAACTTTAGAATGAGTTTATTGATGGAATGAAAAAGGAAGTAACGATGTAATAAAGGTATTGTGTGGGGCCTGCACTAACAAGCTCAAGGTGAGTAACTATCAAGCTCAATCGAAAGACAGATAAGAAAAAGAAGCTACAGAAGTGTACTTACAAACCAATACCCGTACATATAGAAAACATAATCTCAAGAGTAGAGTATAAGGAGAATTCTATATCGGAACGGAATCGAGTCGCGTTTTGAGTCAGAGGGATATTACAGGACATAGTGCAATGTTAACAACTATTGAGTAGTGTGAGCAAATAATGGTAATGTGAGATCACCTTGTATCTAATACCGTCATTCTGGACATATTTTATGTCACTCAAGACCTTGGAAAATACGTGAGAAGCCTAAGGTTGAGCTAACAATATATTAGAGATCCATAAATATTATAATAATGCCAAGTGAATGTTGAAGATGACCATTGGATTTGTGTCTCAAGTGCTAGACCAGAAAAGGGTAAAGGTGATGATTCCTTACCTGAGGAATAAGATGACTGAGTCATATTAAAAGACAAGATCAAGTGGGTCATGATACGAAGAGCGTTAGGCCCTTGGTAAAGTGCTGGCGGAGGTCTAAGACCTTTGGTCTGAGTTTGTAGTCAAGTAATCATAATTAAGGGGAGAAAGTTGACTAGGTTATTTTCTGTACGGTCATCAAAGGATCAGGAGGTGAGTTGCAAATGCGACCGCTTGAGGCTGTAATGTGGTTTATAAGTGATTGATGGACTAGTAATCCTCACCCTATTGGAGAGTGTAACCCCAGTTTTCTACGGATTCAGTTAGAGGGATACTTACTAGACAAAGGTTAGGACATCGTCTTAGAGGATTGGGCAATTGAGCAGAATGATACCGGTGAAAAATCTGGTAACCACTCTAGAACATAGTAGTAGACACTTGTGAGGTCTGTACATGAAAAGATTTCAGAGTTAGTGGTTTTATGAAAAGCCGACGAGGCTACCTAGGACACTATGGATAGTATGAGACATAACCTTTCAAAGACCTTTATGGAGATGGTTGTAATCTAGGGAGCGACGAGTTAGGGCTTGGCCCTATATCTGTGTTATATTGTCTGACTACTTGTTTACTTCATGTGTGAGTGCTTAGTTATGATGTGTGTTATTGGTGACCTTGATGTACGGGATACTTATATGTGGAAACGATGAGTCGTGTGCGGTAACAAGTAGATACACTGGATTCGTACCTTGAGGGTTGACCTTATGACTGGCGTATTTTAAGTTTCGGGGTGAAACTTATTCTAAGAGGAATTGATGTAATACCCGGAAATATTTCTTCTGGCTGTTTCAGAAACAAATCCGAACTCGACCGCTGTGACCTCATTCCGGCGCTTTAGTTCTTTTGTATGGACTCCGACATTACGTGTCTTCTTTTAAGTTTCGGGACGAAACTATTTTTAAGGGGGTACTGATGTAATATCCGAAAAAATTTATTCCTTTTAATCCCGTAGCAAACCGGATTTCGATCCGTTGATCCTTATATGTCTACCTAGTCGGACACAATATCTCAAATTTTATCATTTTATGTAACATCACTTCACATAAAATGTTAAAATTTTTATAGCAAACTCTAATCCTCAAACCCTAGTTTGTAACATGACTTATCCTTGACAAAGTCATGACGTCCTTTTGACGAGATCAAGACGAGACCATGACAGAATTGTGACAAGGTCATGCACGGGCTTGACAAAGCCATGATGAGTTTTGACAAACTCAACCCACATAGTTTTGCTCTTATTTCAAGCTCATCTCTCCTTGTTCTTCTTTGCTACAGCCCATACATTGGCCTTCTCTCCAGCCAACCTTACCCTTGTTCGTGCGCCAGCCCAACTCCAGCTCCAGCCCGGCGTGGTCCTTGCAAGAGCAGTGGCCAGCTTCATGTCTAGCCTGGCGTGGCCTTGCGAGAATACTGGGCCAACTTCACGTCCAGAAGGCCCAGCTAGGCGCCAGCCCAGTAAGGAGAAGATTGTTTCCACGTGAAGGGCGCTGAGCCGGAGTGGGGGGCAGGTCTTCAGTTTCAACCGCCTGAAGACTGCCTCTCTTCTCGCTTCTGTCGAACCAGCACTTGCAACCAGCGTTGGAATTGGGCGATCTCCGACCGTCTAGGCAACCTTTATTAGCGTCGAGCCCTGCACCATCTTCATAGACCGAGGGAGTCTCAATCTTCTTCTGCTGCACCATAGCGTTGTCTTCAGCCGGGTAAGGACATGTCTCACTTCCCCTCTTCACCTTCTTAATGTCAAGATCATAGTAACTCACTCACCCTCCTTCTCTGTACCCGGACGAACCTCTAGTCTAGGCCTAATCTGATGTCAACAGTGAGACAAGGGTGAGCCTTCCAACCACTGTAGTGGTGAAGCCGAGCCGAGCCCCTCGATCTCCGAGTCTATGGTACCGATCGACACCAGTAGCCATCCGTGCAGCAGTCCTCCGGTATGAGATCTGAACTCAGTTGATACCCTGTATAGTAGGAAGATGAAATTGTGTATGTGTGTGTTTGTGATATCCATGGGAATCGAACCTAGGACATGTGGATAAGGGTTATGCAGATTTTGGTATCAGTGAGGCTCGAACTTGGGACCTCTGGATAGTTTAAATAATTAGATATGCTAACAACAGGATTCGAAGTGGAGACCTGCTGCTTACCTTATTCTACAGCCTTGAACTACTGACTTTAGGAGCTAGTTCCGACACCTTAGATCGAACATCCACCGTTGAATTTTTGATATGTTGTAGGTGGATATATCTAGTTTATGATGTTAAAATTTGCGAACGATTCAATGGTCGGATTTGATTTTATTAAGCCTCAAAGTATGGTGGTTACACAATTTTAGAAAAGAACTCAAAATTTGACTAAGTATGGAGCTTTTGGAATTTTGGAACCCTCTTTGGAAATTTATATGGAGAGTTTGGTTGAGAATTTTAGAGAGATCTTTGGCCTAATGATTAGTATGCTTAGCATAGAAGACTTGGTTAATTTTCTTAGAATAATTAGATTTTTATTCGGTTTTCATATCTTAAGCCAAAGTCGGACCTTGGCAACTTTTTATAAAAGTCAAGAATGTAGTTAACTCCTCTAAATCTTTAGCAAACTTTCCTTTGAGAGTTGAGTGGGGTTTTGAGTTCCAAAGTATAGTTTGGAACTTTGTTATGAAATTTTTATAAAGTTTCGGGACCAGGGGTAAAACAGTCATTTATCCGAATAAGGGTATTTTGGTAATTTAACTGATGATAGAGTTAAATATCTTAGAAGTCAGAGACTTCTAATTAAGTGGGATATATTATTGATCCACTTGCCTTTTATAGCAGGCGGTTGAGTTCCTATGGTTACAGACCGAGTCGAGATAACGAGATTATGTGTGGATAATGGTAGTGGTGTGTGAATGATATGTTATAGTTTTATTTTAGTAACAATTATCTACCGACCTATACTTTGGCCTAAGAGTAACGGGCGGTGGCATTCTGCTCAGTTAGCCTGAGGGCGCTGGGGGTTTCTTTAGGGACTAGTCCACACTCGGTTTGTAGTGATGCTACCGGCGGAGGTAAGCTAGACCTACACCCAGTTGGATAAGGAATGGAGGCGAGAACTCTTAAGATTTCTCGTGCCACAACTTTAAAACGGAACAAAGTGAACCACCTAAGCTATCTAGATAATAACCGAATTGTGTGCCAGCATGATGGGTGTTTATGTTACCTTGTTTGTGTTTGTGCTATCGTTATTCGTCTCATATTTAGATTGTTAGCTAACGGTTTATCCGTGTTGTAGTTTGTGTAGAGATAAACAGTTGCAGAGAGATTCGGGACGGATGGTCAGCCGGGTCCACATACTCATTAGATGGGGACGGGGGCGTCTTCCATACAGCATGCATGTTATGTACCTATATATATGTTTGTAAGCCTGTAACATGTGTACATTCATACCATAAAAATATTATGTTTTAAAATTGTGTTAAATGCATTTGTGCCTTGTTGTAAGATCCTAGTAAAGTTGTTGTCAAACTAAGGTCGGGACCCACTGTGAGGTCCTAACCAGTAACTCCCCGAGTTCCAAGAATTTGGGGTGTTACAAAGATTGTATCGATTTGTTATATGGCATGCTCAAGTCTTGTAGTTGAGATCTTTGTTACTGAACACATGCCCGAGATCAAAAGAGGTTGCTATCACCATTCCTTTGAAGTGAGAAGAGGGATTAAGCTGAAGTATTGCTTAACCAAGGCTTCAAGAGTCAGAAATTTTGAGCAAGTCTCTCGAGTTCTGTTGATGAAGGATCTTTGAAAGAGAACGGTGAACATAGTAGTTACAGAAGGAGTAATAAACAGGTTGAAGGACGTCACCCCAACAGATCGGAGTGGACCACTTGTCAAGTGTTAAGACTCGGTTGTGTCGGTCATTGTGAGATGAGATGGGTAGAGAAAAGATGGAACCCGAGATAGAACGGAATCGAATGCGGCAGTAGGTGAGTTTTACCATTAAGCTTGATTTGGAGTTGTTATTGAAAGTATATTTTGAATTCTTGATGTGAAGTGCACGTTAGAATATATATGGAACTCTTGATTTGAAGTTCATGTTGGATATATCTTGAATTCTTGATTTGAAGTTGTTATGGAGAACACCATGTTGTGAAAAAGGGAGACGATTATCACCGTGTGTACATCGATTTCCGTGTGCTGAACCAGATAACAATGAAGAACAAGTATCCCTAACCACGGATAGATGATCTACTCGACCGGTTGAAAGGGTCAATAATCTCTTCTAAAATTGATTTAGGGTCTGATTGTCACCAAATGAGAATTCGAGTTTGTGATATCGCAAATAAGGCATTCCGGACGAACCATGGTCACTACGAGTTGTAGAGATTACAAATGGGCTTATCAATGCCTATATAAGATATTTTGGTCTACCCTCGAAGAACAGAGAAGTTATATGACAAGATGTCTCGGGATGGTAACCCCCGAAGGATGTGAAAGAAGTTAAAAGCTTTCTTGGATGAGTTGGTCATTACCGGATTTGTGGAAAGATTTTTCAAGTAACATCAACTATGGCTAACCTACTCTAGATGACATGGAGTTGTTGAGAGTGAAGAGGAGATTCATCGGTGCACATTGCCTCGAGGTATGATGGGTTTGACTTGTACGAGTTATTCTTCAAGACAAGGTCTTGATCGAGTATTGCGGAGCGATGTAAAATTAATAGCATACATGTCTGGTTAATAGAGGTAGTATTGGTAAAGTACTTTTGTCATTACTTGAAACTTGCAACAAGAATTGAGGAAACTCAACATCAAGTTTGGTTTGCCAAGATCCAAAGCCAACGGTGTAATTGGAATCCGATCTTCTTTCTTAAAGACAATAAAAGAGAAACATAATGGAAATGCCGAGAAAGACCAAGAAGGAAGTTGAGTTCCGAGATATTGAATCTTTTTGAAATCTTAGCGTGAGTTGGAAAAGTGGCTTACAAGTCGGCGTTGTCACCCGATGTTTCATGTGTATCAATCGAGAGAGTACTTACATGACGCGAGACATGTTGTCAGTATTGATGATCTAGTAACAGACGAGGAACCATTGAGTCTAACTAGAGGATAGAGGATAATATCTTTGGTTGAGTTTACTCTGAGCTTGTAGCTTTGATAGAATCGACGGGTTAGACTTAGTTCTTCCCTTAAGTTGGTTGTGTCCATGTATGATGTTATATGTTGTTTGTGTGATTGCGTTTTATGACCTAATATATATATATATATATATATATACACACCGTGGTAGTTTGAGTAGTTTGTATATATAGATTAGGAAGTTTAAGCCTTCTTAGTTTGAGAGTTCATACCTCGGCCTTAGGGACCGAGAAGTTCGACGCATAGCAAATTTCGGGACGAAACTTGTTCTTAGGGGGATCAGATGTAACGCCCTGATTTTTTTAGCGCGTTTATGATATTTTTTTATTTTTTATTTTTTTTTCCGGCTCTTATTGATACTTTAATAGCTTAAATAATTTTTTTTTACAAGTATTTTCACATTTGTAAATTAAGATTTTATGAGTTATATATATATATTCCGCAATTTATTTTACGGAAAGCTCGGGAGTTTTCCGATTCAAAAATCGCGTTCTGAGTAACATGTATCGGGTTAAGGTTTTAATTCTTTTCTTCTATTGAAACCGACCCTTCACACCATTGCCGCCCAACCTAACCCTGTGTTTAGACTTGCAGCCTTCATAGAGTGACAACCCAACCTTGCAAGCAATGGACCCCTCAGTATCTCATCAAACTCCTCCTTCTCAATCTCTGCATCGAACCCAGGAGCTCTGCCTCCCTCAATGTTACGTCTCCTTCTCCCAAATTGCAAGCAAGACTCCCCTTATCGTCAGCCTTCCCTTTCTGTGTACCCTCCAACTCTCTGCACTCCCAATCTAGTTACACATCCCCTTCGCCTGTAATCGAACTAGGACAGCAGCCCTCCGCATCCTCATCACCTCCATCTTCGGATCCAACTTCACCAACAGAAGTGTCGCCTAGAGCCCCCATCGAACCGCCCTCCTGTTGTAACCTTCTTCCAATCTCTCTCCCTATGCTCTCTGTCGCTTCTCTTCGAACCTCGCCGGAAGGAGTACCACATCGCTGCCTCGCCGTCCACCTTGTGCCACCGGAGTGACCAGCACAGGGAGCTCTGCCGCCTTCTCTCCTTCCCTGTCTCTCTTTTGCATACCTGCACAGCCCCCTCCTTCAATGACCTCGCCGGATTGAGAGAGCACCTGCTCCGTGTTCTGCCGCCAAGGACGATGCCGGAGAAGCCACTGCCTCGCCTTCCCTAGCGTCGGACTTGGAGATGCCGCCAAGGGCCACTGCCAACGCCAACTGCGTGTCCTCCCTCCGCCAAGCTTGGCCGCCGCAACGCAGCTCCTTTCCCATCTTACGCTGATGTGCCTGCACATAAATGATAACCCTTTTGGGTTATTAAAATTGCCCCCCCTGATTTTGGTATAATTACAGAATATACCCAATGTTTTGTTATTGTAGTTTTGACCAATATTTATGGATTGTTTCATTTATGCCCTCTGCAGAAAATTAATTACACTTATTGGCCCGGTTTTACAAATTATCAATTATGCCTTTGTTGGATTAAATTCGGATTTTGACCCTAAAGATTTTAATTGTGGTTTATGACTGAGTTCATATGTTCGTATAAATTGTCGGAAAATGTATTGTTGGTTTTAATGTTGGCTTTTAAAATCAAGTTTTACCTCAAATTAATATATAGTATATATATTTTTATCAAATTTAGCGTATGAGCTAAATTTGTTTAGCTTTGGATTTAGGTTCGGAAGCGCCCCGATAAAGGCCATCGAATTCAATCTCGACGTCCGTAGATCATCTTCAACCTTGGATAGTGTGTGAGTACCTCCTTCCTCAATCTTATTATGTTTAGTATTAGTATCATGCTAGGTTGGATCTAGCATAACCTAGTGAGAATGCCAAGTAGTGGCTTTGAACTTTAGGTGAGTTTTGAGGATTTGATATTGTTTGATGGATTGATGTTGATTCTAAGCTTGAGGTGTTGATGTTAATCTTGCGAGGCTTGTGAGGTTGAGAATTGGAGTATATGGTTGTTGAGATTATGGGCTAGAATATGCGTATCCTAGCGTAGTGTTGATACCGTTGAGATTGTTGACACTAGGCATGTTTATCATAGGATGTGTTAGGGGTTACGATCCTCGAGATCATAGGGTCTTTGAATCCTTAGACTTCTAGCTTTTGTTGAGTGTGATGTGAGCATGAGGGATTTTAGGATGCGGTTCTAGCATTGAGAGTCAAATGGTCTTGCGTAGATCATTTGTATAGAAGTCTAAGACTTCTATTGTGAGTGGGTTGTTGTTGATATAGTTATCTTCTTGTGAGCAGGTTATGGGCTTCCTCCCTAAGGAAGCGAGAGTGTTGTGAGTTGAGTGTGGTGACGAGATAAGTCTCCGGACTTACTTAGCTCGTATTCCTTGTATTAGCATCTATGTGTGTTTGGTGCTGTGTGTTTATTCTTTATTGTTTATAAGAACTAAACCGGAATTAGGACCACCGACCTTTATATTATTTGGCCCAAGTGTATGATAACGGGCGGTGAGATTACTCCCTAGCTCTTGCGTAGAGTTAGGAGGTTCTTGGCGACCAACCCGTGTGGTTAGACGGTCGGAGGCATCCGTACCATTCCATGCTTACTTGTGTTTGGGAGGCGAGTTTCAGGAGATTCTCGTGTCACAAAAGAAGTTGAATTAGAACGGGATACGACTTAACAATAAAAAGATAATAAACCGGAATTGTGTGATTTGGTGTACATTGTGTGTTATGTTGACTTACTTGTGTTTGTGTCTTTCACCTTTATTCTAATGCTTTGAATATTAGCTAACGGTTTTATACCGATTGTTGTAGATTGTCTTGCAGGTTAAGAATCCGGCCGGGAGATCCGGAAGAGTGGACAGTCGGGGTTCCGTACATTTTAGGAGTGGGTTTTGGTTGGAGTCGGGTTATGTTTTATTCTTCGTTTATTATGTTGGTATGCCGCGTGTATGGAGTTTTGGTCTTTGGTGTTATTTATCGGCTGAAGTCTTTTGTTGTTTTCCGTCGGGTTTCTTATCATTTGAATTAAAACGAATTTCGGTTTTGCCTTTTTTTGTGCCATGTTGAAAGATCCGGTGAAATTGTTGTCAAGCTAAGGGTCGGGACCCATTGTGAGGTCCCAACCCGTAGCGCCCCGAGTCCCGCGGATTTGGGGTGTTAAAAAAGTGGTATCAGAGCCCTAGGTTGAGAACAATGGCACTCGCAATCTTCTAAAGGCCGAATGAGGAATAAACAGAACCCACACGGGTTCTGACTTTTCGTTTTCAAAATCACATGCATGAGTCGGGGTAGAATGTACGGACCACCACTTCTTCTGCGGATCTCGGCAGCTTAGTTTATTGGATTTATATATATATATATATATATATATAGATATGTAGGTATGTATAGTGTATGTGGATTGTAGTTGCATGATGACTTGATTTATATGTATAGTGAATATATGTGGACTATAGTACATGTTTAGACCTTGTATTGTTGTATTGGATTTCCGGATGTGATATATTAGTAGTAATGTGAACATAGGACTTATATATATAATTATATTTACATACACATATGGTATGCTTGTATTATATTAGTAGTAGTGGACCTTATAGTTAAGATGGTAGGAAGCTATCATCGCCCTTGGACAAATATCTTTCTGGGATTAGGATAGTGTATATACGATGATGAGTATGGTCAAGTACCGAGTTAAGCATCACGTTCTGGCGAACACCCTGATGATTCATCAGACTCCTTTTAGGGACGTCAAAGAAACCATTTGAAAGATAAAGAGGACATTAGCGGCAAGGATGAACAAATAGAAGGGAACTTTGAGTCAGCTTAAGAGAATTCGAGATGGAAGCAATACAAGTAAAGAGAGCAACGTTAAGGTGTATAAGTGGTTATAAAGAAGCCATGATTGAACGACAACGAGACCCATAGAGATAACAAACTCATGGTTCTTCAAGAAGACGCGTGGACAACTAAAGAAGAGGAGGAGGGAGATACGTTCTAACAAGGTTGAAGGTGACATTCCATTAAGATGTGAAATTTTCTTTAGACACTTCTAAGCATTTGAGTCAAGACGAGAAGAGTGATCGAACCATTTGCTAAAGATTTAAGATACTGTAAGTTAAGCTTACAAGGTACCAAAAAGTAAAGTTTCAACATTACTAGAGTTGTGAGAAGAAGGGCATGGTGGGGATACACGTGGAGTGGACCGATCTCCATTATGATGATAAGACTAAGAAACGCCAAGAAGGAGGAAGTGTGTATAAATGATGACCCCAAGAAGATGAAAGACGAAACGAAGAGCTTCGGTCGAGAGATTTAAGATACCAACCAATAGGAACGCGAGTGGGTGTTAGCTAAGTAAGACTATAATATTTGGAAAGGTGTACTTGAAAGACATCAAGGAAGAGTGGTTAAGTTTAGGAAGGTGAGTTATACGGCGTGTGAGGCTTGGAAGAGTATGGTAACCTTATAGAAGAGGAAGAAATCATGGAATGGGGAAAGAACTAATGGAGTTTAAGGTAAAGTACCCCGAGGAGGATAGCCTTCTTGAGAAGGTAACATGAGAAGTGTAGTAGAATAATAAGTCGTTGACTTCGGAGAAGGTCAATACAAGTTAAACGGTGACAATTAAGAACACACAGGTGCGAGTTGTCTATTAGTGAGTCTAGAGGGGATGGGTAAACAAGATTATGGGCATTCAGAGGATCGACAAAAAGAGCTTAAAGTATTCGCGGTGGACCAATGTCAATGGTATGGAAGTACGTCAACAGAGCGCATTTGTTTTAAATCAAATAATGTGGAACGATTTCAAGCAAGTACTTATAATAAGACTTCCGAGGAGGAGATTGTAACGATCTTACGCGACCTTCTTAGGTAATGGGATTAACATATGGGGGGAATGACACGGATCAAAAATTTTAAAGTTTGATTAAGGTGAAGAGAACTAGAAGAAACAAGAGGAAAGTGACTTCTATAGTTGATGTACGTAAAGGGGAATACATAAAAAGAGGGTGTGTGGTATGTTGAGGATACATGGTATGTTTGTGCTAATGAAATAAATGGTATGTTTTCGCAAACAAAAGCCGAGTAAAATGTTTCAGACTCACACGGAAGAGTCATGGTGGTTATAACGCGAAAAGGAGGACCTAGATTAGGGCAACGCTGCAAGCTTAGAGTTATGATGTTAGTGCTTGGAGGTATAATGAGTGGATCTTTCAGTGATTGTGGTTGGAAAATTTTGCCTAAAGGCATGCTAGTACGGTTCTGAAGTTACTCATGGATACCAAGGATACATAAGGTGGCCAACAAGAGTAGAAGAAGATTGAAGTTTTGAAGTTTGATGTCGATACGGGACGTTAAAAAAAAAAAAAATTGAAAGATCAAGGTTAGAGCCTCTGCAGTCGTTTGACGTGAAATAAGGAAATGAAGTGTAAATTTCTACGCCTAGTTGAAGAAAGGATGTCTGTGGTGAGAGCTGATGTAGAATACGAGGAGTTCCTCCCATATCCTGGGATGTCAAAAGAAGCGAAGAAGATTGTATCGATTTGTTATATGGCATCCTCGAGTCTTATAGTTGAGACCTTTGTGACTGAACACATGCCCGAGATCAAAAGAGGTTGCTATCACCATTCCTTTGAAGTGAGAAGAGGGTTTAAGCTGAAGTATTGCTTAACCAAGGCTTCAAGAGTCAGAAATTTTGAGCAAGTCTCTCGAGTTCTGTAGATGAAGGATCTTTGAAAGAGAACGGTGAACATAGTAGCTACAGAAGGAGCAATACACGGGTTGAAGGACGTCACCCCAATAGATCGGAGTGGACCACTTGTCAAGTGTTAAGACTCGGTTGTGTCGGTCATTGTGAGATGAGATGGTTAGAGAAAAGATGGCACCCGAGATAGAACGGATTCGAATGCGGCAGTAGGTGAGTTTTACCATTAAGCTTGATTTGGAGTTGTTATTGAAAGTATATTTTGAATTCTTGATGTGAAGTGCACGTTAGAATATATTTGGAACTCTTGATTTGAAGTTCATGTTGGATATATTTGGAATTCTTGATTTGAAGTTGTTATGGAGAACACCATGTTGTGAAAAAGGGAGACGGTTATCACCGTGTGTACATCGATGACAGTGTGCTGAACCAGATAACAATGAAGAACAAGTATCCCTAACCACGGATAGATGATCTACTCGACCGGTTACAAGGGTCAATAATCTCTTCGAAAATTGATTTAGGGTCTGATTGTCACCAAATGAGAATTCGAGTTTGTGATATCGCAAATAAGGCATTCCGGACAAACCATGGTCACTACGAGTTGTAGAGATTACAAATGGGCTTATCAATGCCTATATAAGATATTTTGGTCTACCCTTGAAGAACAGAGAAGTTATATGACAAGATGTCTGGGGATGGTAACCCCCGAAGGATGTGAAAGAAGTTAAAAGCTTTCTTGGATGAGTTGGTCATGACCGGATTTGTGGAAAGATTTTTCAAGTAACATCAACTATGGCTAACCTACTCTAGATGACACTGGAGTTGTTGAGAGTGAAGAGGAGATTCATCGGTGCAACTGTTTTTACATTGCCTCGAGGTATGATGGGTTTAACTTGTACGAGTTATTCTTCAAGACAAGGTCTTGATCGAGTATTGCGGAGCGATGTAAAAGTAATAGCATACATGTCTGGTTAATAGAAGTAGTATGGGTAAAGTACTTTTGTCATTACTTGGAACTTGCAACAAGAATTGAGGAAACTCAACATCAAGTTTGGTTTGACAAGATCCAAAGCCAACGGTGTAATTGGAAATCCGATCTTCTTTCTTAGAGACAATAAAAGAGAAACATAATGGAAATGCCGAGAAAGACCAAGAAGGATTCCACAAGATGGGCAGTTCCTTAATGACCTGCTCACAAGAATATAACTGTATCAACAAGAATACAACTGTATCAACAAGATGGAAATCCCGTAACGGTCGGATTAGAAGTTTGAAGCCAAAGTTAGATCTTAATGACCTTTCGGAAAATCGAAAAAGGTGTAAGTTGCTAATCTGTAACCAAACCCAGCCTTAGGAGTTAGAATGTGACTTTTGGTCTTAAAGAAGAGTTTAAACTTAAACTATAGAATTTTTAAAAGTTTTGGGGCTAAGGGTAAAATGGTCTTTTTACCATTAATTAGCAGTGTAATCGATTCAGTCCTAATAAGATCTACTAGCTTAGAAGTTTTAGACTTCTAATTGCCTAGAAAGTGCGCTAATGCACTTACCTCCTTTTGACAGGCAACTGAGTTGCTACAGCTACAGAGCGAGTTGGGTTTTCAAAGAGTCGAGACTTGTAACAGGTTGTCCTTTGGGCTTACTTAGATGACTTCTGAATATGAGTATGAATAATGATAGTGGTGTGTGATTGAGATGTTTAGAATTAATGATTGTAATAAATATTTACCGACCTATACTTGGCCTAAGAGTAACGGGCGGTGGCATTCTGCTGAGTTAGCGTGAGGGCCTTGGAGGTTTCTTTAGTGACTAGTCCATGCTCGGTTTGTAGTGATGCTACCGGCGGAGGTAAGCTAGATCTACACCCAGTTGGATAAGGAACGGAGGCGAGAATTGTTAAGAGTTCTCGTGCCACAACTGTATAACTGAATAAGATGAATCACCTAAGTAATAGATAATAATCGGTTGTGTGACAGCATGATGTTTGTTTATATTATCTTGATTGTGTTTGTGCTATTATTATTTTTGCTTATATTAGGATAGTTAGCTAACAATTATGATGTTGTGTAGACGTACCACAGGTTAGAGCAGATGCCGAGTGATCCGGATGGTAGTGGTCAGCCGAGGTGTCGTACTTAGTAGGACGTGTTGTAGTTTCCTCTTTGTTGATTTTCCAGTTAGGACCTTGGTTTCTTTTTATCAATTGATGATACCTTGTGTTTTTCTGGCTGTTAGTACTTCTGGTCACATTCATAACGTTGTTAAAACTTAATTTATGATTTCCAGTTTTTCCTTATATGTGCCTTGTTGTAAGATGTTGTTAAGTTGTTGTCAAACTTGTAACACCCTAAATCCGCGGGATATCGGGATGCTACGGGCGAGACCTCACAATGGGTCCCGACCCTTAGCTTGACAACAATTTCACCGGACCTTTCCAACATGGCACAAATAAAGGAAAAATCGTAAATCAATTTTAATGCAAATGATAAGAAACCCGAAAAAATGCAACAACAACTTCAGCCGAGGTACAACTTAAACCAAACGCCAAACAAGCGGCACACGAAACGTAATAACCAAAAGACCAAAACACAAGACAACCCCAACTCAAAACCCTTCCTAAAATGTACGGACCCCGGCTGCCCACCCTTCCGGATCTCTCGGAGCATGCCTAACCTGCAAGGCAAACTACAACATTCGGTATAAAACCGTTAGCTCACATTCGAAGCATTAGAATTAAAGGGAAAGGCACAAACACAATTAATTCAACATAGTCACACAACATACTCAAAGCACACAAATCCGGTTTATTATCTTTATTTATTAAGTCATATCCCGTTCTAATTCAACTTCTTTTGTGACACAAGAATCCTCTGAAACTCGCCTCGGTCCCTTCTTCCGGCAATGGAACGGTCGGATGCCTCCGACCGTCTAAACAGCACGGGCTAGTTGCCGAGATCCCCTAGCTCTCACGGGGAGCCAGACAGTGATGTCACCGACCGTTCTCATACACTTGGGCCAAATAAAATAAAGGTCGGTAATCCTATTTCCGGTTTAGTTGTTATAAACAGTAATAATAAACACACATCACCCACCACACAATAATGCTAATACAAATAATACGAGCTAAGTAAGTCCGAAGACTTACCTTATCGTCACAATCAACTCACAACACTCTCGCTTCCCTTGGGAAGGATTCCACAACCTGCTCACAAGAATATAACTGTATTAACAACTCACTCAACTCAAGAAGTCTAAGACTTCTACACAAATGTTCTACGAGAGATCATTTGACTCACATTCTAGGACCGCATCCTACAATCTCTCATGCTCACATCACACTCAACACAAGCTAGAAGTCTTTAGACTTCTAGACCCTGTGATCTCGCAGGATCATAACCCATAACACAATTAGGATAAGCCAAACCTAAACTCCAAAATCCAACAAGATCATACAACCTCACCTCGAGCCTCAAAACGCTCACAAGATAATATCAACTCCTCAAGCCTTACTACATTTCACAATCCACAAAACTCACCTAAGGTCCAAAACCACTACTTGGTATTAACTCTAAGTTATGCTAGATCCGTCCTAGCATGATACTACTACTACTACTACTAAATATAACTAGATTAAGAGAGGTACTTACTCGGGATCAAAGGTGGAAGCACGGTCTACATAATCAAGAACGGGTTCAATGGCCATTGTCGGGAGCTTCTAGTCCTAAGAACAAAACTAAGGAAAATTAGCTCAAACGCTAATTTTGAAACGAAGGTTTAGCGCAAAAAGATATTTCAATGAAAACTCCATTTTCCAAAACCGAGGCTAAACTCGTTAAAACCATTTCCGGGCAAAATGTCCAAAATGGAAAGTCGACTGTAAAACCGAAATTCAAATTTATCCATTAATCGGATTTAAACCATCAAAGCCACCAAAATAATTTGAAAAGGAGTTGGGTCACAACTACAACAAAATTTAAGGGTTCAATAAATATAAAAAAATTACTGCAGGGGCATAACAGTTCCTTTTTCAAAGTTCTTAGGTCACAACTGTAATTATCAATAAAATGGGCCAAAATCGCAATAAACAAAAAAGAAGGGGGGGACATTTACAAATTATAGAAAATGCTCCCTTCACGCTTCTATTGAAATCGATAGAGGAGAAGTAGGGAAAAGGCAAACGGCCAACGGCCTGGTGGCTGGCGCAGGCGGAGGGGAGCCAGTTGGCCGGCATCGGTGTATGTGGGCGGCTCCACTAGCGCCGTCTCCGGCAACAGAGCGGGGAGGAGGCGGCTCGAACAATTCCGGCGGTTGCTACACAAAACCTGGGAAGGAAGGGTGTTACACAAAGGAGCGAAGAAAGATAAAGGAAGGGGAGATGGCGGCGACTCACTACGCCGGCGACACAGATGGCTTGGGGAGGAGGCGAGGCGGCTACTGCTCGCCCGGCGGACCTCTTGGTGGCGTTGCACTGCCAATTGCTGCCCAGAAGGAGAAGAAAGGGAGAAGGGTGAGTCGAGAGATTGTGGTATGAGATGGTGAGAAGAGTGGGAGAGATCGAAGGGACGCCTAGCCAGTCGCAGGCCGTTGCAGACGGGCGAACGAGGGGCCGGGTAGCCTGCAGTGCCCTAGCCCAGGCGGAAGAGCTGCAACAGCTTCTCACCAACCGCAAAAGACACGGCAGAAGAAGACAAGAAGAAAAGAAAAAAGGAAAAAGAAGGAGAAAAGAAAAGGAATAAAGAATAAAGAAAAAGGGAATAGGGCAAAACTCGATTAAATGAACGGAACGGAATTTCTCGGATCGGTAAGTTCCGACTTTCAGAAAAAAAATCAAATTAAATAAATAATTAAAAATTACGGGAATACATACATGTATCCCAAAATAATAAAATACCCGGAAAAGATATATATTTTTTTTAATATATATATATATATATATATATATATATATTTATATATATATATATATATATACTTTAAATAATAACTTGAGCTACTAATGAATCGATAGTAGGGAGAAATACAAAGTCGGAACGCACCCAAATGAACGGGGCGTTACATCAGGTCCCGCTAAAGAAAAGTTTCGTCCCAAAACTTGATAAATGGGGAACTCTCAAACAAACTCGACTCGATAACCTCTCGGAACCCTATAACGTGGTAACTATGGCCTTCTAATCCAAAGTATATTCGCACAACTACATCAAGACTCGCAAGACATACTCATCGGAAACACATACATCACACATGCACATTACTCAACCAAAGAGAGAAGTAAGTCTAACCCGTCGATTCTATCGATGCTATACTATCCTCCGTCTTTCAATTAGCCTCATTGGTTCTTCATTTGCCACTAGATCATCATGACTGACAACATGTCTCGAGTCATGTATGTACTTCATCGATGGATACACCTGAAACCCCGGGTGGCATCGCCAACTTATAAGCCACTTCTCCAACTCACGCTAAGATCTTAGAGAGGTCCGATATATCGGAACTCAACTTCCTTCTCGGGTCTTTCTCAATGCGGCATTTCCATTATGTTTCTCTTTGATTTCCTCTAAAACAGAAGATCGAACTTCTAAGTTACACCATTGGCTTTGGTCCTTCTCAAACCAAACTTTGATGTTACGTTTCCTTAGTTCTTGTTGCAAGTTCTAAGTAATGAAGGAAATATTATCCTTCACACCGCTGGACCAGACACATATGTTATTACTTCTCCCTTTGCATCAATACTTAACCAAGGCATTATCTTTGAGGATGGGTTGTAATCTCCAAATCTATCACACCATGAGGCAAATTTCAAAAACACGTGCCCAAGGACTCTCCTCTCAACTCTTACAACTCTTCTAACTTGTCCCGTTCAAAACCCTTTCTCCCGGAGTAGATTAGTCGTATATGGTGTTACTTTGGAGAATCTCTCCACAAATCCTGGAATGACCGGCACATCCAAGAAAACTTGTAACTTCTTTCATATCTTTCGGGGGTTGCCATCCCGCGATAACTGGTCATACAACTTCTCTCTTCTTCGAGAGTAGACCAAAATGTCTTATTCAGGCATGAGTAGCCCATATGGAATCACTAAAACTCGTAGTGACCATAATTGTCCGGAATGCCGTATTTGCAATATCCGAGTCTTGAATTCTCAAACGGTAACAATCAAATCTTAGTTAATCTTAGAAGAAACTACCGACCCTTGCAACTGATTGAGTAGGTCTCCCATTCGTGGTAAGGGATACTTGTCCTTCATTGTCATCTTGCTCAACTTATAGTAATCAATGTACGACGGAGATAGCCGTCTCTCTCTTCGCAGACTGGTGTCCTCTATAATAACTTCAAATCAAGAATTCAAGATATATCCCAACGTGAACTTTAAATCAAGATTTCGAGATATATTACAATATGAACTTCAATTCAAGAGTTCAAGATACACTTCCAACATATATTTCAAATCTTCTTAATGGTAAATCCACCTTCCGATGTATTGTAATCCGTTCTATCTCGGGTTCCAGCTTTTCTTCTCCCCTCACATATCGTAAGATATCGACACAATCTTGTCTTAACATTGGTCAAGTGGTCCACCCCGATGTGTTGGTGTGACGTCCATTGAACATGTGGTTTAATACTTCTTTAGCTGCAATGTCCACCGTCCTCTTCCAAAGATCCTTCATCTCCATAACTCGGGAGACTTGCTCTAATAATCTTTTTAAGGTTTCACACTTATGTGAAGTCATGAAGGTCCTAACCGAAGGACTTAATCACACCTTATAATATATTGGTATTACCTTCTTCGTACTCTACCAAAGCTTGCATCGTTCCTTCGCGTAGGTGTAGAACTTACTCCCCTTTTTTTTATTATTATTATTTTTTTTTTCATTATTATTATTATTATTATTATTATTATTATTTTGTAACATCCAATCGACCATAGAGGTTATATCCTCAATCTTATATGTACTTCTTTTACATATCACATCGACTTCAAACTTTAAAACTCCACTCTTCCCTTACTATTGTTGGTCACCTTATACATCTCTCGGTATTCCATGAACAACTTCACAATTGTACCGGTATGCCCCGTGGAAAATGCTAGAAGAAACTCCCCATCCAAAACCACTAAAATATCAAACTCATTACATCTCCAAGTACTAACATCATAACTCTAAGCTTACAGTGTTGCCCTAATCTAGGTCCTCTCTTTCACGCCATAGCCCCCATGTCTCTTCTGTGTGAGTCTAGGAACTTGACTTATTTCTTACCCGCGGTAAAATATCATCCATTTCATACCCTGCATCCTCTATATACTCTCGTTTACGTACCACCTCCATGACACCTTACCTTCTTCTTGATTCACTACTTCTCCTTTACCGTGGGCAAACTTTAAAACCTCTAATCCGTGTCGTTCTCTCATATGCCAATTCCATGACCTACAAAGATCGCATAAGGTCATCCAAATCCCTCTATATGCCCATAATCTTGTTTACTCATCCCTCTACACTAACCAATAGACAACCGCACCTGTGCGTTCTCAGTTGACACCGATTAACTTGTATATGACCTTCTCTGAAGTCAACGATTTATTATTCTACTACACTTCTCATGTTACTATTCTCATGAAGGCTACCCTCCTCAGGGTACTTTACCTTAAACTCCGTTAGTTCTTTCTTCATTCCACGCTTCCTCTTCTTTATAAGGTAACTATATCTTCTTTGCCCTGTTGTTACATATAACTCCCTTTCATAGTCTTAACAATTCTTCATTGATGTCATTCAAGAGCACCGTCCCCAATATTATAACCTCATCTAGCATCCACTTACGTTCCTCTTGGTTAGTATCTTAAATCTCTAGACCAAAACTCCTCGTTTGGTCTTTCATCTTCTAGGGGTCATCATTTATACACACTTCCTCCTTCTTGGCGTTTCTTAGTCTTACCATCGTAATGGAAATCGGTCAACTCCATGTGAATCCCCACCATGCCCTTCTTCTCATAACTCTAGTAATGTTGAAACTTTACTTTTTGGTACCTCGTAAGCTTAACTTACGGTATCTTAAATCTTTAGCAAATGGTTCGATCACTCTTCTCGTCTTGACTTGAATGCTTAGGAACGTCTAAAGAAAACTTCACATCTTTAATGGAATGTCACCTTTAACCTTGTTAGAATGTATCCCTCTCCTCCTCGATTCCCATCTTTAGTTTTCCAAGCGTCTCCTTGAAGAACTTAAGTTCGTTATCCCTATTCGTTTCGTTGTCTTTCGAACCATGACTCCTTTGTAACCACTTCCACACCTTCGTGTTACTCCTTTTTCTTGTATGGTCTCCATCCCGATTTATCTTAAGTTATATCGAGTTTTCCTTCTACTTGTTCGTCCTCCGTTTATGTCATCTCTAATTCTCCTCTTCGACATCTCTTTAAAGGAATATGAGAAACTCCAAGGTGTTCGTCCAAATGTAACGCTCAAACTTGATACTTGAGCTTATCCGTCCTCGTATGTACACTATCCTAAGTCAAACGACGTCGTTCAAGGATGATGATATCATACTATCATCTTAGCTAAAAGGTCTCATAACTTCATATGCTACTATATATATAAGAATACTTATACATAACAATATAAGTCCTAAGTCCATATCACTACCAACATAACACATCCAACAATCCATTATAACAATACGACGTCCCAACATGTACTAGTCCACCTATATAACTATACATATAACTCATAACCATCATGCAACTACAATCCACATATACTATACACACCCACATATCTACATATATATGTAAATCATATAAACTAAGCTGCCGAGATCAGCGGAAGAAGTGGTGGTCCGTACATTCTACCCCAACTCATGCATGTGATTTTGAAAACAAAAAGTCAGAACCCGTGTGGGTTCTGTTTATTCCTCATTCGGCCTTTAGAAGATTGCGAGTGCCATTGTTGTCAACCTAGGGCTTTGTTACAACTTTTGTAACACCCCAAATCCGCGGGATATCGGGATGCTACGGGCGAGACCTCACAATGGGCCCCGACCCTTAGCTTGACAACAATTTCACCGGACCATTCCAACATGGCATAAATAAAGGAAAAATCGTAAATCGATTTTAATGCAAATGATAAGAAACCCGAAAGAATGCAACAACAACTTCAGCCGAGGTAGAACTTAAACCAAACGCCAAACAAGCGGCACACGAAACGTAATAACCAAAAGACCAAAACACAAGACAACCCCAACTCAAAAACCTTTCTAAAATGTACGGACCCCGGCTGCCCACCCTTCCGGATCTCTCGGAGCATGCCTAACCTGCAAGGCAAACTACAACATTCGGTATAAAACCGTTAGCTCACATTCGAAGCATTAGAATTAAAGGGAAAGGCACAAACACAATTAATTCAACATAGTCACACAACATACTCAAAGCACACAAATCCGGTTTATTATCTTTATTTATTAAGTCATATCCCGTTCTAGTTCAACTTCTTTTGTGACACGATAATACTCCGAAACTCGCCTCGGTCCCTTCTTCCGGCAATGGAACGGTCGGATGCCTCTGACCGTCTAACCAGCACGGGCCAGTCGCCGAGTGTAACACCCCGAATTTTCAGAACTCGGAGTATTACTGGTTAGGACCTCACAATGGGTCCCGACCTTAGTTTGACAACAACATTACTAGGATCTTGCAACAAGACACAAATAAGGAAACCGAAATTCATAAAAACCATGTTTTAGAGTAATGAATGCAACACTGTCTAGCAGCCTAAAGTACTTAAACAAAAGAAAAGAACAACTGTCTTAACCAAAAGAAAGGAAAGACAAAAACAACCCCCAACCCCACTCTAAGGAGTACGGAGACCCGGCTTACCACTACTTCCGGATCACTCAGCTGCTGATCTAACCTGCGGTAAATCTAAAATAACAACAAGAATAACCGTTAGCTAATTATCTAAGCAGCACAAACACACTCAGAAAAATATAAACACTCATCATGCTTTCAAACAAGTCCGTTTTATTATCTTGCTTTAAATTACTCTTTCACTCTAGTGATACTTATTTTGTGACACGAGGGATTCCCAAACCTCGCCTCCGCCCCCGTGTAACCATCAGGAATGGATCCGATGCATCTCACCTTGTACCTGCCTAGTCTGGGTATAGAGAACCTCCCAGTCTCCTCTTAGAGTTGGGCAGTGATGTCACGGCCCGTTATACATACACTTGGGCCTTAAACATAATAATAACAGTCGTCCTAGCAAGTTATTATTATTAAACACGCAAATAGCACACACAACTACTATCACTCAACTAACACTCAGAAACTGGCTAAGTAAGTCGCAAGGACTTACCTGAGTCAAAATATACTCTCTAACACGTCTCAACAGCCCGTACTCGGGGTAACTCAAACGCCTGTCAAAATAAGGCATGTGGATTAAAGTCTCATTCAGACGTCCAACCTCATTCAAAGGAATTACGGGAAAACTCTCTAACGGTAAAAGACTATTTTGCCCTCAGACTTAACATTCTCAAGTTTATTCTTGAAATTTATTAATTCCCTTTGGACTAGTTTCTCATAAAATTGTGTCTTTCGGATAATTACTTATACTTAAAAGTTCAAAACCCGTAATCACCCGAGAAGGGACGACACTCTTCTCTTCCGGTTACTATCTATTCTAATAGATACATTATCCGTAAAACACACTTCAACCTTACTCTTCAACTCGCTTAAATAATCACTCGTGAACCCGCATATACCTACATAAATTCATAACTCTCGGACTTGTACTTAACTATCATACCCGAACGTCTACCTATACATATGTGCATCTATACACAACCTTCAAAAACCTCTCAGCCCATATAACCCTCGACCTACCCACGCATCCAAACAGCGCCCTAACCCTTCCTAACGACTCGTCCAGCTCTATATATCCCCTTATAAGGTTACTGTAAGCCTAACCTCTTCATCAACTAACATCCTACGTACTTGTAAAACTTGCACTCTTAGCCCAAACTATCTATATATACTATATATACTATATTTAAGTATCTATTGTAAAAACAGTGTAGAGGTACTCTTCCACAACCTATTGTTCGATAAGGGAGGCAGCACAGGAGAAAGAGAGTGGCAGAGAAGAGGAACAAAGTACTCACAGATGACTCGTGACTGGCTGCAGGTTCCGGCCTAGGTTGCGCGTACGTCCTGCGCCGCCCAGTTCTTCCTAACCGGCGCCTACTACAACGCCTGCAGTACACCCACCCTCTGTTTAACACAGGAGCAGCCGAAGGAAACAGAAGGAAAGAGAGTTGGCTCACCTACTACAGCCTTGGGTCCTCGTCTGTCTGATCGTCCTCACCGGCGCGAGTACCGCTGTGGTGTGAAGCCCAAGTCAGCGACTACTACTACTCGAGAATAGGGAGGAAGGAGATTGAAGGGTGGTGGCATACCTGGCTGTGAACTCTTGCCGGAGGCTTCTTGGCAGCGTCGGCTTCTTGGCGGCGTCCTTGATCCTGTCGAGACGGTAGGGAGTAGGCGGTACTAGCGTGGAGTCTGTCGCCCTAGGTTTGAAAGAATGAGCGTGAAGATTTGCTGAAGGGAGGGGATCCTGATTAGCTGTTGCGAAAGATACGGACTGGAGAAGGAAAGAATACGTGGGAATGAGAAGGTTTAGATTGCATGATGAAAACACGTAGCGCAGCGTACCAGCCGCTTTGTTGGACTCTTCCAAAGTTGGGCCGCTGCAGCTCCACGTTGAGACAAGGAATGGGCCGCTGCAGCTCTGGGTTGAGGCAAAGAATGGGCCGCTGCAGCTATGGGTTGAGGCACCGAATGGGCTTAAAACAAGAGGGTGAAAGGTTGGGCTATCAAAACAAATCTAACTCGTCATGGCTTGTCAATATGTCGTCGGACCTCGTCGTAGTCTCGTCTCAGCTTCGTCACCATCTTGTCGAGTGTCGTCGTTTATTAAATAAATAAGGACTAGGGTTCGATATTATTCTATTATTTTATGTGAATTTAATTCTACATAACGTGATAAAAAAAACGGATATTACATCAGTGCCCTCTTAAAAGAAGTTTCCTCCCGAAACTTAAAATGTTCCTCTTACTCGCACATTTCCTTCGGTATATTTTAGTTTTCTCGACATTTTCATTTTCTACCATGCAACCACTCAAACATCAAACAGGCAAGTAGCACAATAACCGAATCACTCAAACAATATGAAAACCCGAAAAGTCAAACAACACAACATCCGAGTACTAACTCGTCAAACAGAAGTAACCTCTAACCCCGCAAAGAACTCGGGATAGTTACGTCTAATACTCTCCTCAGTCTCCCAAGTGGCCTCATCAGCTCCTCTCCTAGACCACTGGATCCTCAGCATAGGTATCTCCTTGGATCGCAGACGTCTGGTACTGCGTTCCAAGACAGCTACTGGGTACTCTACAAATGTATGGTCAGGCTCAACTGTCAGATCCTCATGGCTGATGACGTGTCTCGGATCCGGAATGTACTCTCTCAACTGAGATACATGAAAGACCGGATGGACACTCTCTAGTCTCGGCGGTAGTGCTAGTCTGTAGGCCACCTCTCCAACTCTCTCCAAGATCTCAAAAGGTCCGACATATCGGGGACTCAGTTTCCCCTTAACGCCAAAATGCCTGACCCCTCTCGTAGGTGACACTCTCAGCCACACCTGTGCACCCACTCTAAACTCCAAAGGTCGACGCCTTTTGTCGGCGTAGGACTTCTGACGACTCCGAGCTGCTAACATCCGCTGTCGGACTAAGGCAATCCGAGCGATGTCATCCTGTATCTGATCTGGAGCTACTCCATCAACTCTGCTAGGCTCATCCCAACATAATGGTGTACGACATCTCCACCCGTACAAAGCCTCATAGGGAGCCATCCCAATAGATGCGTGCCAGCTATTATTATACGAAAACTCTACCAGTGGAAGATGATCTGGCCATACCTGTCCCCAGTCTAGTACACACGCCCGAAGCATGTCCTCTAAGGTCTGAATGGTCCTCTCAGACTGTCCGTCTGTCTGTGGATGATAGGCGGTAGTGAAGTGGAGACTCGTCCCCAAAGCAGTATGTACCTGCTGCCAAAATCTCAAGGTAAAACATCCATCTCTATCAGAGACGATAGTCCTCGGTACCCCATGGAGTCTCACAATGTGTCTAGTGAACTCCTCAGCCAGACGACTCACCGGCCACGTTTCCTTATTCGGAATTAAACGTGCGGTCTTCGTCAGGCGGTCTACCACTACCCAAATAGCATCAAATCCTCTGCTGAGTCTCAAACCAGTGACAAAATCCATAGATATATCCTCCCACTTCCACTGTGGTACTGGAAGTGGGTGGAGCTCTCCTCCAGACCTACGGTGCTCAATCTTGACCTGCAGGCAGGTCGCGCACTGAGCTACATACCGAGTCACATCGGGCTTCAGACCACCCCACCAGAAGGACCGTCTCACATCCTTGTACATCTTACTCGCTCCAGGATGTACTGAGTATGGGGTAGCATGAGCCTCACCTAGTATCCTCTGTCTCAAATCACTGTCTGACGGTACACAAACGCGGTCCTGACGTCTCATCACTCCATCTGCACCAATAGTAAACTGTGGGGCCTCATCTCGAGACATCCTGTCTCGGATCCTGATCAAAGTAGGGCAAGTCTCCTGCTTCTGTCGGATCTCATCCAACAGATCAGGAAGTAACTCCATGGTAGCCAACTGACCATCAGTATCGGGAAACTGAATCTCTATCTCCAACCAAGCCAAGTCTCTCTACAACTGTGGTTGTACTGTCAACCGAGCTATCACCCTCTCCCTAGGCGTCTTCCTGCTCAAAGCATCAGCTACCACATTCGCCTTTCTGGGGTGGTAGAGGATCTCAAGGTCGAAGTCCTTGATCAACTCTAACCACCGCCTCTGGCGGTTATTCAACTCTCTCTGAGTGAATATGTACTTCAGACTCTTATGGTCTGTAAAGATCTGACATGTCGCCCCATAGAGATAGTGACGCCAGATCATAAGAGCATGGACTACTGCAGCCAACTCTAGATCGTGTGTGGGGTAGTTCTCCTCATACGTCTTCAACTAGCGAGACGCATAGGCTATGACCTTACCCCTCTGCATCAAGACACACCCCAAGCCCAGCTTGGATGCATCAATGTATACCACAAAGTCATCAGTACCCTCAGGCTGTGCCAAAATCGGAGCGGACGTCAATCTCCTCTTCAGCTCCTCAAAACTCTGCTGACACGGCTTAGACCAGACAAACCGAGTGGTCTTCCTCAAAAGACAAGTAAGTGGTCGGGCAATCAAGGAGAACCCTTCCACAAACCGGCGGTAATAACCTGCTAAACCTAGAAAGCTGCGAACCTCCTTGACATTCTTAGGAGGTTGCCAAGAAGATACTGCCTCGATCTTCGCCGGATCGACCTTAATACCCTCAGCAGTCACCACGTGTCCTAAGAAAACCACCTCTGACATCCAAAACTCACACTTGGATAGCTTAGCATACAACTGGCTATCCTGTAGAATCTGTAGTACTGTCCTCAAGTGTCCGGCATGCTCCTCTCGACTCCTAGAGTAGACTAGGATGTCGTCAATGAAGACCACTACAAACTGATCTAAGAAGTCAATGAATATCCCATTCATCAACTCCATGAACACCGCTGGTGCGTTAGTGAGCCCAAATGGCATCACTACAAACTCATAATGACCATACCTAGTCCAGAATGCCGTCTTAGGTATGTCCTGATCTCTCACCCTCAACTGGTGGTAACCTGACCTCATGTCTATCCTCGAGAACATAGACGCTCCATGCAACTGGTCCAACAAGTCATCTATGCGTGGTAGTGGGTACTTGTTCTTGATGGTCACCTTATTCAGCTCCCTGTAGTCAATGCACAGCCTCATCGACCCGTCCTTCTTCTTCACAAACAACACTGGCGCACCCCAAGGAGACACACTAGGGCGTATGAAACCCTTCTCTGCTAGCTCCTCTAACTGCTTCTTCAGCTCAAGCAGCTCTATAGGTGCCATACGGTACGGAGCCTTCGAGATAGGTCTCGTACCCGGATCCAAGTCAATGCTGAAATCAACGCTCCTCTATGGGGGTAGTACTGGCAGGTCGTCACTGAATACCTCTGCAAACTCGCATGCAACCGGTATCTCCTCTATAGTCAGGCTCTTGCTTTCCTTCATGGCATAACACCAGAAGGCTTCGCAACCCTGTGCTATCAGTCTCGCTGCTCTCACTGCACTGATAATTGTACCTGACTTTCCGAGGTCCCAACCTCGGAATATTACTCTATGGCCCTCCTCCGTGGCAACGGTCACTGTCCTCCTACCAATGTCTAAGACTGCTCCGTGTTTCCTCATCCAGTCTATCCCTAAAATGACATCCTCATGAGCTAAGGGCATGACTAGAAAATTGACTAGCCAGTCTCGATCTCCCATGCGAACAGGACATCCAAAGATCTCTCTAGTCCCTCTTACCTTACTCACATCAGGTAAGCCTATCATAAAAGATATCCCCTCTACAGTAGCTATGGACAACCTATCTACGCATGCATCAGATATGAAGGAGTGTGTAGCACCCGTATCAAATAAAACTCGTACAGGTAGGTCATGAATATGGATCGTAGTTGTGGCAGTCGGTGCATCTGGCTGATCAGCATCTCTCAACTCAAACACTCGAGCCTAGGCTCCTCTAGTATCAGTCACACTACCACGTCCTATGCCCCGACCTGATCCCTGCATAGAACTTTGTGGTGGTGTGTGTCTTGGAGCCCTGTAAGACTGCTGCTGACTAGGAGCTCTGTACTGCTGCTGCTGACTCGGAGTCCGGTACTGTGGTGGTCTCTGTACACTCCCTGATAAGCCTGCAGGAGAAGAACCCTGCTGAGATGGAGCCTTCCTCTGACGGCAAAATGCAGCTCTATGTCCAACCTTGCCGCACTGGAAGCAAGTCACTGCTGGCTTCGTGTAGTTCGATCGGATATGTCCATAGCTACTGCAGTTGTGGCACTGCAAGCCACCAGCTGAAGTTTGACCAGTAGCTGTATGGCTCTGTCGCCCCTGAGTCTGTCCCCGTCCAAAAGCAGCTACTCCTGAACTACCACTAGCATAACCTGTCCTCTGCGGCTTATCCGGCCTATCCGACTGAGCAGCTCTCCTCGACACTGGTCTGTCTCTCTCATATGCAGATGCTCTATCCTGATAGTCTGACAGAGTCTCACAGCGAAATCCTACTAGATAGGAACGGGTACTCTCTCCTAATCTCCGTGAAAAGAGATAGACATGCTGCTCTTCAGGAGGTGCAGTTGGTCCAAGCAGTGTCAGTTCCTTCTGGAACTTCTTGATGGCAGCAACGATCGGAATGTCCTCAAATCCAGCCTTAATGAAGTCCTGGAATCTCTCTCTCCTCAACGAGACAGGGCAGTATCTGTCTCTAACAATGCTCCTCATCTGCTCCCAACTGGTGACTCGACTACGCATGGTCCGCCACCAGGAATGAGCATCTCCAGTGAAGCAGGTCTGCACCAAGTCCACCTGCCGATCCTCTGGGCAGCGTATTGCCTCTAACGCAGTCTCTACCTGTCCAATCAAGTGCTCCACCTCCAGTCCTATCTCTCCACTATATGAGGGGACCTTCTGAGAGTTGAAAGACTTCAACCACTCATCCGGCCTCGGAGCTGTAGACCCAGTAGGAGCTCTATCAGCCACAACCCTCCTCTCAGGTACAACTGGCTCTTGAGGCGCTCCCTGTGTCACCTGGACAGATCTAACCGGTACTGGTGGTACCTGGGTAAGTCTCTCTGTCCTAGCAGCCTCCTCCATACGCTCAACGTATGCTCGGTACTCTCTATACTCAGTCGCTCCAATGGAAACACGTCCTGACTCTGTCGAACGTGCTCTCTGTGCTCCAGACCTAGCAACGGTCTCGTTCCTGACCTCAGGACCAACACTCTCAGCTACCTCCTCCACTCCAGCCTCTAGCATAATAATAACAGTCGTCCTAGCAAGTTATTATTATTAAACACACAAATAGCACACACAACTACTATCACTCAACTAACACTCAGAAACTGGCTAAGTAAGTCGCAAGGACTTACCTGAGTCAAAATATACTGTCTAACACGTCTCAACAGCCCGTACTCGGGGTAACTCAAACGCCTGTCGAAAATAAGGCATGTGGATTAAAGTCTCATTCAGACGTCCAACCTCATTCAAAGGAATTACGGGAAAACTCTCTAACGGTAAAAGACTATTTTGCCCTCAGACTTAACATTCTCAAGTTTATTCTTGAAATTTATTAATTCCCTTTTGACTAGTTTCTCATAAAATTGTCTTTCGGATAATTACTTATACTTATAAGTTCAAAACCCATAATCACCCAAGAAGGGACGGCACTCTTCTCTTCCGGTTACTATCTATTCTAATAGATACATTATCCGTAAAACACACTTCAACCTTACTCTTCAACTCGCTTAAATAATCACTCGTGAACCCGCATATACCTACATAAATTCATAACTCTCGGACTTGTACTTAACTATCATACCCGAACGTCTACCTATACATATGTGCATCTATACACAACCTTCAAAAACCTCTCAGCCCATATACCCCTCGACCTACCCACGCATCCAAACAGCGCCCTAACCCTTCCTAACGACTCGTCCAGCTCTATATATCCCCTTATAAGGTTACTGTAAGCCTAACTTCTTCATCAACTAACATCCTACGTACTTGTACAACTTGCACTCTCATCCCAAACTATCTATATATACTATATATACTATATATAAGTATCTATTGTAAAAACAGTGCAGAGGTACTCTTCCACAACCTATTGTTCGATAAGGGAGGCACAACAGGAGAAAGAGAGTGGCAGAGAAGAGGAACAAAGTACTCACAGATGACTCGTGACTGGCTGCAGGTTCCGGCCTAGGTTGCGCGTACGTCCTGCGCCGCCCAGTTCTTCCTAACCGGCGCCTACTGCAACGCCTGCAGTACACCCACCCTCTGTTTAACACAGGAGCAGCCGAAGGAAACAGAAGGAAAGAGAGTTGGCTCACCTACTACAGCCCTAGGTCCTCGTCTGTCTGATCGTCCTCACCGGCGCGAGTACCGCTGTGGTGTGAAGCCTAAGTCAGCGACTACTACTACTCGAGAATAGGGAGGAAGGAGATGGAAGGGTGGTGGCATACCTGGCTGTGAACTCTTGCCGGAGGCTTCTTGGCGGCATCCTTGATCCTGTCGAGATGGTAGGGAGTAGGCGGTACTAGCGTGGAGTCGGCTTCTAGGTTTGAAAGAATGAGCGTGAAGATTTGCTGAAGGGAGGGGATCGTGATTAGCTGTTGCGAAAGATCCGGACTGGAGAAGGAAAGAATACGTGGGAATGGGAAGGTTTAGATTGCATGATGAAAACACGTAGCGCAGCGTACCAGCCGCTTTGTTGGACTCTTCCAAAGTTGGGCCGCTGCAGCTCCAGGTTGAGACAAGGAATGGGCCGCTGCAGCTCTGGGTTGAGGCACCGAATGGGCTTAAAACAAGAGGGTGAAAGGCTGGGCTATCAAAACAAATCTAACTCGTCATGGCTTGTCAGTATGTCGTCGGACCTCGTCGTAGTCTCGTCTCAGCTTCGTCACCATCTTGTCGAGAGTCGTCGTTTATTAAATAATTAAGGACTAGGGTTCGATATTATTCTATTATTTTATGTGAATTTAATTCTACATAACGTGATAAAAAAAAACGGATATTACACCGAGATCCCCCTAGCTCTCACGGGGAGCCAAACAATGATGTCACCGCCCGTTATCATACACTTGGGCCAAATAAAATAAAGGTCGGTAATCCTATTTCCTGTTTAGTTGTTATAAACAGTAAAATAATAAACACACACCACCCAACACACAATAATGCTAATACAAAGAATACGAGCTAAGTAAGTCCGAAGACTTACCTTATCGTCACACTCAACTCACAACACTCTTGCTTCCCTTGGGAAGGATTCCACAACCTGCTCACAAGAATATAACTGTATCAACAACTCAAGAAGTCTAAGACTTCTACACAAATGTTCTACGAGAGATCATTTGACTCACATTCTAGGACCGCATCCTACAATCTCTCATGCTCACATCACACTCAACACAAGCTAGAAGTCTTTAGACTTCTAGACCCTATGATCTCGCAGGATCATAACCCATAACACAATTAGGATAAGCCAAACCTAAACTCCAAAATCCAACAAGATCATACAACCTCACCTCGAGCTTGAAAACGCTCACAAGATAATATCAACTCCTCAAGCCTTACTACATTTCACAATCCACAAAACTCACCTGAGGTCCAAAACCACTACTTGGTATTAACTCTAAGTTATGCTAGATCCATCCTAGCATGATACTACTACTACTACTACTACTAAATATAACTAGATTAAGAGAGGTACTCACTCGGGATTAAAGGTGGAAGCACGGTCTACGGAATCAAGAACGGGTTCAATGGCCATTGTCGGGCGCTTCTAGTCCTAAGAACAAAACTAAGGAAAATTAGCTCAAACGCTAATTTTGAAAGGAAGGTTTAGCGCAAAAAGATATTTCAATGAAAACTCCATTTTCCAAAACCGAGGCTAAACTCGTTAAAACCATTTCCGGGCAAAATGTCCAAAATGGAAAGTCGACTATAAAACCAAAATTCAAATTTATCCATTAATCAGATTTAAACCATCGAAGCCACCAAAATAATTTGCAAAGGAGTTGAGTCACAACTACAACAAAATTTAAGGGTTCAATAAATATAGAAAAATTACTGCAGGGGCATAACAGTTCCTTTTTCAAAGTTCTTAGGTCACAACTGTAATTATCAATAAAATGGGCCAAAATCGCAATAAACAAAAAAGAAGGGAGGGACATTTACAAATTATCCAAAAAGCTCCCTTCACGCTTCTGTGGAAATCGACAGAGGAGAAGTAGGGAAAAAGCAAGCGGCCAACGGCCTGGTGGCTGGCGCAGGCGGAGGGGAGCCAGTTGGCCGGCATCGGTGTAGGTGGGCGGCTCCACTAGCGCCGTCTCCGGCAACACAGAGGGGAGGAGGCGGCTCGATCACTTCCGGCGGTTGCCATACAAAACCTGGGAAGGAAGGGTGTTACACAGAGGAGCGAAGAAAGAAAAAGGAAGGGGAGATGGTGGCGACTCACTACGCCGGCGACACAGGTGGCTTGGGGCGGAAGCGAGGAGGCTACTGCTCACCCGGCGGACCTCCTGGTGGCGTTGCACTGCCAATTGCTGCCCAGAAGGAGAAGAGAGGGAGAAGGGTGAGTCGAGAGATTGTGGTACGAGATGGTGAGAAGAGTGGGAGAGATCGATGAGGTAGTGAGGTTGCTTGGGGGGGGGTAGTCATCACAGATTCACAAGAGGGAGGGCGAAGGGACTCCTAGCCAGTCGCAGGCCGTTGCAAATGGGCGAACGAGGGGCCGGGTAGCCTACAGTGCCCTAGCCCAGGTGGAAGAGCTACAACAACTTCTCACCAACCGCAAAAGACATGGTAGAAAATGACAAGAAGAAAAGAAAAAAGGAAAAAGAAGGAGAAGAGAAAAGGAATAAATAATAAAGAAAAAGGGAAGAGGGCAAAACTCGATTAAATGATCGGAACGGAATTTCTCGGATCGGTAAGTTCCGACTTTCCGAAAAAAAATCAAATTAAATAAATAATTAAAAATTACGGGAATACATACATGTATCCCAAAATAATAAAATACCCGGAAAAGCTATATATATTTTTTTAATATATATATATATATATAAATACTTTAAATAATAACTTGAGCTACTAATGAATCGATAGTAGGGAGAAATACAAAGTCGGAACGCACCCAAATGAACGGGGCGTTTCAAAACTAAGGTTGGCACCCACTGTGAGGTCCTAACCAGTAACTTCCCGAGTTTTGAAAACTTGGGGTGTTACAACATGGTATCAGATCTCTAGGTTGGCAACAATGGCACTTGAAATCTTCTAAAAGGTCAAATAAGTAATTAAGCAGAACCCGAAAGGGGTCTGAGTTTTACAAAAGAATTTTGGTTTTAAAATGCATGCATTGTCGGATTGGGATAGAAAATACGGATGACCACCACTACCTCCGCGGATCTCGGTATTCTTAGTATGATCACTTTAGACTTTTACTGCTTATGATAGATTTGTTAGATTATAATTGTAGTTGTTATCTGTAACACCCCGAATCCGCGGGACTCGGGATGTCACATTGGGCTAGGATCTCACAATGGATCCTGACCCTAGGCTGACAACAAGTTCACTGGACCTTACAACATGGCACTGACATATATAAAACAAATACATAAAACAGTATAAACTGTACGACCCAAAGTAAAAAAAAACAAAAACAACATAGCCGAGTATATAAAACGACATCTTCACATAGGAGGTACAAAAGATCATCCTCATATAGGAGGGGAAACACAACAACCCCAAACCAACCACCTAATGTACGAGAGTCCTCGGCCTGTCACCCTCCCAGATCACCCAGTAGCGCCTAACTTGTAAACATCTACAACACGGTATGAAACCGTTAGCTATCCATACACATATATAGAGTAATGCATAAACACAATCACACATAGGGAAATATAAACATATCAGCATGCTTTCACTCATTTACCCATTTATTCATCTCAATATAATGGTCATTCACTCAAATCGTATAGATATAATATATATGAAACTAGGTGACACGAGGACCGATGCATCCTCGCCTCTGAGCCTGCTAGCCAGCCGTACTAGTATCGGTCACACAATCCGTGTACCCTATGGGAGTGGATTGCGCCCTTCCTGTAAACCGGTCTGGCCTGACATCAGAGAACCTCCCAGACTCCACGGCGGGATGAAAGGGAAAGGTTATCACAGCCACGCAGTGGGGCAATCAATAAAACATAGGTCGGTAAATACGACATCACATGCTATCATAGCAAACATATAAGGCACACACCACTCATACAAACACCCAATATAAGGATGGTAGCTAAGTAAGTCCTACGGACTTACCTCAACCTCGTACAAACTCAACCACGATCACCTCTACACTGGAGGGACAACACGGCCTATAAAAAGGCATAAAGAGATATATCAACCTCTATTCATCAAAGGGGTCAAACCTAGACCCAAAGGGATCCATAAGGATCATACTCAATCCTATAACCTCGAATAACATGCTAAACCTAAAAGCCACATCAGGGCATAAATCCAAACTCATGATATCATCACCAACTAAAATCCCATAATTACCAAAATAATGTAACGAGCATAAATGGAAATTCCACTTATCCATTTTAACCAACTCAAGGTCAATTTATACTAACCCGCAATACGGAAAACGAATAAATTCATAACTTATTCGTTACTATCCCGATATACGAACCGGAAGAAGATCCAGACTCCTAGCGATACGGGGAGTAAGAGCGCGGTATAAAACCTTACATTTGATGACTTGCGGTGGTCCGTCGGCGTTCCGATAGCGGTAAACGGAAGCTTAACCAAAAAGCTAGCAAACGGGAAATAAGTTTGTACCACGTTGAAGAGAACAAGGTAAGGGACTCGTTGGTACAAACGGATTTGAAATTGGATCGAAGATGAATGATTTATAGAAGGTTAAAGATGGATGTATAATTAGCCGACTCTTCTCTGCAACTTTGAATTGAAAGGTGAAAATGAATTGAAGTTGATATGTGCTGTACATTAGCCGACTTTCTATTAAAATTTATATATATATAATGTTTATCCAAAACATTTAATTAAAACGCGGTTATATTTCCGATCTCAAAACTTTATGAAACTGGAATATAAAATCCGAAATATTATCGGGATAATTAATTCATAACTATCTCGTAAAATGGGCATTCCTAAGCCACCTTTCTTAACCGCTAAGAATCGGGATAGCGACTCTTTTATCTGTTTTGCCTTTTCATGTTATTTCATATTTAGGACATGTCCGATGCCCTGATCATTTCTCTCAACTGCATTTTTATTAATTGGAGCTCCCAAATGCTCCAAATAACACCGGAGGGTAAAAATAATTACCCGGGGGAAAAAGTAAAAATTTTCCCAAACGTCCAAAATTACGCGAGGAACATAACGGTGGGACTCATACTCATCACTTGCGAAATCTTCGCGAGTTATATATCAATTACTATCAATGATTAAGTTAATCAACATTAATTAGAATTCGGAAATCCTAGCTATTACATCACACACCCCTTAAAAAAAAGTTTCGTCCCGAAACTTGAACAATTCCCAAATCTTCTCGGACCCATACGCCGAGGTATAACTCTCACTCTTTCTATCGGAGGTATCACATCTCCGTTCAAAAGATCACAACCTATAACAATCTATAACCTCAAGTATAAACATGGAGGAATCATCATCTCCAGGAAACAGGGTCATAACGCTACCCAAAGGCGTAGAGGAATCACGTCTCTCGCCATACCACATCACAAGGCATAGAGGAAGCACATCTCTAGCCAAAACATATCACATGCATAGAGGAAATACGTCTCTAGCCAACCCATAAACATATATATCGCATGGAGGAATCACATCTCCACGAAACTATGTCCATCAAGGTAGCATGGAGGAAAGAACCATCTCCAGGTGAATCCTAATCCCACCCAAATAGCATGGAGGAAAGAACCATCTCCAGCTATAAATATGATCATACTCGGGTAGCGTGGAGGAAGTAATCATCTCCAGCTATAGCATACATCACACTAGCACATCAAGATCTACTAAAATCATAAATCACATCACAACTAGCATGAAATAACACATCAAGGCATATAAGCATATAAGCACAACATTCATCAAGATAGCACTAAGATATACTCGTGCTCCCACAAATGGGTATGTCCTAACATATACTCTAGATAGTCGCTCAGGGCACTATCCTCAGTCTCTCACATAGCCTCTTCAGGTCTTCATCTCGACCATCATATCCGCAATATGGGAATGTCTTTCGAATGCAAGCGTTTCATATCTCATTCCAAGAATGTAATCGAATGCTCAACAAAAGTGTGGTTGGACTCAACCATCAATCATCGTAACTCACAAGGTGTCTCGAGTCTGGTATATACTTCCTCAGTTAAGACATATGAAACACTGGGTGGATATCCTCTAATCTCATAGGCAAAGCTAAACATCATGCTACCTTCTCCGTACTGGTTGATCTCAAATAAACCATCATATTGGAAACTCAGTTCCCTTTCCACATTAACACAACTAATGTCTCACAGTTGAGATACCTCCAGCCGGACATGAACTCTCGCTTTAACTTTAGAGGTTAACGCCTCTTGTCTACATATAATATCTGGCGACTCTGTAAAACCAACATTCTTCTTTTAATCAACGTTACTTGAACTATAAAATCCTGAATCTGGTAAGGTGTTATAACACTACTACTGCTAGATCACTTCTAGCATAAGGATATACGACATCTATGTCTATATATTGCCTCATAGGGCCATCCCAAAAAGATGCACGTCCTTCATTGTTATATAATAAACTCATTAATGGAAGGTAACCATCCACGTTTCCCATTCAACTTACAACTTATAATAGATCTTTAAGATCTAGATGATCCTCTCTAAATGACCATCTGTCACGGGGTGAATTGTAGTCATGAGGTACAGACTCATCCCCAAAGCAGTCTGAATCGACTGCCCAAAATCTCAAAGTAAAATCATCTATCTCGATCAGAAATGATCGTTCTCGGTATACCATGGAGTCTCGCTATCTGTCTAGTGTACTCCTCAGCCAATTCATTCACTAGCCACGTCCTTCTGATAGAAATGAAACGTGTTGGTTTCATTAATTTGTTACCAACAATCCAGATAACATCAATCTTCTACTGGGTCACAATCCCATAACAAGGTCCATAGAGATGTCCTCCCAAATTCTACTACTGCACTAATAGTGGGTGGGGCTTATCTCTAGATCGGAAATACTCTATCTGGACCTGCGGACAGGTCACACACTGTATCACAAATCTGGTTATGTCGGCTTCATAGAACATAATCGTCTCATCTCATGGTACATCTTACTCGTACCTGAATGTACTGAATAAGGCGTACAATGGGTATACCGTAATATTTTTTGTCTCCATCTGCATCAGTAGGTACACAAAAGCGGTCATGACTCTTCATCAGCCCATCTACTCCCATGGAGAACTATGGTGCCTCAGTACGAGTAGTCCTTTCTCTAAAACTTGTCAAGGTCGGGCAAGTCTCCTGCTTCTGTTGGACTTCATCCAACATACCAGGTAGAACCTCTGAGGTATAACTGAGTATCCTCATCAAGGAACTGATTGTTCAACTCTAGCCAAGCTAGATCTCTCTGAAGTTGAAGCTGAACTATCAGTCTCACAATCATCTTCTCTTGGAGCGTCTTTCCATTCAAGTTATCGACGACAACGTTCAACTTCTCTGAATGATATGGAATCTTCAAGTCAAATATTCAACCCTTGTTGCATAAAATATACTTCAGATTCCTATGATCTATAGAAATGTGACATGAAGATCACACCGGTACGGTCTTCTCAAAAGACTCGCAAATGAATACGTAATCATATAAAATCCTTCCTCAAAGCATTGGTAGCAATCGGCTGAGCCGAGAAAACTACGTATTCCTTAATATTCATTAGTATCTCCCATGTTACAACATACTTAATTCTCACTAGGTCAACCATGATCCCACTGACGGAGACAACATGACCTAAAAAGGCTACCACTGGCATCTCAACTTACACTTAGAGAGCGTAGCATACAACTCTCTATCTCTCGAAATCTGTAGAACGGTCCTCAGACGATCGGTCTAATATTCTCTGCTATGAGAGTATACCGACATGTCATCAATGAAGTCCACCACCAACTAATAAAGGAAGTCGATGAAGATACTGTTCATCAACTCCATAAAAACTACTAAAACATTCGTCAACCCAAATGACATCACTACAAACTCGTAGTGTCCATAACGGGTATGGGATGTTATCTCATACACATGTTGCTCTCTCATCCATGACTAGGGATATCTTGAGCATAAAGGAATCCCGAAAACACAATTGCTTCTTGAAGTTAACTCGTCAGGTCGTTAATACGGAACATGGAACCCATTAGGGTAAACCCGTTTCAGTAAACTTTTCAAGTTATCAGTACAATATCTCAACAAGCACCATATAGTGTGGCTTTCCCATTCAATCTTGTATCATACTTCAACTCGATAACAATGTCCACACTCCGCTGAGGTGGAAACTAGACGGTTCAGTAACACGTCTATAAACTCATAAACAACCGGAATACCTTCCATTGTTGGACTATCTCGCTCCTTCATGGTATAACACTAGAAGGCGTCACATCCCTATGCTATCAGCTCGATGCTCGTACAGTCCTGATGACAAACCCGTCTCTTCAAAGGTTTTAACCTTAGAAGACCTCTATTTACCATCTCAGTAAAGACTATAATAGCCTTACTATTAATATCTAACATCGCATGATATCTATTCATCCAATCCATACACATAATGACTTCCTCATGCACCTACGGCATGACAAAGAAGTCTACAAGCCATACACAAGTCCCGGAATAAGGGAACAACCACATATCTCGCGGGTACCTCAGACCCCTAGCTGGTAATCCTGTAAAGGAAAGTCCACCTTCTACTATATATCAAAGATCAACCACTAACGCATGCATCGAAAGACAAGAAGTGCATAGCACTCATAACAAACAAAACTCCACTAGGTAAACCATTAACGAGAATGGTACATGTAACAGCTAACTCCCGTACATATCATTACTCGATCTCGGATCTATGCTCCTCAAGTATCACTGAGGTCCTCACTATAGCCTCCACTTCCACTCTTTCAACACCAGAAAGAGGAAGGTCTTGCTGGGAAGAAACACTACCTTGCTGACAGAAAGGGGCCAGATGGCCTAGTTCACCACAAATAAAACAAGCTATCGGTGCCAAAGGGCACTCAGAACGCAAATGATCTGGATAGCCACAATTGTAACATAATTGTCCCATTCTTGCAAGCTGTGCAACTGAAGGGTAACTTGATCTTCATCGTCCACCTTGAATGATCGAGAGGGAACTTGTAAAGGCAAAACCTTGCCCTGTCGACAAAACTTCGCTCTATGTCCTGCTTTACCACACGTAAAGCATATGATGGGCGTCTTTGGGCACACAACTCGCCAGTGTCCCAACTTCCACGCAATTAAAACATTGTAGTTCCTTGCCAGTCATCTTCATGGTCAAAGGATCACTAGATTGTCCTGATATCGGACTTGATTCACCATTCATCATCTTGGCTTCTCCACTAACTGATTCAGTCTATTGCTTCTTTCCAGATCTATAAGCTTCAGTTGATCTCGCAATTGTTGGTAAATCCGGTGTGGATCTACCCGCTATCACCGCTTCATATACTTGTTACATATATTCTTGAAACTCGGATCTACTCGTGGAGACACGATCAGCCTCTTCAAACTCGTTCTCTGCCATAGGCGATACAACAGCGGAAACTGGTCCCTGACCTATCACTACTGGAGGAAGAGGGGGTGTACCCCTACCTCATCCCACTACAGATACTACTCTAGTCTGAGTCATCTGTAGGATATACGCACCTAATCTTATAAGGCTATATATATGCCATAGGTATCGATATGTATATAATACATCCACATAATCCATAGTACACAGAGATATATATACATATCTACGCTGCAGAGATCCATGGCAGAGGTGACGACTTCTCGTACATTCTATCCCAAAACCACACTTAAAACCAAAACCTTTGAAAACGTCAGATCCCGTGGGGCTCTGTTTATTTTACCTATCAAACCTCATTGCAGGTAGCAAGTGCCATTGTTGTCAACCTGGGCTCTGATACCAACTCTGTAACACCCCGAATCCGCGGGACTCGGGATGTCACATTGGGCTAGGATCTCACAATGGATCTTGACCCTAGCCTGACAACAAGTTCACTGGACCTTACAACATGGCACTGACATATATAAAACAAATACATAAAACAGTATAAACTGTACGACCCAAAGTAAAAAAAACAAAAACAACATAGCCGAGTATATAAAACGACATCTTCACATAGGAGGTACAAAAGATCATCCTCATATAGGAGGGGAAACACAACAACCCCAAACCAACCACCTAATGTACGAGAGTCCTCGGCCTGTCACCCTCCCAGATCACCCAGTAGCGCCTAACTTGTAAACATCTACAACACGGTATGAAACCGTTAGTTCTCCATACACATATATAGAGTAATGCATAAACACAATCACACATAGGGAAATATAAACATATCAGCATGCTTTCACTCATTTACCCATTTATTCATCTCAATATAATGGTCATTCACTCAAATCGTATAGATATAATATATATGAAACTAAGTGACACGAGGACCGATGCATCCTCGCCTCTGAGCCTGCTAGCCAGCCGTACTAGTATCGGTCACACAATCCGTGTACCCTATGGGAGTGGATTGCGCCCTTCCTCTAAACCGGTCTGGCCTGACATCAGAGAACCTCCCAGACTCCACGGCGGGATGAAAGGGAAAGGTTATCACAGCCACGCAATGGGGCAATCAATAAAACATAGGTCGGTAAATACGACATCACATGCTATCATAGCAAACATATAAGGCACACACCACTCATACAAACACCCAATATAAGGATGGTAGCTAAGTAAGTCCTACGGACTTACCTCAACCTCGTACAAACTCAACCACGATCACCTCTACACTGGAGGGACAACACGGCCTATAAAAAGGCATAAAGAGATATATCAACCTCTATTCATCAAAGGGGTCACACCTAGACCCAAAGGGATCCATAAGGATCATACTCAATCCTATAACCTCGAATAACATGCTAAACCTAAAAGCCACATCGGGGCATAAATCCAAACTCATGATATCATCACCAACTAAAATCCCATAATTACCAAAATAATGTAACGAGCATAAATGGAAATTCCACTTATCCATTTTAACCAACTCATGGTCAATTTATACTAACCCGCAATACGGAAAACGAATAAATTCATAACTTATTCGTTACTAACCCGATATACGAACCGGAAGAAGATCCAGACTCCTAGCGATACGGGGAGTAAGAGCGCGGTATAAAACCTTACATTTGATGACTTGCGGTGGTCCGTCGGCGTTCCGATAGCGGTAAACGGAAGCTTAACCAAAAAGCTAGCAAACGGGAAATAAGTTTGTACCACGTTGAAGAGAACAAGGTAAGGGACTCGTTGGTACAAACGGATTTGAAATTGGATCGAAGATGAATGATTTATAGAAGGTTAAAGATGGATGTATAATTAGCCGACTCTTCTCTGCAACTTTGAATTGAAAGGTGAAAATGAATTGAAGTTGATATGTGCTGTACATTAGCCGACTTTCTATTAAAATATATATATATATATATATATATATATATATATATATATATATATATAATGTTTATCCAAAACATTTAATTAAAACGCGGTTATATTTCCGATCTCAAAACTTTATGAAACTGGAATATAAAATCCGAAATATTATCGGGATAATTAATTCATAACTATCTCGTAAAATGGGCATTCCTAAGCCACCTTTCTTAACCGCTAAGAATCGGGATAGCGACTCTTTTATCTGTTTTGCCTTTTCATGTTATTTCATATTTAGGACATGTCCGATGCCCTGATCATTTCTCTCAACTGCATTTTTATTAATTGGAGCTCCCAAATGCTCCAAATAACACTGGAGGGTAAAAATAATTACCCGGGGGAAAAAGTAAAAATTTTCCCAAACGTCCAAAATTACGCGAGGAACATAACGGTGGGACTCATACTCATCACTTGTGAAATCTTCGCGAGTTATATATCAATTACTATCAATGATTAAGTTAATCAACATTAATTAGAATTCGGAAATCCTAGCTATTACATTATCGCTCGTGCAGATGGCACGTACTAGGGCTACACCAACGACTGGCCGAGGTAGGGGTCGTCCCCCTCTTCCTCCAGCTAGACAGGATCGAGCTGATAGGACCCCTACTGTTAGAGGGCGTGGTCGTGGAGGTAGACCTTTACTAGGGAGAGGTCGAGGACGAGTCCCTCGAGAGGATACACCTGCAGCGAGCATGCCAAATGCTGTTGTGTAAGAGGTAGCTGAGAGTGTAGGTCCCGTGGTCAAGAATGAGACCGTTGCTAAGTCTAGAGCGCAGAGAGCACGTTCGACTGAGTCAGGACGTGTTTCTATTGGAGCATCTGAGTACAGAGAGTACCGAGCATACATCAAGCGTATGGAGGAGGCTGCTAGAATAGAGAGACTTACCCAGGTACCACAAGTACCGGCTAGGTCCGTTCAGGTGACACAGGGAGTGCCTCAGGTGCCGGCTGTACCTGAGAGGAGAGTGGAGGCTGATAGGGATCCTACTGGGTCTAGAGCACCGAGACCGGATGAGTTGTTGAAGGCTTTCAACTCTCAGAAAGTACCCTCATTCAGTGGAGAGATAGGGTTAGAGGTGGAGTACTGGATTGGACATGTAGAGACTGCCCTAGAGGCAATACGTTGCCCAGAGGATCGACAGGTGGATTTGGTGCAGACATGTTTCACGGAGGATGCTCATTCCTGGTGGCAGACGATTCGTAGCCGAGTCACCACTTGGGAGCAGATGAGGAGCATTGTTAGAGAGGTACTGCCATCAAGAGATTGAGAGAGCACTCGTTCCTATCTAGCAGGATTGTGCTGCGAGACTCTGTCAGACTACCAGGATAGGGCATCTCAATATGAGAGAGATAGGACAGTCCAGAGGAGAGCTACTCAGTCAAACAGGCCAGATAAGCGGCAAAGGACAAGATATGCTAGTGTCATTACATGAGTAGTTGTTTTTGGACGGGGACAGATTCAGGGGAGGCCCACCTACCACTCTACAGTTCAGACATCCGGTAGAGATCGACAATTCTTTAACTGTGGTAGCCGCGATCATATTAAGACGGACTGCCAGAGGCCACCTACTACATGCTTCACTTGCGGGAAGCCGGGACACAGGGCTACTTTCTGTCGTCAGGGTAGAGCTCCTTCACAGCAAGGATCTTCTCCTGCAAGTGTTGAGAGGAGTGGACAAAGACCTCCTCAGTACCGAGCACCGATTCAGCAGCAGCCGCAGTACCGGACTCCATGACACCCTGCTTCACACAGTACTGCACAGGGATCAGGCCGTGGCAAGGGACTGTTCGCCACTTAGCGTGCGTGAAAATAAGTCTTAAATTTATAAAACTAGAATCAAGCAAGTGAACCTACGGTGTACGGATCGGCGTAGTAAAGCAAGAATTCCAGAGTATCGAATACAGGGATTTGGGGGGAACAAATTCAGTTGTAAAGTTGTCAAGCAAGTAAATGTAATAAGCTTTGCAAATATATTGGGAAAACAACAACCCTAAAGATCCGGGTGTCAAATTGTGGCAATCGATTCAAGATATACTAAAGAACTAAGAACAGAGTTAAGAGTTGCAAAGGTATACTAAGGTAAAGCAATGTACGGTAAAGTTCCAAGGCTTTATATGACTTATCTAAAGGTACTCTCTATAAAGGTTGTTGAGGCTTCAGTATAGAAAGGATCTAAAGGTAAGAATTTATCTCAAATACCCAAACTTGTAACCCAAGGATCAAGACTAACTAAACCGATTAAGGTTGTGACACTCAAAATCGAAGTAGAGGTTGTTGAGGCTTCACTACTACCTAGAAAAGGGCAAATCTAGACTAGATTAAATCTAATCTTTAACTTTGGATTAAAGTAAAAGAAAAGTTTGTAAACTGGCACAAATTAGGGGCAGATCTTGAGTTCCACGACTGTGGAAGCTCAAGAACAGGCCGTGATTTTGGTTCGTCGGCGAATCTCTCTAACTCTCAAGGTCCAATCTGTTTACGATCGATCTATCATCATCTAAGCCACAACTATTAACCCTTCACCTTAGAATTGCTAAAGGGTTTTAGCCAATAACAGTCATTATAATATCAAATTCAAGATTAAGAAGAACGAAAGATGAAAACCTTCGAAAACCTTCAATAAACTTCAAATCAATCTCAAATCCACAAACAAGAGTAATAATGTATATCAGATTTGGAATAAACATAAACCAATAACTATCCTTGATAAGAACGAAGAACAGGATGTCAATCCGTCTTCTAATCAAACCAAGGAATAAAAGGCGCAATTTCCGCCACACACAACTTCCAAATCTTCAAGCCTTCGTGAATCTCCGTTTTCAAAATGCAAACTCTCCCGCACGTCCAATGAAACCCTAGGCACGTGTAAGCGAGCGTAAACGAAGGTGCCGAATTCTCCCTCCTTCCGCCCTTTTATAAGGAAGGATATAATAATCGTCCGGCCCATATACGTAAATGATATGTCAATAATTTATTCGTCAAAAGATTGCCTAAATCACGGTTTGATGGAGTACCACGGCTGTGGTTTAGAGCGTGGAAGTGGATTACGGTTCTTCATAATTTCCATGACCGTACTTTATACCGTGCAGCTCTCTGGAATGCTCCAAGTTCATGTTGCCAAGATCCACGGCCGTGGTTTTGGGCGTGGACTTCTCTACGACCGTATTTTAGAGCGTGGATGTGTAAATTGCTTGTAGTTTCCTTTGTTTCGTGCCATTCCCCATCCTAGCATCTCCCTTGGCTTCTTTGATGTGTCCTCAATCCTTGGATGTGCTCAAATCATCTCCTTCCTCTCTCAATTGGTTCGGTTTTAGCTCTTATTCACCTATAATCAACACAAAGCTTATGTAGACCTCTATATCGACAATGTAGACAAACTAGCTAACAATTGCTTCAATGCCTCATCAATGAACACTATATTGGATGAAAAACAACTAGAAAAAGTGCCTAGAATATCGCAATATTATTTGCTAACAAAATACCCCATACTTGCCAGTTGCTTGTCCCCAAGCAAGGTCTTTCAAAAGCTTTAGAACTCAAGTTAGGATGAAATATGCATGCAATCTCAAAAACAAATCATCTTTTAGGTGCTTCTAGTCAATAGATCATTCTCAAACCTTGTTTCATTCATTCATGAGACGTTCAAATAAGGTCTAGAAACATCACGAATTGATCAAACTTCAATGCTAGCATCATAACCTTCAAACATTATCAAAATCAATCATAAGAAACTTCAATTTAAATCACCAAGTCATATAACATTCTCTTGATCTTAAGGACTTTCAAATAAGGTCTAGAATACGGAAAGGAAGGGGAAACTATAAGGAATGTGGTGATGAATCCGGGAAAGTGGACAACTAACTCTTTTCTTTTCTTTTGCGGTTTTGCAATAATTTCAACTTAGAGCTTTGCTCTCTTCTTTTCACATTATTTTTCGACTTTACTTTTGGAGTTATGGACAGAGGTGCACAAAAACCGAAGCCTAGGAGATTGGCGTTTCTCAATTTTGTGAGATGCCTCAAACCCTTGATGCACATACCATAATCCGTTAGGAATATCGCTCAATCCGACTTTGGCAAGACACAAACACCCGGCTATGTGAATGGTGCCGAGTTACTCATCGTCATGATTGACTTCCCCAAACCTACAACTTTTTTCTATTCTTTGAATGCAAAATTTTGCTTTCATGGCCCTCCCACATCAAACATGCCAAAATTCAACTCCTCCAAATTCCCGGATGGGTAAGGGAAGCTATTATTTCATTGAGGGGCTAAATGATCAAAGAAAGAAGGAAGAAAATCGAATTGCCTTAATCATTTCAACAAGAAGTATAAGAACTTATCATGTGATTTCAACCTTGATTTCTCAATATGATTTAGATAAAACTCTTCACATTATGAAACTTGCAAGAGAGGAATAATCAACACATTCAATTTCTTTTCAATTCATTATTTGGTTAGGCATACAATTGTCATCAAAAACTCAATTCACAAGTAGTGATTATCATAGAAATCATCTCAATTCCTAGAAGCACAAAATTTTTCAATTTTTATGGGTTTTTCAAAAGCTTTTTCATGCAATGCGATAATGAAACGTGTAACAATGGAATGAAACATGCAAAGTGTTCTCAATCAAAGCAAGCAAAAGTGAGTAGAGTTATTACAACGATAGTCACTTTCCACCCCTTACTTGAGACAAACATTGTCCCTAATGTTCAAAAAGAAATAAAGAAAAGAAAGAAAGAAAAAAAACTCACAAGACGGCGGTGGAGCGGCTAATACTACGATTATCCATGGTCATCACTGAGGAGCTGGTGGTGGTGGAAACGGGAAGAAGCTGGAGTCGTAGTTCCGCCCAAACTGTTGGCGGTAGATGTCTCTCATCATCCTATCATGTGCATCGGGTCGTGCATCCCTAGCATCCTGCCGGATCTCCAAAGCACCGACTCTCCTGGAAAGGTCGGTGGCCCACTCCGGTAGCTGCTCGTACCACTCCGGCGCTTGACTGTAACAAGCTGGTGCATTTGATGGTGCTGGTGCAGGTGGTGGCTGTGCATGCCAAGTCGGTGGAGCTCCCATCTACTCCGGTTGTGTGCTATACCAATCGGGAGGGGTCATCATCCATGTCGGCCTCTCACTCACGCTGGCACGGTGAGAGGAAGAACCGGAAGGTCTAGTAGGGCGGGGAGACTTCCTAGGGAGGTCGCGAAATGTGTCCGGATGATATGGAAAACTGCCAAAGTCGTGCTCCTCACCTCCTCCCTCAAAACCGTCATTCCCTCTCATCTCCTCCTCATCTGCAGCTGGCATCTCTGGGGGAACATACGGAGGTGCTACCAATCTATTTGCATGCATAGCAACGAATTTCTCCTTCCAGTTATGGCGTCCAGCCATAATGGAATACTCGGGAAGCCATGTAACACCTCTACCTCCTCTACCCTCCCAAGGCATGGCAGCGGTAGGTGGACCTCTATGCCTAGGAAAGATAATACCTCTAGTCATGAGGCTCTGAAGTCCTAACGGTCTAGCCGCTATCCTAGTGCACGCAGAGAAGTCGATACCCAGCTGTCTAGCAAGGTGGGTGACCATCCCACCATATCCGATATTGCCAGCCCTCTTGTTTTTTAGCTTACTGATGGTAGAAGCTAAGAGGGTGGCACAGTCAGCAGGCCTACCATGCAGCATACAGTACAACAGAAACAACTCATCAGTCTTGATCTTCTGAGGAGTCTCAGTCCTAGGGAAGAGACACTCAGAAAGTACTTGGTGGGGTATCTTCAAGGCTAAGTGATAAATAACCTTAGCCTTGGTATCACCAGGTTGCCAGCGGTCCTCGCTAGCATATACCATGGCAATGTCCTCCCAAAAATCTTTGGCCTACATGTTCGCCACTTAGCGTGCGTGCAAATAAGCTTTAAATTTATAAAACTAGAATCAAGCAAGCAAACCCGTAGTGTACGGATCGACGTAGTTAAGCAAGAATTCCGGAGTATTGAATAGAGGGATTTGGGGGGTTAAATCAATTATAGATCGTCAAGCAAGTAAATGTAGGAGTTTTGCAAATATTGGGAAAACAACAACCCTAAAGATCCAGGTATCTAATTGTGGCAATCGATTCAAGATATACTAAAGAACTAAGGACAGAGTTAAGAGTTGCAAAGGTATGCTAAGGTAAAGCAATGTACGGTCAAGTTCCAAGGCTTTATATGACTTATCTAAAGACACTCTCTATAAAGGTTGTTGAGGCTTCAGTATAGAAAGGATCTAAAGGCAAGAATTAATATCAAATACCCAAACTTGTAACCCAAGGATCAAGACTAACTAAACCGATTAAGGTTGTGACACTCGAAGTCGAAGTAGAGGTTGTTGAGGCTTCACTACCACCTAGAAAAGGCAAGCCAAGACTAAGTTGAAGCAAATCTTTAACTTTGGATTAAAGTAAAAGCAGGGTTCGTAAATCAACACAAATTACGGGTGGATCTTGAGTTCCACGGCCGTGGAATCTAAAGAACAGGCCGTGATTCTGGTCGTCGGCGAATTCTTTCTAACTCTCAGGGTCCAATCTGTTTGCGATCGATCTATCATCATCTAAACCACAACTATTAACCCTTCACCTTAGAATTGCTAAAGGGTTTTAGCCAACAACAATCATTATGATATCAAATTCAAGATTTATAAGAATGAAAGATGAAAACCTTCGAAAACCTTCAATAAACTTCAAATCAATCTCAAATCCACAACAAAGGTAATGATGTATATCAGATTCGGAATAACACAAACAATCACAATCCTTGATAAGAACGAAGAACGGGATGTCAATCCGTCTTCTAATCAAACCTAAGGACAAAAGACGTAATCTCCGTACGTCCAATAATACCCTCAATGTGCGGAAGCGAATCTCCAAGCGATGATGCTCTATGCGAGGGTGTAAGCAAGGTCTAAGCGCGGTCCCCGATTTCTCCCTCCTCTAGTCCTTTTATAGGGAAGGATAGAAATAACCGTCCAGCCCATTGTGTAAAAGATTGTGGCTTTAATGAGTACGTCAAAAGATCGCCTAAATCACGGTCATATATGGTTCCACGGCTGTACTTTATACCGTGTAACTCTCTGAAATGCTCCACGCTCATGTTGCCAAGTTCCACAGCCGTGGTTTAGAGCGTGGACTTCATTACGGACGTATTTTAGAGCGTGGAAGCATAGGTTGCTCGTAATCCCCTTTGTTTTGTGCCATTCTTCATCCTAGCATCTTCCTTAGCTTCTTTGTGGTGTCCTCAATCCTTGGATATGCTCAATCCATCTCCATTCTCTCTTAATTCGTTCGGTTTTAGCTCTTATTCGCCTACAATCAACACAAAGCTTATGTAGACCTCTATATCGACAATATAGACAAACTAGCTCACAATTGCTTCAATGTTTTATCAATGAACACCAATATGGATGAAATACATCTAGAAAACGTGCCTAAAATATCACAATATTTCATGCTATCAAAATACCCCATACTTGCCACTTGCTTGTCCCCAAGCAAGGTCTTTCAAAAGCTTTAAAATTCAAGTTAGGATGAAATATGGATGCACTCTCAAAACAAAACTTCTTTTAGATGAATGTGCTTCCTAGTCAATAGATCATTCTCAAACCTTGCTTCATTCGTTCATAAGACTCTCATATACAAAATCAAAGAGTAAAGAGTAAAGAAAACTCATGAATTGATCAAACTTCTATGTAAACATCATAACCTTCAAACATTATCAAAATCAATCATAAGAAACTTCAATTTAGATCACCAAGTCATATATCATTCTCTTGATCTTAAGGACTTTCAAACAAGGTCTAGAATGCGGAAAGGGAAGGAAAACTTTAAGGAATGTGGTGCGTGAATCCGGGAAAGTCGATAACTAACTGTTTTCTTTTTCTCTTGCGGTTTTGCAACACTTTCAACTTAGAGCTTTGCTCTCTTCTTTTCAATTCATTTTTCGACTTTACTTTTGGAGTTATGGACAGAGGTGCACAAATACCGAAGCCTAGGAGATTGGCGGTTCTCAATTTTGCGAGATGCCTCAAACCCTTGATGCACATACCATAATCCGCTAGGAATGTCGCTCAATCCGACTTTGGCAAGACACAAACACCCGGCTATGTGAATGGTGCCGAGTTACTCATCGTCATGATTGACTTCCCCAAACCTATAAGTTCTTTCTATTCTTTGAATGCAAAATTTTTTCTTTCATGGTCCTCCCACATCAAACATGCCAAATATAAACTCCAAATTTCCGGATAGGTAAAGGAGGCCATTATTTCATTGAGGAGCTAAATGATCAAAGAAAGAAGAAAGAAAATCAAATTGCCTTAATCATATCCACAAGAAGTATAAGAACTTATTATGTGATTTCAACCTTGATTTCTCAATATGATTTAGGTAACATTCTTCACATTATGAAACTTGCAAAAGAGGAATAATTAACTCATTCAATTTCTTTTCAATTTACTATTTGTTTAAGCATGCGATTGTCATAAAAACTCAATTCACAAGTAGTGATTATCATAGAAGTCATGTCTATCCTTAGAAGCACAAAATTTTCATAATTTTTCAATTTTTATGGGTTTTTCAAAAGCTTTTTCATGCAATGTGATAATGAAACGTGTAACAATGGAATGAAACATGCAAGGTGTTCTCGATCAAAGCATACAAAGTGAGTAGAGTTATTACAAACGAATAGTCGCACCCCACCCCATACTTGAGACAAACATTGTCCCTAATGTTCAAAAAGAAAAATAAATAAAAGAAAGAAAGAAAAAGGACTCACAAGATGGTGGTGGAGCGGCTAAAGCGGTAGATCGTCCAAGGTCATCACTGAGGTGCCGGTGGTGGTAGAAACGGGAAGAAGCCGGGATCATAGTTCCGCCCAAACTGCTGGCGGTAAATATCTCTCATCATGCGGTCATGATCGTCGGCTCGTGCATCCCTAGCATCTGCACGGATCTCCAAGGCTCCGACCCTACTGGAAAGATCGGTAGCCCACTCCGGCAGCAGTTCATACCATCCGGGCGGCTGGCTGTACCATGTTGGTGCGTCTGATGGTGTTGGTGCAGGTGGTGGCTGGGCATGCCAAGGTGGTGGAGCTCCCATCCACTCCGGATGAGTGCTATACCATGAAGGAGGATCTGTCATCCATGTAGGTCTCTCGCTCACACTAGCACGGCGAGAGGAAGAACCAGAAGCTCTAACGGGGCGGGGAGAGTGTCTAGGAAGGTCAGGAACTGTGTCCGGCTGATCCGAAAAGGTATCAAAATTGTGCACATCTCCTCCTCCCTCAAACTCATCATCTCCTCTCATCTCCTCCTCATCTACAACCGGTGGTGGTGGAACGTAGGGAGGAGCTACTAGTCTGTTCGCATTCATGGCAGCGAACGTCTCCTTCCAGTTATGGCGTCCGGCCATAATGGAATACTCTGGGATCCATGCTACTCCTCTACCTCCTTTGTCCTCCCAAGGCATGACAGCTGTAGGTGGACCTCTATGTCTAGGAAAGATAATGCCTCTCGTCATGAGGCTCTGAAGGTCACTAGGGAAGCGACCATTGAAGGTCTCATGGAACCCAAAGAAGGCTCCAAACTCCCAAATCGAGAAATCATAGTTTCTCTCCATCAGCCGGAAAGAAACCGTCCTATCTACGTGACTATGCTCAAATGAGATCACAAACTCCCTAGTGATCTCCTCATATCCATCTTCCCGAATAGCGGAGAAGATGATCAGCCCTGCTCTATCCAATAACCAAGTAAGATCATTAACCACATTTAGTGGCTCTAGCTCCTCAAGCAGCTAATATCTAGGTCCTATGACCGCTCGCTTATGGATCCTCTCTAAGGCATCGAGGTAATCCTCATGGATAGTAGGGATTCTAGGATGTGGGGGTGATGGTGGTGGTGTTGGCTCTCTAGGGGGTGCTTGAGAGGAGGAGGAAGCATTTCCCTTCCTTTTCTTTATTCTATTGGACATTCTCCTAACGAGATCCATGTTTCTGTTCTAAACCACGGTATGTTCTTCAGTTGCCACGGCCGTGGAATGTCCAGTGACCGTGGTTCAGTACGCAAATTCTCAAAACTCAGCAGATTTTCACCAAATTCAACAGCAAGCAGCCCTAGACTAATTCCAATCCAATTTCAATCAGTTCTCCTAAAATTTCTAGCAAAAAAGGAGACAAATCGACAAAGTAAGAGAAGAGGTGAAAAACCTAGGTTTTCGGATTTTAAAATCCGAATTCTGCCTTCTCCGGTGATTTGCCGCTTGAATCGTTGCTTGGATCTTGTAGGTTATTGGATTTGCTCCGGTTTTGGCCAAAGAATCGTTCGAAACGATCAACGAACGAGAATTTGGGAGAGGGGGAAGATTTCGGCGAAATAGGGGCGTGGAATTGGGGGTTTTTGTGTGTTTTATGAAGAAACGTGGTTTTTATAGTGGCCGTAAATTTTTTCAAAAATTACGGTCAGTCGGGGGTTTCCACGGCCGTGGAAATGTACGGAACCATGGTTTTGGTGATTTTTCTCAGGCTTTTGAAAATTACGGTCACTGTAACTGTGACGGCCGTGGTTTTGGCCGTAGAACTCTCTGTAATGTGCCAAAGTCCAAGTTTCGTCAAATTTCTTCAAACCTTTCCATTTCCCTTTCTTTTCCACTGATGCTATATCCAAAAACACGAACATACCGGAAGGCATCGAAGGCAAAACAAAACAAAAACGTCTATACTATTCTAATCTATGAATCAAAAACAAAAACGTAAGTGCAATACCTTGGGTTGCCTCCCAAGAAGCGATTGTTTAAGGTCCGTAGCTAGACCATATTCGCACTTATTCGAGTGCGGTGGGCGCGAACTCTTCAGCTTGGAGTTCCGGTGAATACTTCTTGAGTCGTTGACCGTTCACCTTAAAGCTTCCTCCCTTTTCACCCCATACTTCAACTGCGCCATGGGAAAAAACACTTTTGATTAGAAAAGGTCCAGTCTAACGAGATTTAAGCTTACCTGGAAAGAGACGAAGCCTTGAATTGAAGAGGAGAACTTGATCTCCTTCTTTGAAGTCCTTTGGGATGATATGCGAATACTTCGCTCTTTCTTTATAGATCTTGGCGTTTTCGTAGGCGTTCAAGCGAAGTTCTTCAAGCTCATTGAGGTCCAAGAGACGCTTCTCTCCCGCCTCCTTCATGTTGAAGTTCAACCACTTTAATGCCCAATACGCCTTGTGCTCCAACTCTACCGGTAAGTGGCAAGACTTCCCATACACAAGGTTATATGGTGTTGTTCCGATGGGAGTCTTGTATGCAGTCCGGTATGCCCATAATGCATCATCTAGCTTCAAAGACCAATCCTTCATTGTCCTTGAAACCGTCTTCTCTAGGATCCCATTAATTTCCCGGTTTGAGATCTCCACTTGTCCACTAGTTTGTGGATGATAAGGGGTGGCGATCTTGTGAGTCACCCCATACTTAGCTAAAAGAGCTTCGAAACGTCGGGCAATGAAGTGAGAACCTCCATCACTAATGATAGTCCGTGGTGTCCCAAATCGTGGGAAGATGGTCTTGTTAAAGAACTTAACCACTACCATGGCATCATTGGTGGGAGAGGCAATTGCTTCAACCCATCTCGAAACATAATCCACCGCTAAAAGTATGTATTGGTTTCAACTAGATGATGGGAAAGGTCCCATGAAGTCTACTCTCCAAACGTCAAAGATCTCCATCTATTGGATGTTGTTAAGAGGCATCTCGTTCCTCCTATATATATTCCCTGTTCTTTGACAAGCATCGCAACAGGAAACAAAGGTTTGCACATCTTTAAACAAAGTATGCCAAAAGAATACAGATTGCAATACCTTAGCGCTAGTCTTGTTTGAACTAGCGTGGCCTCCACAAGGTAGTGAATGACAATGACGGATGACACTTTGCATCTCATCTTCCGGTACACATTGCCGAATGATGCCGTCCGGACCTCTCTTAAAGAGGAGAGGTTCGTTCCAAAAGTATTCCCGAACATCCTTAAAGAACTTCTTTCTTTGTGCGTAGGATAATCCGGGCGGTAATTCCTAGCAAACCAAATAGTTAACAAAATCAGCAAACCATGGTTCGTTACCTTTGGTGATCACGTCGATGCACTCCTCTATGATGTGTAAATCCTCGTCCGGAAAGGAGTCATCTATAGGTAGATGGTCGTCTTCTAGGTGTGGTAGACGACTCAAATGATCCGCAACAGAATTTTCCGAACTCTTCTTGTCACTGATCTCTAGATCGAATTCTTGTAGGAGAAGAATCCATCTAATCAGCCTTGGTTTCGCATCTTTCTTCGCAAGCAAATACCGGATCGCAACATGATCCGTGTACACAATCACCTTAGCACCTACAAGATAAGAGCGAAACTTTTCAAATTTATATACAATTGCTAAAAATTCCTTTTCGGTAGTGGCGTAGTTGAGTTGCGCTTCATCTAGCATCTTGCTAGCGTAGTAAATGGCATGGGTTCGTCCTTCCTTTCTTTGCCCAAGCACAGCTCCTATGGCTACGTCACTTGCGTCGCACATAACCTCAAAGGGAAGATTCCAATCCGGAGGTTTGATAATCGGGGCTGAGATTAGAGCTTCCCGAATCTTATTGAACGCATCAAGACATTCCTGTAAAAAATCAAAAACTGCATCCTTCATCAATAGATTAGTAAGCGGCTTTGATATCTTAGAGAAATCCTTTATAAAGCATCTATAAAATCCAACATGTCCTAGAAAACTTCTTATCCCTTTCACCGAAGTTGGGGGAGGAAGCTTTTCTATTGTCTCTATCTTAGCTTTATCCACCTCAATCCCTCTACTAGAGATTAAGTGTCCTAATACAATGCCCTCTTTCACCATAAATTGAAACTTCTCCCAATGTTTCTTGAGGAGTATTCGATGCGTCCTTAGAAGTGTTTAAGGGTGTAGAAGGTGCTGGAGAAGAGTCAAGAGAAGTGGTGGAGAAGATACAATCTCCTTCAGATTCACCAAAAATTACGGCTACTCTGTTCCCTCCATGGCCGTGGTTTTGGGCGTGGAAGTCAATTACAGGACCTCTGTTTGTTCCACGGCCGTGGTTTTGGCCGTGTAACTTAATGGAGTCCTCTGAATAGCAAATTACGGTCATGTTGGTAGATTCCACGGCCGTGGAATAGCACGATTGACCGTGATTTCTGACGTTTTCTGACCCATCGTAGAGTTTCTCATAGTCTTCTTCATACACTTCTTTTTGCTTTTCTAAAGCTTCTACCTCCTCATTACATTCCTCTTCTTCCCCTACATCCATAATGCTCATAGAAATAACTTTTTGTAAGGGGTCTTTGAAGAGAATCGAACTTAACTCTTCCCTAGATAGCTCTTCGTCATGGATGTTGAATATATCCTCATCGAAAACTGGCTCCTTCACCAAAGTAGAGAGAACGAACTCTACCTTTTCTTCTCCTATGTCGAAGGCGAGTCTAGCATTCTTACAATCAACTATGCAACCGGATGTTACAAGAAACGGTCTTCCGAGTATGATCGGGACCGGACTATCTACAGGAATGTCAAGCACAACAAAGTCTATAGGAACATAGAACTTACCAAGCTTGACCGGGACGTCTTCAACTATACCGACGGGACGAGTTATGGATCGATCCGGCATGTACAACGTCATCTTTACTGGTTTAGGATCGCCTAAACCGATCTTCCTGCATAAGGCAAGCGGGATGATGCTCACGCTTGCTCCTAAATCACATAATGCATCATATGTGACATCTCCCACTCCTGTGGGAATACAAAATGACCCCGGTTCTTTCAGCTTTGGGGGCATCTTCTCCTTCATTGTCTTGATGAGATCTGATGAATCCGAACTCATCTTGACCTCTCCAAAATCCTCTAATTTTCTTTTGTTAGAGAGGATCTCCTTTAAGAACTTTCCATAAGCTGGCATACCTACAATTGCATCAATGAAAGGTATATTAATATGCAGTTTGCTCATGAGTTCAATAAACTTACCGAATTGCTTGTCTATACGCGCTCTTGCACGCTAAGATTGTGTAGCACAAAAGTCTTACAATTTATAAACTCGATATAATTTCCTAACTCCTAGCGAACCCACAGTGTATGGGTCGTTTTGTATCAAGGATAGTATTCCGAGGTCGAACACGAAGACTAAGGTGAAATCGAATCAACAAGTGACCATAAATAGTGTGAATCTAGTCTAAGAAAAGAGAAAGAAATAAAGAAATGAAAATCATGATATTTTTTGGTTGGTTCTTGTGGTGATCAAGCAAAGATCACAAATCAAACAAGATAATCAATCAAACTAACAACTCAAGCTAGCAAAACAAACAAGTAACACAAACACAAGATATGTGATCAAAGAGAGAAGAGTGGATTCTAGAGGTCAAGATTTCCGGTTATGGCATTGGACTCAAGCTTCTAAAGATTCTAAGGATAAAGCTGCGGTGTTGGGAAATGGTGTTTCACTAATGGAAGCAATTACCGGGTAAGTCTCTCGCTTCACTAATTCCGCATCAAACTCCTATTACCGGGTAGGTTTCAAGGGGTTAAAGTAGGGAATTCTACACAAACCGGACTCTACTTAAGGGGCAACCCTCTCCTTACCGGGTAAGTCTCGGAAAAGGGGAGTCTCAAGCAATAATCCTAGCACACTCAATCCAATAGCGGCTTATGAGGCTCACTACTACCTAGAGTTCATCATCTTAGGTATCTAAGGTCGGAAATCACCGGGTAGGTCTCTTCCCTCACTTAGGTTGCTAGCATTAGGTGATCCTAAGCTAAATTATGCTTAATAAACACTAGGATTTCAACAACCTAACATCCTAACCTACATATTCATCAATTATAGAGCAACAGAGAGAAAAATCGGGTGGATCATAGCTAAATCGGACGATCTGCCTGAAGAACAGGCCGATTTTTCTTCCTGGGTTAGGTTTTGTGCATACAAATCATCCTAAACTAACATATAAGTCCATTCTATCCTCACCCAACCCATAACCATCAATCCATAACCCCAGAATCACAATAAACTAGCCAATAATATGCATTTCAAGATCCAAAATCATCACACAAGCATACATGGTTTTCATAGATGGATAATGAAAGATAAGCAAGTAAAAACAATGAATCTCAGCTGAATCTAAGTTTTAGCAAGACTTACAACCCTTCAAAAGAAGTTCCAAAACGTTCCTAACAATCCTTCCAAGAGTTCTTCAACCAAAATCACCAAAAATCACTCAAAAACTCACTTTCACTCTAAGTTTGATGTTCTTCTTCTTCCCTCAAATTGAGAGAGTTTTTCTTCTTTTCCAAGTTTTTGCCTCCAATCCAATGAGGTGTGTGTGAGAGAATGTGGGAGAGGGGATCCTCAGCAACAGCTTGCAGGACCACTTATATTCTCCACCAAGAGCAAGGCCGGACAAAGAGATCGTGGGACACGTGGCTTAAGCTGTCAAAGGCAAGAAAATCGACCCTCTGTGAAGAAAATCGGCCGATTTTCCTGAGTGTTGGTCCGATTTTCTTCAACAGAGACTTGTTATGATCATCTAGCCATGAGTTGCTCCATTGCTTGCACCAATAAGGGTCTTTGTGTCCTTCATTGCTCCAATTATGTTCCTTCAAAGCCTTGGATGTGTACCACCATGAGGCTTGACCTTGGAATGCATCGATTAATGTCCAAAAGATTCCCGAAATACCTACAAAACCGATAAAAGCTCGTGTAGACGTCTTTTCTAGAAATATGCACGAAATGAGTGTAAACGTCGTGAACTAATGTCAAACCGTGCATGAATAACGGGAAAACTATCTAAATTTATGCCTATACTAACGTCATAAATCACGTTATCAATGGTAGGGGAGGTTTGAAAGCTGGAGGAGGAACGTAGACATCTTCCTTCTCCTTCCCCTTTTCTTTCTCCTTTTTGGCTGGAACTTCTACAAACTTAGGCTGCGGGTCGGTAGTTGTTACTCCGCTCCTAGTTGTGATTGTCATCACCCTTCCTTTTGGGTTGTCCTCCGTCTTTCCTGGAAGTTTCCCTTGATTCCTAGGAACTTCCTCCGCATGGCTAAACATTTGGTTCTCTAAAACCTTTTGGGCTTTATCAACCTTAGTAATGTGATCATCGACCTTGATGATGCGAGTCTCCAATCCTTGAAGCTTGCCCAAAATTGTTTCCAACATGGGATCGGGCTTCTCTTTCCCCAAAGTACTTCCACCATCAGGTGTTTGCCCTTGGCTTTTCAAAGGAGTGGAAGAAGAGGAAGGTGGAGTTAGTGAATTTCCTGAATTGGAATAAGAATTAACGGAATTTTGTTGGTTGGGACGCCAATTGTTGTTGTTTGAACCCCTATTGTTGTTCCAATTGTTGTTCCGGTTGTTGTTGTTGTTGTTCCAATTATTCCGGTTGTTGTTCCGGCTGTTACGGTTTGTATTCTCATTCCCGTTGTGGTTATTGTTGTTGCCCAAATAACTCATATCTTGTTCCTTTTGCTTTGGAAAGTTGGTTTTGATGGCTTCCTTTTAATCTCCGTATTGAGAGAAAAAATTTGAGTTTGAGCTGCTTGTGATAGCTTTGCTCCTTGCTCCACATGATTCGCCTCTACTTTCCGGTCAGAATACTTCTCAATGACTCGCGCTTGCTTCTCAATGAAGTCCCAAGCGTCATCTTCCCTCATGTCCATGAATGTACCACATGAAAGGCATTGGAGCTTGAATTGTGTCTCCACATCCAGCCCCTTATAGTATATCTCCAATAGCGCCAATTTGGATATGCCATGATGTGGGCAATCGAATAGAAATCCTGAAATCTTTCCCAAGATTGAAACAAACTTTCGTTAGATCTCATAGAAAATGCATTAATCTTACCTCTCAACTCTGCCATCTTGGATGGCGGAAAGAACTTAGTGAGGAATTCCAAAGAAAGATCCTCCCATGTGTCGAGTTTCTCACTTGGAAGAGCTTGATACAAAGACAATGCTTTCCCTTTCATGGAGAAAAAGAAAGGCTTGAGTTTATAGCTGTTGGTAGTTGCATTCTTTGGCTTCATTGTCTCCATCATGATCTCAAAATTTTGTAGATGTTGATGTGGAGATTCAGCGCTCGTTCCTCCAAATTGATTTTGGCGGACAATGGTTATAACTTGCGGGTTGAAGCTAAACCCTTGTGCATCATCAGCATCAAAGTTCACACCCAAACGGCGTGGTTGCTGCGTTGGATCCATCCTTTGGCCAAGAGTTCTTGGCTCCTCATCCACACGATCAACTCTCGCACCTCCAGCTGGGGCAGGGCGATTGGCGGCCGCTCGTGGAGCGAACGGGTTCACATTGATCGTTGGATCAATGTCCTCTAGTGGTGGCATGGAAGAGTCGCTATCCTCATTGGATGAGTTGGTTCTAACCGATCTTACCGGTCTCCTTCTTCTCTTTTTCTTCTCGAGGTCGTTTATTTCCAGCCTCATTTGGAACATCATGTCCGTTAGATCATCAACCTTCGTTTGATGACGTTCCGATTCTTCCTTGCGAGTTTTCTTGCTCCATCGAAGTTGATCTTCGGATTCCGCTAACTCCGTTTGGTAATCACGTTCTCTTTCTTCAGCCATCTTTCTTTCCTTGAGCTTTCTCCTCAAAGTCCTCTCAAGCTTTTGATCGAGAGGTAAGAGGTCTTCGTTGTTCCTAGACCTGCGCATACACTCGAAAGAGATATCAAATAACAAGGGAAGAACTCCCAAGCTTGACAACCGATAACCGAATTCGGCCTAGACCAAATCCCCGGCAACGGCGCAAAAACTTGTTCGCCACTTAGCGTGCGTGCAAATAAGCTTTAAATTTATAAAACTAGAATCAAGCAAGCGAACCCGCAATGTACGGATCGACGTAGTTAAGCAATAATTCCAGAGTATCGAACACAGGGATTTGGGGGGTTAAATACAGTTATAGATCGTCAAGCAAGTAAATGTATGAGTTTTGCAAATATTGGGAAAACAACAACCCTAAAGACCTAGGTATCTAATTGTGGCAATCGATTCAAGATATACTAAAGAACTAAGGACAAAGTTAAGAGTTGCAAAGGTATGCTAAGGTAAAGCAATGTACGATGAAGTTCCAAGGCTTTATATGACTTATCTAAAGACACTCTCTATAAAGGTTGTTGAGGCTTCAGTATAGAAAGGATCTAAAGGCAAGAATTAATATTAAATACCCAAACTTCTAACCCAAGGATCAAGACTAACTAAACCCATTAAGGTTGTGACACTCGAAATCGAAGTACAGGTTGTTGAGGCTTCACTACCACCTAGAAAAGGCAAGCCAAGACTAAGTTAAAGAAAATCTTTAACTTTGGATTAAAGTAAAAGAAGGGTTCGTAAATCAACACAAATTACGGGTGGATCTTGAGTTCCACGGCCGTGGAATCTCACGAACAGGCCGTGATTCTGGTCGTCGGCGAATTCTCTCTAACTCTCAGGGTCCAATCTGTTTACGATCGATCTATCATCATTTAAACCACAACTATTAACCCTTCACCTTAGAATTGCTAAAGGGTTTTAGCCAACAACAGTCATTATGATATCAAATTCAAGATTTATAAGAATGAAAGATGAAAACCTTCGAAAACCTTCAATAAACTTCAAATCAATCTCAAATCCACAACAAAGGTAATGATGTATATCAGATTCGGAATAACACAAACAATCATAATCCTTGATAAGAACGAAGAACGGGATGTCAATCCGTCTTCTAATCAAACCTAAGTACAAAAGACGTAATCTCCGTACGTCCAATAATACCCTCAATATGCGGAAGCGAATCTCCAAGCGATGATGCTCTATGCGAGGGTGTAAGCGAGGTCTAAGCGCGGTCCCCGATTTCTCCCTCCTCTAGTCCTTTTATAGGGAAGGATAGAAATAACCGTGCAGCCCATAGTGTAAAAGATCGTGGCTTTAATTAGTACGTCAAAAGATCGCCTAAATCACGGTCATAGAGGGTTCCACGCCCGTGGTTTGCAGCGTGGATTCCATCACGGTTCTTCACAACTTCCACGGCCGTACTTTATACCGTGTAACTCTCTGGAATGCTCCACGCTCATGTTGCCAAGTTCCACGGCCGTGGTTTAGAGCGTGGACTTTATTACGGCCGTATTTTAGAGCGTGGAAGCATAAGTTGCTCGTAATCCCCTGTTTTTTGTGCCATTCTTCATCCTAGCATCTTCCTTAGCTTCTTTGTGGTGTCCTCAATCCTTGGATATGCTCAATCCATCTCCATTCTCTCTTAATTCGTTCGGTTTTAGCTCTTATTTGCTTACAATCCACACAAAGCTTATGTAGACCTCTATATCGACAATATAGACAAACTAGCTCACAATTGCTTCAATGTTTTATCAATGAACACCAATATGGATGAAATACATCTAGAAAACGTGCCTAAAATATCACAATATTTCATGCTAACAGTACACGCCACTAGGAAAACGACCATTGAAGGTCTCATGGAAACCAAAGAAGGCTCCAAACTCTCGGATCGAAAAATCATAGTTCCTCTCCATCAGCCTGAAAGAAACTGTCCTATCCACATGACTATGCTCAAAAGAGATCACAAACTCTCTAGTGATCTCCTCATACGCATCTTCCCGAATGGCGGAGAAGATGATCAACCCTGCCCTATCTAACAACCAAGTAAGGTCGACTACCACATTCAGTGGCTCTAACTCCTCAAGCACCAAATATCGTGGTCCTATGACCGGTCTCTTCTCGATCCTCTCTAAGGCATCGAGGTAGTCCTCATGAATCTTAGGAATTCTAGGGGGTGGTGGTGATGGTGGCTCACTAGGAGGTACTTGGGAGGAGGAGGAAGCATTACCTTTCGTTTTCTTATTCCTATTAGACATTCTCCTAACCAAATCCATATTCTGTCCAAAATCACGGCCTGTTCTTCAATTTCCACGGCCGTGGAATACCCAGTGACCGTGGTTCAGCTCGTAATTTCTTAAAATCCACTCAATCAACACCAAAATCAACAGATAGCAGCCCTAGACTAATTTCAATCTAGTTCTAATCAGTTCTCCTAAAAATTCTTGCGAAAACTGAATCAAATTGACAAAGTGAGAGAAGAGAAGAAAAACCTAGGTTTTGGATTTTTAAAATCCAAATTCCGTCTTCTCCGATAATTTTCCACTCGAATTGTTGCTTGGATCTTGTAGGTGGTTGAATTTTCTTCACTTTTGGTCAAAGAATCGTTCAAAACGATTAATGAACGGAGATTTGAGAGAGGGGGATCAAATCGGCGATTTTAGGCGTGGAATTGGGAATTTTTAGTGTTCTTTATGAAGAGACGTGGTTTATATAGTAACCGTAAAATTTTTGGAAAATTACGGTCACTCGGGGGTTTCCACGGCCGTGGAAATGTACGGAACCGTGGTTTTGGTGATTTTTGTCAGGCTTTTGCAAATTACGGTCACTATAGCTGTCACGGCCGTGGTTTTGGCCGTGGAACTCTCTGTAATGTGCCAAAGTCCAAGTTTCGTCAACTTCTTCTAACCTTTCCTTCTCCCTTGCCTCTTCCACTAATCCTACATCCAAAAACATGAACATACCGGAAGGTATCGAAGGCAAAACGAAACAAAAACGTCTAAACTACTCTAAACTACGAATCAAAAACAAAAACAAAAACAAAAGTGCAATACCTTGGGTTGCCTCCCAAGAAGCGCTTGTTTAAGGTCCGTAGCTAGACCATACTTACACCTATTCAAGTGCGGTAGGTGCGAACTCTTCAGCTTGGAGTTCTGGTGAGTATTTCTTGAGTCGTTGACCGTTCACCTTAAAGCTTCCGCTCTTTTCACCCCATACTTCAACTGCACCATGGGAAAAACACGTTTGATTAGACAAGGTCCAGTCCAACGAGATTTAAGCTTACCTGGAAAGAGACGAAGTCTTGAATTAAAGATGAGAACTTGATCTCCTTCTTTGAGGTCCTTTGAATGATATGCTTATCATGCCAACGCTTCGCTCTTTCTTTATAGGTCTTGGCATTTTCGTAGGCGTTCAAGCGAAGTTCTTCAAGCTCGTTAAGGTCTAAGAGACGCTTCTCTCCCGCCTCCTTCATGCTGAAGTTCAACCACTTTATTGCCCAATACGCCTTATGCTCCAATTCTACCGGCAAGTGACAAGACTTCCCATACACAAGGTTGTATGGCGTCGTACCTATGGTAGTCTTGTACGCAGTCCGGTATGCCCATTATGCATCATCTAGCTTCAAAGACCAATCCTTCCTTGTCCTTGAAACCGTCTTCTCTAGGATTCCTTTAATCTCCCTGTTCGAGATCTCCGCTTGTCCACTAGTTTGTGGATGATAAGGGGTGGCGATCTTATGAGTCACTCCATACTTAGCTAATAGAGCTTCGAATCGTCGGGCAATGAAGTGAGAGCCTCCATCACTAATGATAGTCCGTGGTGTCCCAAATCGTGGGAAAATGGTCTTGTTAAAGAACTTAACCACAACCATGGCATCATTAGTAGGAGAGGCAATTGCTTCGACCCATCTCGAAGCATAATCTACGGCTAGAAGTATGTATTGGTTTCCACAAGATGATGTGAAAGGTCCCATGAAGTCTACTCCCCAAACGTCGAAGATCTCCACCTCTTGAATGTTGTTAAGAGGCATCTCGTTTCTCCTAGATATGTTCCCTGTTCTTTGACAAGCATGGCAGCAGGAAACAAAGGTTTGTACATCTTTAAATAAAGTAGGCCAAAAGATTCCAGATTGCAATACCTTAGCGCTTGTCTTGTTTGAACTAGCGTGTCCTCCACAAGGTAGTGATTGACAATGACGGATGACACTTTGCATCTCATCTTCCGGTACACATCGTCGAACGATGCCGTCGGGACCTCTCTTAAAGAGGAGAGGTTCATTCCAAAAGTATTCCCGAACATCCTTAAAGAACTTCTTTCTTTGTGCATAGGATAATCCAGATGGTAATTCCTGGCGAACCAAATAGTTAACAAAATCAGCAAACCATGGTTCATTACCTTTGGTGATCACATCGATGCACTCCTCTATCATATGTGAATGCTCGTCCAGAAAGTAGTCATCTATAGGTAGATTGTCGTCCTCAAGATGTGGTAGACGACTCAAATGATCCGCAACATAATTTTTCGAACCTTTCTTGTCAGGGATCTCTAGATCGAATTCTTGTAGGAGAAGAATCCATCTAATTAGCCTTGGCTTTGCATCCTTCTTTGCAAGCAAATACCGGATCGCAGCATGATACATGTACACAATCACCTTTACACCTACAAGATAAGAGCGAAACTTTTCAAATGCATATACAATTGCTAAAAATTCTTTCTCGGTAGTGGCGTAGTTGAGCTGCACTTCATCTAGCGTCTTGCTAGCGTAGTAGATAGCGTGGGTTCGTCCTTCCTTTCTTTGCCCAAGCATAGCTCCTATAGTTACGTCACTTGCGTCACACATAACCTCAAATGGAAGATTCCAATCCGGAGGTTGAATAATCGGGGATGAGATTAGAGCTTCCCGAATCTTCCTAAACGCATCAAAACATTCCGGAGAAAAATAAAAAACTGCATCCTTCATCAATAGATTAGTAAGCGGCTTTGATATTTTAGAGAAGTCCTTTATAAAACGTCTATAATATCTAGCATTTCCTAGAAAACTTGTTATCCCTTTCACCGAAGTTGGGGGAGGAAGCTTTTCTATAGTCTCTATCTTAGCCTTATCCACTTCAATCCCTCTACTAGAGATTAAGTGTCCTAATACAATGCCTTCTTTCACCATAAATTGACACTTTTCCCAATTAAGAACTAGGTTAGTGTCTTCACACCTTTGTAGTACAAGAGCAAGGTTAGAAAGACAATTATCGAAAGAGGAACCATAAACAGAAAAATCATCCATAAAAACCTCCATGATCTCCTCTATGTACTCCGAGAAGATAGCCATCATGCACCTTTGAAAGGTGGCTGGGGCGTTGCAAAGCCCAAACGGCATTTTCCTATAAGCAAACGTACCCCACGGGCACGTGAATGTGGTCTTCTCTTTATCGTCCGGATGTATCGGGATCTGAAAGAAACCACTATAACCGTCAAGATAGCAAAAGTGTGAGTGTTGTGCTAACCTCTCAAGAATTTGGTCGATGAAAGGTAGTGGGAAGTGATCCTTCCTCGTTGCGTTGTTTAGCTTGTGGTAGTCTATGCACATCCTCCATCCTGTAATGGTTCGCGTAGGAATGATCTCATTGTTCTTGTTGGTAACGACCGTCATTCCTCCCTTCTTTGGAACCACCTGTACGGGACTCACCCATTTGCTATCGGAGATAGGATAGATGATACCTGCATCAAGTAGTTTAAGAATTTCTTTCTTGACAACCTCCTTCATGGTCAGATTTAACCGCCTTTGAGGTTGTCGGGAAGTTCTAAAGTCTTCCTCCATTAGGATCTTATGCATGCATAATGAAGGTTTGATTCCTACTAGATCCTCTATAGTATACCCTAAGGCTTTCCTATGTTTCTTAAGAACAACCATAAGCTTACTATGTTCATTTATACTCAAATAAGAACTAACAATTACCGGAAAGGTAGAATTAGGTCCTAGAAATGCGTACCTTAGATGTGCGGGAAGTGTCTTCAATTCCATCACTATAGGACTCTCTAATAGCTCTTGAGGAGTGTCCAATGTTTCCTTAGAAGTGTCTAAGGATGTAGAAGATGTTGGAGAAGAATCAAAAGAAGTGGCGGAGAAAACACAATTTCCTTCAGATTCACCCAAAATTACGACTCCCCTGTTTCCTCCACGGCCTGCTTTTGGGCGTGGAAATCAATTACGGTGCCACTTTTTGTTCCACGGCCGTGGTTTTGGCAGTGTAACGTACTGGAGTCCTCTGAATAGCTGATTACGGTCATGTTGGTGGATTCCACGGCCGTGGAATAGCACGACTGGCCGTGATTTCTTACGTTTTCTGACCCATCGTAGAGTTTCTCAAATTCTTCTTCATACACTTCTTTTTGCTTCTCTAAAGCTTTAATTTCCTCATTGCATTCCTCTTCTTACCCTATATCCATAATGCTCATAGAGATAACCTTTTGCAAGGGATCTTTGAAGAGAATCGAACTTACCTCCTCTCTAGATAGCTCTTCGTCATGGATGTTGAATATATCTTCGTCGAAAGCTGTTTCCTTCACCAAAGTGGAGAGAACGAACTCTACCTTTTCTTCCCCTATGTCAAAGGCGAGTCTAACATTCTTGCAATCATCCATACAACCGGATGTTGCAAGAAACGGTCTTCCGAGTATGATCGGGACCAGACTATCTGCAGGAATGTCAAGCACAACAAAATCTATATGAACATAGAAATTACCAAGCTTGACCGGGACGTCTTCAACTATGCCGACGGGACGAGTTATGGATTGATCCGCAATGTATAACGTCACCTTCAACGGTTTAGGTTCGCCTAAACCGATCTTCTTGCATAAGGCAAGTGGATTGATGCTCACGCTTGCTCCTAAATTACATAATGCATCATATGTGATATCTCCCACTCCTATGGGAATACAAAATGACCCGGGATCCTTCAGCTTTGGGGGCATCTTTTCCTTCATTGTCTTGATGAGATCCGATGAATCCGAACTCATCTTGACCTCTCCAAAATCCTCTAATTTTCCTTTTGTTAGAGAGGATCTCCTTTAAGAACTTTCCATAAGCTGGCATACCTACAATTGCATAAATGAAAGGTATATTAATATGTAGTTTGCTCATGAGTTTAATAAACTTACCGAATTGCTTGTCTAGATGCGCTCTTGCTCTAGATTGTTGGAATGGTAGGGGAGGTTTGAAAGCTGGAGGAGGAATGTAGATGTCTTCCTTCTCCTTCCCCTTCTCAACGGGAACTTCTACAAACTTAGGCTGCGGTTCGGTGGTTGTTGCTCCGCTCCTAGTTGTGATAGCCATCACCCTTCCTTTTGGGTTATCCTCCGTCTTTCCTGGAAGTTTTCCTTGATTCCTAGGAACTTCCTCAGCATGGCTAAACATTTGGTTTTCTAAAACCTTTTGGGCTTTATCAACCTTAGTAATGTGATCATCGACCTTAATGATGTGACTCTCAAATCCTTGAAGCTTTCCCGAAATTGTTTCCAACATGGGATCGGGCTTCTCTTTCCCCGAAGTGCTTCCGCTATTAGATGCTTGTTCCTGACTTTTCAAATGAATGGAAGAAGAAGAAGGTGGAGTTACTGAATTTCCTGAATTGGGATAAGAATTACCGGAATTGTGTTGTTGGTTGGAACGTCAATTGTTGTTGTTTGAACCCCTATTGTTGTTCCAATTGTTATTCCGGTTGTTTTTGTTGTTGTTCCAATTGTTCCGGTTGTTGTTCCGGTTGTTGCGGTTTGTATTCACATTCCCATTGTGGTTATTGTTGTTTCCCAAATAACCCATATCTTGCCCCTTTTGCTTTGGAAAGTTGGTTTTAATGGCTTCCTTCAACTCTTTAATCTCGGTATTGAAAGAAAAGATTTGAGTTTGAGCAGCTTATGATAGCTTTGCTCCTTGCTCCACATGATTTGCTTCTACTTTCCGGTGAGAATACTTCTCAATGACTCGGGCTTGCTTCTCAATGAAGTCCCAAGCGTCATCTTCCCTCATGTCCTTGAATGTAGAACATGAAAGGGATTGGAGTTTGAATTGTGTTTCCATATCGAGCCCCTTAGAGTATATCTCTAATAGCTCCAACTTGGAAATGCTATGGTGTGGGCAATCCAATAGTAAATCCTGAAATCTTTCCCAAGATTGAAACAAACTTTTGTTAGATCTCATAGAAAATGCATTAATCTTACCTCTCAACTCCGCCGTTTTAGATGGCGGAAAGAATTTAGTGAGGAACTCCGAAGAAAGATCCTCCCACGTGTTGAGTCTTCTATTTGGAAGAGCTTGATACCAAGATAAAGCTTTCCCTTTCAAGGAGAAGAAGAATGGCTTAATCTAGTAGTGGTTGGTGGTTGCACTCTTTGGCTTCATTGTCTCCATCAAGATCTCAAAATTCTGTAAATGTTGATGTGGAGATTCGCTACGCGTTCCTCCAAACTAGCTTTGGCGAACGATGGTAATAACTTGTGGGTTGAAGCTAAACCCTTGCATATCATCAGCATCAAAGTTCACACCTAGACGGTGTGGTTGCTGAATTGGATCCATCCTTTGACCAAGAGTTCTTGGCTCTTCTTCCACACGAGCGGCTCGCGTGCCCCCAGCCGGGACACGGTAGTTGGCAGCCGGTCTTTGTCTTGGATTAAATTGATTCATGTTGACCGTCGGGTTAAGGTCTTCAAGAGATGGCATGGAAGAGTCGCTATCCTCATCCGATGAGTTGGCTCTAACCGATCTTGTTAGTTTCCTCCTCTTCTTCTTCTTGAGGTCGCTTAATTCCAGCCTCATTTGAAACATCATATCCGATAGCTCATCAATTTTCGATTGATGACGGTCTAATTCTTCCTTGCGAGTCTTCTCGCTCCATCTAAGTTGAGCTTCGGATTCCGCTAACTCTATTTGATAATCCCGTTCCTTTTCTACAGCCATCTTTCTTTCTTTGAGCTTCTTCCTCAAAGTCTTCTCAAGTTCTTGATCAAGAGGTAAGAGGTCCTTGTTGTTCCTAGACCTACACATATACCTAAAGTAACCTGCAAATATCACTCAAAGGAGATATCAAATAACAAGTGCAAGCTCCCAAGCTTGACAACCGGTAACCGAATTCGGCCTAAACCAAATCCCCGGCAACGGAGCCAAAAACTTGTTCGCCACTTAGCGTGCGTGCAAATAAGTCTTAAATTTATAAAACTAGAATCAAGCAAGCGAACCCGCAGTGTACGGATCGGCGTAGTAAAGCTAGAATTCCAGAGTATCGAACACAAGGATTTGGGGGGAACAAATTCAGTCGTAAAGTTGTCAAGCAAGTAAATGTAATAAGCTTTGCAAATATATTGGGAAAACAACATCCCTAAAGATCCAAGTGTCTAATTGTGGCAATCGATTCAAGATATACTAAAGAACTAAGGACAGAGTTAAGAGTTGCAAAGGTATACAAAGGTAAAGCAATGTACGGTGAAGTTCCAAGGCTTTATATGACTTATCTAAAGGTACTCTCTATAAAGGTTGTTGAGGCTTCAGTATAGAAAGGATCTAAAGGTAAGAATTTATCTCAAATACCCAAACTTGTAACCCAAGGATCAAGACTAACTAAACCGATTAAGATTGTGACACTCGAAATCGAAGTAGAGGTTGTTGAGGCTTCACTACTACCTAGAAAAGGGCAAACCTAGACTAGATTAAAGCTAATCTTTAAGTTTGGATTAAAGTAAAAGCAAAGTTCGTAAACTGGCACAAATTACGGGCACATCTTGAGTTCCACGACTGTGGAAGCTCAAGAACAGGCCGTGATTTTGGTTCGTCGGCGAATCTCTCTAACTCTCAGGGTCCAATCTGTTTACGATCGATCTATCATCATCTAAGCCACAACTATTAACCCTTCACCTTATAATTGCTAAAGGGTTTTAGCCAATAAAAGTCATTATAATATCAAATTCAAGATTAAGAAGAACGAAAGATGAAAACCTTCGAAAACCTTCAATAAACTTCAAATCAATCTCAAATCCACAAACAAGAGTAATAATGTTTATCAGATTTGGAATAAACACAAACCAATAACTATCCTTGATAAGAACGAAGAACGGGAAGTCAATCCTGTAACGCCCCAGTTTTTGGCGCGTTGCGTTATTTATTTTCTTGGATCTTATCGCTATTTTAAATAGTACATTTTTTTTACGAGTATCTTGATGTCGTAAGTTAAACCCAACGAGTATATATCGATATATTTTATTACCCGTAGTTAAAGTATTATATATCTCGTAAATGATTCACGAGAAAGGGTTTTGTATTGCAAAGTATATCTTTTACGAGTTTATATATATGTTTAATCCATATATATATTATTCCATATTTTATCCGTCGGAATAGTTTGAAAATTTATTCGATCCGGAAATTTCATTACGGGATTTCCGAATCGAGTTACTCTTATACCCTTCTTCTTTTATTTTCTTTTATTTCATTTCTCCTTTCTTCACTCCCCCTCTTCTTGCCATCAGATGAGACGGAAAGGGCCAGCTTGCCGCCCTAGCCTGCACACGCCTAACCTGCCGTGCAGTCTCCCCGACCCCTCGCTCCCCTTTAAACCTACAACTCGACTCCTCGCCACCCACAACCTGTTGTCACCTATGATGCAGCCCCTCAATCTTCTCTCATCTCTTTTCCCTCTCCACACTGCTCTGTCCTCAAGCCCCTTCCCTACCGCCCTCATTCATCCCAGCCTTACCGTGCCTTCACTTGTCACCGGAGAGCCCTCCCGAAGCCACCTCTCGCTCACCACCACAACACCGGAGAAGATCCCTCCTCCCTCTTCTTCTTTCCTTGTCGAAAGGCCACTGGAAGTAGGACGGAAGTCTCCATTGCCTCACTGATTTGCTTGACCTCCCGCGGTCTTGTTTGCCTCCATTGCATCCGCCTCCAACCACCGGAGGACTAACCTTGTGCCTTCGTCATTGCCGGAGACGGAGGCCGACTGTCGAGCCTCACCCTCCTAGCATCGTGGTGCTTCTGTCCTCACCTTCCCTCTCTATTCTTGCAGTTTTTTGAGGCCCTGAACACAGGAAACACAGGGAGAAATGCCGCTGCTTCAGCCTGGAGCCCAACCGAAGGATCTTCGCAGTCGCCGGAGGAGCCTAGCTCCCCTGCTCTCGCCGCCTGCCGGCGCACACCGGGCCGCCGCTGTCTCCTTCCCCATTCTTTTTTCTTCTCTGCTTACTGTGCAACATCTCTTTCTCCTGTGAGCTCCGCCGGGCGGAGAGAGTGGTCGATTTCTGCTGCCCTTCGTCGCCGAAGGTCGGGACGAGCCTCACCACCAGCGCCCATGCCCTGTCAAACTTGGGATCCCGACGGACGAATCCAGCGCTGCCCTGCACCCCTCTTCCTCGCTGCCGCTTTCGTCTATCGGGTTAAGATAAAACTCTATTTCGAAATTCCAAATCGGGCCCCTCAGTTCTGGTTTAATTACAAATGTGACCCACTGTTTTGTATCTGCGATTTTGAACCCAGTTTTTGAAATGTAACAATTATACCCCTGCATAATTATTTACATGGAATGATCCATCTTTTGTATTGCGAATTATGACTCAGCTTTTTACAAATTATTAATTATGCCCTTGTTAGTTTAATTTTGGATTATGACCCTAAAGATTTTAATTGTGGTTTATGACCAAGTTCCTATGTTCGTATAAATTGTCCGGAAAATGTATTGTGGGATTTTAATGTTGGCTTTTGAAAACGAGTTTTACTTCAAATTAATTTATCGTATATATTATTATCAAATTTAACGTATGAGCTAAATTTGTTTAGCTTTGGATTTAGGTTCGGAAGCGCCCCGATAAATCGAATCCTTTCTCCACATCTGTAGATCGTCCTCCGCCATCCACTTTGAGTGAGTACCTCTTTCTCCATATAGTATTATTTAGTAATAGTACCATGCTAGGTTGGATTTAGCATAACATAGAGTAAATACCAAGTAGTGGCTTTGATTTTTAGGTGAGGATTTGAGAATGGTTTGAACGTGCTAAGGATTGAGGTGTGTATGTTATTATGTGAGCTTTGTTGAGGTTATTAGTATGTGTTTGTTGATATTGTAGAGTTTAGGATGAGAGTATCCTAGTACATGGGACTATGGTTGTGATCTTATGAGTTGTGAGGACTAGGAGTGTTATCCTAGTTTATGAGAGTGCTTGATCTTGTGAGAGCATATAGGACTAGAAGTCTATGGACTATTAGCTTGCAGGGATGGTTGTTAATTATCGTGCCTTGTCTTGAACAGGCCTTGCTTGTATTCCTACGGGAAGTGAGATCGCTTTTTAGCTAGCTTTGAGACGAGGTAAGTCCTCGGACTTACTTAGCCGCTTTTATGCCTTATCTGGATATATATGGTGGTGTGTGTTTACCGCTCTTAAGCATGAAAATGGATTAGGATTTACTTGACCTTATTTATTGGCCCATCTTTACTACTATTATTGTTATGGGGCGGTGACATCACCGCTCAGTTTCCCGAGGGAGACTGGGGGGATCTCTGCGACCAGGCCATACACGGTATACGGGTGAGCTTCTTCATCACTCCCTCAGGGTATACGGGTTGGGCGCCGCCACACTCCTGTTGGTTACACGAGGACAGAGGCAAGAGTTATAAGGCTCTTGTGTCACACTTGAAACAAATGAATTAGATATGGAACGACCTAAAATGATATTATGGAATGAATGTTCATGTTGTGTGCCTTGTGTTCTCCTATGTGTGTTTGTGCCATATTATCTTTATAATGCCTAGAATGCGAGCTAACGGTTTTATACATATTGTTGTAGTTGATGTGCAGGATAGGATGTGGCCGAGTGATCTGGAGGAGTGGGCAGCCGGGGTTCCGTACATTTTAGGTTGAGTTGGGTTTTGGAGCTCTTGTGTTGTTGTTATTGTATATTGTGTTGATGTTGTTGTAAGGACGGCTGAAGTCTTTCCTTTCTTTTATTTTCGGGTTTCATAACATTGCATAAAAATGTATTTCGGTTTTGGCCTTTATTTGTGCCTTGTTGCAAGATCCGGTGAAATTGTTGTCAAGCTAAGGGTCGGGACCCATTGTGAGGCCCCAACTCGTAGCATCCCGAGTCCCGCGGATTCGGGGTGTTACAAAAGTGGTATTAGAGCCCTAGGTTGACAACAATGGCACTCGCAATCTTCTAAAGGCCGAATAAAAATAAACAGAACCCTCAAGGGTTCTGAGTTTTAAAGAAATGAATTTCGTTTTCAAATCATGTGCATGAGTCAGTTGGGGTAGAATGTACGGGACCACCACTTCCTCCGCGGATCTCGTCGACGTAGTTATTGATTATTATATTATAGATATATGTGTTTATATGTAGATATCTATATGTGGACTTAAAATGTTTTGGACTATACTTGTATGTTGAATTGTAAATTGTTTATGGACTGATTATGTTTATAGTAGTAGCATGATATTGATATCTTGATATAAATATATTTATAAACATATGGTATACTAATATCATATTAGTGATAGTGGACCTTATAGCTAAGATGATAGAAAGCTATCATCGCCCCCTTGGACAACGCCTTTTGGCTTAGGATAGTATACATATGAGGATGAGTATGCTCAAGTTATAAGTTGAGCATTATGTTTTCGCAAGCACCCCGGTGATTTTCCGGACTCCTTTAAGAGGACGTCAAAGAAGAAGATTAGAGATGATGTAACCAAAGGACAAACAAATAAAAGAGAACCTCGTGCCAATTTAAGCGAAACCAAGATGGAGACTATACCAATATAAAAGCAACATGAAGGTATGGAGTGATATGAACTTATGAAGAAGCCATGATGGAGCATCAATGAAGCAACTAGAGACTACAAACTTAAAGTTCTTCCAAGTACGGTGCCGATGAACTGAAGGTGCGAATCAAGTAGAGAGGACTACATTCTCGCTCGAGGATAAAAGTGGCGTTCTAAGTAAGACGAGTTTTAAATAGGCTCCCCTAAGCATGAGAGTCAAGATGGAAAGATATTGGGAAAGATTTATAAGAACCGTAAGTTAAGCTTACGGAGATGCCATAGGGTGAAGTGACGATCTTTGCGAGATCCTAAGCGGGTGATTTATTCCGAAGTCTGAGAGTTACGAGAAGGATCACATGGTGAAAATTCACATAGTTGAATTACCGTGAGACTCAATCTATTTTTTTCTATTGTGATGAGACTAACCAATGCTAAGAAGGAGGAAGTGTGTGAGGAGGATGATCTTCAGAAAATGAAAGAGGAAACAAGGAGCTGGATCGAAGAACTTAAGTTATCAACCAAGAAGGATGCGAGTGGAGGCTAATTAATGTTAGAATATGTAAGGAGTGCATTTGCAATACATTATGAAGAGCGTTTAAGCATATAAAGGTGGGACATATGAAACGAGAGAGTTGCGTAGATATGGTTATCTTACAGAAGCGGAAGGAAGAGAGGAGCGTATAAAGAGCTAACGGTGTTGAAGTAGAGGAAAATGAGCTAGTTAAGACAAGTACTCCGAGTGGGTATCCTTTCAGGAGTATGGTAGGAGGGTAAGTCGTTAACTTCGGAGAAGGTCAGATATAAGTTAAGGTGAAAACTGAGAATGCACAAGTGCGGGTTGTCTATTAATGTGTGTAGATGGGGAGAGTAAACAAGACTATGAGAACATATAGGATCGGGAACAAGAGCTTGAAGTATTCGTAGTGGATCAATGTCAATAGTAAGGAGGTACATCAATGGACGCGCATTTGTCTTAAATCAAATAATGTTGAACGAGTTCACGCAAGTAGTTATAGCAAGACCTCCAAGGAGGAGATTGTGACGATCTTACACGACCTTCTTAGGGCATGAGATTGACATATAGAGGAATGCCACGGGTTACAACTTTTAAGGTTTGATCATGGTAAGGGGAGCTAATGGATTAACCGTAAGATGAGGCTTCCATTGTAGTTATACATAGAATACCGAGAAAGGCATAAGATGACCAATAAAAGTAAGGGAAGACTGAAGTTTTCGAGTTTGAAGTCGATGTGAGATGTACAAGAAGTACATGAAAGATTGAGGTTAGAACCTCTATGGTTGATTGGACGTTACATAAGAAAAGGGAGTAAGTTCTACACCTACTCGAAGGAATGATGCAAGCTTTGCTAGAATACGAAGAAGGTAATACTAATATATTATAAGGAGTTATTAAGTCCTGCAGTTAGGACCTTCATGACTTCGCATAAGTGTGAAACCTTAAAAAGATTATTAGAGCAAGTCTTCCAAGTTCTGGAGATGAAGGATCTTTGAAAGAGGACGGTGAACATGGCAGCTAAAGAAGTATTAAACCACGTGTTCGATGAACGCCACCCTAACAGATTGGGGTGGACCACTTGTCAAGCGTTGAGACCAGGTTGTGTCGGTCATTACGATATAAGAGGGGTAGAGAAAAGATAGAACCCGGAATAGATCGGATTCCAATGCATCATAAAGGTGGATTTGACCATTAAGCTTGATTTGAAGCTCATATTGGAAGTATATCTTGAATTCTTGATTTAAAGTTGTTATAGAGGACACCAGTTTGCAAAGAGTGAGACGGGTATATCCGTTTGTACATTGATTTCTATAAGTTGAGAAAGATCTACACGAAGGACCAATATCCCTTACAATGAATGAGAAGATCTACACGATCAGATGCAAGGGTCGGTAGTCTCTTCTACGATTAAGTTAAGATTTGATCGTCACCGTTTGAGAATTCTAGACTGAGATATTGCAAGTACGGTACTTTGGGACCAATCGGAGTCACTACGAGTTGTAGTTACTCCATATGGGCTTACTGATGTCCGGAGGAGATATTTTGGGTCTACTCTTGAAAAAGAGAAAAGATGTTTGACAAGTTGTCTCGGGATGGCAAACCCCTAAAGATGTGAAAGAAGTTACAAGTTTTCTTAGGTGTGTTGAGCTTTACCGAATCTGTGGAGAGAGAAGTTGTATAACACCAATTATGGTAACCTACTATGGATGACGATGAAGTATTGAATGGGACGAAGAATTAGCAATAGAGTTGTTGAGAGTTAAGAGGGGATTCGTTGGTGCAACTGTTTTGATTTACCTTGAGGTATTATGGGTTTTGAAGTGGACAAGTCATTCTTCAAGACAAGGTCTTGTTCGAATATTGAGGAGCGATGTAAAAGTAATAGCATACCTGTCTTGTTAATAGAAGTAGTATGGAGTAAAGTGCTTCCTTCGTTACTAGTACCTTACAACAAGAATTGAAGAAACATAATGAAAATGCTACATTGAGAAAGATCCGAGAAGGAAGTTGAGTTCCGGTATATTGACCTTTTTGAGATCTCAGCACGAGTAGGAGAGGTGATTTAAAATTTTCCGTTGCCGCCAAGAGTAGCCCGATGTTTCATGTGCATCAATCTAGGAAGTACAGGTATGACTCGAGAAGTTTTGCCGGTCTTGATGAGTTAGTGACGTCGTAGAACCAATGGGGCTAATAGGAAGTTGGAGGATAATATCCTTGGTTGAGTTTTACGCTGAGCTAGTAGCGTTGATAGATCGAAGGGTTAGACCTAGTTCTTCCCTTAGTTGTGTATATGTGTGATGTTATATGTTGTTTGCGCCACGTGCGGGAATGAGTTTTATGTCCGGTTATAGTTATTTTGTGATGATGGTTGGAGCAGTTTTAGTGTATATAGATTATAAGGTCTAAGCCATCCTAGTTATGAGTTACCTCGGCCTTAGGGATCAAGAAGTTCGGCGTATAGCAAGTTTCGGGACGAAACTTGTTTTTAGGGGGATCTAGTGTAACGCTCCAGTTTTTGGCGAGTTGCGTTATTTATTTTCTTGGATCTTATCGCTTTTTTAAATATTACATTTTTTTATGAGTATCTTGATGTCGTAAGTTAAACCCAACGAGTATATATCGATATATTTTATTACCCGTAGTTAAAGTATTATATATCTCGTCAATGATTCACGAGAACGGGTTTTGTATTGCAAAGTATATCTTTTACGAGTTTATATATATGTTTAATCCATATATATATTATTCCATATTTTATCCGTCGGAAAAGTTTGAAAATTTATTCGATCCGGAAATTTCATTACGGGATTTCCGAATCAAGTTACTCTTATACCCTTCTTTTATTTTCTTTTATTTCATTTCTCCTTTCTTCACTCCCCCTCTTCTTGCCATCAGATGAGATGGAAAGGGCCAGCCTGCTGCCCTAGCCTGCACCCGCCTAACCTGTCGTGCAGTCTCCCCGACCCCTCGCTCCCCGTTAACCCTGCAACTTGACTCCTCGACACCCACAACCTGCTGTCACCTATGATGCAGCCCCTCAATCTTCACTCATCTCATTTCCCTGTCCACACTGCTCTGTCCTCAAGCCCCTTCCATACAGCCCTCATTCATCCCAGCCTTACCGTGCCTTCACTTGTCACCGGAGAGCTTCACTTGTCACCGGAGAGCGCTCCCGAAGCCACCTCTCGCTCACCACCACAACGCCGGAGAAGATCCCTCCTCCCTTTTCTTCTTTCCTTGTCGAAAGGCCACCGGAACTAGGACGGAAGTCTCCATTGCCTCACTGCTTTGCTTGACCTCCCGCGGTCCCGTTTGCCTCCACAACATCCGCCTCCAACCACCGGAGGACTAGCCCTGTGCCTTCGCCCTTGCCGGAGAAAGAGGCCGACTGTCGAGCCTCACCCTCCTAGCACCGTGGTGCTTATGTCCTCACCTTCCCTCTCTATTCTTGCGGTTTTCTGAGGCCCCGAACACAGGAAAAAGAGGGAGAAATGCCGCTGCTTCAGCCTGGAGCCCCACCGAAGGATCTTCGCACTCGCCGGAGGAGCCTAGCTCCCCTGCTCTCGCCGCCTGCCGGCGCACACCGGGCCGCCGCTGCCTCCTTCCCCATTCTTTTTTCTTCTCTGCTTTCTGTGCAACATCTCTTTCTCCTGGGAGCTCCGCCGGGCGGAGAGAGTGGTCGATTTCTACTGCCCTTCGTCGCCGGAGGTCGGGACGAGCCTCACCACCTGCGCCCATGCCCTGTCGAAGTTGGGATCCCGACAGACGAATCCAGCGCTGCCCTGTACCCTTCTTCCTCGCTGCCGCTTACGTCTATCGGGTTAAGATAAAACTCTATTTCGAAATTCCAAATCGGGCCCCTTAGTTCTTGTATAATTACAAATGTGACCCACTGTTTTGTATCTGCGATTTTGAACCCAGTTTTTGAAATGTAACAATTATACCCCTACAGAATTATTTACATGGAATGACCCATCTTTTATATTGCGAATTATGACCCAGCTTTTTACAAATTATTAATTATGCCCTTGTTAGTTTAATTTCGGATTATGACCCTAAAGATTTTAATTGTGGTTTATGACCAAGTTCCTATGTTCGTATAAGTTGCCTGGAAAATGTATTGTGGGATTTTAATGTTGGCTTTTGAAAACGAGTTTTACTTCAAATTAATTTATCGTATATATTATTATCAAATTTAACGTATGAGCTAAATTTGTTTAGCTTTGGATTTAGGTTCGGAAGCGCCCCGATAAATCGAATCCTTTCTCCACATCTGTATATCGTCCTCCGCCATCGACTTTGAGCGAGTACCTGTTTCTCCATATAGTATTATTTAGTAATAGTACCATGCTAGGTTGGATTTAGCATAACTTAGAGTAAATACCAAGTAGTGGCTTTGATTTTTAGGTGAGGATTTGAGTATGGTTTGAACGTGCTAAGGGTTGAGGTGTGTATGTTATCATGTGAGCTTTGTTGAGGTTATGAGTATGTGTTTGTTGATATTGCGGAGTTTAGGATGAGAGTATCCTAGTACATGGGACTATGGTTGTGATCTTAGGAGTTGTGAGGACTAGGAGTGTTATCCTAGTTTATGAGAGTGCTTGATCTTGTGAGAGCATATAGGACTAGAAGTCTATGGACTATTAGCTTGCAGGGATGGTTGTTAATTATCGTGCCTTGTCTTGAACAGGCCTTGGTTGTATTCCTACAGGAAGTGAGATCGGTTTTTAGCTAGCTTTGAGACGAGGTAAGTCCTCGGACTTACTTAGCCGCTTTTATGCCTTATCTGGATATATATGGTGGTGTGTGTTTACCGCTGTTAAGCATGAAAATAGATTAGGATTTACTTGACCTTATTTATTGGCCCATCGTTACTACTATTATTATTATCGGGCGGTGACATCACCGCTCAGTTTCCCGAGGGAGACTAGGCGGATCTCTGCCACCAAGCCATACACGGTATACGGGCGGGCTTCTTCATCACTCCCTCAGGGTATACGGGTTGGGCGCCGCCACACTCCTGTTGGTTACACGGGGACAGAGGCAAGAGTTATAAGACTCTTGTGTCACACTTGAAACAAATGAATTAGATATGGAACGACCTAAAAAGATATTATGGAATGAATGTTCATGTTGTGTGCCTTGTGTTCTCCTATGTGTGTTTGTGCCATATTATCTTTATAATGCCTAGAATGCGAGCTAACGGTTTTATACCGATTGTTGTAGTTGATGTGCAGGATAGGATGTGGCCGAGTGATCCGGAGGAGTGTGCAGCCCGGGTTCCGTACATTTTAGGTTGAGTTGGGTTTTGGAGCTCTTGTGTTGTTGTTATTGTATATTATGTTGATGTTGTTGTAAGGATGGCTGAAGTCTTTCCTTCCTTTTATTTTCAGGTTTCATAACGTTGCATAAAAATGTATTTCGGTTTTGGCCTTTATGTGTGCCTTGTTGCAAGATCCGGTGAAATTGTTGTCAAGCTAAGGGTCGGGACCCATTGTGAGGCCCCAACCCGTAGCATCCCGAGTCCCGCGGATTCGGGGTGTTACAAATCCGTCTTCTAATCAAACCTAGGAATAAAAGGCGCAATTTCCGCCACACACAACTTCCAAATCTTCAAGCCTTCGTGAATCTCCGTTTGCAAAATGCAAACCCTCCCGCACGCCCAATGAAACCCTAGGCACGTGTAAGCAAGCGTAAGCGAAGGTGCCGAATTCTCCCTCCTTCAGCCCTTTTACAAGGAAGGATAAAATAACCGTCCGGCCCATATACGTAAATGATATGTCAATATTTTATTCGTCAAAAGATTGCCTAAATCACGGTTTCATGGAGTTCCACGGCCGTGGTTTAGAGCGTGGAAGTGGATTACGGTTCTTCACAATTTCCACGACCGTACTTTATACCGTGTAACTCTCTGAAATGCTCCACGTTCATGTTGCCAAGATCCACGACCGTGGTTTTGGGCGTGGACTTCTCTACGACCGTATTTTAGAGCGTGGAAGTGTAAATTGCTTGTAGTTTCCTTTGTGTCGTGCCATTCCCCATCCTAGCATCTCCCTTGGCTTCTTTGATGTGTCCTCAATCCTTGGATGTGCTCAAATCATCTCCTTCTTCTCTCAATTGGTTCGGTTTTAGCTCCTATTCACCTATAATCAACACAAAGCTTATGTAGACCACGGCCGTAGTTTTGGGCGTGGACTTCTCTACGACCGTATTTTAGAGCGTGGAAGTGTAAATTGCTTGTAGTTTCCTTTGTGTCGTGCCATTCCCCTTCCTAGCATCTCCCTTGGCTTCTTTGATGTGTCCTCAATCCTATGATGTGCTCAAATCATCTCCTTCCTCTCTCAATTGGTTCGGTTTTAGCTCTTATTCACCTATAATCAACACAAAGCTTATGTAGACCTCTATATTGACAATGTAGACAAACTAGCTAACAATTGCTTCAATGCCTCATCTGAACACTATATTGGATGAAAAACAACTAGAAAAAGTGCCTAGAATATCGCAATATTTCATGCTAACAGGGACGTGGTAGTACCACTGACACCAGAGGAGGCCCATCGAGAGTGTTTGAGTTGAGGAAAACTGAGCAGCCAGCAGCACCTGCGATCACAGGTACAATCTGGATCTTTGACTTACCTGTGCGAGTTTTATTTGATACGGGTGCTACGCACTCCTTTATATCAGATACATGCGTAGATAGGTTGTCCTTAGCTACAGTAGAGGGTGTACCTTTTGTGGTTGGTTTACCGGATGGGGGTAAGATTAGAGGATCCCGAGAGATTTATGACTGCCCTATCCATCTAGGGGGCCGGGATTGGCTGGTAAATTTTCTAGTCATGCACTTAGCACATGAGGACGTGATTTTGGGGATAGATTGAATGACTAGACATGGAGTAGTCTTAGACATTGGTAGGAGAACTGTGACTGTCGCCACTGAGGAGGGTCACATAGTGATATTCCGAGGTTGGGACCTCAGAAAGTCCGGCACATTTATCAGCGCAGTGAGAGTAGCAAGACTGATAGCACAGGGTTGTGAGGCCTTCTAGTGTTATGCCATGAAGGAACGCAAGGGCCTGACAGTAGAGGAGATACCAGTTGCTTGCGAGTTTGCAGAGGTGTTCAGTGATGACCTGCCAGGACTACCCCCACAGAGGAGCGTTGACTTCAGCATTGAGCTAGAGCCGGGCACGAGGCCGATCTTGAAGGCTCCATACCGTATGGCACCGATAGAGCTGCTTGAGTTGAAGAAGCATTTAGAAGAGTTAGTAGAGAAGGCCTTCATACGCCCTAGTGTGTCACCTTGGGGCACGCCAGTATTATTTGTGAGGAAGAAGGACGGATCGATGAGGCTGTGCATAGACTACAAAGAGCTGAATAAAGTCACCATCAAGAAGAAGTATCCACTGCCGCGCATAGATGATCTGTTGAACCAGTTGCATGGAGCGTCTATGTTCTCGAGGATAGACTTGAGGTCAGGTTATCACCAGCTAAGAATGAGAGATCAGGACATACCTATAACGACATTCCGGACTAGGTATGGCCACTATGAGTTTGTAGTGATGCCATTCGGGCTCACTAATGCACCAACAATATTTATAGAGTTGATGAACGGGATTTTCATCGACTTCTTAGACCAGTTTGTAGTGGTCTTCATTGACGACATCCTAGTTTACTCTAAGGGTCGAGAGGAGCATGCCGGGCACTTGAGGACGGTATTACAGATTCTATAGGATAGCCAGTTATATGCTAAGCTATCCAAGTGCGAGTTATGGATGTCACATGTGGCTTTCCTAGGCCATGTAGTGACTGTTGAGGGGATTAAGGTCGATTCAGCAAAGATTGAGTCAGTGTCTTCTTGGCAACCTCCAAAGAATGTTAAGGAGGTTCGCAGCTTTCTTGGATTGGCAAATTATTACCATCGGTTTGTGGAAGGGTTTTCCCTGATTGCCTGACCACTTACTTGTCTTCTGAGGAAGACTACTCGGTTTGTCTAGTCTGAGCCGTGTCAGCAGAGTTTTGAAGAGCTGAAGAGGAGAATAACGTCTGCTCCGATTTTAGCACAACCTGAGGGTACAGAAGACTTTGTATTATACAATGACGCATCCAAGCTAGGCTTGGGGTGTGTCTTGTTGCAATGGGGTAAGGTCATTGCATATGCGTCTCGAGAGCTGAAGACGTATGAGGAGAACTACCCCACACATGACCTGGAGTTAGCTGCAGTAGTACATGCTCTTAAGAACTGGCGTCACTATCTCGACGGGGCAACATGTCAGATCTTCACAAACCATAAGAGTCAGAAGTACATATTCACTCAGTGGGAGTTGAATAACCGCCAGAGGTGGTGGTTATAGTTGATCAAGGATTTTGACCTTGAGATTCTCTACCACCCCGCGAAGGCGAATGTAGTTGCTGACGCTTTGAGTCAGAAGACGCCTCGGGAGAAGGCGATAGCCTCGTTGACAGTACAACCACAGTTGCAGAGAGATTTAGCTTGGTTGGAGGTAGAGATTCAGTTCCCAGATACAGCTCATCAGTTGGCCACCTTAGAGTTACTTCTTGATCTATTGGGTGAGATCCGACAAAACCAGGAAACATGTCCGACTTTGACCCGGATCCGAGACCGGATGTCTCGATATGAGACACCTCAGTTCACTATTGGTGCCGATGGAGTGATGAGACGTCAGGACCGCATTTGTGTGCCATCAGACAGTGAGTTGAGATAGAGGATTTTAGGTGAGGCTCATGCTACCCCATACTCAGTACATCCTAGAGCGAGTAAGATGTACAAGGACGTGAGACGTTCCTTCTGGTGGGGTGGTTTCAAGCCCGATGTGGCTCGGTTTGTAGCTCAGTGTGCGACCTGTCAGCAGGTCAAGATTGAGCATCGTAGGTCCGGAGGATAGCTCCACCCACTGCTAGTACCACAGTGGAAGTGGGAGGATATATCTATGGACTTTGTCACGGGATTCAGACTCAGCAGAGGTTTTGATGCTATTTGGGTGGTAGTAGACCGTTTGACAAAGACCGCACGTTTCATTCCGATTAAAGAAACGTGGCCGGTAAGCCGTGTAGCTGAGGAGTTTACCAGACATATTGTGAGACTTCATGGAGTACCGAGGACTATCGTCTCCGACAGGGATGGACGTTTTACCTCGAGATTTTGGCAGCAGGTACATACTGCTTTGGGGACGAGTCTCCACTTTACCACTGCTTATCATCCACAAACCGACGGTCAGTCTGAGAGGACCATCCAGACGTTAGAGGACATGCTACGGGCTTGTGTACTTGATTGGGGACAAGTATGGCCTGATCACCTCCCTCTGGTAGAGTTTTCATATAATAGCAGTTGGCACGGGTCTATTGGGATGGCACCTTATGAGGCTTTGTATGGACGGAGATGTCGCACCCCATTGTGCTGGGACGAGCCGAGCAGAGCTGAAGGAGTAGCTCCAAATCAGATACAAGATGACATCGCCCGGATTGCCTTAGTCCGAGAGCGGATGTTGGCAGCTCAGAGTCGTCAGAAATCCTACGCCGACAAGAGGCGTCGACCGCTAGAGTTTAGAGTAGGTGCACAGGTGTGGTTGAGAGTGTCACCGACGAGAGGCGTCCGGCGTTTCGGCATTAAGGGAAAGTTGAGTCCCCAATATGTCGGCCTATTTGAGATCTTCGAGAGAGTCGGGGAGGTTTCCTACAGATTAGCACTGCCACCGAGATTGGAGGGTGTCCATCCGGTCTTTCATGTATCTCAGTTGAGAGAGTACATACCTGATCCCAAACACGTCATCACCCATGAGGATCTGGTAGTGGAGCCAGACCACACTTTTGTGGAGTACCCAGTAGCCGTCCTAGAGCGCAATACTAGACGTCTGCGTTCTAAGGAGATACCGATGTGGAGGATCCAGTGGTCTAGACGAGGAGCCGATGAGGCTACCTTGGAGACAGAGGAGAGTATTAGACGTAGCTATCCTGAGTTCTTTGCAGAGTTAGCCGCTACTTCTGTACCGACGAGTTAGTACTGTGATGACTGACTGAGTTAGCTGCTACTTGTTTTCGGTTTCTTTTATGTATTGTCTGATCGTGATGACTGAGTGGTTGCATGTTAAGAAACTAAATTTAACTATCATCGAGACCAATTAATAATAATCTTGTTGAAAAATAGTTTCATTAAATACCTTAAGTTTCGGGACAAAACTTATTTTAAGGGGGTACTGATGTAATATCCGAAAATTTTATTCCGTTTATTTTCGTAGCAAAGCGGATTTTGAGCCGTTGATCCCTATATGTCTATCTAGTCGGACACAATATCTAAAAATTCTATCATTTTATGTAACTTCCCTCCATATAAAATGATAAAATTTTACAGCAAACTCTTATCCATCAAACCCTAGTTTACATCATGACTTGTCTTAGACAAGGTCATGATGTCCTAGTGACGAGATCAAGACAAGACCAAGACGAGGACAAGACGAGACCATGACGAGGTTTGACGAGATCAAGACGAGATCGTGACAAGACCATGCATGAGCTTGGCAAGGCCATGACGAGTTTTGACAAGGACTTGACAAGCTCCAACAAATCTCAGCCCACTCTTCCAACATATTTTAGCCTAGTCCGCTAGCCTACTCCACCAACTTGACTTGTCCAGCCCGGCATAATACTGGGGAGAGCACTGGCCCAGCTCGTGTCTAGCCCAGTAAGTGAGAAGAGAGTCCTGCCCTTCCGTCGCCAGCCCAAGAGCCGCCCATTCGTCTGTAGCACCACGTTCATTTGACGAACGTTACTAAAGGAATAACAGCCGAGATATCCGCTGATCTCTTTCCTTCTCCAGCCGCTGCTTCTGTCCAGATTCACGCTAATTGCTCCTTTCATTCTCTTTTGTATCCATTCGCAAAACCAGCACCTTACTTAGCGAGCCATCCCTCCACACATATTCACAACGTTGGCTTCTACCTCGCACAGTAGACACAACACCTACTCGACGAGCCGGCCAGAACTGCGACCCTTCGAACCCAACTGGATCAAGACCAAGGTGAGTGCATTGTACTCCTGTTTTCTTGTCGTTACCCTACTCTCCTTATGTACTCAGCATAATTTGGCGTAGGTGAGCCTAGTTTCCCTCTCTCTCTCTCTCCCTTTCTTTCCTATGTGCTTACCGAGTGAACGAATGCACAGAACACCCGAGCAGACAAACCGTAGGCAGCAGACCATCCCTACACACACTTTGTGTCGACAACCTAGAGAGATAGTTGGTGCTGGTAAGTCCCTTCCACCCTCCTGCTCAATGGCCACCAGAAAGGGGCTTATATCCCTACTGGTTCATCTTACTATCCCATCTACCGAACCATGTTTGAACTGAGTAAGGCGTCTCCTCTGTGCAGTTCACTTCCAGCCATCCCGTTTTGAGATTAGTCAAGAATAGCTATAGCTAGTAGTTGCTGGAAGAGGTGAGCCTTCTCCTGTCTGCAGTCCAATTTACGTCTCCTGAATTATGTTGTATAGTTTGTATATGTTTAGTTGCTGTGAGAGAAGTTCGGACCTGGGAAGCTGGGGTAAGGGCTGAGCCTTGTTGCAGTTCGGACCTGTGATTATGGTTACGCTCAGGATGTGATACGCAATGGGTTTTAAATTTATAATCTCGTTATATTTATCCTAACTCCTAGCGAACCCGCAGTGTACGGGACGTTTGTAGTAGGGATAGTATTCCGAGGTCGAACACAAAGACTAAGGTGAGATTGATTCAATTTGTGATTAAGTCTAGTGAAGATCTAGGTTAAGAAAAGAGAAAGAAATAAAGAAATGAAAATCTCAATTGTTTTTGGTTGGTTTTTTCGGTGATCAATCAAAGATCACAAATCATGCGAAATATAATAATCAATTAAGCTAACAAATCAACGCAAACAAACGAGCAAAAATACGAGATATAGATCAAAGATAGAAAAGCGGGTTCTAGGGGTTGGAAGTTCCGGTTATGGCATAGGACTCAAGCTATCTATTCTTTCCTAGGATTAACTATGATATGTTGGGGTTAAGTGTTTCTAGATTGGGATCAATCACCGGGTAGGTCTCATGGTCCACTAGGCCATCCCTAAAGTATCATCACCGGGTAAGTCTCTAAGAACCTAAGGGACGGAATTCTACACAAACCGGATTGTTACCTAGAGATCTAACCTATCCTTACCGGGTAAGTCTCGGAAGGGTTAGTCATAAACAACCATCCTAGCACACTTAATCCAATGGCGGCTTATGAGGCTCACCACTACCTAGGGTTTGTCATCTTTGAGATCTAACAGCAAGGATTACCGGGTAAGTCTCTCCTAACACTTAGTTGCTAACACTAGGTTATCCTAGGATAGATTTAACTCACCAAACACTTAGGATTTCAACATTCTAACAATCTAAGACTAGATCCATCGAACCAGGTAAGATCACGATTTGTTCTACCTTTCCACGGCCGTGGTTTGGCAAGAACTGGCCGTGATTCCTAACAGAAACTACGTTCATGCACACAAGTCATCCAAAGGTAAATCTAAGTCCATCCTATCATAGCCCTAGCCATAACCATCCTTTCCTTACCCTAGAACCACATCTATTTAGCCTAAAACATTCATAATAGAAATCGAAACAATCAAACATAAAATCATGGCATCCATTTGGAAGATAATGAAGAGAAAGAGATGAACAAGTGAACTAAAACAAAACCAAGCTGAAAATGGGATTAGAATAACTCACAATCCTTCTTAAAGAAGGTTCAAATGGTTCATACAACTCTAGAAACCGATTCCGAAATTCTTCTCTACAAAGCTATCAAAATCTATCAATGGTGTGTTCTTCTTCTTCTCCAATGAAGCTCTTCTCCAATGGTGGTTTTCTTCTACCTCCTTCTTCCAAAGAATCTTCTTGTTCAGAGAATATTTTTGTTAGAGAATAGTGGATAATGGAGAGCTGCTCCAAGATGCTTCTCCCAGCCAATGCAGGACCACTTTTATATTACAACTTTGCAAGAGCTGGCCAAGAGATCATGGCACAACTGTCACGAAAACCTGGCAAAAACCACGGCCAGAATCACGGCCGTGATCTGTCAGTGAACCGTGGTTTGCTCCAGAAACTTTCTTCTAGGCTCGTCAAGCCATGATTTGGTGCATGGCTTGTGTTGTCAAGGTTCCATGAGTCCTCCTTAGCTTCTAGTTTGCATCCTAATGAGTCCTAGGGTGTGTCATCTTGATGAACGATCCTCAAACGTATCGTTTTAGCTCCTAAATCTCCCAAAATACCTACAAAGCAATGCACAAGTCCGTGTGGACGTCTATCTCGACAAAATACGTGAATTGAGTGCAAACGTCATGAACTAGTGCTAAACCATGCGTGAATGAGCGAGAATTCTATCTAAATGATTACCTAAAACTAAGTCATAAATCGTGTTATCAAAATACCCCATACTTAAGGTTTGCTCGTCCCCGAGCAAATTCTCGACTATAGACTACGAGATAACATGATTTTTGTATGCAGAAAAATGGCAAACTCTTTTTGGGTTTGTGCTTCTACTATTGGATCACCTTCATAGTCATGTTTCATGGCAAAGGATAAGCAATCATGCATCAAACAAATGAAGGCATGGAAAGACAATTATACTTAACTCGAAACTATGCATGAAATGTAAAGATGAAGAAGTCAAGAAGATCAAGAGTACATCCAATCTAAACCACTAAGTCTTACAAACATGCAAGTAGGTCATAAGGTCTTATGAATTAAAAGGCCAAGAAGCGTTGTGATTAGGTGGGGATTTTTCTAGGCTATGTGGTGCTAATCCGGGAATGGAACTAACTCCACAATCTTGTCCTCGATCAACTTCCCTCAAGTGTATATTTTTCTCTATCTTTTCTTTTTCTTTTTCTTTCGCTTATTTTTGAGACAATGGCATGGTGTACAAAAGCCGAAACCTTGGTGATTAGCCATCCTCGGGCTTTTTCTATTTTTTTCGAGGTGCATCCACACCGGGCACACATACCAAAGCTCGTTAGGGCTATCGGTTTATTTGACTTTGGCAAGGCACCAACACCCGATTATGTGAAGTGTACCGAATTACTTGTCATTTAAACCAACGCCCCCAAACCTATATTTTTGGCTACACTTTCACAACAAATTCAGCATTTTATTCATGACATTCTTTTATCAACACCTTCAACTCACACCTTGCTTTTCACACACATCAACACACTAACATGCTCCTATTCCCGGATGGGTCAAAAGAGGTCAATTTTATCTCAATTGAGGTGCTCAAACAATCATGATCAAGATGAGAAGTAGAGAAAGATGAATTGCCTCATTCATTCCTAGATGGTATGCAAGAACTATCATGTAATTTCGACCTTCAATACTCAATCCATTCTAGGCAAACATCATGATCACAAATCATTCATTGAATTCAAGAGAAGTACTTCAAGTCCACATATGCATTCATTAATTCAACACATAAGGCCATCCATAGCCAATCCACAAGACAAGATTCATCATTAGGGTCATATCCAAGCCTAGAAAGCACAAATTTTTTTTAAATTTTCTGAATTTTTATGGGATTTTCGAAATGAATATATACAAATGCAAGAAATGTGAAAATGGTAAACTATCCTAGATGCTCATCATGCAAAGTATCATGCTAACCCCACCCCATACTTAGAAACACATTGTCCCCAATGTGTAAATGAAGTAAAGAAGAGTGAAAGAAGGTTCTCAGAATGTAAAAATGGGTTGCTACGGTATTTGGGATTGCTCAAGTGAATTGATGTTGGATGATCCTATCAACCATGGTAGAGAGCTCTTAAGTGTTCATCAAGGCGTCGGGACCCGCGCTAGGCACCGCTAGCCGTCCAAGTTCCGCGTCCGCTCCACCCATGATTGGTGAGGGGTTCATCATCATCATTCATATGCCAAGCAAGGCTTCCAATGCCATTAATGTTCTAGCACACACACTAAGCACACGAAACACACAAAAATAGAAAAATCAAAAACAAAAGCAAAACAAGAAAGGGAAAAATGTTACCAATGGGTTGCCTCCCACCAAGCGCTTCTTTAAGGTCATTAGCTTGACCAAACTCGGGGGCGTCTACTCAAGGTAAAGTGGGGAAATCATATCCACCGGAGCTCCCAGGATATACCTCTTCAAACGGTGCCCATTCACCTTAAAGTTTTCACAATGCTCCCCTTCAATCTCAATAGCTCCATGGGGAAAGATCTTCTTCACCACATATGGCCCGGTCCATCTTGATTTGTGCTTTCCGGGAAAAGCCGCATCCTTGAGTTGAAGAGAAGGACAAGGTCTTCTTCACTCAACTCCTTGGGGATGATCCTCTTGTCATGCCACCACTTGGTCCTCTCCTTGTAGATCCGGGCATTCTCGTATGCATCCAACCGGATCTCCTCAAGTGCGTTCATATCAAGCAACCTCTTCTCTCCGGCCTCCTTGAGGTCAAAATTTAGCCACTTGATGGCCCAATGCGCTCTATGCTCTATTTCTACCGGAAGGTGGCAGGACTTGCCATAGACCAACTTGTAAGGGGTGGTGCCAATTGGTGTCTTGAAAGCGGTTCTATATGCCCACAAGGCATCATTCAGCTTCATAGCCCAATCCTTTCTAGTTCTAGATACCGTCTTCTCGAGAATGGCCTTTATCTCCCGGTGGGAGATCTCCACTTGGCCACTAGTTTGGGGATGGTAAGGTGTTGCCACCTTATGAGTCACCCCATACTTAGCCAAAAGTGCCCCAAAGTTCCTATTGGTGAAGTGCTTCCCTCCATCACTTATGATCACCCTTGGTGTTCCAAACCTAGGAAAGATCACTCGGTTGAAGAACCACACCACAACCTTGGCGTCATTTGTAGGAGAAGCGATTGCCTCCACCCATCTTGATACATAATCAACCGCCAATAGGATGTAGAGGTTGCCACATGAAGAAGGGAATGTTCCCATGAAGTCCACGCCCCACACATCAAATATTTCCACTTCTCGAATGTTGTTCAAGGGCATCTCATTTCTCCTTGAGATATTGCCCGTCCTTTGGCAAGCATCACAAGCTACCACAAAGCTTTGCACATCCTTGAACAAACTTGGCCAAAAGAAGCCCGATTGCAACACCTTTGCACATGTCTTGTGGGAGCTAGCATGCCCTCCACATGGCAAGGAATGACAATGGCGGATCACACTCTCTACCTCATCCTCCGGTATGCATATTCTAAACATTCCATCCGGCCCCCTCTTGAACAAAAGTGGCTCGCTCCAATAGTAATGCCTCACATCTTTGAAGAACTTCTTCCTTTGGGCATATGTCAAACCGGGAGGCACTTCCTCACACACTAGGTAATTCACAATGTCGGCAAACCATGACTCACTTCCTCTAGACACTTGGAACAAGTATTCTTCCACCATTTGCAATTGCTCATCCCAGAACAAATCATCAATCGGGATGTCATCTCTTTCAAGATCCAATGGTGGGAGTCTACTAAGGTGATCCACCACGGAGTTCTCGGATCCCTTCTTGTCCCGGATTTCCAAATTAAACTCTTGTAGAAGAAGGATCCACCGAATCAACCTTGGTTTGGCATCCTTCTTTGTAAGTAGATAACGGATCGCAGCATGATCCGTATAAACTATGACCTTCGCTCCAACAAGATATGAGCGGAACTTCTCAAAAGCATACACCACCGCTAGCAACTACTTCTCGGTGGTAGCATAATTGAGTTGGACATCATCTAGCGTCTTGCTAGCATAATAAATGGCATGAGTGCGCCCATCTTTCCTTTGCCGCAAAACAGCCCCAACGGCTACATCGCTTGCATCACACATGATCTCAAATGGTAAACTCCAATCCGGAGGTTGCATGATAGGTGCGGAGATCAAGGCGTTCTTCAACCTACAAAAAGCCTCAAGACAATCTTTGGAGAAGACAAAATCAACATTCTTCATTAGTAGGCTAGTGAGAGGCTTAGAAATTTTAGAGAAGTCTTGAATAAACCTCCGGTAAAAACCGGCATGCCCTAAGAAACTCCTTACCCCTTTTACCGAGGTAGGTGGTGGCAACTTCTCTATCGTTTCAATCTTGGCCCTATCAACCTCAATGCCACGGTTAGACACCAGGTGTCCTAACACAATACCTTCACTTACCATGAAGTGGCATTTTTCCCAATTTAAGAAAAGATTTGTCTCCTCACATCTTTGCAATACTAATGACAAGTTAGCCAAGCAATTATCAAAGGAAGAACCATAAACAGAGAAATCATCCATGAACACTTCCATGATATTTTCAATATATTCCGAAAAGATAGCCATCATACACCTTTGGAAGGTGGCGGGTGCATTACACAACCCAAATGGCATTCTCCTATATGCAAAAGTACCCCATGGACATGTAAAGGTGGTTTTCTCTTGGTCATCGGGGTGGATAGGGATTTGGAAGAATCCACTATAACCATCTAGATAGCAAAAATGAGAATGTTGAACTAACCTCTCTTGCATTTGGTCAATGAAGGGGAGAGGGAAGTGATCTTTCCTAGAGGCCATGTTCAACTTCCTATAATCAATGCACATCCTCCACCCCGTAACCGTCCTAGTTGGGATTAGTTCATTGTTCTCATTGGTTACTACGGTCATCCCACCTTTCTTAGGAACTACATGAACGGGACTAACCCACTTACTATCCGAGATAGGGTAGATAATTCCTGCATCTAGCAACTTAATGATTTCCTTTTTGACTACCTCTTTCATTATAGGATTCAATCTCCTTTGATGTTCAATAGAGGGTTTGTGGTTATCTTCCATCATTATCTTATGCATGCACAAAGAAGGCTTAATGCCAACCAAATCATCAATAGTATAGCCAATGGATTTCCTATGCAATCTTAGCTCATGCAACAACTTAGCAAGTTAATCATCACTCAAGCATGCATTCACAATCACCGGATATGTAGAATCAACACCAAGGAAAGCATACTTTAAATGAGAGGGGAGGGGTTTGAGTTCAAGTTTAGGAGGACCTTTATCGATCGGAGACGATCCAAATAATGTTGGATGAGATGAATCCAAAGCAAATGAAGGCTCTCCATGGCTCCTAGAAGCTTGATCACCATCAAGGGCTGATCCAGGGGAAACCACGGCCAACTCCACGGTTTGCTCCAAGTCCACGGCCGTGGAAGTTGCCTGGCTCATTTTCTGTGGCTTTACAGAGAGTTTGACGGCCGTGGAACACAAATCTCGACCGTGGAACCTACAACTGTTCAGCTCTTCTTCGTAGCTTTCATCTTGAGCACTTGTCTCCTCTTCTAATGCTTCTAAGGCCTTGATCTCTTCATTGCAAGCCTCCTCAACACCTTCCTCCATCATACTTAAGGTAAGAACCTTCTCCAAGGGATCCTTGATCAAGATCGAGCTCACAACTTCTCTAGATTCTTCTTGCTCGACTATGTTGAAGATATCCTCATCGAGGGTTGGCCCTTTCATCATTGTGGACAATTTGAATTTGATGTTCTCTTCTCCAATGTTGAAAGAGAGAGTCCCATTCTTGCAATCCACTAGGCATCCGGAGGTGGCTAGGAAAGGTCTTCCTAAGATGATGGGAACCGGATAGTCCGCCGGAATATCCAAGACAACAAAATCAATTGGCACATAGAATCCTCCTAGTTGCACCGGGATGTCTTCTAAGATCCCAACCGGATGAGTGATAGAACGGTCCGCCATATAAAGGGTCATCTTGACCGGTTTCGGCTCTCCTAGCCCAACCTTGTTGCAAAGTGCAAGCGGTATGATGCTTACACTTGCCCCAAGATCACAAAGGGCCTCATACTTCACATCTCCCACTCCAATTGGGACACAAAAGGAACCCGGATCTCTTAGCTTGGGAGGCATCTCCTCCTTCATTGTTTGGATCAATTCCGAAGATCTTTTGGTCATTCTTATCTCCCCATACTCCTCCAACTTCCTTTTGTTGGAGAGTATCTCCTTCAAGAACTTGCCATATGCCGGCATTCCTAAAATAGCATCCATGAACGGAATGTTAATATGCAATTTAGACATTAGTTCAAGGAATTTACCAAAGTGATTATCCAAACGAGCTCTTGCTCGTGATTGAGGGAATGGTAGTGGTGGCTTGTATGGAGGCGGTGCCACATAGGTTGGCTCTACATCTTTGCTCTTGCCTCCATCTCCTTGCAAAGTCTCTTCCTCTATCACCACTTGTTTCCCTTTAGCCTTTTCCTTGGGCAAAGGATCTTTCATGCTCAACCCACTCCTTGTTGTGATAGCCAACACTTGGCCTCTTGGGTTGTCTTCGGTCCTTCCGGGAAGCTTTCCCGAATCTCTATGGGCTTCACCCGCCTTTTGGAACACTTGCGCTTCCAACACTTTTTGAGCTTTAGAATTCGAAGTCACGGTGCTCTCAAGACCACTCAACCTTCCAAGCAATTGCTCAAACATCAATTCGGTCCTATCCTTTGGAGGTTGAGTAAATCCGGGTGGAGGTTCTTGTGAAGCTTTTGGTGGTGGGGTTGTGCTTGAGGAAGCGGGAGGTTTCAAGGCTCCATCCGGGTTAGAGTAGGAAAACCCGGGATGGTTGTGGTTGGGCCGGTAATTGTTGAATTGCCGGTTGTTGTTGAAGTTCCTTGGGCCTTGATAGTTGTTGTAATTGCCCCTTCCCATGTAATTCACATCCTCCTCCTTGGAAGATAAGTTAGCTTGTGAAAGCACTTGAGGAGTTGCTTGATTCTTCAAGGTTGTAGCACACAACTCTCTCAAGGACTTCAATTCATTGTTGATGGCGTCAAGCTTGAAATTGCTCATGGTGACTTCACTCACCTCATATGCTCCCGCCTTTCTCCCTTCACTCTTCCTATGGGAGTATTTCTCAATCACTAGAGCTTGCTTCTCCACAAACTCCCATGCTTCATCTACATGCTTCTCCATAAATGTCCCACCGGAAAGAGATTGGAGCTTGAATTGGCTATCTTCATCAAGTCCTTTGAAGTAGATCTCTAATAGCTCAATTTTCAGTATGCCATGGTGTGGACAATCTAGGAGAAGATCTTTGAACCTCTCCCAAGACTTGAATAAACTCTCTCTATCCTTCATCACGAAGGCATTGATCTTCCCTCTTAACTCGGTAGTCTTGGAAGGTGGGAAGAACTTAGTCAAAAACTCGGTTGTCATCTCCTCCCAAGTACCAACTCGCCCTTGTGGAATAGATTGATACCAAGCCAAGGCTTTATCCTTTAGAGAGAAGGAGAAAGCCCTAAGCTTATGGTTGTTGCTCTCCAATCTTGGCGGTCTAAGAGTCTCCATCAAAATCTCATAATTAATCAAGTGTTGATGAGGAGACTCTCCTTCCATCCCTCCAAATTGATTATGCCGGATCATTTGTAGAACTTGAGAGCGGAGCTCGTAATCATGGGCTGCGGGATCTCCTAAGTTCACACCCGGACGGTGTGCTCTTTGTGCCGGATCCATACGTTGCCCCAACGTTTGTGGCTCTTCCATAGCAATGGGCACAACCCTAATATTTACCGCCGCCGGCTGCGGTTGTGGTGGAGGTGGAGGAGGTTGTTGACGGTTAAGCTCCCTTTGCACGAGAGCTTGCCTAATCTCCTCAATCTCCCTCGTAGTTGCTTCTTGCCTCTCATTGGCAAGTCTCCTCTCATTCTCCAAGGCTTCGTCCCTTATCCTAATTTGCTCTAAAGCCTCATCCAACTCAGCTTGGAGATCTCTTCCGGCCATCTCTTTCCCCTTTTTAATGCTCTTGGATCTAGATCTAAGGGTTTTCTCCAGTTCGGGATCGAATGGAACTAAATCCTTGCCACGAGATCTTCGCATACACCTAAAAAATAAGAGATGTCCTGAAAAGCAAAGACACAAACCAAAAAGAGATCAAAAGCAACAAGAAAGATCTACACTAATAAACAATCACAAAATAGAGTCAATCTAGACCTAGTCCCCGGCAACGGCGCCAAAAACTTGTTACGCTCAGGATGTGATACGCAATGGGTTTTAAATTTATAATCTCGTTATATTTATCCTAACTCCTAGTGAACCCGCAGTGTACGGGACGTTTGTAGTAGGGATAGTATTCCGAGGTCGAACACAAAGACTAAGGTGAGATTGATTCAATTTGTGATTAAGTCTAGTGAAGATCTAGGTTAAGAAAAGAGAAAGAAATAAAGAAATGAAAATCTCAATTGTTTTTGGTTGGTTTTTTCGGTGATCAATCAAAGATCACAAATCATGCGAAATATAATAATCAACTAAGCTAACAAATCAACGCAAACAAACGAGCAAAAATACGAGATATAGATCAAAGATAGAAAAGCGGGTTCTAGGGGTTGGAAGTTCCGGTTATGGCATAGGACTCAAGCTATCTATTCTTTCCTTGGATTAACTATGATATGTTGGGGTTAAGTGTTTCTAGATTGGGATCAATCACCGGGTAGGTCTCATGGTCCACTAGGCCATCCCTAAAGTCTCATCACCGGGTAAGTCTCTAAGAACCTAAGGGACGGAATTCTACACAAACCGGATTGTTACCTAGAGATCTAACCTATCCTTACCGGGTAAGTCTCGGAAGGGTTAGTCATAAACAACCATCCTAGCACACTTAATCCAATGGCGGCTTATGAGGCTCACCACTACCTAGGGTTTGTCATCTTTGAGATCTAAGAGCAAGGATTACCGGGTAAGTCTCTCCTAACACTTAGTTGCTAACACCAGGTTACCCTAGGATAGATTTAACTCAACAAACACTTAGGATTTCAACATTCTAACAATCTAAGACTAGATCCACCGTTACTACTATTATTATCGGACGGTGACATCACCGCCCAATTTCCCGAAGGAGACTGGGGGGATCATTGCGACCAGGCCATACACGGTATACGGGCGGGCTTCTTCATCACTCCCTCAGGGTATACGGGTTGGGCACCGCCACACTCCTGTTGGTTACACGGGGACAGAGGCGAGAGTTATAAGACTCTTGTGTCACACTTTGAACGAATGGATTAGAAATGGAACAACCTAAAAAGAGAATAAGAACTAGAAGTGTATGTATATGACCATGATGTGTGTTGTGTGTGCTTTTGCATGTGTTTGTGCCTTTGCTATCTTTATAATGCCTAGAATGTGAGCTAACGGTTTTATACCGATTGTTGTAGTTAAGTTGCAGGTTAGGTGTGGCCGAGTGATCCGGAGGAGTGGGCAGCCGGGGTTCCGTACATCTTAGGTCGAGTTTGGGTTTTTGCGTCCATGTATTATCGTTGTATATTATATTGTGTATTCTTGGCGATGTTGTTTAGACGGCTGATGTCTTTCCTTTCTTGTTGTATTCGGGAACCATGTCATTTCATTAAACTTGTTTTCGGTTTTGGCCTTTATTTGTTCCTTGTTGGAAAGGTCCGGTGAAATTGTTGTCAGGCTAAGGGTTGGGACCCATTTTGAGGTCTCGCCCGTAGCATTCCGATATCCCGCGGATTCGGGGTGTTACAAAGTGGTATCGGAGCCCTAGGTTGACAACAATGGCACTCGCAACCTTCTAAAGGCCGAATGAGGAATAAACAGAACCCCCATAGGTTCTAACATTTTGTTTTCAAATTCATATGCATGAGTCAGTTGAGATAGTATGTACGGGATCACCACTTCCTCCGCGGACCTCGGCGACGTAGTTATTGATTATCATATTATGTATATATATATAGATATGGACTTGTGGACCTAGGTTGTTTTGGGACTATGGATTCGTGTTGGATTGTAATTTGTTTTTTGGACTTTTTGTATATGTGGATTGTAGATATGCATGATTTGTTGGTAGTATTATGGACACAAGTGTAATAACCGAAAATTTTATTTCCGATTAATTCCGAGCCAAACCGAGTTTTAGAGACCGTTGACCTCTTTAAGATACCGAACTTTATGACTAGAATTAATTTTATCATTTTATGTAAGTTTTATAACCACATAAAATAATAAAAAATACACCAAACCCTAGTTATATATATATCTAGGTCTTTTGACGAGTTTTGACGAAGTCATGACGAGATCCAAACGAAGTCATGACAACTTTTGACAAAGTTAGGACATGAGTTTGACAAGCCCATTTTCAGCCATGAACCTTACCATCCGGGCCCGTTTCGAGTAAGCCAGTTGGCCCGTTGAGCCTCCTATCTCCCATCTCCTCTTCCTGCATCACTTTGCCCTAGCCGCGCTTCTCTCTCTACACTCCTCTGCCGAACACACAACAGCCAGCGCGCTAGCAGCCGCTCGTCCTTGCCTCCACGCCGACGAGCAGCAACCGTCTTCGACCGGACAGTAGCGCCCCTCTCTTCCCTCCCTTCTCATCTCAGTCGACACCAGCAGTGCCGCTACTGTCCTCCCGAACGCAGCACCACCTTCTTCGTCGCCTTCTCACACAGGCCAGCGGCGGAGCCTTGGCGTCTCTCTGTCGGCGAGCCAGCAGCCCAAACAGGCCCTCGTACCCCTTCCTTCGTCCCCTTTACAGCATGAAACCATGGGACCTTCCCTGCTCCAATCACGCAACAGTAGTGGTTGGTCTCCTTCGGTCGACCCATACCGACGCCCAGGATCGAGTACATCTCCTTCTGGCGACCCCAAACACTGCACCAGTGGACTCACTTCGCTTCTGTCGATTCCAGTACACCAGTGACACCGAGCAGCCAGATCCGCTTCGCAACAGCCTTAGTGTTGTCTTTTCCGTGCCTTCGAGTCTCGGAATCGGGTAAGGCTTGTACCCCTTGCTACACTACACTTCAATCCTTCTTTTCCTTGCCTAACGTATATAAGTTTCGTATTTTAAACCTACTCTAAACAACCGTAGGAGAGCTGTGCAGATTCATGCGTTTCCTGAGTTTTTGGAAGTGTTGAACAGTCAACTTCGGGTCAAATTTTGGGTAAGTTAGACTACTCCTTTTAGGCTGATTTTGGGGTATGTTGTAGTCAGTGTTGCATAGTATATCATAATAAAATTTGGGAACAATCGGAGTTACGGTGTGAGAGTTATAGTATCCCGAAGTTGGCTATTCTTGCAGTTTTTCTTTTAGTGTGCTGAGTTGAGGAAATTTGCTTGAGATGCAGTTTTGTGGAATACATTTGGAGGGGTTATTGACTTCTGTTAGACTTGAATTTCTGACAAGTTTTAGTTGATATAGTATAGTAGATCATACTAAAATTTTAGAGGAATCCATGCTACGGTTTGAGAGTTATGGTGTCTCAAAGTTGACTCCTCACACAGTTTTTATAATTGTGCTGAGTGTTGGGAAAAACAGCATGTGATGCTGTTTTGAGAGATAGTTTTGAATAAGAGTTTGATCTCTGTTTGACTTGAATTTTGGATATGATATAGTTGGCATATTGTGGTGGAACATATTAAAATTTGGGATGAATCCAGCTAGTGTTTTAGGAGTTATGAATTTTTGAAGTTGAGACCTTAAATAGTTTTCTGGATGTTGCTGAAATTGTTAAGTGCTGGAATTTTTTGGGTTGTGCAGTCATGTTTGAGCTTAAGTTTGGATACCAAAGAAACATAATCCACCGTTCAGTTTTAATATGTTATAGAGTGTCATGCATAGTGTGGTGTATCAAAAGTTGGGGTTGATCCAACGGTTGGATTTAGATCTATGAAGGTCCAAAGTGGACTGGCTGAGCAGTTAAGAAATACTCAGTTTTTGGCTAAGTCTGAATTTCTGGTTTAGGAATTGACTTTGAGAATTTGTGTAGAAGTGATTATTATGTATTTTTGGGAAATTTTGACTACTATGGATAGAGTGCATAGCATAAAGGACTTAGAGATTTTTGTTAGACTTTTTATATTTTTTATTCGGTTCTCATATCTTAAGCCAAAGTCGGACCTTGACGACTTTTTATGAAAGTCAAGAATGTAGTTAACTCTTCTAAATCTTTAGCAAACTTTCCTTTGAGAGTTTGAGTGTGGTTTTGAGTTCCAAAGAATAGTTTGGAACTTTGTTATGGATTTTTATAAAGTTTCGGGACCAGGGGTAAAACAATCATTTATCCGTATAAGGGTATTTTGGTAATTTAGCTGATGATAGAGTTAAATATCTTAGAAGTTAGAGACTTCTAATTAAGTGGGATATATTATTGATCCACTTGCCTTCTATAACAGGCGGTTGAGTTCCTGCGGTTAGAGACCGAGTTGAGATAACGAGATTATGTTTGAATTCAGGTAAGTCCTTTAGGCTTACTTAGCTGAGTTCTAGATATGAGTATGAATAATGGTAGTGGTGTGTGAATGGGATGCTTATAGTTATATTTTAGTAATATTTATATACCGACCTATACCTTGGCCTAACAGTAACGGGCGGTGGCATTCTGCTCAGTTAGCTTGAGGGCGCTGGGGGTTTCTTTATGGACTAGCCCACACTCGGTTTGTAGTGCTGCTACCGGCGGAGGTAAGCTAGACCTACACTCAGTTGGATAAGGAACGGAGGCGAGAACTCTTAAAATTCTGGTGCCACAGGTGTAAAATGGAATAAGGTGAATCACTTAACTACTAGATAATAACCGGTTTGTGTGCCAGCATGATGATTGTTTATGTTACCTTGTTTGTGTTTGTGCTATCCTTTTTCTGCTTATATTTGGATTGTTAGCTAACGGTTTATCCGTGTTGTAGATCTGTAGAGATAAATAGTTGCAGAGAGATTCGGGACGGATGGTCAGCCGTGTCCACGTACTCATTAGATGGGGACGGGGGAGTCTTCCATACGTCATGCATGTTATGTATCTTTATGTATGTTTGTAAGGCTGTCACATGTGTACTTTCATACCATTAAAAAATTATTATGTTTTGGAAATTGTTTTAATTACATTTGTGCCTTGTTGTAAGATTCTAGTAAAGTTGTTGTTAAACCAAGGTCGGGACCCATTGTGAGGTCCTAACCAGTAGCTCCCCGAGTTCCAAGAACTTGGGGTGTTACACAACACTTATATAGTCTTATTTGTATATATATGCTTATTATATATAGTAGTGTAAGTAGATATGGGACCTTATAGTTAAGATGATAGTTTGATATCATCGCCTTGGACAACGCTGTTGGACTTAGAATAGTATACATGCGAGGACGAGTCGACTCATGTATCGAGTGGAGCATCACGTGTTGGTGAACGCCTTGACGTGTCATCGGATTCCTTTCAAGGATCGCAACGCAACGAGGAAAAGGTTATTGAAGTTATCGCCGCAAGGACGAACAAGTAGAAGATCAACTTGAAATAACTTAAGAGAAGTCGAGATCGAGATCGATACCTGCAAGAGAGTAACATGGAGACGTGGAGCGGTTTTGAAGAAACAATGATTGAGTAGAAATGAAAGCAACTTAAGACGGCACACTAATGGTGAAGTCCAAGAGGCGTGACGATAAATTGAAGAAGTGGATCAAGTGCATAGGATTGCAAGTGGCGATCCCATTTAAGGAATGTCTTCCCTATACACTCTTAAGCACGGGAGTCGGGATGAGACGTATGATCAAGAAACGACGAGAGGATTAGGAGGCCGTAAGTTAAGCTTATGGAGGTATCGAAAGATGAAGTGTAAGGTTCCTAGAATACCTGCGGGATGACTTCTTCGGGTTTACGAGAATTATGAGAAGAATGGCGAGGTGAGTATTCACATGGTGGAACTTCCTTGGTGGAGTTGACCGTTTTCTGAAATTTTAATAATGCCAAGAAATGTCAAGAAAGAAGAAAAATGAATTGATTTTGACCCCGAGAGGCTGACAAAAACAACAAGGAGCTTTCTATCATGAAAGGAGTTGAGTTACCCACCTAAGAGACATAAGAGGACACTATCTTCCGATAGGGATGTTTGAAAGGTTCACTTGAAGGACATCTTGAGAGAGTTGTTAAACCTATGAAAGGGAAGAGTCTAAGAGTGTAGACTGAATTAAGGAGTTAAAGTAAGAGTACCCCGAGGAGGGTAGCCTTTGGGCTAAAGGTGACATGAAGAGCATAGAAGATAGTTAAGTCGATGACCTCAAGGAGGCCAACTATAATCTGACCGGTGGCAATCAAGAACGTACGTGTACGGGATTGCCTAGTGATGAGCCCGGAAGGGAAGAGTAAACAAGATTGTAGAATATAGTGGATTGGTTTTGAGAGTTGATGTATGCCGGCGGTTCAATGCCAATGGTAAGAAGGTGTATAAACTAAGGCGCTTGTGTCCTGGTCATATAACGTAAAATGGTTAAAGCATGTAACTATGATTAGACCTCCCAGAGAGGGATTGTAACGACCTTACATGACCTTTTGCGGTCATGAGATTGACATGTGAAGAGAACGGTGTGGATTTGAACCTGTAAGGTGGAACATGATAACGGGACCTAGTGGATCCAACTAGAGGAGTGACTTCCCTAGTTGCTTTACGCAAATGGGAAGAAATGTAAAGAGGATGCATGGTGTTTTCTTTTCTTATCAAATGGTTGATACGTTTCCGAGAATGATATATGAGTCAAAGTTTCTTGACTCACCCGAAGGAGCCTTGTGGCTATGGTGTGTATTTGAGGACCGAGATAATAGTAATATTGCAATTTGTAAGCTTAAGATGGTAGCACTCAAGTATTTACGAGTTGAAAGTTGCGGTAGTTTGAATGGGGAATTTCTTCGGGTACTCCCCACACAGAATTCTGGTACGGGTTTTGAGGAATGGTACAAGGAAGAAAAGTTTACTTCGTTTATCGAGAGAGGTATATGGTTAATGACATGTTGAGGTATCTTCTCCGTAGTGAGAGGCTCGTTAAGACTTGTTGCATATGATTACTAATTTTTATAAGATCGACTTGGAGTCGAGATGACATCAGATTTGGGTTTAGTAAAGAAAGGACCTTCGAAAGACGGCGTGTGGTGCCGGTTTGGTGACTAGAAGTTGTTGTGAGGCCTTTTTGGACTCACGAGTACGATTGGTAAGTTTGAGTTGTTAATGATGTGCGTTTATCGAGTTTCTGAAGTGGATTGCAATAGAGACATTCGTTTTGTGATTTCGGGTGGTTCTAATCTGAACCATAAGCTTATGCTAGTGTTGTAGAATAGTAAGAGTTGTGATAGGAGGCGGACCGTGACCTAACGGTTCATGACAACTATTGTTGTGCAAGGTGTACAAGTGGTTCTTCGAGCTTTCATTTTATGAGAATGGCTTGCTATACTCTTGTAATTTGGAGGAACAAGCATGACACAAGAAGACGGTGACACGGGTTATGCAAGGTAAGAAGATAAGCTTAGTTGTATAATCAAGATAGGACGTCCGAGGTGACTTCCTAAGGAACGCAACGATTTTGATAGTATAAAGTTGATCTAATTAAGACGAGGTGATAGTTTTAGTCATACCTCCAAGGTAGGTAGAGGAACTATGCAATCTATAAGTTGGTGAACCATAACCTCCGAGTTACAGGAGGGTTTTGACACTCCCTCCTTCTAAGGAAGTCGATTAGATTGGGGGTGTATAAGGAAGATGACTGAGGAAGGGTCAAGAGTTAGGCGCTTTAATGCGTGCACTTAATATGATGAAGGTATTTGTCTAATGATCAACATGTTAGTTGCATACGGACGACAAGAGTATGATCTGTGTATATATTTTCTTTGAGAGAGTTGAATACCCATCAGAATGATGGTTAAAGATTGTTCAGAACGGCGGTCTTATGACTTTTATATCATCCGGGTTATTAACATAGATGATCGGTGAAGAGATCCGGCGGAATCGTGGGATTTGTAGAATGGACTTGAGGAAGATCCGGGATAGAAGTTTCCGAGGAGAGACCCCATAGTTACCTTTATGGGATGATGGTTTTGTTGGGACGGTAGGAGCGTCTATATGAGATTATGATGGAGAACGAAGGTAGAGCCTCCAAAAGGCTCTCACACTTTTAATAGTTCACCATAGTACACGTAAGAGGTATCGGGGTTGGAGATGTTCGCACTAGAGAGACGGCCTTAGGGCCAGAATGGCTAAGTGCATAGCCATTATGTGACGGGTTGTAGGTCAAGTTGAGAACCCTAAGATGAGGAAGAAGACTTCATCCACCGCAAGTTATGCCGTTGGAATGGGAGGATACCTCCATAGAGGTTATTATCGGTTTGGGACCACGTAATGGTGGTGACATAATTGGGTCAGTATGTACTGACCGATGGAGATAACGCATTTTACACCGTCTTGGGAAACAAGACCGATGAGTCGGCTTTTTGTGTGATCCACTAAGTAATAGTTAGATTACTTGGGGTGTCGAATACCATCGTTTTTGTTTGAGCTGGGCATTTCATCTCGAGTTTTGTGGGGCAGCGGGATAGTACCGCTTAGGGGTCCAATTATCTTTCAGGACAGCTTCCGTCCTCGGACGTATGGTCAGTTAGAGAGAGCTTTTCAAGCCATAAAGGACGTGTTAAGAACCTCCATGCTAAAATAAGAACAAGTGTCATCCGGACGCTTCCGGGGATTGAGTGCACATTATATGATAGTTGGAATGTGTTCATGATGGACGTTGTTAAGCGTTTTATGAACGGAACCCTAGTACACCGTGGCGTTGGAATTTGGATGGTAGAGGTGGCGATAGCTGGACTGAGTCGCCTGATGGCGTGTTAGAGAGAGGCGTAAACCCCTAGAGTCTGATATGTAATAGATCTAACCTAGAAGACCATGGACGCAAGGCATCATACGTGGTGGACACGAAGAAGGAAAAGTTGAGTTTCCGATTTATCGGACCCGAGAGATATTGATGGGAGTTGGGAAGTGGTTCGCAAATTTGTGGTACCACCACGAGTGGAGAGTATCTTCTGAGGGTTCTTTTATAATAATTATGGAAGTATATGCGTTACTCGAGTTATATTGTTAGTCGTATAGATCTAGTGGTAAACGCGGAGCCGATGAGACTACCGGAAGACATGGAATAATTTCTTGGGATGAGTTACGACGAGTTAGTTACCTTTGTTATGGATGATGGGATAGATTTTATGTGCATGCACGAGTTTTATATATGTTTTGTGCCCCGAGCGGAAATGTGTTGAGTTTTCGGTTAGGTTGTGACTTGGTATGCGTTATGTGGTTCATGTGAGTATGTATGTCGGCCTTAAGAGGTCTTGACGTTGTATTCGAGTGTGTCATGGTTATCGAGTAGAGAATTTGAACGCTTTCAGCTTTGAGTGGTTACCGTGTTCTTATACCGAGAGTTTTGCGTTATCAAAGTTTTGGGACGAAACTTGTTTTTAGGGGGAGTAGTTGTAACATCCGGAAGTTTTATTCCGGGTGTTGAAAGGTTATCGACCTTTCCACAAGCGCGACTCAGTTTTCCCGCAGGCACGAAGTGCTGAACGTCGGGTTTTATTCCAAAATCTCGTCCCAACCTCTCGTTTTTCCACCCTTGCTTTTGGAGTCCTCGATTCCTAGCGTTTTTGGGAGAATGGGTCAGATGACCTTTGAGCTCCCCTTTTGGTGGCAACCTTGTCCTTTCTCTCTCTCTCTCTCTCTCTCTCTCTCTCTCTCTCTCTCCCCTCTCATTCTTGATTTCACGTGAAAGCTTCTCTCTCTTATCTCTTTCTTCTCTCTTTGGCTTGGAAGCACTTCGAAGCCCTTCTTGTTGATCTTCCCATGCTTCTTCTTGTTTGATGTCCAGCAATGAGTCGAGCTACAAATCCGGTTTTGTAAGTGTAAGCCCATTCCTCCCTCTCCATTTCTTCATCTTCATCTCCTTCTTTGAGCTCCAATGGTGGAACCCATTGTTAGCATGAAATATTGCGATATTCTAGGCACTTTTTCTAATTGTTTTTCATCCATTATAGTGTTCATTGATAAGGCATTGAAGCATTTATTCGCTAGTTTGTCTATATTTTCGATATGGAGGTCTACATTAGCTTTGTGTTGATTATAGGTGAATAAGAGCTAAAACCGGACCATTTGAGAGAGATAGGGGAGATTTGAGCACATCCAAGGATTAGAAGCACATCAAAGAAGCCAAAGGAGACGCTAGGATGAGGAATGGCATGACACAAAGGAAACCACAAGCAATTTACACTTCCACGCCCTAAAATACGGTCGTAGAGAAGTCCACGCTCTAAACCACGGCCGTGGATCTTGGCATCATGAGCGTGGAGCATTCCAGAGAGTTACACGGTCTAAAGTACGGTCGTGGAAATCATATGAAACCGTAATCTAATTCCACGCCCTAAACCACGGTCATGGAACCCCTTGAGACGGTGATTTAGGCGATCTTTTGGCGAACCAATTATTGCCACATCATTTACGCAATGGGCCGAACAGTGATTTTATCCTTTCTAATAAAAGGGTCAGAGAAGAGAGTTTCGGACATCGACGCTTATCGCTTAGCCTTTCTTAGGGTCGCTTTGGGAGAGTTCGAGGAGACTTAGCAGAAGCGCATGCAATTTGGATTTCGGTAAATCTTGTGTGGCGGAAGTTGCGCCCTTTTTCTAGGTTTTGTTATTGAAGACGGATTAACATCCCGTTCTTCATACTTGCCTTAGATTTTGTGAGGTTTTGTGTTCTATTCCGAATACATTGAATATTCCGTTTTGTATTTCGGATTTGAGATTGACTTTGAGTTATATTTGAGTTTTCGAAGGTTTTCTTCTTTCGTTCTTCTTAAATTGATTTGTGATATCATGATAATGGTTATTGGCTAAAACCCTTTAGCAATTCTAAGGTGAAGGGTTGATAGTTGTGGCTTAGATGATGATAGATCGATCGTAAATTGATTGGACCCTGAGAGTTAGAGAGATCTCGTCGACAAACCAAAATCACTGTGTGTTCTTTAGTTTCCATGGCCGTGGAACTCAAGATCTGCCCGTGATTTACCCTATTTTACGAACTTTGCTTTTACTTTGATCAAAGGTTAAAGATTAGCTTTAATCTAGTCTAGGTTTGCCCTTTTTTAGGTAGTAGTGAAGCCTCAACAACCTCTACTTCGATTTCGAGTGTCATAACCATAATTGGTTTAGTTAGTCTTGATCCTTGGATTACAAGTTTGGGTATTTGATATTAATTCTTGTCTTTAGATCCTTTCTATACTGAAGCCTGAACAACCTTTATAGAGAGTGTCTTTAGATAAGTCATATAAAGTCTTGGAACTTCACCGTACATTGCTTTACCTTAGCATACCTTTGCAACTCTTAATTCTGTCCTTAGTTCTTTAGTATATCTTAAATCGATTGCCACAATTAGACACCTAGATCTTTAGGGTTGTTGTTTTCCCATTTGCAAAGCTTATTACATTCACTTGCTTGACAATTTGCGAACTGAATTTGTTCCCCCCAAATCCCTGAGTTCGATACTCTAGAATTCTTGCTTTACTACGCCGATCCGTACACTGCGGGTTCGCTTGCTTGATTCTAGTTTTATAAATTTAAAGCTTATTTGCACGCACGCTAAGTGGCGAACAAGTTTTTGGCGCCGTTGCCGGGGATTTGGTTTAGGCCGAATTCGGTTATCGGTTGTCAAGCTTGGGAGCTTTGCTCTTGTTATTTGATTTCTCCTTTGAGTGATATTTCCAAGTTACCTTTGGTATATGCGTAGGTCTAGAAACAACAAAGACCTCTTACCTCTTGATCAAGAACTTGAGAAGACTTTGAGGAAGAAGCTCAAAGAAAGAAAGATGGCTGAAAACAAGGAGAGGGATCTTCAAGCAGAGTTGGAGGAATCCGAAGCTCACGTTAGATGGAGCGAGAAGACTCGCAAGGAAGAATCAGACCGTCGTCAATTGCAAATTGATGAGGTCAAGGACATGATACTTCAAATGAGGCTGGAGATGAGCGATTCCAAGAAGAAGAAGAGGAGGAAACCGGCAAGATCGGTTAGAACCAACTCATCCGATGAGGATAGCGACTCTTCCATGCCACCGCTAGTAGACATTGATCCGATGATCAATGTGAATTAATATAATCCAACACCGGCTACCAATTATCGTGTCCCGGCTGGGGGTGCGAGGGCCACTCGTGTAGATGAAGAGCCAAGAACTCTTGGCCAAAGGATGGATCCAATTCAACAACCACGCCATCTAGGTGTGAACTTTGATGTTGACGATATGCAGGGGTTTAGCTTCAACCCACAAGTTATTACCATCGTTCGCCAAAATCAGTTTGGAAGAACGAGTATTGAATCTCCACTTCAACATTTACAGAATTTTGAGATCTTGATGGAGACAATGAAGCCAAAGAATGCAACCACCAACAATTACAAGATCAAGCCATTCTTTTTCTCTTTGAAAGGGAAAGCTTTATCTTGGTATCAAGCTCTTCCAAATGGAAGACTCAACACATGGGAGGATCTTTCTTTGGAGTTCCTCACCAAATTCTTTCCGCCATCCAAGACGGTGGAGTTGAGAGGTAAGATTAATGCATTTTCTATGAGCAAGGAGCAAAGCTAACACAAGCTGCTCAAACTCAAATCTTTTCTCTCAACACCGAGATTAAAGAATTGAAGGAAGTCATCAAGGCTAGCTTTCCAAAGCATAAGGAGCAAGACGTTGGTTATTTAGGAAACAACAATAACCACAATGAGAATGAGAACACAAATCGCAACAACCGGAACACCAACCCGAACAATTGGAACAACAACAACAAACGGAATAACAATTGGAAAAACAATAGGGGTTCAAACAACAACAATTGGCGTTCCAACCAACAACAAACCTCCGGTAATTCTTATCCCAATCCAGGAAATTCACTAACTCCACCATCTTCTTCTTCCATTCCTTTGAAAAGTCAGGGACAAACATCTAATAGTGGAAGCACTTCGGGAAAAGAGAAGCCCGATCCCATGTTGGAAACAATTTTGGGAAAACTTCAAAGATTGGAGAGTCACATTACTAAGGTTGATAAAGCCCAAAAGGTTTTAGAAAACCAAACGTTTAGCAATGCTGAGGAAGTTCCTAGGAATCAAGGAAAACTTCCAGGAAAGACGGAGGATAACCCAAAAGGAAGGGTGATGGCTATCACAACTAGGAGCGGAGCAACAACCACCGACCCACAACCTAAGTTTGTGGAAGTTCCCGTCGAAAAAGAGAAGGAAAAGGGGAAGGAGAAGGAAGACATCTACATTCCTCCTCCAGCTTACAAACCTCCCCAACCATTCCCACAATCTAGAGCAAGAGCGCGTCTAGACAAGCAATTCGGTAAGTTTATTGAACTCATGAGCAAACTGCATATTAATATACCTTTCATTGATGCAATTGTAGGTATTCCAGCTTATGGAAAGTTCTTAAAGGAGATCCTCTATAACAAGAGGAAATTAGAAGATTTTGGGGAAGTCAAGATGAGTTCAGATTCGTCGGATCTCATTAAAACGATGAAGGAAAAGATGCCCCCCAAAGCTGAAGGATCCGGGGTCCTTTTTTGTTCCCATAGGAGTGGGAGATGTCAAATATGACGCATTATGTATTTTAGGAGCAAGCGTTAGCATCATTCCGCTTCCCTTATGCAGGAAGATGGGTTTAGGCGAACGTAAACCGATGAAGATGGCGTTATACATCGCGGATTGATCCATAACTCGTCCTGTCGGCATAGTTGAAGACGTCCCGATCAAGCTTGGTAAGTTCTATGTTCCAATAGGTTTTGTTGTGCTTGACATTTGTTACGCTAAGATTGTGACACGCAAAAAACTTTACATTTATAAACTCGATCTAATCTCCTAAACTACCTAGCGAAAACCGCAGTGTACGGATCGTTATGTAGGAAGGAAAGTATTCCGAGGTCGAACACAAGGACTGAGGCGAAATCAAGTCATTTAATGATCAAAGATAGTTCAAATCTAAACTAAGATGAGAAGAGGAATAAAGAAGGTGCAAAACACAATATTTTTGGTTGGTTTTGGGGTGATCAAACAAGGATCGCAAAATATGCAAATCAAACAAGCAAACAAACACACGAATGCAAGATAGGAGATAAGAGGTAAGATAAGTGGATTTTAGAGATCAAGATTCCCGGTTATGGCATTGGACTCAAGCTTCTAGCGATTCTAAGGATAAGGTTGCGGTGTTGGGAAAGGATGTTTCTCTAATGGAAGCAATTACTGGGTAAGTCTCATGCTTCACTAATCCCGCACCAAACTCCTATTACCGGGTAAGTCTCAATGAGGTAAAGTTGGGAATTCTACACAAACCGGACACTACTTAAGGGGCAAACCTCTCCTTACCGGGTAAGTCTCGGAAAAGGTAAGTCTCGGAAAAGGTAAGTCTCAAGCAACAATCCTAGCACACTCAGTCCAATAGCGGCTTATGAGGCTCACTACTACCTAGAGTTCATCATCTTTGGTATCTAAGATCGGAAATCACCGGGTAGGTCTCTTTCCTCACTTAGTTTGCTAGCATTAGGTCACCCTAAGCTATATTATGCTCAACAAACACTAGGATTTCAACAATCTAACATCCTAACATATAGATTCATCAATTAAAGAGCAACAGAAGGAAAAATCGGGTGGATCATAGCAAAAATCGGCCGATTTACTCTGAAGAACAGGTCGATTTTTCTCCTCTGGTTTAGGTTTCGGCCACAAAAATCATCCTAAACTAACATGTAAGTCATTTCTATCATCACCCAAGCCATAACCATCAATCCATCACTTTAGAATCACAAGAAACTAGCCAACAACATGCATTTCAAGATCTAAAATCATCACACAAGCATACAAGAAATCCATAGCAAGAAGATGAAGTAAGGAAATGAAAGCAATGAAACTTAGCTGGATTTGAGTTCAAAACAAGTCTTTCAACACACCAAATGTAGCTCCAAGTCAGATCTTACAACCTTCAATAAGTTTCTTCACAAAAATCACTCAAATCTCACTACAAAACTAAAGCCTACACTAATCTCTTTCAAGAACACCCACAAGGGTGCCTTGAAGAGAGGCTACAATGGAAGAGTCTTTGGGAAGATGCTAGAGGAGAAGGGTCCAAAAGGAAGGAGAGGGATCCTCAAATCAGTCTGCAGGACCACTTAAATACTCCACAAAGAAGCAAGGGCCGGGCAAAGAGATCGTGGGACACGTGGCACAAGCTTTCAAAGGCCAGAAAATCGACCCAGACAGAAAAATCGTCCGATTTTCCTGAGTGTAGGTCGATTTTCTTCAACAAAAACTTGTTATGATCATCTAGCCATGAGTTGCTCCATTGCTTGCACCAACAAGGGTCCTTGTGTCCTTCATTGCTTCAATTATGTTCCTTCAAGACCTTGGATATGTACCACCATGAGGCTTGATCCTCGAATGTATCGGTTAATGTCCAAAAGATCCCCGAAATACCTACAAAACCGACAAAAGCTCGTGTAGACGTCTTTTCTAGAAATATGCATGAATTAAGCGTAAATGTCATGTACTAATGCCAAACCGTGCATGAATAACGGGAAAAACTATCTAAATGAATGCCTAAACTAACGTCATAAATCACGTTATCAAAATACCCCATACTTTAGATTTGCTCGTCCCCGAGCAAAACCCAACTACATACTAAGAGATGACATGATTTATGCATGCAGAAAAACAACAAAATCTTTTTGGAATTGTGCTTCTAACATTGGATCACCTTCATAGTCATGTTTCATGGCAATGTACAATCAATCATGTATCAAATGAATGAAGGCATGGAAAGACAAATATACTTAACTAGAAAGCATGCATGAGAGGTGAAAATGAAGAAGTCAAGATGATCATGAGTATATCCAATCTAGATCACTAAGTCTTACACACATGCAATTAGGTCACAAGGACTTAGAAAAGAAGAAGCTAAGAAACGTTATGATTAGGTGGGAATTTTTAGGTCATGTGATGCTAATCCGGGAAAGGAACTAACTCCACAATTTCATTTTTGCTCAACTTCCCAACAAGTGTATAATTTTCTCCATCTTTTCTTTTTCACTTATTTTTTTTGAGACAATGGCATTAGTGTACAAAAGCCGAAACCTTGGTGATTAGCCGTCCTCGGGTTTTTTTTATTTTTCGAGGTGTATCCACACCGGGCACACATACCAAAGCTAATTAGGACTATCGGTTTATTTGACTTTGGCAAGGCACAAACACCCGATTATGTGAATGGTGCCGAGTTACTCGTCATTTAAACCAACGTCCCCAAACCTATATTTTTATCTACACTTTCACAACAAATTCAGCACTTCATTCACAACATTCTTTCATCAACAACTTCACCCCACACTTGCTTTTCACACACTCAACACACTAGCATGCTCCTATTCCCGGATCGGTCAAAAGAGGTCAAATTTTATATCAATTGAGGTGCTCAAACAACATGATCAAGATGAGAAGTAAAGAAAAATGAATTGCCTTAATCACTCCTAAATGATGTGCAAGAACTAGCATGTAATTTCGACTATCAATCCTCAATCCAATCAAGGCAAGCATTCATGATCACAATTCACACATGGGATTCAAGATAAGTACTTCAAGTCCACATATGCATACATCAATTCAACACATAAGGTTATCCATAGCCAATTCACAAGACAATTTCATCATAAGGGTCATTCCCAAGCTTAGAAGCACTAACAATTTTTTAATTTTCTGATTTTTTTGGATTTTTCGAAATATGTATGTACAATGCAAGACATAATGAAATATGTGACAATATTAAACTATCCTAGATGCTAATCATGCAAGTGATCATGAAAACCCCACCCCATACATAGAAACACACTGTCCCCAATGTGCAAACTAAATAAAGAAGTGAAAGAGAGTCCTCACAACGTAAAATTGGTGGTGCTTTGGTATTTCGGTTCACATCGAATGATGATGGTGGATGATCGATCAAGGATGGTAGAGAGCTCTTGATGTTCTTTATGGTGTCGGAACCCGCGCTTGGCACCGCAAACCGTCCAAGTTCCATGTCCGCTCCAACAATGCTTGATTGGAGATCATCACTTTCCTTGAAAGAAGGAAAAATCGGACCATCTACCCAGGAAAATCGGCCGATTTTTGTGCAAGAACAGTCCGATTTTCCTGGGCCCTTTCTTCCTTGTCCATGTGCTCGGATCTTGCACCTTCTTCTCAACAGTTCCATGAGGTTTTCACATGACCTCCAACATCTCATCACACATGACAACAACAAGATCTAGCACCCAAAAACACAAAAGAAAAACATAGCACACCAAAAAAAAAGCAAAAACGAAATGAAAGAGAAAAAGGGAAAGAGTTGTTACCCTTGGGTTGCCTCCCAAGAAGCGCTTCTTTTAGGTCATTAGCTTGACCAAACTCAGAGGATGTGTCAATCCACCTCGAATACCATGGTTTGCTTGAGGAGTCCAAGTAACCATCGCTTTCCGGCATCCATGATGACTAGCAAGGGCCACTTGATGCCCAAATAAGCTTTAAGTTCTCTCTTCACCGGTGAGTAGTAGACTCCTTCATCACCGCTCCCTTGATGATAGTATGGAGTTGCAGCCATAGGTGCCACCCCATACTTAGACAGTTGGTACTCCGCGGTCACACCGGTGAGATACTTGCCATCCTAATCCTCTATGATCCAAAGAAGGCCGGTTCTTGGAAAGAATTCTTCATTGAGGTGCTTCATAACCATCATGGATCCATCATGCTTGCCTCCATCATTCAACATGGGAGACTCCTTAGGAAAGGGACTCCAATCTTCGTGTGTACTCCGGGCAAGCAAGAAAGGATTGGAAGGAGTTGAAGTTAACTTAGGGCTCTCCCTCGTGAGCTCTTCAAGTGTGGTTCCGGGGTTGATGCAAGGATGTCCGGGGGTGAGAATGCTTCATTGCACTCCTCCAAAGGTGAAGGAGGTGGAGGTAAGCCTTGAAGGATGGTAGGATCTCCTAGCATAAGAGCATGCCTAATCTCCTCAATCTCCCTCCTCATCTGTTCTTCTCTCTCGATATTCAATCTTCTTGCGTCCTCTAGGGCCAAATCCCTTAGCCACAATTGCTCCCGAGCTTCATTCAACTCTTCCTCAAGGTCTCTATTGGTTATGGTTGAATCGGGTAACTCTTAGATCTCCTCGTGGTGAACCTTCTCTTGTTGAAATACTTCCGCTTCAAGCACCACATGTGCACTCGAAATGGAAGAAAGGTTGCTTTCTAGATTATCCATCTTCCGCAACATTTCTTCTAACATTGACTCCAATCGATCATTGTGAGGTTCATGGTGAGGTTCCACATAAGGAAATGTAGTCATGTGAGCTTGATCATGGGACTCATGATAGGCATTAAACTCCTCCCAATACTCAAACTCATCATGGAGAGGTCCTACATCTTGGCTTTCCATCCACTCCTCATACTCCATGTTGTCAAGGTCGTCTTGGAAGTATAATCCGTCCATGGCAAACATGAAAAGGCAAAGACAAAAACAACATAAGATCAAAAGTAACAAGAAAGATAAACACTAAAAGCAAACAAAATCAAATGACTTAATCTGGACCTAGTCCCCGGCAACGGCGCCAAAAACTTGTTACGCTAAGATTGTGACACGCAAAAAGCTTTACATTTATAAACTCGATCTAATCTCCTAAACTACCTAGCGAAACCCGCTGTGTACGGATCGTTATGTAGGAAGGAAAGTATTCCGAGGTCGAACACAAGGACTGAGGCGAAATCAAGTCATTTAATGATCAAAGATAGTGCAAATCTAAACTAAGATGAGAAGATGAATAAAGAAGGTGCAAAACACAATATTTTTGGTTGGTTTTGGGGTGATCAAACAAGGTTCACAAAATATGCAAATCAAACAAGCAAACAAAAACACGAATGCAAGATAGGAGATAAGAGGTAAGATAAGTGGATTCTAGAGATCAAGATTCCCGGTTATGGCATTGGACTCAAGCTTCTAGCGATTCTAAGGATAAGGTTGCGGTGTTGGGAAAGGGTGTTTCTCTAATGGAAGCAATTACCGGGTAAGTCTCATGCTTCACTAATCCCGCACCAAACTCCTAATACCGGGTAAGTCTCAAGAAGGTAAAGTTGGGAATTCTACACAAACCGGACACTACTTAAGGGGCAAACCTCTCCTTACCGGGTAAGTCTCGGAAAAGGTAAGTCTCAAGCAACAATCCTAGCACACTCAGTCCAATAGCGGCTTATGAGGCTCACTACTACCTAGAGTTCATCATCTTTGGTATCTAAGATCGGAAATCACCGGGTAGGTCTCTTTCCTCACTTAGTTTGCTAGCATTAGGTCACCCTAAGCTATATTATGCTCAACAAACACTAGGATTTCAACAATCTAACATCCTAACATACAGATTCATCAATTAAAGAGCAACAGAAGGAAAAATCGGGTGGATCATAGCAAAAATCGGCCGATTTACTCTGAAGAACATGTCGATTTTTTTCCTCTGGTTTAGGTTTCGGCCACAAAAATCATCCTAAACTAACATGTAAGTCATTTCTATCATCACCCAAGCCATAACCATCAATCCATCACTCTAGAATCACAAGAAACTAGCCAACAACATGCATTTCAAGATCTAAAATCATCATACAAGCATACATGAAATCCATAGCAAGAAGATGAAGTAAGGAAATGAAAGCAATGAAACTTAGCTCGATTTGAGTTCAAAACTAGTCTTTCAACACACCAAATGTAGCTCCAAGTCAGATCTTACAACGTTCAACAAGTTTCTTCACAAAAATCACTCAAATCTCACTACAAAACTAAAGCCTACACTAATCTCTCTCAAGAACACCCACAAGGGTGCCTTGAAGAGAGGCTACAATGGAAGAGTCTTTGGGAAGATGCTAGAGGAGAAGGGTCCAAAAGGAAGGAGAGGGATCCTCAAATCAGCCTGCAGGACCACTTAAATACTCCACAAAGAAGCAAGGGTCGGGCAAAGAGATTGTGGGACACGTGGCACAAGCTGTCAAAGGCCAGAAAATCGACCCAGACAGAAAAATCGTCCGATTTTCTTGAGTGTAGGTCGATTTTCTTCAACAGAAACTTGTTATGATCATCTAGCCATGAGTTGCTCCATTGCTTGCACCAACATGGGTCCTTGTGTCCTTCATTGCTCCAATTATGTTCCTTCAAGACCTTGGATATGTACCACCATGAGGCTTGATCCTCGACTGTATCGGTTAATGTCCAAAAGATCCCCGAAATACCTACAAAACCGACAAAAGCTCGTGTAGACGTCTTTTCTAGAAATATGCATGAATTAAGCGTAAACGTCATGTACTAATGCCAAACCGTGCATGAATAACGGGAAAAACTATCTAAATGAATGCCTAAACTAACGTCATAAATCACGTTATCAACATTCCTGCAAATAGTCCGGTCCTGATCATACTCGGAAGACCGTTTCTTGCAACATCCGGTTGTATGGTTGATTGCAAGAATGCTAGGCTCGCCTTCGACATAGGAGAGGAAAAGGTAGAGTTCGTTCTTTCCACTTTGATGAAAGAACCAGCTCTTGAAGAGGACATATTCAACATCCATGACGAAGAGCTATCTAGAGAGGAAGTAAGTTCGATTCTCTTCAAAGATTCCTTGCAAAAGGTGATCACTATGAGCATTATGGACATAGGAGAAGAAGAGGAATGCAATGAGGAAATTGAAGCTTTAGAGAAGCAAAATGAAGTGTATGAAGAAGAGTTTGAAAAACTCTACGATGGGACAAAAACGTGAGGAATCACGGCCAGTCATGCTATTCCACGGCCGTGGTTTCCACCAACATGACCGTAATTAGCTATTCAGAGGACTCCAGTAAGTTACACGGCCAAAACCACGGCCGTGGAACAAGCAGAGGTGCCGTAATTGACTTCCACGCCCAAAACCACGGCCGTGGAGGAAACAGGGGAGCCGTAATTTTGGGAAAATCTGAGGACAATTACGTTCTTTCTACCACTTCTCTTGATTCTTCTCCAACAACTTCTATACCCTTAGAGACTTCTAAGGAAGCATTGGACACTCCTCAAGAGTCATTAAAGAGTCCTATAGTGATGGAATTGAAGCCACTTCCCGCACATCTAAGGTACGCATTTCTAGGACCTAATTCTACCTTTCCGGTAATTGTTAGTTCCGATCTAAGTATAGATGAACATAGTAAGCATATGGTTGTTCTTAAGAAACATAGGAAAGCCTTAGGTTACAATATAGAGGATCTAGTAGGAATCAAGCCTTCACTATGCATGCATAAGATCCTAATGGAAGAAGATTTTAGAACTTCGCGACAACCTCAAAGGCGGTTAAATCCGACCATGAAGGAGGTTGTCAAGAAGGAAATTCTTAAACTACTTGATGCAGGTATCATCTACCCTATCTCCGATAGCAAGTGGGTGAGTCCCGTACAAGTGGTTCCAAAGAAATGAGGAATGACGGTCATTACCTACAAGAATAATGAGCTCATTCCTACACGAACCGTGACGGGATGGAGGATGTGTATAGACTACCGCAAGCTAAACAACGCAACGAGGAAGGATCACTTCCCACTACCATTCATCGACCAAATGCTTGAGAGGTTAGCACAACACTCACATTTCTGTTATCTTGACGGTTATAGTGGTTTCTTTTAGATCCCGATACATCCGGACGATCAAGACAAGACCACATTCACGTGCCCGTGGGGTACGTTTGCTTATAGGAGAATGCCGTTTGGGCTTTGCAATGCCCCAACCACCTTTCAAAGGTGCATGATGGCTACCTTCTCGGAGTACATAGAGGAATTCATGGATGACTTTTCTGTTTATGGTTCCTCTTTCGATAATTGTCTTTCTAACCTTTCTCTTGTGCTACAAAGGTGTGAAGACACTAACCTAGTTCTTAATTGGGAAACGTGCCAATTTATGGTGAAAGAAGGCATTGTATTAGGACACTTGATCTCTAGTAGAGGGATTGAAGTGTATAAGGCTAAGATAGAGACTATAGAAAAGCTCCCTCCCCCATCTTCGGTGAAAGGGATAAGAAGCTTTCTAGGACATGCTGGATTATATAGACGCTTTATAAAGGATTTTTTTAAGATATCAAAACCGCTTACTAATCTATTAATGATGGATGCAGTTTTTGATTTCTCGCAGGAGTGTTTAGATGCGTTTAATAAGATTCGGGAAGCTCTAATCTCAGCCCCGATTACTCAACCTCCGGATTGGAATCTTCCATTCGAGGTTATGTGTGATGCAAGTGACGTAGCTATAGGAGCTGTGCTTGGGCAAAAGAAACAAGGACGAACCCATGCTATCTACTATGCTAGCAAGACGCTAGATGAAGCGCAACTTAACTACGCCACTACCGAAAAAGAATTTCTAGCAATTGTATATGCATTTGAAAAGTTTCGTTCTTATCTTGTAGGTGCAAAGATGATTGTATACACGGATCATGCTGCGATCCAATATCTCCTTGCAAAGAAGGATGCGAAACCTAGGCTAATTAGATGGATTCTTCTCCTACAAGAATTTGATCTAGAGATCCGTGACAAGAAGGGTTAGGAAAATTCTGTTGCGGATCATTTGAGTCGTCTACCACATCTAGAGGACGACCATCTACCCATATAAGACTCCTTTCCGGACGAGCAATTTACATATCATAGAGGAGTGCATCGACAAGATTAGTAAAGGTAATGAACCATGGTTTGCTGATTTTGTTAACTATTTGGTTTGTCAGGAATTACCACCCGGATTATCCTATGCACAAAGAAAGAAGTTCTTTAAGGATGTTCGGGAATACTTTTGGAATGAACCTCTCCTCTTTAAGAGAGGTCCTGACGGCATCATTCGACGATGTGTGCCGGAGGACGAGATGCAAAGTGTCATCCGTCATTGTCATTCACTACCTTGTGGAGGACACGCTAGCTCGAACAAGACTAGCGCTAAGGTATTGCAATCTGGATTCTTTTGGCCTACTTTATTTAAACATGTGCAAACCTTTGTTTCCTGCTGCGATGCTTGTCAAAGAACAAGGAACATCTCTAGGAGAAACGAGATGCCTCTTAACAACATTCAGGAGGTAGAGATCTTTGACATTTGGGGAGTAGACTTCATGGGACCTTTCCCATCATCTTGTGGAAACCAATACATACTTCTAGCTGTAGATTATGTTTCGAGATGGGTTGAAGCAATTGCCTCTCCTACTAATGATGCCATGTTTGTGGTCAAGTTCTTTAACAAGACCATTTTCCCACGATTTGGGACACCACGGACTATCATTAGTGATGGAGGCTCTCACTTCATTGCCCGACGATTCGAAGCTCTACTAGCTAAGTATGGGGTGACTCACAAGATCGCCACCCCTTAGCATCCACAAACAAGTGGACAAGTGGAGATTTCAAACCGGGAGATTAAAGGAATCCTAGAGAAGACGGTCTCAAGGACAAGGAAGGATTGGTCTTTGAAGCTAGATGATGCATTGTGGGCATACCGGACTGCATATAAGACTCCAATAGGTACGACACCATAAAACCTTGTGTATGGGAAGTCTTGTCACTTGCGGTAGAGATGGAACATAAGGAGTATTGGGCAATAAAGTGGTTGAACTTCAGCATAAAGGAAGCGGGCGAGAAGCCCCTCTTGGACCTTAACGAGCTTGAAGAACTTCGCTTAAACGCCTACGAAAACGCCAAGATCTATAAGGAAAGAGCGAAGCGTTGGCATGATAAGCATATCATTCCAAAAGACCTCAAATAAGGAGATCAAGTTCTCCTCTTCAATTCAAGACTTCGTCTCTTTCCAGGTAAGCTTAAATCTCGTTGGACCGGACCTTATCTAATCAAACATGTTTTTCCCCATGGTGCAGTTGAAGTATGTGGTGAAAAGGGCGGAAGCTTCAAGGTGAACGGTCAACGACTCAAGAAGTACTCACCGGAACTCCAAGCTGAGGAGTTCGCACCTACCGCACTCGAATAAGTGCAAGTACGGTCTAGCTACGGACCTTAAACAAGCGCTTCTTGGGAGGCAACCCAAGGTATTGAACTTGTGTTCTTCTTTGTCATTCGTAGATTAGATTAGTTTCGACGTTTTTGTTTTTTTTGCCTTCGATACCTTCCGGTATGTTGTGTTTTTGGATATAGGAGCAATGGAATAGGCAAGGGAGAAGAAAAAGTTGAAGGAAATTGACGAAACTTGGATTTTGGCACATTACAGAGAGTTCCACGCCCAAAACCACGGTCGTGGAAGCTACAGTGACAGTAATTTGCAAAATTCTAAGAAAAATCACCAAAACCACGGTTCCGTACAAAACCACGGCCGTGGAACACCTCGAGTGACCGTAATTTTCCAAAAATTTTACGGCCACTATATAAACCACCTTCTTCACAAAAACCACACAAAATTCCCAATCCACGACCCTATTCCACGCCCAAATCGCCGAAACCATCTCTCCTCTCTCAAATCTTCATTCGGTAAACGTTTCGAACGATTCTTGAGCCTAATGTGAAGCAAATTCAACCATCTACAAGATCCAATCAACAAATCAAGTGAACAATCCCTGAAGAAGATGGAATTTGGATTTTAAGAATCCAAAACCTAGGTTTTCTTCTCTTTCTCTACTTTGTCGATTTGGCTCAATTTTTGCAAGAATATTTATGAGAACTGATTGGAATTGGATTGGAATTAGTCTAGGACTGTTGCTTGGTGAATTTGGTGTGAATTGATTGAGTTTTGAGAAATTCAGAGCCGAATCACGGTCTCTGGGCGAACCACGACCGTGGAATCTGTAGAACAGGCCGTAATTTTCCCTCTGAAATGATTTGATTAGGAGAATGTCTACTAGAAGCAAGAAGAGAAAAGGTGATGCTTCCTCCTCCTCCCAAGTACCTCCTAGTGAGCCACCCTTATGAGGAGATTACTAGAGAGTTTATGATCTCTTTTGAGCATTGCCATATGGATAGGACAGTTTCCTTTAGGCTGATGGAGGAGAACTACGAGTTCTCGATCTTAGAGTTCGGATTCTTCTTTGGGTTCAAAGAGACCTTCAATGTTCGTTTTCCTAGCGGTGTATAAGCTAAGGATTTCTGGGAGGACATTGCTATGATCTATGCCAGCGAGTACCGCTGGCAGCCAACTGACACCAAGGCTAAGCTTATCTATCACTTAGCCTTGAAGATAGCCCATAGAGTACTTTCTGAGTGTCTTTTCCCTAGGACCGAGACCCCTTAGAAGATTAAGACAGATGAGTTGTTCCTCCTTTATGCTATGTTGCACGGTAGACCTGCTGACTGTGCTACCCTCTTAGCCTCCACCATGAGTAAGCTCAAGAATAAGAGAGCCGGGAACATTGGATATGGTGGTATGGTCACCCACATCGCTAGACAGTTGGGGATAGATTTTTATGTTTGCACTAGGATAGCGGCGAGACCGTTGGGTCTCTAGAGCCTCATGACTAGAGGTTTGATCTTTCCTAGACATAGAGGTCCACCTACCGCTGCCATGCCATGGGAGGATAGAGGAGGTAGAGACATTCTATGGCTCCCTGAGTATTCCATTATGGCTGGATGCCATAATTGGAAGCAGACATTCGCTACTATACACGCCAATAGGTTAGTAGCACCTCCCTACGTCCCCGATGAGGTACCGGCTGCAGATGAGGAGGAGATAGGAGGAGGTGATGGTTTTGAGGGAGGAGGTGAGGAGCATGACTTTGGCACTTTCCCGGATCAGCCGGCACATTTCCCTGACCCTCCCAAGTGTTCACCACGACCAGCTGGACATTCAAGAGCCTCATCCTCTCGCCGTGCTAGCGTGAGTGAGAGGCCGACATGGATGGATACCCCTCCTGCTTGTTATAGATCACAGCCGGAGTGGATGGAAGCTCCACCGACATGGTATGCACAGCCGCCGTCAGCACCATCCCCACAAGATGCGCCAGCTTGGTACAGCCAGGCACCGGGGTGGTATGAGCAGCTGCCGGACTGGGCTACTGACCTCTCCGACAGAGTAGGAGATTTGGAGATCCGGAAGGACGCTAGGGACGCACGAGCTGATGAGCATGATAGGATGATGAGAGACATCTACCGCCAGCAGTTTGGGCGGAACTTCGACCCCAGCTTCTTCCCGTTTCCACCACCGCCTCCACCTCAGTGATGACCATGCATGATTGACAGTATTAGCCGCTCCACCGCCGTCTTGTGAGTTCATTTTTCTTTCTTTCTTTTCTTTATTTCTTTTTAAACATTAGGGACAATGTTTGTCTGAAGTATGGGGTGGGGTGTGACTATCGTTTGTAATAACTCTACTCACTTTGCTTGCCTTGATTCGAGAACACTTAGCATATTTCATTTCATTGTCACACGTTTCTTTATTACATTGCATGAAAAAGCTTTTGAAAAACCCATAAAAATTGAAAAATTTTGAAAATTCTAAAAGGTTTTGTTCTTCTAAGAATTGAGATGATTTCTATGATAATTACTACTTGTGAATTAAGTTTTTGATGACAATTGTATGCCTAACCGAATAATGAATTGAAAAGGAATTGAATGTGTTGATTATCCTTTCTTGCAAGTTTCATAATGTGAAGAGTTTTATCTAAATCATATTGAGAAATCGAAGTTGAAATCACATGATAAGTTCTTATACTTCTTTATGAAATGATTAAGTCAATTCGACCTTTCTTTCTCCTTTCTTTGTTCATTTAGCCCCTCAATGAAATAATTGCCTCACTACCTATCTTGGAATTTGGAGGAGTTATGTTTTGGCATGTTTGATGTGGGAGGTCCATGAAAGCAATTGTTTGCATTCAAGAATAGAAATAATAGGTTTTGGGAAATCATTCATGACGATGAGTAACTCGGCACCATTCACATAGCCGGGTGTTTGTGTCTTTCCAAAGTCGGATTGAGCGATATTCCTAACGGATTATGGTATGTGCATCAAGGGTTTGAGGCATCTCGAAATTGAGAAACGCCAATCTCCTAGGCTTCGGTTTTTGTGCACCGCTGTCCATAACTCCAAAAGTAAAGTCGAAAAATGATGTGAAAAGAAGAGAGCAAAACTCAAAGTTGATGGTGTTGCAAATCGAAATAAAAAGAAAAGTGTTAGTTGTCCACTTTCCCGGATTCATGCACCACACTCCTTATAAGTTGTCCCTCCCTTCCGCATTCTAGACCTTATTTGGAAGTCCTTAAGATCAAAAGAGTGTTATTTGGCTTGGTGATCTAAATTGAAGTTTCTTATACTTGATTTTGATAATGCTTGAAGGTTATGATGTTTACATTGAAGTATAACCAATTCATGATGTTTCTTTCCTCTACATTCTTTGGTTATGTATATGAGCGTTTCAAGAATGAATGAAGCAAGGTTTGAGAATGATCTATTGACTAGAAGCACATTTACCTACAAGATGTTTTGTTTTTGAGTTTGCATGCATATTTCATCCTAACTTATGTTCTAAAGCTTTCAAAAGACCTTGCTTGGGGACAAGCATGTGGCAAGTATGGGGTATTTTGTTAGCATGAAATATTGCGATATTCTAGGCACTTTTTCTAATTGTTTTTCATCCATTATAGTGTTCATTGATAAGACCTTGAAGCATTTATTAGCTAGTTTGTCTATATTTTCGATATGGAGGTCTACATTAGCTTTGTGTTGATTATAGGTGAATAAGAGATAAAACCGGACCATTTGAGAGAGATAGGGGAGATTTGAGCACATCCAAGGATTATGAGCACATCAAAGAAGCCAAAGGAGATGCTAGGATAAGGAATGGCACGACACAAAGGAAACCACAAGCAATTTACACTTCAACCCCCTAAAATACGGTCGTAGAGAAGTCCACGCTCGAAACCACGCTCAAAACCCTTTAGCAATTCTAAGGTGAAGGGTTGATAGTTGTGGCTTAGATGATGATAGATCGATCGTAAATTGATTGGACCCTGAGAGTTAGAGAGATCTCGTCGACAAACCAAAATCACGGTTTGTTCTTGAGTTTCCACGGCCGTGGAACTCAAGATCTGCCCGTGATTTACCCTAGTTTACGAACTTTGCTTTTACATTGATCCGAGGTTAAAGATTAGCTTTAATCTAGTCTAGGTTTGCCCTTTTCTAGGTAGTAGTGAAGCCTCAACAACCTCTACTTCGATTTCGAGTGTCACAACCTTAATCGGTTTAGTTAGTCTTGATCATTGGGTTACAAGTTTGGGTATTTGATATTAATTATTGTCTTTAGATACTTTCGATACTGAAGCCTCAATAACCTTTATAGAGAGTGTGTTTAGATAAGTCATATAAAGTCTTGGAACTTCACCATACATTGCTTTACCCTAGCATACCTTTGCAACTCTTAATTCTGTCCTTAGTTCTTTAGTATATCTTGAATCGATTGTCACAATTAGACACCTGGATCTTTAGGGTTGCTGTTTTCCAAATATTTGCAAAGCTTATTACATTCACTTGCTTAACAATTTGCGAACTGAATTTGTTCCTCCCAAATCCCTGAGTTCGATACTCTGGAATTCTTGCTTTACTACGCCGATCCGTACACTACGGGTTCGCTTGATTGATTCTAGTTTTATAAATTTAAAGCTTATTTGCACGCACGCTAAGTGGCGAACAGCCATGGATTCTTAGATTTCTTCCTCTTTGTGTTGCATGTGCTCGGATCTAGCTTAGATTTATTGTGATAATGATGTTTATGTGTGTGGATGTTCTGGAGCCAAGAAAGGAAGCTAAGAGGCCAAGGCACAACAAGAAATCGTCGAAGAAGCCATCGTTGAGCACCCTCTGTTGTTCGACCATGGGGGCGGATCTTCAGAGCCGCAGGGGCGGCAAATACCCTAAGCCGCAGGGGCGGCCAGCATAAGCCGCAGGGGCGGCCACCAGGAGCCATAGGGGCGGACCTCTAGGCCGCAAGGGCGGCCACTGGCTTAGCCAACACGCTCTTGCGGCCTTCTTCTCCCTTTTTCGGATGTTCTTCCTCCTTCCGAGCCCGTGCGTTTGTTTGGTGAGTTCCCTACCTTGAGTATAGGTTCATTGATGACCTTAGAGAGTGTTGATGACTAGAAGCATGATAGGATTGGACCTAGGATAGTTGGAATGCCATGTAGTGGCTTGTGGACCTTAAGCGAGTTTGTGAGGTTTTCGGAATGATATATGGCTTGATGACTGCATGTTTTTGAGTTGGATCATGAGAGGAGGGTAGGTGATGTGATCGAACTCGATTCGTACACGAGGATCCACCGGCACAAGTTCACACTCGGATTGGAATCGGTGAAATGAAACTCCATTTTTTTTGGATTTTGTATTTTTGGATAAGAAGAGAAAATTCCCTCGGCCTCTCACTTTGTGAATCCCTCAACTCGAACGAACTACCCTCGGAATCTCACTTTGATGTTCGAACCTTCGTTCCTCGGCCTCTCACCTTAGAACCACCTAAGCATCTCACCTAGATGTTTGAAAACTAAGCATCTCACCTAGAATTCGGGTTTTGTTTTTCTCAAAGTGAAAACACAACTTTTGATTTATAACTCAACTCTATATTCTCCTTAAAAACGTTTGTGGGAGAGGCCTTATATAGGCTGAAAATTCAACACCTAACTCCCAACATTAAAGACTTACAAGTTCAAGAGTTGTGACATTAAACATAGAGCAAACATAGGGACTTTCAACAACGTACTTTCTCCACCTACTTTTCAACCTACTTTTCTCCACCTACTTTTCCATAATTAAAACATAAATTCATGCAAAATATATTAATAATATGAGGATAATATGCTGCATAAAATATGTATTGGGTGGACGTGCATATGTTTTGTATAACCATCTTTCATGCGTCCATGCGTGATCTTGGTCAAAAACCCACTCAAGTATAAACGCTGCTTCATTGTCGGGTCATTTTCACCCTCTTCCTCTTGGAGTCTCGACTTCTCATAAACTATAATGTGGTAGATCTTGATGATACCTTCGAAAGTAGTACTTGTAGGTATCCTAACTCCAAACGAAGCTCCAGATATAGGCATTTTACTGAGAGTGCATACATTTGACAGCTTAGCCGGATCGAGCGAAATATGACTTAACTTGACCACACTCGGACTGAACATTTTCGGCTTCATCTTGGGGCTCTTGGGGATAACATCATCCCCTTTCCCTTGAAAAGGATTCGTCCTCGAATCCGTCATGCCATCCTTGGGAAAGTGATTGTCGGATTTATTACTGTTCGCTCAAAAGGTGTGTGCGTCAAAGTCTTAAATTTATATCTAGAACTCAAAGCAAAGCGAACCCGCAGTGTACGGATCAGCTGTAGTAAGGTAAGAATTCCAAAGTCAAACTCAGGGATTTGGTGAGAATAATTCCGATTTCAGTTATCTAGCAAAAAGTGTGAAAAGCTTTTGTGATCAAATAAGGGGAAAATGATTCCAAGGATTCAAGTATTCGATTTCGGCTTTTGATTCAAGACACTTCTATAGATATTAGAACAGAGTTTATATTGCCAAGATTAAATGTTCAAAGGTAGGATTCGTATGGTGAAGTTCTGAAACCTATATAACTAATCTAAAGGTTCTCTCTATAAGGGTTGTTGAGGCTGCAATATAGAAAGATCTAAAGACAAGAATTATGTTCAAACTAACTATCTAAAACTCCAGGATATGACTCTCCAAAGTAAAGATTAGAAAGCACACTTAAAATCTTAATAAAGGATGTTGAGTCTCTTTTTTACCCAAATCTTGAGATCTTAATAGATTAAATGTAGAATCAGGTTTGAAGTGTCTTCATACATTCAATTAAAGGGTAGAAAGGTTAATCAAGGTTGGGATTTAGGTAAGGATTAGTTTTAATTAAAGATTGGTTCAATTAAAGTTCGTCAGAAGAATAAATCGTGTTGTTCATAAGAAAATCGGCCGATTTTCCTCAAGAACAGCCTGATTTTCCTGTTATCGCAAAACTAAAATCTAAACTCTCAGGGTCCTAATATTTGAATGAGTTCAGTCTATCATCATCTAAGCCTTAATCATCAACTATTCTCCCCATAATCACAAAGGTTTTAGCCAACCATTTTCAAAATCGAATCAAATTAATTATTGATAGAAATATCGCAAAGAAACCGAATCTTGAATAAAGAATTCCAATAAGCTTCAAATCTGTAAACGATTGTCAAAACAACTCAGTGTATCTCCTAAACAACTCAAATTCGTGCTCAAAAACAGCAAATTCTTCAGTGAACAAAGAAATCTCACAATTAGAATCAAGAATAACTTTCCGGCAAAAAGTCCTTCAATCTTCCTCCAAGAATCTTCGAATTCTCTCAAACGTGTAATGATTACCCGCTGCGGCCCCTCGTTTTCGTTCGTAGGGTTCTTCTTTATAGTTTCTTGCAAATGGGCTGTTTGGCAAAACTATCTCCTAGCCCAAAATAATTGGGCTTTGTGTCGTCTTTTCATTTGGCCGAAAAACATAAGAAATCGACCCAGTCGATTTACACACAAAACCGTTCGATTTCTATAGGAGAAAATCGTCCGATTTATATGTATATTGGCACGATTTTCTTCAACAGAAAGTGCTCTTCTCTTGGCTCGTCTTCTATGCTTCTCCTTTGCAATTCCTTAGCTCTTTATGAACCCTTTAAGACTTCTTTAGCTTCCTTAACATCCTTAGATGCTCCTTGCTCCGCTTTTGCTTCCAATTCCACTCCATTTACCTATAATTCATCAAAAACTCGTGTAGACCTCTATTTCCGACAAATGATTGAATAGAACATAAAAGGCATACAAAATCTCTCTAAATGCAAGGTAAACTGAGACAATCTTCTATAATATGCATGACTATGATGATACATAATTCATGTCATCAAAATACCCCATACTTGCCTCTTGCTTGTCCCTAAGCAAGACTCAAATTTAGAATATAAGATGTCATGGATTATATATGTATGAAAACTCAAAAACTCTTCTTTTGGTAGTGCTTCTTCTTATTGGATCACCCTCAAAGTGATATTTCAAGGCATAAAAAGGCAAAGCATGTATCAATGATAACTATAAGATGAACTAACTCCCTTTTCTTTCTTGAAAGCACAAATAAAGAACATGATAAAGGTGTAGAGGTAATCAAAGTCAAACAAGTCTAAGCCATTAAGTCTTAAACACATGCATAAAAGTCTAAAGGTCTTCTTAATCAAAGAAAAGGTTCAAGAAACGTATTAAGGGAAGGAATTCTTTTTGGCAATTGTGGTGCTAATCCGGGAAAGAGGAACACATAATACCTTCAAGAATTTTCTTCACCGCACATGCTTCGCATGTAGAAAGCTTTGCTTTCATTATACTTTACTTTTTGAGAGTATGGACAGCGGTGCACAAAAACCGAAGCCTAGGAGATCGGCATTTCTCAATATCGAGATGCCTCAAACCCTTGATGCACATACCATATCCCGTTAGGACTTGTCGTTCAATCGGACTTTGGCAAGACACAAACACCCGGCTATGTGAATGGTGCCGAGTTACTCATCCTCATGTTCAACGTCCCCAAACTTATGAATTTCTGCACTTTCTTTCAATACATTTTCCTTGGCCCTCCCACATCAAACATGCCTTTTTCTATCACTTATCCTAATTCCCGGATGGTAAAAGGAGGGTTACATATTTCATTGAGGGGCTAGCATGATCAAGATATGAGAAAAGAAAAGAAGTGAATTGCCTTAGTCATCCTTATATGATGTAGAAGAACTTGCAATATAGCTTCGACTATTATTTCATTCTCTTATCAAAACAACTAGATCATATAACTTATTCATGTGTTCAAGTAACAAATGCAAACTCATTCATGCTATAATCAATATCTCAACACAACTAAGCATCTTTTTGCCTATCCATATACACAATTCTCATCATAGAGGTCATTTCCATCATAAGAAGCACAAAAATTTTTGAAAATTCATAGGATTTGAAAAAGATCATGCAAATGCAAGTGTCATAATGGAAAGAAAGTAGTGCAAGAGTTATTACAAGCCAAATTTGTCAAGAGTAGTGGAAAGTACATAAAGTGCTAAAATGAAACATAAGGTATTGTAAGTACCCCCACCCCATACTTGACATCCACATTGTCCCCAATGTGAAAATCAAGCATAGAAAGGAGAAAAATACTTACAATGTAAAAGAAGTGGAAGCTCAATCCTCTGTCGGCGGTGGAGGTGGTGGATAGGGATACATCGGTGCGCTAGGATCGTAGAAGTGGCGGAACTGGTGGTAGTACAAGTCTCTCATCTGGCCGTCATAGGATGAGTGCCTAGCGTCTGTCTCCTGTCTGTAGTTCTTGAATTGAGTGTTCAGGGTCTCGTAGTCGGTGTGGAGAGCATGATAGTCGGTGTTGAGGCTCTGGAAGCTAGTGACTAGCTCCCTAAAGTGGCGCAGAGGGCGACACCCTCGTCCCTGTCCTGGAGCACGTGCAAATGAGCGGCGAGGTGGCTGCATGTCATCCTCCGTCTCCTCCTCGCCTCTACTAGTCCTGCTAGGTCCTACACCACGAGTGTCGGTGTCCATGGCATCCGTAGCATGTCCGCTATGAGTGTCACTCTCAAACTCGAGCATGGTCCCCTGTCCTACATCCTCATCCTCCTCCTCGGAGTCACCTGCATCATCATCATAATAAGTAGGAGGAGAGAACTCCTCAAGCATCGACTCGAACGTCTCCTTCCAGTTTCTCTTGTTCCGAATAGTGTATTCGGACTTCCATATGATCTCGGATGGCTTCTTCTTCGGATCCTTGTGCCATGGCATGGGCACATGAAGTGTTCCTCTCCCTCGAGGAATCAAGACCTGTCGAACAACCAACCGCTGGGAGCCTAATGGGAGGGCACTCTCAGCTAGAGTGCATCCGGAGAAGTCCAATCCCATTGTCTTAGCCACATGAGTGACAAGACCTCCTGCACAAATATCGCCCTTAGCTTTGTTGGCTATCTTTCCTAGATAGTCGGCAAGCATGGTGGCAATGTCGGGGATGGTGGTGGAAGTCATGTAGTAGAGAATGAAAAGCTCGTCAGCCTTGAGCTTCTGTGGAGTCTCTGTCCGTGCAAATAAGCTCTCGTTGAGAATCCGATGTACTACCTTGAAGGAGAGGTTGTACATGCTAGTCTCCTTGGAATTTCTGGGCCTCCATTTGTCTCCTCCGTATTCACCCACTGAAATAGCCTCCCAAAAGTCACTAGCACGAATACCTCTAGAAAAAGTGCCTGCATCTGAATAAGAGAAGCCAAACAAGTCTCCAAAAGTGTCAATGGACATAGTGTGGTCTTGGCTCATGAGGCGGAAGGTGACCATCCTTTCCCTAGGGTCATGTTCGAATGTGCTAAGGAACTCTAGGGTGATCTCGGTATAAGCATCCTCCCTAATCGTAGCAAACTGGCTCAGTCCAGCCCTGTCAAGCATCATATCAACATCCTCTCGAACAAACAATGAATCTAAGTCATCTAGCACTATGTAGCGAGCAGGGGTTAATGGGCGATCTATGATGCGTTCATAACGTTTCTTGTGCTTGGATAGGGGAGGGGGAAGCTTAGGGATGTGATGAGGTGGTGGTGGAGGTGGGGGAGGGGCTTTGGAAGAAGATCCCTTCTTCTTCCCCGTGTTTCTAGTTACCCTCTTAACAAAATCCATTTTGAGTCAAAAAATCGGCCTGTTCTTCACAAAAATCGTCCGATTTTTCTGGGCTAGGTCGATTTTTCTGTCGATTTCAACGATTCTCACAATTCTGTAATGTTCTGTTCAATCTATCATCACACAAAGTCTCCTACAATGATTCCTAAGCAGATTCCTCAATCAATTCCAGCAAACAAACACTTCCTAAACAAACTTCAATTTGAATTAGAAACTTAGGTTTTTGGAAAGAAAAACCTGAATTCCTTATGGAGGGGTCGATTGCCGTGCTTGTTGTTGCTAGATCCTTGTTCCTTGTTGAAAATGCTTCAGTTTGGAGCCAAGAATCACTCAAAATGATTTAGGAATGAGGATTGTAGGTTGAGGGCGATTTTCGGCGTTCTTGAGAAGGGGGAAATCGAGAGTGGTAGGTTGTGGAATGAGGAAGATCGAGCGTTTGAGTCTTTATATAGTGTCGAGAAACTGTGAAGAAAATCGGACGATTTATAGGGTCGATTTAATCGTCGGGGCGATTTTTCTCTGAACTCAAAGAAAATCGGACGATTTATTTCGGCAGGTCGATCTCCAGGTCGATTTATCTTCCTGTTGCCAAAAATCGCCTTGCTCTGCTCTTGAATCGACCGATTTACTTCAGGTAACTCGATTTTTCTCTGAACACATGCAAAATCGGACGATTTATTATGATAGGTCGATCTCCAGGTCGATTTATCTTCCTGTTGCCAAAAATCGCCTTGCTCTGCTCTTGAATCGACCGATTTACTCAGTGTATCTCGATTTCCTTCCTTATTCTTCATGGATCTAGAAGATTTAACTGATTTGTGCTCCCTTCTTCCATGGATCTCTCATTTTGAACCTAAATTCCTGCGATTAATGACACGACAAACCAAGAGTGCATCGAGGAACAAACAAAAACGAAAACAAAGACATAAAACAACTAATCTACTCTAACTAAGTGATGAAAAGAAGGAAAAAAAAAATAAAAAAAATACTATCATGGGTTGCCTCCCAAGAAGCGCTTGATTTATCGTCTTTAGCTGGACGGTGCAAGGTTTTGCGTTCAATGAAGGAGGATAGGAGCTATCTTCTCAACCGGAGTTTCAGGTATGTATTTCTTCAACCGTTGGCCATTAACTTTGAAACTTCCGCTTTGTTCACCCCATACTTCAACTGCACCATGGGGGAAGATTCGTTTAATTACATAAGGTCCTGTCCAACGGGATTTAAGCTTACCTGGAAATAGACGCAGCCTTGAGTTGAATAGGAGGACTTGGTCTCCGTCCTTCAAGTCTTTTGGAATGATGTGCTTATCATGCCAACGCTTTGTCCGTTCCTTGTAGATCTTTGCGTTCTCATACGCATTTAGCCGGATTTCATCTAGTTCATTGAGGTCTAAGAGCCGCTTCTCTCCGGCTTCTTTCATGTCAAAGTTGAGCCACTTGATAGCCCAATAGGCTTTGTGCTCTAGCTCTACAGGAAGATGACATGATTTATCATAGACAAGGTTATAGGGAGTCGTACCTATTGGTGTTTTGAAGGCCGTCCTGTACGCCCATAGTGCGTCGTCAAGCTTCATTGACCAATCTTTTCTTGTTTTAGAGACGGTTTTCTCTAAAATTCCCTTGATCTCTCTATTGGATATTTCGACTTGTCCGCTGGTTTGCGGATGGTAAGGTGTAGCTATCTTATGGGTTACCCCATACTTAGCCAATAGAGTCTCAAAACGACGGGCCGTGAAATGCGTTCCTCCGTCACTAATGATGGTTCGGGGAGTTCCAAACCTTGGGAAGATCGTTCTATTGAAGAACTTCACCACTACCATTGCATCATTAGTAGGAGATGCGATTGCCTCCACCCATCTTGAGACATAGTCTACGGCAAGAAGTATATATTGGTTGCCGCATGAAGATGGGAAAGGTCCCATAAAATCGATGCCCCATACATCAAAGATCTCTACTTCTTGTATGTTGTTGAGAGGCATTTGATTCCTCCTTGATATATTACTTGTACTTTGAAAAGCATCACAAGCAACAACAAACTTTTGCACATCTTTGAAAAGTGTAGGCCAATAGAAGCCGGAACGAAGTACCTTAGCACAAGTCTTGTGGGAACTAGCATGTCCGCCACATGGTAAAGAATGGCAATGGCGGATGACGCTATCCACTTCATCTTCGGGGATACATCTCCTGTAAATACCATCGGGACCTCTTTTGAATAGAAGGGGTTCGTTCCAATAGAATTGCCGGACGTCATTAAAGAATTTCTTCTTTTGAGCATACGAAAGTCCGGGTGGAATCTCCTGACAAACAAGGTAATTCACAATGTCAGCAAACCATGATCATTACCTTGGGAGATGTGTTGAAGACACTCTTCAATCTCGTGCAGCTGCTCATCAGGGAATGAGTCGTCTATAGGAAGTTCATCCGTCTCGCCGGTGAGTTGCGGTAGACGACTAAGATGATCGGCAATGGAGTTCTCCGATCCTTTCTTATCACGAATCTCTAAATCGAACTCCTGTAAGAGTAAGATCCATCTTAGAAGCCTTGGCTTTGCATCCTTCTTCGTGAATAAGTATCGAATTGCGGAGTGGTCCGTGTAAACTATCACCTTCGCACCTACAAGATAGGAACGAAATTTCTGAAAAGCGTATACTACGGCTAAAAGTTCCTTCTCTATAGTTGCATAATTATATTGAGCCTCATCTAGCGTTTTGCTAGCGTAGTAGATGGCATGAGTGCGACCATCTTTCTTCTGTCCAAGAACGGCTCCTATAGCGACGTCGCTTGCGTCGCACATGACCTCGAAAGGAAGAGTCCAATCGGGTGGTTGAATGATTGGTGCCGAAATCAAAGCTTCTTTGATCCTGCAAAAAGCATCTAAACAATCCTTCGACAATTCGAAAGTTGCGTCCTTCATCAAAAGATTAGTCAAGGGTTTTGAAATCTTAGAAAAATCTTTTATGAATCTCCTATAGAAGCCTGCATGTCCTAAGAAACTTCTAATTCCTTCAGTGAAGAAGGGGGAGGTAACTTCTCAATGGTTTCTATTTTTGCTCTATCAACTTCTATTCCCCTTTGTGATACTAAATGACCTAACACAATCCCTTCGGTGACCATGAAATGATACTTTTCCCAGTTTAAGACTAAGTTAGTGTCCTCACATCTCTTAAGAACTAGTGCAAGGTTATAGAGACAGTTATCAAAGGAAGAACCATATACCGAAAAATCGTCCATGAAGACTTCCATGATATTCTCTACATATTCGGAGAAGATTGCCATCATACACCTTTGGAAGGTGGCTGGAGCGTTGCATAGGCCGAATGGCATTCTTCTGTAAGCGAACGTACCCCATGGGCACGTAAAAGTTGCCTTCTCTTGGTCGTTCGGATGAATTGGAATCTGAAAGAAACCGCTATATCCATCTAGATAACAAAAGTAAGAATGTTGGGCTAACCTTTCCAACATTTGATCTATAAAAGGAAGGGGGAAGTGGTCCTTCCTTGTGGCCACGTTCAGTTTGCGGTAGTCGATGCACATTCGCCACCCTGTAACTGTCAGTGTAGGGATAAGTTCGTTGTTCTTGTTGGCAACAACGGTAATGCCTCCTTTCTTGGGTACTACTTGTACTAGACTCACCCATTTGCTATCGGAAATAGGGAAGATGATACCTGCATCAAGTAGCTTAAGGATTTCTTTCTTCACGACCTCTTTCATTGCCGGGTTTAACCGTCTTTGAGGTTGGCGTGAAGGTTTGTAATCCTCTTCCATTAGAATTTTGTGCATACATAGAGAAGGCTTTATTCCTACTAAATCATCAATAGTATAGCCTAATGCCCTTCTAAGTTGTTTCAAAACATGCATAAGTTTCTCTAATTCAGCATCATTCAAATTCGCATTGACAATGACCGGATATGTGGAATTAGTGCCAAGGCAAGCGTACCTTAAATGCGTGGGGAGTGGTTTCAATTCTAATGATGGAGGTACCTTGATTGATGATGAATCGTGGCCTTCGGATGTTGTGGGAGAGGCCTCTAGAGATGGGGGTACTGCATCATTAGATTCGAGAGTAGTTGTGGAGACGTTTGGAGATTCCAGAAAATTTCCCTCTGGATCGACCTCCCCTGAAGTAAATCGGTCGATTTAAGGTTCGATTTTTCTTTCTGTCGAAAAAAATCGGGTTACCTCTTCACAAATCGGACGATTTAGTTTAGTCGGGTCGATTTTTGTTTCTGTTGAGAAAAATCGGATTGCCTTTTCACAAATCGGGCGATTTATTTCAAGCAGGTCGATTTTCTTCACAGTTTCCGGAGATACTTCTGATTCTTCAATTCTTGTTCCTAGTTCTTCCTCTACATCATTTAATGCCTTCATATCCTCGTTGCAATCATGTTCCACTCCTTCCTCCATGATGCTCATACTAATAACCCTTTGAAGAGGGTCTTTCATCAAGATTGAACTTATTACCTCTCTAGACTCTTCTTCATCAAAAATTTCAAAAGCATCGTCTTTCAAGGCTGGCTCCTTGATTAAGGAAGAGAGTATGAATTCTATCTTTTCTTCGCCAATATGGAATGACAGCTGGCCGTTCTTGCAATCTACCATGCATCCGGATGTTGATGATGGGAACCGGATAATCTGCAGGTATGTCAAGAACGACAAAATCTATTGGGATGTAAAACTTACCGAGCTTTACCGGAATGTCTTCTAATATTCCCACCGGCTTAGTAGTGGAACGATCAGCCATGTAGAGTGTGATCTTCACCGGTCTAGGCTCTCCTAGACCAACTGCCTTGCATAGAGCGAGAGGTATGATACTCACACTCGCTCCAAGATCACAAAGTGCATCATAGGTAGCTTCTCCAAAAGTGATGGGTATGCAAAAAGATCCTGGATCACGGAGCTTGGGTGGCATATTCTCCGTCATAGTCTTGATGAGTTCGGATGACTCCATACTCATCTTGACTTCTCCTATATCTTCCAATTTCCTCTTGTTAGAGAGGATCTCCTTGAGGAATTTCCCGTAAGCCGGCATACCTAAAATTGCATCCATAAAAGGTATGTTAATATGTAGCTTACTCATAAGTTCAACAAACTTACCAAAATGTTTATCTAGGCGTGCACGTGCTCTAGATTGAGGAAAAGGTAGAGGTGGTTTGTAAGCGGGAGGAGGAACATAGACTTCTTCCTTCTCTTTTGCCTCTCCTTCTTTTGTGGTGGTATCAACTAGTTTAGGTTGAGGATCGGTAGTCGTTTTGCCACTCCTAGTAGTTATTGTCATAACCCTTCCCTTTGGGTTATCTTCCGTCTTTCCGGGAAGCTTCCCTTGATCTCTTGGAACTTCTCCGGCTTTGTTGAATACTTGGTTTTCTAAAGCTTTGTGAGCTTTGTCAACCGAAGTTATATAACTCTCTAGCCCTTGTAGCTTGCCTAGGATGGTCTCTAGCATGGGATCGGGTTTGCTTGATCCGCTTGATTGTCCCTGGCTTGTTAATGGGGTAGAAGAAGATGGAGGTGTTAGAGCCTTTTCAACATGAGAGTAAGGGTTACCTGGATTTTGCTGATTTGACCTCCAATTGTTGTTATTTGAGTTCCTATTGTTGTTGTTATTCCAAATGGAGTTTCGGTTGTTATTGTTGTTGTTACTCCAATTGGAATTCCTATTGTCACTCCTTTGATTGTTGTCTCTTCCCATGTAGTTGGCTTCTTGCTCCTTAGTCTTTTGAAGACTTGTTTTGAGTACTTCCCTCAATTCTTTGATGTCATCTTTGAGGGAGAATATTTGTGTTTGAGCAGCTTGGTTCAACTTGGCTCCCGAATTGCCTTGATTCCGGCTATTTGAGTCCACCTTCCGATGGGAATACTTCTCAATCACTTGGGCTTGCTTCTCAATGAAGTCCCAAGCATCATCCTCTCTCATGTCCATGAATGTGCCACAAGAGAGAGATTGAAGATTGAATTGTGTCTCCACATCCAATCCTTTGTAGTAGATCTCCAATAATTCCAGCATGGAAATGCCATGGTGTGGGCAATCCAACAAGAGATCTTGAAACATTTCCCAAGATTGAAACAAGCTTTCATTAGGTTTCATAGAAAAAGCATTTATTTTACCTCTCAATTCCGCTGTTTTGGATGGCGGAAAGAATTTGGTGAGGAATTCCGAAGACAATTCCTCCCATGTAGCTAGCTTTGCAGCTGGAAGTGTTTGGTACCAAGCTAGAGCCTTGTCCTTCAAAGAAAAGAAGAACGGTTTGATCTTGTAATTGCTTGTAGTAGCCTTCTTCGGCTTCATAGTCTCCATGAGAATCTCAAAATTCTGCAAGTGTTGGTGTGGAGATTCAGTACTTGCTCCGCCATATTGACTTTGGCGAACCATGGTGATGACTTGTGGTGAGAAGCTAAACTCTTGGATGTCTTCAGCTCCGAAATCCACACCTAAGCGGCGTGGTTGCTGAATTGGATCCATCCGTTGCCCCAAAGTTCGGGGTCTATCATCGTTATTAACAGCTCTCACATTCCTAGTTGGGAGGCGAGAAACAACCCTTGGTGTTGGGGTGTTTCGAATAGGACGAAGTAGTGGATCGATCTCCTCAAGTTCCGGCATGTCCGGATCAATCTCTTCATCATCGGATGAGTCATTCCGAATGGATTTAGTTGGTGTCTTGACTTTCTTCTTCTTCCTGGATTCGTTCAACTCCAACTTCATGTCCAACATCATAGCTCTTAGTTCATCAATCTGAAATTGATGACTTATTTCAGCTTCTTTTCGTGCTTTCTCACTCAACTGGAGTTGGCGTTGAGCTTCGTTCAGTTCAGCTTGGTAGTTTCTCTCATCGTTTTCAACCATTTTCTTCTCCTTCAACTTTCTCCTCAAAGTTCTCTCTAATTCAGGATCGAAAGGAACTAGATCTTTAGTGGATCTAGTCTTTCGCATATACCTAAAGAACCTGCAAAGATCACTCAAGTAGACAAGTCAAATCACAAGAGCAAGAGCTCTCAAGCTAGACAACCGAAAACCGAATTTGGTCTAGACCAAATCCTCGGCAACGGCGCCAAAAAATTGTTCGCTCAAAAGGTGTGTGCGTCAAAGTCTTAAATTTATATCTAGAACTCAAAGCAAAGCGAACCCGCAATGTACGGATCAGCTGTAGTAAGGTAAGAATTCCAGAGTCGAACTCAGGGATTTGGTGAGAATAATTCCGATTTCAGTTATCTAGCAAAAAGTGTGAAAAGCTTTTGTGATCAAATAAGGGGAAAATGATTCCAAGGATTCAAGTATCCGATTTCGGCTTTCGATTCAAGACACTTCTATAGATATTAGAACAGAGTTGTGAGAAGAATGGCTAGGTGAGACGTATGATCAAGTGCATAGGATTGCAAGTGGCAATCCCATTTAAGGCATGTCTTCCCTAGACACTCCTAAGCACGGGAGTCGGGATGAGACGTATGATCAAGAAACGACGAGAGGATTAGGAGGCTGTAAGTTAAGCTTATGGAGGTACCAAAAGATGAAGTGTAAGGTTCCTAGAATACCTGCGGGATGACTTCTTCGGATTTACGAGAATTGTGAGAAGAATGGCGAGGTGAGGATTCACATGGTGGAATATCCTTGGTGGAGTTGACCGTTTTCTGAAATTTTAATAATGCCAAGAAATGTCAAGAAAGAAGAAAAATGAATTGATTTTGACCCGGAGAGGATCACAAAAACAACAAGATGCTTTCTATTATGAAAGGGGTTGAGTTACCCACCTAAGAGACACATAAGAGGACACTATCTATCGATAGGGATGTTTGAAAGGTTCACTTGAAGGACATCTTGAGAGAGTTGTTAAACCTATGAAAGGGAAGAGTCTAAGAGTGTAGACTGAATTAAGGAGTTAAAGTAAGAGTACCCCGAGGAGGGTAGCCTTCGGGCTAAAGGTGACATGAAGAGCATAGAAGATAGTTAAGTCGATGACCTCAAGGAGGCCAACTATAATCTGACCGGTGGCAATCAAGAACGTACGTGTACGAGATTGCCTAGTGATGAGCCCGGAAGGGAAGAGTAAACAAGATTGTAGAATATAGTGGATCGGTTTTGAGAGTTGATGTATGCCGGCAGTTCAATGCCAATGGTAAGAAGGTGTATCAACTAAGGTGATTGTGTATTGGTCATAAAACGTGAAATGGTTAAAGCATGTAACTATGATTAGACCTCCCAGAGAGGGATTGTAACGACCTTACATGACCTTTTGCGGTCATGAGATTGACATGTGAAGAGAACGGCGTGGATTTGAACCTTTAAGGTGGAACATGATAACGGGACCTAGTGGATCCAATTAGAGAAGTGACTTCCCTAGTTGCTTTACGCAAATGGGAAAATATGTAAAGAGTATGCATGGTGTTTTCTCTTCTTATCAAATGGTTGATACGTTTCCGCGAACGATATGATACATCAAAAGAGTTTACAAACTCAAAGCCGAGTACAAAACCATAACAACCACATCACTGATACAAAAGATCCGCAACCCATGCATCCTAATGTACAGAAGTCCTCGGCTGGTCACACCATCTGGCTCACTCTGCTGTCTTCCTAACCTGCAGATCATCTACAACACGGTATACACCATTAGCTACAGCAATAGATAAGCATGATAGTAATAGCACACACACACCACAACACCTCATACATGCAATGCCACACACATTCATTTATTATCTTTAATTACGTTATACCATTACTAATTCAAATACTTTTGTAATACGAGGAGCCTTAAGAACCCCGCCCTATCCAACGTAACATAGGAGTTTTGCATGGGGGTGACCGTCACTCGTCCCCTCCTGTGAGATCATCTTCAGGGCACCTCCTTCTAACCCGCAGGCGGAGACCGGTGGTTACCGCCCGTTATAATACACTTGGGCCATATAAATGTAATAAATGGTCGTCCTAGTCCGGTTTAAGTTATAATGCACAAACATATGAACACACACAACCATCACAATCATACCATCCAAAACTGCATGCTAAGTCAGTCCTATGGGCTTACCTGTTACACTTGTATCCTCTACCACGTCACAGCTTCCGCTCGAGGAAGAAACCAACGCCTGCAAGAGCAAGGCACACAACATCACAACCAGAAAAGGGTTTGGAGACTTGGCTCCTAAACCAGAACCAACCTACAACCTAAAGATCCACACAAGCTCGCATAGGCCTATAGCATACTCTCAACATCAACATAAGTGCCTAAGGCACATCTCTATCATACAACTCATCCTAACCACCCTAACCTAGCCATCAACTAAGTCAAGGTCAAAGGAAAGGAAGGAAGGAAGGCATACCACCAAGGTATGCACCAACAGAAGCCAAAACACACCAGCCAGACCAGGGAGGCGCAGGGGCGGCTCACCAGAGGCGCAGGGGCGGCTCCACACCAGGCGCAGGTGCGGCTCAGGTCAGGCACAGGGGCGGCCAATTATGCAGAGAGTTGGTCCCGACTTCTTCTCGACTCCTTTCTCGATTCTCTTCACGTCTTCAACACATCACAACAACATATATGCATACATACACACATGTGATCATCAAAACATCCAGAAAGGATCCAATCACAAGTTCAACTTGTGATCCTAAGCTAGAAAGAAGAAGAAAGAAGCAAGGAAGAAGAGAGAAGAAGAGAAAGGCTTACCACTCCACCCTAGGCTGCATCTAAGGAGTAACAACACCACTCTCAGCAACAGCTCCAAGAGCATCCCAAGCCAAGAACACACTCAAAACTCTCAAAACTCTCTCACAAGATCAAGAAGAAGCAAAGATGAGAAGAGGAAGAAGAAGAAGAGCGTAAAGGTGATGAAGGAGCTACAATGGAGTGAAGAAACCGTTCATCAAAGGCTGAGAAGGTTTATATACGAAGCTCCCCTAAAAGCAAGGTCAAAAGTCAACAAAGGTGGCAGCAGCCGCACAAAACCGCAGGGGCGGACCGACTAAGGCGTAGGGGCGGCTCACCTGGGGCGCAGGTGCGGCTGGCAGGGTCCGCTGGGGCGGATGACTGGTCAAGGCTAACTCAGCTAAGGCTCAACAAGGTTCCTAGGCTCCAAAGACTAAGGCTCTTACACCTCACCCCCCTAAAAACAAGTTTCGTTCCGAAACTTGCAGGATCCCAAAACCTCTCGGACCTGTAAGCCGAGGTAGCACACTCTACTCAAAACGTCAGGTCAACACCTATAACATTCTATATCCTCAACATAGCATCGAGGTATCACAACTCCAGCATCACAACTCTACACAAGGCCTAGAGGAAGATCATCTCTAGCCAACCACTACCACAGCACACTGGCATGGAGGAAAACCGTCTCCAGCCACCACGTACACCTAACACTACTATGTGGAGGAAAACCATCTCAACTCACACTATGTCCATCAAAGATAGCATGGACGAAAGAACCATCTCCTGCTAATCCTAACACATACACCATAGCACGGAGGAAAGAACCATCTCCAGCTATACCTACCTCGTGCTAGCAATCAGGATCTAACAGATCATATGCACACACGACTAGCACGGAAACATAACATATCACATAAGAACATAACATACAAGCGCTCACCAAGAAGACGCTAAGATCTACTCATAGACCCTACTGGTGCCTCTAACTCCGCATAAAACTCTAGATAGTTCCTCTAGATACTATCCTCTATGTCCGAGGTAGCCTCATCTGGTCCTCGTCTAGACCACTATATCCTCAACATGGGAATGTCCTTCGAACGCAGGCGTCTCACACCTCGCTCTAGGACTGCAATGGGGTGCTCTACAAACGTGTGGTCCGACTCAACCAACAGAGCATCATAACTCACGATGTGCCTCAGATCTGGTATGTACTCCCTCATCTGAGACACATGAAACACAGGGTGAACACCCTCTAACCTCGGAGGTAAAGCTAATCTGTAAGCTGCTCGCCCCACTCTATCTAGTATCTCAAAAGGACCGACATATCAGGGACTCAACTTCCCCTTAATGCCAAAACGTCTGACGCCTCGCGTCGGAGATACTCTCAACCAGACATGAGCTCCTACCCTGAACTCTAGAGGTCGACGGCTCTTGTCTGCATACGACTTCTGGCGACTCTGTGCAACCAACATCCTCTCTCTGATCAGCGCTACTCGAGCCATATCATCCTGAATCTGCTCTGGCGCTATTCTACTAATATTGCTAGGCTCATGCCAGCATAAAGGTGTATTGCATCTACGTCCATACAATCCCTCATAAGGAGCCATCCCTATAGAAGCATGCCAGCTGTTGTTGTATGAGAACTCAACGAGTGGGAGGTAATCAGACCATCCCTGTCCCCAATCCAACACAGAAGCTCGCAGCATGTCCTCTAAGGTCTGGATGGTCCTCTCTGACTGACTATCTGTCTAGGGGTGAAACGCAGTCGTGAAGTGTAGACTCGTCCCCAAAGCAGTCTTAATCTGCTGCCATAATCTCGATGTGAATCGTCCGTCACGATCAGAAACGATCGTCCTCGGTACTCCATGGAGTCTCACTATCTGTCTAGTGTACTCCTCCGCTAACCTGCTTACGGGCCACGTTTTTCTAATAGGGATGAAACGTGCCGTCTTCAACCCAGTCAAAAAATCCATGGAGACGTCCTCCCACTTCCATTGTGGTACTGGTAGTGGATGGAGTTCGCCTCCATGTCCAAAATGCTCTATCTTGACCTGTTGACAGGTCGCACATTGTGCCACAAATCCGGCTACGTCGGGCTTCATCACTCCCCACCAGAATGAACGCCTCACATCATGGTACATCTTACTCGTACCAAGGTGTACTGAGTAAGGTGTACAGTGAGCCTCTTGTAATATCTGGTGTCTCAGCTCTGTGTCTGTAGGAACGCAGATACGATCATGTCGCCTCATAACTCCATGTGCTCCAATAATGAACTGGGGTGCCTATCCACGAGGCATCCTATCTTTGATCCTCATCAAGGTCGGGCAGGTCCCCTGCTTCTGTTGGATCTCATCCAACAGACCTGGTAGAACCTCTAAGGTAAATAACTGGGCATCCTCATCAGGAAACTGGATGTCCATCTCTAGCCAGGCTAGATCCCTCCGAAGTTGAGGCTGTAAAGTAAGTTTGGCAATTGCCTTCTCTCGAGGCGTCTTCCTGCTCAAGGCGTCAGCTACCACATTCGCCTTGTCAGGATGATACAAAATCTCAAGGTCAAAGTCCTTGATCAACTCAAGCCATCGACGTTGGCGGTTATTCAATTCCTCCTGCGTGAAAATATACTTCAAACTCTTATGGTCTGTGAAGATGTGGCATGTAGCACCATACAAATAATGTCTCCAGATCTTCAAAGCATGAACTACCGCTGCTAACTCTAGATCGTGAGTTGGGTAGTTCACCTCATACGTCTTCAGCTGTCTAGACGCATATGCAATCACTGTGCCCCTCTGCATCAACACACATCCCAAGCCTAGCTTGGATGCATCACTGTATACCACAAAATCCTCAAAACCCTCTAGTTGTGCTAAGACACGAGCAGAAGTCAAATGTCCCTTCAACTCCTCAAAACTCTGAGCACACTGGTCAGTCAATACAAATCTAGTAGTCTTTATCAAAAGACTAGTCAGTGGACAGGCAATCACAGAAAATCCCTCCACAAAGCGTCTGTAATAACCGGCTAAGCCAAGAAAGCTAAGCACTTCGTTGACGTTCGTCGGTGTCATCCATGCAGCAACGGACTCGATCTTCTCCGGGTCAACCATGATCCCATCGGCGGAGACAATATGTCCAAGGAAAGCAACCTCAGACATCCAAAACTCGCACTTAGAGAGCTTGGCGTACAGCTCTCTATCCCTCAAAATCTGCAATACCGTCCTCTGGTGTCCCGCATGCTCCTCTCTGCTACGAGAGTATACCATAATGTCATCAATGAAAACCACCAGAAACTGATCCAGGAAGTCGGTGAAGATGTTGTTCATTAACTCCATGAATACTACTAGGCATTCTTCAACCCGAATGGCATCACTACAAACTCGTAGTGTCCATAACGGGTACGAAATGCCGTCCTGTGCACATCCTCCTCTCTCACCCTCAACTGGTGATACCCAAAACGCAAGTCAATCTTGGAGAAAACTGTCGCTCCCTGCAGCTGATCAAGTAGATCATCAATACGAGGTAGTGGATACCTGTTCTTGATGGTCACTTTGTTCAGCTCCCTTTAATCTATGCACTGTCTCAACGATCCGTCCTTCTTCCGTACGAAGAGGATCGGCGCACCCCATGGTGAAACACTAGGGCGTATGAAGCCCTTATCATCCAACTCCTCGAGTTGCTTCTTCAACTCCAACATCTCGATAGGTGTCATACGATATGGGGCCTTTGAGATGGGTCTCATACTAGGCTCTAAATCAATGCCGAAATCTACGCTTCTCTGAGGTGGCAAGCTAGACGGCTCTGCAAAAACGTCTATAAACTCACAAACCACCGGTATGTCCTCCAAAGCTGGACTCTCTCCATCCTTCATGGCGTAGCACCAGAAGGCATCACATCCCCGGCCAATCAGTGTAGCTACTCCTATAGCACTGATGACAGATCCTGTCTTCCCAAGGTCCCAACCCCAGAAGACCTCTATCGGACCTAAATTGGTAGAGACTATAACAGTCCTCTTACCCACATCTAACATCGCACGGTGTCTACGCATCCAATCCATACCTAATATGACTTCTTCATGCATCAAAGGCATGACTAAGAAGTCAACAAGTAGCACATGAGTCCCTAAGCGTAGGGGACAACTACGTATCTCTTGGGTACCTCTGACCCTACTACCATCAGGTAGCCCTATAGTAAAGGGTGCCCCCTCTATAGTAGACAAACTCAAACGCTCAACACAAGAAGCAGAAATAAATGAATGCGTAGCACCCGTATCAAATAAAACTCTAACAAGTACCATGTAACAGAATGGTACCTGTAGCAGCTGGTGTTGGCGGCTCCTCAGCACTCCTCAATCAAAAGCACGGCCTCGAACTCCTCGAGCATCACTAGTGCTAGCCTCTCTACCTCTACCCCTACTCAGTCCAGGAGCTGAACCCTGAGTAGCAGGTGTCCCTGGGACCCTCTGTTGTCCCTGATGTTGAGGCGGTCTCTACCTACCTCCTGTTGCACCTGCAGGGGAAGAACCTTGCTGTGATGACACCTTGCCCTGACGGCAAAACGTAGCTATATGTCCCGGCTTCCCGCACGAGAAGCAAGTCAATGGTGCTCTAGGGCAATCAGTCCTCATATGTCCATAGGCCCCGCAGTTGTAATACTACCGACCTCTATCAGTAGGTTGTGCAGACACTGGGATACTCGAGCGACCTTGAGTCTGGCCTCGCCCGAATCTAGATGCTCTTGCACTAATCGGTGCCGTACGCTGTCTCTTCTCAGACTGTCCGGTCTGAGAAGTCCTCCTCTGGCTAGCCCTCTCTCTCTCATAAGCAGAGGCCCGATCTTGATAGTCTGCCAATGAGTCACATTGAAATCCTGCCATATATGAGCGCGTACTCTCCCTCAGACGTCGGGAGAATAAGTATACGTGTTGGTCCTCAGAAGGTGCAGCTTGACCCAACAAGGCTAGCTCATTCCGGAAGCCGCGAATGGCATCTGTAATAGGTAAGTCCTCAAAGCCCGATTCCACAAAATCCTGCAGCATCTCCCTCCTCAGTGACGCAGGGCAGAACTTCTCCCTCAGCAAAGTCCTCATCTGCTCATAGGTGGTGACTCATGCTCTAACGTCCTCCACCACTGATATGCCAGGTCACGGAATAGAGACTGTACTACCTCTATCCGTTTGTCCTCTAGGCAACGAATAAACTCTAAAGCTGAGTCTACGTTCCCAATCCACACCTCAATCTCCAAGCCGATCTTCCCAGAGAAGTGTGGTACTCCCTGCTGGTGGAATGCCTTCAACCAGGTATCTGGTCGAGGCCCTCTAGTCTCCTCCACAACTCGAACTGGCTCAGCTACACGAACTGGTGCAGCTGGCACCTGTGTAGCTCCATGGGACTCCTAAGGTAATCCCTCCTGCCTAGGTAAGTCTGGGGCTCGTCGACCCGCTCCGATACCAACTCTGTAACACCCCGAATCCGCGGGACTCGGGATGCTACATTGGGCTAGGATTTCACAATGGATCCTGACCCTAGCCTGACAACAAGTTCACTGGATCTTACAACAAGGCACAAGTAGAGTAAAAACAAATACATAAAAACTGTATGATACATCAAAAGAGTTTACAAACTCAAAGCCGAGTACAAAACCATAACAACCACATCACTGATACAAAAGAGCCCCAACCCACGTATCCAATGTACAGAAGTCCTCGGCTGGTCACACCATCTGGCTCACTCTGCAGTCTTCCTAACTTGCAGATCATCTACAACACGGTATACACCGTTAGCTACAGCAATAGATCATCTTCAGGGCACCTCATCCTAACCCGCAGGCGGAGACCGGTGGTTACCGCCCGTTATAATACACTTGGGCCATATAAATGTAATGAATGGTTGTCCTAGTTCGGTTTAAGTTATAATGCACAAACATATGAAGACACATAACCATCACAATCATACCATCCACAACTGCACGCTAAGTAAGTCCTATGGACTAACTTGTTATACTCATATCCTCTACCACGTCATAGCTTCCCCTTGAGGAAGAAACCAACGCCTGGAAGAGCAAGGCACACAACATCAGAACCAGAAAAGGGTTAGGAGACTTGGCTCCTAGTGTTTCACCATGGGGTGCACCGGTCCTCTTCGTGCGGAAGAAGGAAGGATCATTGAGACTGTGTATAGATTATAGGGAGCTGAACAAAGTGACCATCAAGAACAGGTATCCACTACCTTGTATTGATGATCTACTTAATCAGCTGCAGGGAGCGACAGGTTTCTCCAGGATGTACTTGCGTTCTGGGTATCACCAGTTGAGGGTAAGAGAGGAGGATGTGCACATGACGGCATTTCATACTCGTTATGGACACTACGAGTTTGTAGTGATGTCATTCGGGCTGACGAATGCCCCAACAGTATTCATGGAGTTGATGAACATCATCTTCATCGACTTCCTGGATCAGTGTGTGGTGGTTTTCATTGATGACATTATGGTATACTCTCGTAGTAGAGAGGATCATGCGGGACACCTGAGGACGGTATTGCAGATTTTGAGGGATAGAGAGTTGTACGCCAAGATCTCTAAGTGCGAGTTTTGGATGTCTGATGTTGCTTTCCTTGGACATATTGTCTCCACCGATGGGATCATGGTTGACCCGGCGAAGATCGAGTCTGTTGCTGCATGGATGACACCGACGAATGGCAAGGAAGTGCGTAGCTTTCTTGGCTTAGCCGGTTATTACTGACGCTTTGTGGAGGGATTTTTTGTGATTGCCGGTCCACTGACTAGTCTTCTAAGGGAGACTACTAGATTTGTATGGACCGACCAGTGTGCTCAGAGTTTTGAGGAGTTGAAGAGACGTTTGACTTTTGCTCCTGTCTTAGCACAACCAGAGGGTTCTGATGATTTTGTGGTCTATAGTGATGCATCCAAGCTAGGCTTGGGATGTGTGTTGATGCAGAGGGGCAGAGAGATTGCATATGCGTCTAGACAGCTGAAGACGTATGAGGAGAACTACCCGACTCATGATCTGGAGTTAGCAGCGGTAGTTCATGCTTTGAAGATATGGAGACATTACCTGTATGGTGCTACATGCCAGATCTTCACAGACCATAAGAGTCTGAAGTATATTTTCACGCAGCGGGAATTAAATAACCGCCAGCATCGATGGCTTGAGTTGATCAAGGACTTTGACCTTGAGATTTTGTATCATCTTGTCAAGGAAAATGTGGTAGCTGACGCCTACGCCTCGAGAGAAGGCGATTTCCAGACTTACTATACAGCCTCAGCTTCAGAGGGATCTAGCTTGGCTAGAGATGGACATCTAGTTTCCTGATGAGGATCCCCAATTATTTACCTTAGAGGTTCTACCAGGTCTATTGGATGAGATCCAACAGAAGTAAGGGACCGGCCCGACCTTGTTGAGGATCAAAGATAGGATGTCTCGTAGAGAGGCACCCCAATTCATTATTAGAGTAGATGGAGTTATGAGGCGACATGATCGTATATGCGTTCCTGCAGACACAGAGTTGAGACAACGGATATTATAGGAGGCTCACTGTACACCTTACTCAGTACACCCTGGTACGAGTAAGATGTACCATGATGTGAGACGTTCATTCTGGTGGGGAAGGCTGAAGCCCGACGTAGCCAGATTTGCCAGCAGGTCAAGATTGAGCATTTTAGACCTGGAGGCGAACTCCATCCACTACCACTACCACAGTGGAAGTGGGAGGACGTCTCCATGGATTTTGTGACTGGGTTGAGGACCAGTAGGAGCTTTGATGCTATCTGGTGACCGTTGATAGATTGACGAACATGACACGTTTCATACCTATTAGAGAAACGTGGCCCGTAAGCAGGTTAGTGGAGGAGTACACTAGACAGATAGTGAGACTCCAAGGAGTACCGAGGACGATCGTTTCTGATCGTGATGGACAATTCACATCGAGATTCTGGCAGTAGATTCAGACTGCTTTGGGGACGTGTCTACACTTCACGACTGTGTTTCACCCCCAGACAGATGGTCAGTCAAAGAGGACCATCCAGACCTTAGAGGACATGCTGCGAGCTTGTGTGTTGGATTGGGGACAGGGATGGTTTGATTACCTCCCACTCGTTGAGTTCTCATACAACAACAACTGGCATGTTTCTATAGGGATGGCTCCTTATGAGGCATTGTATGGACGTAGATGCTATACACCTTTATGTTGGGATGGGCCTAGCAGTATCAGTGGGATAGCGCCAGAGCAGATTCAGGATGATATGGCTCGAGTAGCGCTGATCAGAGAGAGGGTGCTGGTTGCACAGAGTCGCCAAAAGTTGTATGTAGACAAGAGGGGTCGACCTCTAGAGTTCAGGGTAGGAGCTCATGTCTGGTTGAGAGTATCTCCGACGTGAGGCGTCAGACGTTTTGGCATTAAGGGGAAGAGGAGTCCCCGATATGTCGGTCCTTTTGAGATACTAGATAGAGTGGGGCGAGCAGCTTACAGATTATCTTTGCCTCCGAGGTTAGAGGGTGTTAACCTTGTGTTTCATGTTTCTCATCTGAGGGAGTAAATACCAGATCCAAGGCACATCGTGAGTTATGATGATCTGGTGGTTTCGCCGGACCACACGTTTGCAAAGCACCCCATTGCAGTCCTAGAGCGAGGTGTGAGACGCCTGCGTTCGAAGGACATTCCCATGTTGAGGATACAATGGTCTAGACGAGGACCACATGAGGCTACCTGGGAGACAGAGGATAGTATCCAGAGGAACTATCCAGAGTTTTATGCGGAGTTAGAGGCACCAGTAGGGTCAATGAGTAGATCTTAGCATCTTCTTGGTGAGCGCTTGTATGTTATGTGCTTATGTGATATGTTATGTTTCCGTGCTAGTCGTGTGTGCATATGATCAGTTAGATCCTGTTTGCTAGCACGAGGTAGGTATAGATGGAGATGGTTCTTTCCTCCGTGCTATGGTGTATGTGTTATGATTAGCAGGAGATGGTTCTTTCCTCCATGCTATCTTTGATGGACATAGTGTGAGTGGAGATGGTTTTCCTCCACATAGTAGTGTTAGGTGTACGTGGTGGCTGGAGACAGTTTTCCTCCATGCCAGTGTGTTGTGGTAGTGGTTGGCTAGAGATGATCTTCCTCTAGGCCTTGTGTAGAGTTGTGATGCTGGAGTTGTGATACCTCCATGCTGTGTTGAGGCTATAGAATGTTATAAGTATTGACTTGACGTTTTGAGGAGAGTGTACTACCTCGGCTTACAGGTCCGAGAGGTTTTGGGATGCTGCAAGTTTCGGGACGAAACTTGTTTTTAGGGGGTGAGGTGTAAGAGCCTTAGTCTTTGGAGCCTAGGAACCTTGCTGAGCCTTAGCTGAGTTAGCTTTGACCAGTCAGCCGCCCCAGCAGACCTTGCCAGCCACACTTGCGCCCCAGGTGAGCTGCCCCTGCGACTTAGTCGGTACGCCCCTGCGGTTTTGTGCGGCTGCAGCCACCTTTGTTTACTTCTGACCTTGCTTTTGGGGGAGCTTCGTATATAACCCTTCTCAGCCTTTGGTGAAGGGTTTCTTCACTCCATTGTTGCTCCTTCATCACCTTTACGCTCTTCTTCTTCTTCCTCTTCTCATCTTTGCTTCTTCTTGATCTTGTGAGAGAGTTTTGAGTGTGTTCTTGGCTTGGGATGCTCTTGGAGCTGTTGCTGAGAGTTGTTGCTGTTGTGTTGAGGCTGAGAGTGGTTTTGTTACTCGTTAGATGCAGCCTAGGGTGGAGTGGTAAGCGTTTCTCTTCTTCTCTCTTCTTCCTTGCTTCTTTGTTCTTCTTTCTAGCTTAGGATCACAAGTTGAACTTGTGATTGTATCCTTTCTGGATGTTTTGATGATCACATGTGTGTATGTATGCATATATGTTGCTGTGATGTGTTGAAGACGTGAAGAGAATCGAGAAAAGAGTCGAGGAGAAGTCGGGACCAACTCTCTGCACAATTGGCCGCCCCTGCGCCTAACCTGAGCCGCACCTACGCCTGGTGTGGAGCCGCCCCTGTGCCTCTGGTGAGCCGCCTCTGCGCCTCACTGGTCTGGCTGGTGTGTTCTGGCTTCTGTTGGTGCATACCTTGGTGGTATGTCTTCCTTCCTTCCTTTCCTTTGGCCTTGGCTTAGTTGATGGCTAGGTTAGGGTGGTTAGGATGAGTTGTATGATAGAGATGTGCCTTAGGCACTTATGTTGATGTTGAGAGTATGCTATAGGCCTATGCGACCTTGTGTGGATCTTTAGGAGCCAAGTCTCCTAACCCTTTTCTGGTTGTGATGTGTGTGCCTTGCTCTTGCAGGAGTTGGTTTCTTCCTCGAGGGGAAGCTGTGACGTGGTAGAGGATACGAGTGTAACAGGTAAGTCCATAGGACTTACTTAGCGTGCAGTTGTGGATGGTATGATTGTGATGGTTGTGTGTGTTCATATGTTTGTGCATTATAACTTAAACCGGACTAGGACGACCATTCATTACATTTATATAGCCCACGTGTATTATAACGGGTGGTAACCACCGGTCTCCGCCTGCGGGTTAGGAGGAGGTGCCCTGAAGATGATCTCACAGGAGGGGACGAGTGACGTTCAACCCCATGCAAAACTCCTGTGTTACGTTGGATGAGGCGTGGTTCTTGAGGCTCCTCGTGTTACAAAAAGTTGAATTAGTAATGGTATAGCGTAATTAAAAATAATAAATGAATGTGTGTGGCATTGCATGTATGAGATGTTGTGGTGTGTATGTGCTATTACTATCACGCTTAGCTATTGCTATAGCTAACGGTGTATACCGTGTTGTAGATGATCTGCAGGTAAGGAAGACTGCAGAGTGAGCCACATGGTGTGACTAGCCGAGTACTTTTGTACATTAGTATGCGTGGGTTGGGGATCTTTTGTATCAGTGATGTGGTTGTTATGGTTTTGTACTCGGCTTTGAGTTTGTAAACTCTTTTGATTTATCATACAATTTTTATGTATTTGTTTTTACTCTACTTGTGCCTTGTTGTAAGATCCAGTGAACTTGTTGTCAGGCTAGGGTCAGGATCCATTGTGAGATCCTAGCCCAATGTAGCATCCCGAGTCCCGCGGATTCGGGTGTTACAATAAGTCGTAAAGATTAATAAAAAGTATTTCAAAACATTTTTAATGGTGTGCTCCAATCATAGATCACTCTAAGAGAATGCTTCATGGAATTTAAAATCAAAATATGATCAAAACATTTTATAAATATAAGAAAGTTGTTCATCTTTGCAATATATCATAGAATGCATAATAAATCATAATTATCGAAATTAATCATGTATAATCCAGCTTAAACCACCAAGTCAATCAACAAGCTCGAGGTCTCAAGGGCTTTTCAAGAGAAGGTCATGAAACGTTTGAGGGTGGGATGTATATAGGGAATGTGGTGCTAGAATCCGGGAAAGGGATCTTTACTTCACTTCCTTTCTTTGAACTTCAACATCTTCCACCAATAAGCTTTGCTTATTTATTTTATTTTACATGCAATGCCATGAATAATTCAATTGGACAAACTTTTATTATCTTCCACCAATTGGACAAACTTCAACCCAAAAGATCCTTCAATTGCTTCACATCATTCTTGAGGGAAATGAGTTGATTATCATTTGATGAACCTTCTTGGAAATTAACTCTTTTAACTCCATTCTTAGCTCCTTGGTGCGAGTATTTCTCCATGTGCAAAGCTTGTTTTTCAATGAATTCTCAAGCTTCATCAATCGGCATGTCCATGAATGTGCCGGCGGATAGTAGCTGAAGGCTGAATTGGGTAGCTCCATCAAATCCCTTGAAGTAAATCTCCAACAACTCTATCTTTTGAATCCCATGATGTGGACAATCCAAAAAAACATCTTTAAATCTTTCCCATGACTTGGATAAACTTTTCTTGTCCTTCATGATGAATGCATTGATCTTCCCTCTCATTTCAGCAGTTTTGGAGGGGGAAAATAATTTTGTCAAGAACTCCGTCGTCATCTCCTCCAAAGTGTTTATCTTTCCGGGAGGAAGAGACTGGTACCAAGTAAGCGCCCTCTCTTTCAAAGAAAAGTAAAAAAGCCTTAACTTGTAATTATTATTTTCCACATCATTCTTGAGGAAGAGACGGGTAACCCTTACTCTAACTCCAATTCGAATAATTCTTCTAATCCTATCCTTTCTTTTTCTTCTACTACATTGAAGATCCAGGAGCCTGGATCAAGCTCATCCCAGCCAGCGAAGAAAGATGCAGTGTTGGAGGCCATCTTGATCAAGCTCAATGCTATGTAGACATCCATGACTTCATTTTCGAAGGCACAAAAAGCTGTCGAACAACAATTCTTTAACAAGGCGAATGAAGCGCCAAGAGATCCAGGGAAGCTCCCAGCAAGGACAAATAGAAACCCTAAAGGATAGACCATGGCAATAACGACGAGAAGTGGACTGAAAACAGCAGATCCAGTGCCTCGGTCGATGCCAGTGCAGATGAAGAACACCTCGGTCTAGGTACCGACGAAGAATACTTCGGTCGAGGTACCATCCGAGGTGGAGCCTCAGAAAGCGTCGGATAAAACTGAAGTTTATGTCCCACCTCCTGCATATAAACCACCACTTCCATTCCCCCAGTCAAGAGCTAGAGCACATCTAGACAAGGACTTTCGTAAGTTCCTTGACTTGATGAATACACTACATATTAATATCCCTTTCCTTGATGCTATTCTAGGGATGCCCGCATACGGGAAATTCTCAAAAGAGATTCTATCAAGGAAGAGGAAGTTGGAAGACTTTGGTGAAGTAAGGATGAAATCTAAATCCTCGGAGCTCATTCAAATCATGAAGGAGAAGATGCCATCCAAGTTGAGAGATCCCAGCTCATTTTGCATTCCCATTCAAGTTGGGGATGTTACATGTGACGCGTTGTGTGATCTAGGAGCCAGCGTGGGCATCATCCCGCTGGAGCTATGTGTGAAGATCGGACATGGAGAGCCCAAGCCGGTGAAGATAAGGCTATACATGACGGACTGCTCCATTACCCATCCCGTGGACATTTTAGAAGATGTTCCGGTTAAGTTAGGTAACTTCTATTTACCTATAGACTTTGTTGTGCTTGATATTCCCGCAGATAATCCCGTCCCTATCATTCTCGGGAGACAATTTCTAGCAACATCGGGTTGCAATGTGGATTGTAAGAACGCCAAGTTGCAATTCAACATTGGCGGAGATCAAGTAGAGTTTGCATTGCTTGCTGCAATGAAAAGAGAGCCACTAGAGGATGATATCTTAAACATCTATGATGAAGAAGAATCAAGAGAATTGGTGAGCTCTATCCTTATTAATGATCCACTTAAAAGAGTTATTAGTTTTAGCTTAATGGAGGAAGGTATACATGCTTCTTGTGATGCAGATATACGGAGCTTAAAGGCACTGGAAGAAGATCCAGGAGCTAAGATTGAAAAACTAATCCAGGAGAAGAGAATCTCCAGTTTCGGTCCCAGTTGTAGTACCTCGGCCGAGGCACTCTCTCGACCAAGCGAGGTGTTCTTGACTGAAGAACATCTCGGTCACCCACTCTGGACCTCGACCGAGGTCGCAAGCGAGATGCCGTCCACATAGAATAACAAACTTCTTGCTCCCTTTTCAGAAACTCATTCACAGTTGGTGGAGAACTTTCTCCACCAAGCTTCTGATAATAAAGAACCTTGGTATGCTGATATTGTTAATTATCTTGTTTGCCAAGAAATACCTCCTGTATTGACGTACGCTCAAAGGAAGAAATTCTTTAAAGATGTACGCCACTACTATTAAGATGAACCTCTACTGTTTAAGAGAGGTCCGGACGGGATGCTTCGAAGATGTATTCCGGAAGATGAAACTACCAGTGTCATACGGCATTGCCACTCACTTCCTTGTGGAGGACATGCTAGCGCTCACAAAACATGCGCTAAGGTATTATATTCCGGTTTCTTTTGGCCTACATTATTTAAGGATATGCAAACGTTTGTTGTTTCTTGTGATGCATGCCAAAGAACATGCAACTTATCTAGGAGAAACGAGATGCCACTCAACAACATCCAGGAAGTTGAGATTTTTTATGTATGGAGAGTTGACTTCATGGGATGATAGCATGAATTATAGTCTATATTTTGGGGTTTGTTTAGACGTTTTATCTTCAATAATCTGCATGTTTGTATGTATAATATGTGATTATATTACCATTTCTTCTACCTTTGCGGGAATCGAGGTCTACACCTAGTTTTGTTGTAATCGTAGGTTAAATGGCACGTTTTGCATCAAAAAGGAGCAAAAGGAGCTATGGAGTCATTAGAGCTACATCCAGGAACATAAGGAACCATCCAGGAAGCATAACCATGGATTTAGGATTCACTTTGGACCAGATTTGAGAGATTTCACATTCAGTTGTGACTCACCTCGATTGACCACAGATTCACCTCGACCGAGGTGATCCAAGGAAGTCGACTCGACCGAGGCGAATACCTAGGACGCGGCGAGAATATTTTATTTTTGGCTGAGATCTTTTATCTTTGGAAAGAGATCTTATATTTTTGGGCTTGGCTCTTGGAAGGAAGAAGATATACTAGATCATATATTTTACCTATTTTTATGGGAAGAGATCTTTCTAAGATATCTTATCTTTGGAGAGTAATTTTCTTATAAAAAGGGTTGGATTTCCCACAAATCAACATCGTGCTATACCACCGATTAGGGTTTATACACCGCTGTAGCCATACTCCAGTTGGGAGATTTGAAGAACCTTTTTGAAGGTTGAAGAAGGAAGATTGTAGCTTTTATAGCTTTTTGAAGGTTTTCTTGTAAGATCACCTTAGATTCTCTTCCTTGTTGTCTTTCCCTTGTTGGATTTCTATCCAAGGAACGCTTTTGTTGTGATATTTGATTCAGTTATTGAAGTCTTTTCATTAAATTCTTCTTGTTCAAATATTCACCTTCTTCCCATATACTTGATTAAAACTTTCATGATGATGATGAGTGGCTAATTTCCTTGTGTGATTCTAGGGTGATTGGCTGAAGGTTGTGGGAAAAACAATGATAGAATAATCTTAGATTCCAGTAGGACCCTGAAAGTTCGAGTCTTTAACCTTAACCCTAAGCATCTCGTTTAGTCGATGAACATCTCGGCCGGGGTGGAATTTGGCTGACCGAGGTGACTTATCTGATCCGAAACTAAGAGTTAAATGTTAGAGTTTGCCAAATCCTATTCTTATTACACCTTGCCTGGTTCAATGCAAGCTTAGGATGAGACTTACCCGGTAATTCCTTAGTTTGTGTACCAACGATCATAAGTGTAGGTAATAAAGGTTTGTCCTTTATTGGGGTTTGAGTGTGCTTTCATCCCATCTTTGTGAGTTAGCCTGAGACTTACCCGGTAAAGGTTGATTCTATTCCCTTAGATGGTGTGTTAGTTTGAGGTTATAGTTCTTTATCTTAATTCCTTGAGACTTACCCGGTAATAGGAGTTATGGTTTAGGATTAATGAGTAGTGAGACTTACCCGGTGATCTATTCCACTTTAGTAACACCTTCCCCATGCAAAAACCTCAGCTTTGTCCGCTTATCTTTAGATTTTGAGTTGGAACCAGAACTAGATGCTTTAATCCCTAGAATTGCATACTTGCTTTATTGACTACTATATCATCTTTGATTGTTTTAATTGCTTTGTGGTTAGTGATTGCTTAAGCATACCGTAATTGGACTTTGTTTCACTAAGTCCCTGTGATCGACCCCTGGAATTCCTTACTTTTTACTACGATTGACCCGTACACTGCGGGTTCGCATCCTTGTTTTAAGCTTACGTCTAGGGTTATAAATTTAAAGCTTGCACACACCGTTTGGAGCGAACAAGTTTTTGGCGCCGTTGCCAGGGACTTGGTCTAGACCGAGCCGGTTACGGTTTGCTCTTGGGGCACTTGCCCCCGTGTCTACTAACCACTCTACTTCAGTGACTTTTGTAGGTGCTTTCTTAGGTATATGCGAAGAACCCGCACTGGGAAGGAAATCGTTCGTTACGATCCCGAACCAGAGAAGACATACAAACGACACTTAAGAGAAGCGAAGATGGCCCACCAAGACAATCGCGATCTTGAGGCCGAGTTGAAAGAGGCGCTAGAACAGCTACGCCTCAGCAGGGAAGAATTGAGTCAGGAAAGAGAAGAAACTCGCACCTGGACTGAAGCGATCAAAGCTGATATGGCAGCTTTACGAGACCAGTTTCTACCTCGACAGAGGGAAGATCCTTTTCCAAATCCTCGACCGATCCAGGTCCCAGTCGCTGACCCTCGACCGAGGCAGATCCCAGTACCAGACGCCCCGGCCGAGATGCTTCCTCCTCGGATGCCAGTCCGAGGTGTTCTTCCTGCAGGAATCCCACAAACCCTAGGTCAAAGGATGGACCCTAATCAACAACTGAGGCGTCCAGGAGTTAACCTAGGAGATCCAGCGGACCATGACTATCAACTTCGACCGCAAGTTCTATCCATGATTCTCCAATGCCAGTTCGGAGGGCTGGAGAAGGAATCACCACATCAACATCTTCAAAACTATGAGATCTTGATGGAGACCTTGAGACCCTCAAGAATTGAGAATAACAACTACAAGCTAAGACCTTTTTACTTTTCTTTAAAAGATAGAGCTCTTACTTGGTATCAATCTCTTCCTCCAGGAAAAATTAGCACATGGGAGGAGATGACTACGGAATTCTTGACCAAATTCTTCCCCCTCCCCTCAAAGACAGCTGAAATGAGAGGGAAGATCAATGCTTTCATTATGAAGGACAAGGAGAGCTTGTCCAAGTGATGGGAGCGGTTCAAGGACATTCTTTTGGATTGCCCACATCATGGGATTCCAAAGTTAGAGTTATTGGAGATATACTTCAAGGGACTGGACGGAAGCACCCAGTTCAACCTCCAACTACTCTCCGCCGGTACCTTTATGGACATGGCGATTGACGAAGCTTGAGACTTCATCGAGAACAAGCTTTGCATATGGAGAAGTACACCCACCAAGAAACTGAAGGTGGAGTTAAAAGAGTTAACTTCCAAGAAACTCAGCCCAACAACAATCAACTCACGTCTTTGAAGAATGACGTGAAGCAATTGAAGAAACTCTTGGTTGCTCAAACCAAGAAAGAAGAGCAAGGACAAAGGAACAACAACAACGGTTCCCGGAACAACAATTACAACAACAACAATAGAGGATCCAATAGCAATAATTGGAGGGCGAACAACCAAAATTCTGGTAACAATCATTCAAACTCCAACTCTAACGATTCCTCTAACCCTTTCCTCTCTTCCCCTTCTTCTTCTTCTACTCCATTAAAGAGCCAGGGGCAGGGATCAAGTTCGTCTCAGCCGGAAAAGAAAGACGCAGTTCTGGAGGCTATCTTGATCAAGCTCAACGCCATGGAGACTTCTATGACTTCATTTTCGAAGGCCCAAAAAGCCTTTGAACAACAACTTGCAAGTAGGGCGAATGAAGCGCCAAGAGATCCAGGGAAGCTTCCAGCAAGGACAGAAAGCAACCCTAAGGGCCAGATCATGGCCATAACTACGAGGAGTGGACTGAAAACTGCAGATCCAGTGCCTCGGTCGGTGCTAGTACTGACGAAGACCACCTCGGTCCAGGTGCAGTCGAAGAACACTTCGAACGAGATGCCAACCGAGGTGGAGCCACAGAAAGCGGAGGGGAAAACTGAAGTTTATGTTCCACCTCCTGCATACAAACCACCAGTTCCATTCCCCCAGTCAAGGGCTAGAGCACATCTAGACAAGCACTTTGGTAAGTTCCTTGACTTGATGAATAAATTGCATATTAACATTCCTTTCCTTGATGCTATTCTAGTAATGCCCGCCTATGGGAAGTTCTTGAAAAAGATCCTATCAAGGAAAAGGAAAATGGAAGATTTTGGTGAAGTTAGGATGACATCTAAATCCTCGGAGCTCATTCAAATCATGAAGGAGAAGATGCCACCTAAATTGAGAGATCCCGGCTCATTTTACATTCCTATTCAAGTTGGGGATGTCACTTGTGAAGCCCTTTGTGATCTAGGAGCCAGCGTGAGCATCATTCCGCTGGAGCTATGTGTGAAGATCGGACTTGGAGAGCCCAAGCCGGTCAAGATTCGACTTTATATGGCGGATCGCTCCATCACCCATCCCGTGGGCATCTTGGAGGACGTTCCGGTCAAGTTAGGTAACTTCTATTTACCAATAGATTTTGTTGTACTTGACATTCCCGCACATTATCCTGTTCCTATTATTCTCGGGAGGCCATTTCTAGCAACTTCGGGTTGCAACGTGGATTGCAAGAACGCCAAGTTGAAATTCAACATTGGCGGCGATGAGGTGGAGTTCGCATTACTTGCAGCCATGAAAGGGGAGCAGATGAGCGATGATATCTTCAACATCTACGATGAAGAAGAATCAAGAGAATTGGTGAGCTCTATCCTTACTAACGATCCACTCGAAAGAGTTATTACCTTCAGTTTAATGGAAGAAGGTATAGATGCTTCTTGTGATGCAGATATACGGAGCTTAAAAGCACTAGAAGACGATCCAGGAGCTAAAACTGAGAAGCTAACCCTGGAGACGAAGATCTCCAGTTTCGGTTCCAGTTGCAGTACCTCGACCGAGGCACTTCCTGGACTGAGTGAGGCGACTGAAGAACATCTCGGTCAACACCTCTGCGCCTCGACCGAGGTCGATGGCGAGATGATGTCAACTGAGACAACTGAGAATATTAAACTTCTTACTCCCTTCTCTGACATTCATCCTCAGTTGGTGGAACATTACATCCACCAAGTTTCTGATAATAAAGGGCCTTGGTATGATGATATTGTGAATTATCTTGTTTTCCAGGAAATACCGCCCGGATTGACGTACTCTCAAAAGAAGAGGTTCTTCAAAGAAGTACGCCATTACTACTGGGACGAGCCGCTGCTATTCAAGCGCGGGCCGGATGGGATGCTTCGAAGATGCATTCCGGAAGATGAAGTTAATATCGTTATACGGCATTGCCATTCACTTCCTTGTGGAGGACATGCTAGCACCGATAAAACATGTGCTAAGGTATTACGTTCCGGTTTCTTTTGGCCTACATTAATTAAGGATGTACAATCGTTTGTTGTCTCTTGTGATGCATGCCAAAGAACAGGAAATTTGTCAAGGAGGAATGAAATGCCGCTTAATAACATTCAAGAGGTGGAAATCTTTGATGTATGGGGGATTGACTTCATGGGACCTTTCCCATCCTCCGGCGGAAACCTCTATATTCTTCTGGCAGTTGATTACGTCTCTAGATGGGTTGAAGCCATTGCTTCTCCCACTAACGACGCCAAGGTGGTTGTGAAGTTCTTAAACAGGACTATCTTTCCACGTTTTGGAACTCCACGCATCATCATCAGCGATGGAGGAACGCATTTCATCAACCGGAAGGTCAAAGCACTTCTATCGAAGTATGGGGTAACCCATAAGGTATCAACCTCTTATCACCCTCAAACTAGTGGACAGGTCGAGATCTCGAATAGAGAAATCAAAGCAATTTTGGAGAAGACCGTCTCTAGAACGAGGAAGGATTGGTCCATGAAATTGAACGATGCTCTTTGGACGTACAGGACCGCATTTAAGACTCCCATAGGTACCACCCCTTATAATTTGGTATATGGGAAGTCTTGCCATTTGCCCGTTGAGTTGGAGCACAAAGCATATTGGGCGATCAAATGGTTGAACTTCGACATTAAGAAGGCCGGCGAGAAGCGGCTATTGGATATCAACAAGCTGGAAGAGCTGCGCTTGAACGCTTATAAGAATGCCAAAATCTACAAAGAAAGGACGAAGAAATGGCATGACAAGCGTATCATTCCAAAGGAGCTTAACGAAGGAGACTTAGTTCTACTCTTCAACTCCCGCCTCCGACTCTTTCCAGGTAAGTTAAAATCTAGATGGACCGGACCTTATGTTGTGAAACATGTTTTTCCTCATAGTGCAGTTGAGATATGGGGCGAAACGAGCGGAAGCTTCAAGGTCAACGGTCATAGACTTAAGAAGTACAAACCGGAAACTCCGGTTGAGGAGGTTGCACCAATTTACCTCGTTTGGGACGCATCATGGTCCAGCTAGCGACCTTAAACCAAGCGCTTCTTGGGAGGCAACCCAAGGTATTGCTTTCTTTTCCCCTTTTCTAGTCTAGCTTAGATAGTTTTTGCTTTTGCTTTGCTTTGTTTTGTTTTTTGGCGTCCTAGACAGATAACAAGAGACATCTAAGGAAGGGGTATAACTGGAAGGACAGGAAATCGAGAATTTAAGAAGACGAAGTTTGACTGAGGCATCTCGGTTGCCATTAGAGCACCTCGACCGAGATGATTCTTCAGCAACCAAGGCGACTAGGGTTTCTGAAGAACCACCTCGGTCCGTACCACCTCGGTCCAGTCGAGACCATCTCGACCGAGGTGACAGCAATTCCAGAAAGGGTATAAAAGGGGGATTAATTTTCTCTCTCTTCCATTTCACCCCTCTTCGACCGCGGCGACAGTTTGCACCTCGCTCCTTCGATTCTCGCTCGATTTCGAAGATTTTCGCTTTCAAACTACGATTAAGGCATAGAGGATCCCAGTGCATCGTCGATCTGCAAGAAAATCGAACCGATTCGGCCGAACGAGGTAAAACGAAACCGAAACCCTACCTCGCTGTTTTTGCTTCGATTTGGGCTTTGGTTGCCCTTGCATTTGCTGAGAAAAGGCTTAAGTACCCCATAGGAAGCAGTTGTAGTGATTTTGAGGGAAAAGAACTGAATTTTCTGAAGGAATGAGAAACCTGTTTTCCGCCTCGGTCCAGACGAGCTGCTCCTCGGCCGAGGTGATTCTTGAGTATTGTTAGTTGACCGAGGTGACCTGACAGTGAGATTTCTGAAAATGAGTTCCGACAGACCCCTTGCCCTTAGGGATAGATCCTCACCTTCCCCTTCTTCCTCTTCTTCCCGACCCTATCGACCGGTGATCCACGAGCGACACCAGGTCGATTATGACCGTATTTCCGGCCGTCTAGTGATTGCACCTCGCTTCCTGGACGTATCTGCTTTTGATTGTCTCCAGGTAGACGGAGACCTTAGACGGATGATATCTACAGTGGGGCTGGATTAGTTTACTGAGATCCGAGCCCCAGCCTATTTGGAGCCCACCTTAGAGTTCATTAGCTCCTTCACCTACCTTTCCACAAAGCAATCTGTAAAGTACCGGTTGATGAACCGGAACTTCTTAGTGCCGCTTAAGTACTGGAGAGAGATTTTTGGTTTTTCTGAGCCCATAATTGTTGACTTCCCATCCCGATCTGTAGTTAGGGAGTTTTGGGGGCAGATTGCCCATATTGTTGAACATGCAGACAAATGGCGCCCTGGAGATTCCAGGGAGAAGGTCATCTTCCATTTAGCCTTTAGGTTAGCCCACTGGATCTTCAGTGAGACACTTCTGGCGCGTACTGAGACGCCCTAGAAGGTCCGACAGGGGGAGCTATTCAGTTTATATTGCATGGTGACTGGGGGTATCCCGGACTTTGGCTTGATGTTGGAAGAGGATCTGCAAAAGATCAAGGCCAAGGCGAAGGGAGACATTTGCTGCGGAGGGCTTGTCACCCATATAGCCAGTTATCAGGACATGGATCTCAGCGCTTGCACGATGGTGGCGGCTCCGAAGCCGCTTGGGCTGCAAGAGATGATCACTCGGCGGATTCTGGTTCCCCGAGGTTTGACTACACCGTATGTGGCCATGCCATGGGAGCTGACTACACCACAGGGGATCAGGTGGTCTGCCTAGTTTTCTGTTTTTGACCCTCATTATTGGCAGACCGCTTGGGCTCCACTGATGGAGGATTACAGAGAGGCAGCAACTGCCCCAGCTGAGGAGGAGGCAGATGATGAGGAGACAGCTGATGACAGAGAGGGTGGAGTCCCGATGGATCCAGGGATAGATGTTGTAGGGACGAGCGCACCAGTCATAGATCTGGATGATGAGGACACTGAGTCTGCACCTGCTACTTCTCCAATGAGACCTGCTAGGCGTAGGACACGCCGACACAGAGATCTAGAGGCTCACCGTCGGATCGATGATCTGACGGATCAGGTTATTGACTCATATGCTGCTTGTCATTGGATATCCGCGAGATGTAGGAGCGGCAGCATTACCAGCACATGATAGTCCAGATCCAGTTTGAGCACATCATGGGCTATCCGTTCGACCCGACCCAGTATCCGTATGTGCCACCACCACCACCACCGGACCGTGACTACTGAGAGCTGTAGGATTTTCTTTCTTATTTTTTATGCAGTTCAGCTTATTATCCGGTGAGTACTTTATTCCTTAGACTTATTTTGACCCACTACGATAGTGTCTCCCAAGTATGGGGTATTTGATGTATTACTTGACATTTATTGTATGACTCTTTTTGACCGGATATTTATATTTATGCTTCACTTTTGCATCTATGTGTTTATCCGAGATTGCATGCATACTTACAGGTTATTTGATTGCGAAAAACGTCGAAACTGAAACAAAACTGGTTTTTTTTAAAAAAAAAAAAATTTTGACCTCGACCGGTGGAGTTCTGGCCGAACGAGGTGTTTCACCTCGGTTGACCTAAGAACACCTCGACCGAGGTGGGTTAACTGAGAGTTTTGGAAACGATTTTTGTGCTTCTTATCTGGATATGATCTCAGTGAAGATCTTGTTTATTGACTGGATTTGAAATTCTTTATGTGTTTGAAAGGTTTTATAATATGTTTAAGTTGCTAAATGCTTTGTTTGAAATTATTGGCATGTTTAATACTTTGTTTTTGTCTAAATTATGTTGAATTTGAAGGTTGACACCACATTATGAGTTCTCTCACTTTCTTCCTGGAAAGACCAAGGCGATTCGTTCTTTTCTCTTCTTCTTCTTGATCATGCTTAACCCCTCATATACATTTTGCCTCCCTTTACCTATCCGGGAATTTGGAAGCAAGCAAAGTGGTGAAAGCAAGTAAAAGTTGAGAAGTGGGTTGGAAGTGAAAGTGTTAGAAAGTAATCTTAGGTTTGGGGAAGTCAATCATGATGATGAGTAACTCGACACCATTCACATAGCCGGGTGTTTGTGTCTTGCCAATGTCGGATTCAGCGATATTCCTAACGGGTCATGGTATGTGTATTAAGGGTTTGATGCATCTCAAGAAATTGATGATTGTTGATTTCCTAGGCTTCGGTTATTGTGCACCTCTGTCCATGCATCCCAAAAAGTAAAGTAAAAGAAAAAGTGTGAAATAAGCAAAGCTTATTGGTGGAATATGTTGAAAGTCAAAGTGAAAGTGAAGTATATCCTTTTCCCGGATTCTAGCACCACATTACCTTACATACATCCCTACCCTACACGTTTCTTGACCTTTCTTTTGGGAAGCCCTTGAGACCTCGAGCTTGTTGATTGACTTAGTGGTTTAACTATGATATGTTGGGGTTGGAAAAGCGGGTTCTTTCCTTGGAAGTTCCGGTTATGGCATAGGACTCAAGCTATCTATTCTTTCCTTGGATTAACTATGATATGTTGGGGTTAAGTGTTTCTAGATTGGGATCAATCACCGGTTAGGTCTCATGGTCCACTAGGCCATCCCTAAAGTCTCATCACCGGGTAAGTCTCTAAGAACTTAAGGGACGGAATTCTACACAAACCGGATTGTTACCTAGAGATCAAACCTATCCTTACCGGGTAAGTCTCGGAAGGGTTAGTCATAAACAACCATCCTAGCACACTTAATCCAATGGCGGCTTATGAGGCTCACCACTACCTAGGGTTTGTCATCTTTGAGATCTAAGAGCAAGGATTACCGGGTAAGTCTCTCCTAACACTTAGTTGCTAACACCAGGTTACCCTAGGATAGATTTAACTCAACAAACACTTAGGATTTCAACATTCTAACAATCTAAGACTAGATCCACCGTTACTACTATTATTATCGGACGGTGACATCACCGCCCAGTTTCCCGAAGGAGACTGGGGGGATCTTTGCGACCAGGCCATACACGGTATACGGGCGGGCTTCTTCATCACTCCCTCAGGGTATACGGGTTGGGCACCGCCACACTCCTGTTGGTTACACGGGGACAGAGGCGAGAGTTATAAGACTCTTGTGTCACACTTTGAACGAATGGATTAGAAATGGAACAACCTAAAAAGAGAATAAGAACTAGAAGTGTATGTATATGACCATGATGTGTGTTGTGTGTGCTTTTGCATGTGTTTGTGCCTTTGCTATCTTTATAATGCCTAGAATGTGAGCTAACGGTTTTATACCGATTGTTGTAGTTAAGTTGCAGGTTAGGTGTGGCCGAGTGATCCGGAGGAGTGGGCAGCCGGGGTTCCATACATCTTAGGTCGAGTTTGGGTTTTTGCGTCCATGTATTATCGTTGTATATTATATTGTGTATTCTTGGCGATGTTGTTTAGACGGCTGATGTCTTTCCTTTCTTGTTGTATTCGGGAACCATGTCATTTCATTAAACTTGTTTTCGGTTTTGGCCTTTATTTGTGCCTTGTTGGAAAGGTCCGGTGAAATTGTTGTCAGGCTAAGGGTTGGGACCCATTGTGAGGTCTCGCCCGTAGCATTCCGATATCCCGCGGATTCGGGGTGTTACAAAGTGGTATCGGAGCCCTAGGTTGACAACAATGGCACTCGCAACCTTCTAAAGGCCGAATGAGGAATAAACAGAACCCCCATGGGTTCTAACATTTTGTTTTCAAATTCATATGCATGAGTCAGTTGAGATAGTATGTACGGGATCACCACTTCCTCCGCAGACCTCGGCGACGTAGTTATTGATTATCATATTATGTATATATATATAGATATGGACTTGTGGACCTAGGTTGTTTTGGGACTATGGATTCGTGTTGGATTGTAATTTGTTTTTTGGACTTTTTGTATATGTGGATTGTAGATATGCATGATTTGTTGGTAGTATTATGGACACAAGTGTAATAACCGAAAATTTTATTTCCGATTAATTCCGAGCCAAACCGAGTTTTAGAGACCGTTGACCTCTTTAAGATACCGAACTTTATGACTAGAATTAATTTTATCATTTTATGTAAGTTTTATAACCACATAAAATAATAAAAAATACACCAAACCCTAGTTATATATATATCTAGGTCTTTTGACGAGTTTTGACGAAGTCATGACGAGATCCAAACGAAGTCATGACAACTTTTGACAAAGTCAGGACATGAGTTTGACAAGCCCATTTTCAGCCATGAACCTTACCATCCGGGCCCGTTTCGAGTAAGCTAGTTGGCCCGTTGAGCCTCCTATCTCCCATCTCCTCTTCCTGCATCACTTTGCCCTAGCCGCGCTTCGCTCTCTACACTCCTCTGCCGAACACACAACAACCTGCGCGCTAGCAGCCGCTCGTCCTTGCCTCCACGCCGACGAGCAGCAACCGTCTTCGACCGGACAGTAGCGCCCCTCTCTTCCCTCCCTTCTCATCTCAGTCGACACCAGCAGTGCCGCTACTGTCCTCCCGAACGCAGCACCACCTTCTTCGTCGCCTTCTCACACAGGCCAGCGGCGGAGCCTTGGCGTCTCTCTGTCGGCGAGCCAGCAGCCCAGACAGGCCCTCGTACCCCTTCCTTCGTCCCCTTTACAGCAGGAAACCATGGGACCTTCCCTGCTCCAATCACGCAGCAGCAGCGGTTGGTCTCCTTCGATCGACCCAAACCGACGCCCAGGATCGAGTACATCTCCTTCTGGCGACCCCAAACACTGCACCAGTGGACTCGCTTCGCTTCTGTCGATTCCAGTACACCAGTGACACCGAGCAGCCAGATCCGCTTCGCAACAGCCTTAGTGTTGTCTTTTCCGTGCCTTCGAGTCTCGGAATCGGGTAAGGCTTGTACCCCTTGCTACACTACACTTCAATCCTTCTTTTCCTTGCCTAACGTATATAAGTTTCATATTTTAAACCTACTCTGAACAACCGTAGGAGAGCTGTGCAGATTCATGCGTTTCCTGAGTTTTTGGAAGTGTTGAACAGTCAACTTCGGGTCAAATTTTGGGTAAGTTAGACTACTCCTTTTAGGCTGATTTTCGGGTATGTTGTAGTCAGTGTTGCATAGTATATCATACTAAAATTTGGGAACAATCGGAGTTACGGTGTGAGAGTTATAGTATCCCGAAGTTGGCTATTCTTGCAGTTTTTCTTTTAGTGTGCTGAGTTGAGGAAATTTGCTTGAGATGCAGTTTTGTGGAATACATTTGGAGGGGTTATTGACTTCTGTTAGACTTGAATTTCTGACAAGTTTTAGTTGATATAGTATAGTAGATCATATTAAAATTTTAGAGGAATCCATGCTACGGTTTGAGAGTTATGGTGTCTCAAAGTTGACTCCTCACACAGTTTTTATAATTGTGCTGAGTGTTGGGAAAAACAGCATGTGATGCTGTTTTGAGAGATAGTTTTGAATAAAAGTTTGATCTCTGTTTGACTTGAATTTTGGATATGATATAGTTGGCATATATTGTGGTGGAACATATTAAAATTTGGGATGAATCCAGCTAGTGTTTTAGGAGTTATGAATTTTTGAAGTTGAGACCTTAAATAGTTTTCTGGATGTTGCTGAAATTGTTAAGTGCTGGAATTTTTTGGGTTGTGCAGCCATGTTTGAGCTTAAGTTTGGATATCATAGAAACATAATCCACCGTTCAGTTTTAATATGTTATAGAGTTTCATGCATAGTGTGGTGTATCAAAAGTTGGGGTTGATCTAACGGTTGGATTTAGATCTATGAAGGTCCAAAGTGGACTGGCTGAGCAGTTAAGAAATACTCACTTTTTGGCTAAGTCTGAATTTCTGGTTTAGGAACTGACTTTGAGAATTTGTGTAGAAGTGATTATTATGTATTTTTGGGAAATTTTGACTACTATGGATAGAGTGCATAGCATAAAGGACTTAGAGATTTTTGTTAGACTTTTTATATTTTTTATTCGGTTCTCATATCTTAAGCCAAAGTCGGACCTTGACGACTTTTTATGAAAGTCAAGAATGTAGTTAACTCTTCTAAATCTTTAGCAAACTTTCCTTTGAGAGTTTGAGTGTGGTTTTGAGTTCCAAAGAATAGTTTGGAACTTTGTTATGGATTTTTATAAAGTTTCGGGACCAGGGGTAAAACAATCATTTATCCGTATAAGGGTATTTTGGTAATTTAGCTGATGATAGAGTTAAATATCTTAGAAGTTAGAGACTTCTAATTAAGTGGGATATATTATTGATCCACTTGCCTTCTATAACAGGCAGTTGAGTTCCTGCGGTTAGAGACCGAGTTGAGATAACGAGATTATGTTTGAATTCAGGTAAGTCCTTTAGGCTTACTTAGCTGAGTTCTAGATATGAGTATGAATAATGGTAGTGGTGTATGAATGAGATGCTTATAGTTATATTTTAGTAATATTTATATACCGACCTATACCTTGGCCTAACAGTAACGGGCGGTGGCATTCTGCTCAGTTAGCTTGAGGGCGCTGGGGGTTTCTTTATGGACTAGCCCACACTCGGTTTGTAGTGCTGCTACCGGCGGAGGTAAGCTAGACCTACACCCAGTTGGATAAGGAACGGAGGCGAGAACTCTTAAAATTCTCGTGCCACAGGTGTAAAATGGAATCAGGTGAATCACTTAACTACTAGATAATAACCGGTTTATGTGCCAGCATGATGATTGTTTATGTTACCTTGTTTGTGTTTGTGGTATCCTTTTTCTGCTTATATTTGGATTGTTAGCTAACGGTTTATCCGTGTTGTAGATCTGTAGAGATAAATAGTTGCAGAGAGATTCGGGACGGATGATCAGCCGTGTCCACGTACTCATTAGATGGGGACGGGGGAGTCTTCCATACGTCATGCATGTTATGTATCTTTATATATGTTTGTAAGGCTGTCACATGTGTACTTTCATACCATTAAAAAATTATTATGTTTTGGAAATTGTTTTAATTACATTTGTGCCTTGTTGTAAGATTCTAGTAAAGTTGTTGTTAAACCAAGGTCGGGACCAATTGTGAGGTCCTAACCAGTAGCTCCCCGAGTTCCAAGAACTTGGGGTATTACACAACACTTATATAGTCTTATTTGTATATATATGCTTATTATATATAGTAGTGTAAGTAGATATGGGACCTTATAGTTAAGATGATAGTTTGATATCATCGCCTTGGACAACGCTGTTGGACTTAGAATAGTATACATGCGAGGACGAGTCGACTCATGTATCGAGTGGAGCATCACGTGTTGGTGAACGCCTTGACGTGTCATCGGATTCCTTTCAAGGATCGCAACGCAACGAGGAAAAGGTTATTGAAGTTATCGCCGCAAGGACGAACAAGTAGAAGATCAACTTGAAATAACTTAAGAGAAGTCGAGATCGAGATCGATACCTGCAAGAGAGTAACATGGAGATGTGGAGCGGTTTTGAAGAAACAATGATTGAGTAGAAATGAAAGCAACTTAAGACGGCACACTAATGGTGAAGTCCAAGAGGCGTGACGATAAATGGAAGAAGTGGATCAAGTGCATAGGATTGCAAGTGGCGATCCCATTTAAGGAATGTCTTCCCTATACACTCTTAAGCACGGGAGTCGGGATGAGACGTATGATCAAGAAACGACGAGAGGATTAGGAGGCCGTAAGTTAAGCTTATGGAGGTATCGAAAGATGAAGTGTAAGGTTCCTAGAATACCTGCGGGATGACTTCTTCGGGTTTACGAGAATAATGAGAAGAATGGCGAGGTGAGTATTCACATGGTGGAACTTCCTTGGTGGAGTTGACCGTTTTCTGAAATTTTAATAATGCCAAGAAATGTCAAGAAAGAAGAAAAATCAATTGATTTTGACCCCGAGAGGCTGACAAAAACAACAAGGAGCTTTCTATCATGAAAGGAGTTGAGTTACCCACCTAAGAGACATAAGAGGACACTATCTTACGATAGGGATGTTTGAAAGGTTCACTTGAAGGACATCTTGAGAGAGTTGTTAAACCTATGAAAGGGAAGAGTCTAAGAGTGTAGACTGAATTAAGGAGTTAAAGTAAGAGTACCCCGAGGAGGGTAGCCTTTGGGCTAAAGGTGACATGAAGAGCATAGAAGATAGTTAAGTCGATGACCTCAAGGAGGCCAACTATAATCTGACCGGTGGCAATCAAGAACGTACGTGTACGGGATTGCCTAGTGATGAGCCCGGAAGGGAAGAGTAAACAAGATTGTAGAATATAGTGGATTGGTTTTGAGAGTTGATGTATGCCGGCGGTTCAATGCCAATGGTAAGAAGGTGTATCAACTAAGGCGCTTGTGTCCTGGTCATATAACGTGAAATGGTTAAAGCATGTAACTATGATTAGACCTCCCAGAGAGGGATTGTAACGACCTTACATGACCTTTTGCGGTCATGAGTTTGACATGTGAAGAGAACGGTGTGGATTTGAACCTTTAAGGTGGAACATGATAACGGGACCTAGTGGATCCAACTAGAGGAGTGACTTCCCTAGTTGCTTTACGCAAATGGGAAAAAATGTAAAGAGGATGCATGGTGTTTTCTTTTCTTATCAAATGGTTGATACGTTTCCGAGAACGATATATGAGTCAAAGTTTCTTGACTCACCCGAAGGAGCCTTGTGGCTATGGTGTGTATTTGAGGACCGAGATAATAGTAATATTGCAATTTGTAAGCTTAAGATGGTAGCACTCGAGTATTTACGAGTTGAAAGTTGCGGTAGTTTGAATGGGGAATTTCTTCGGGTACTCCCCACATAGAATTCTGGTACGGGTTTTGAGGAATGGTACAAGGAAGAAAAGTTTACTTCGTTTATCGAGAGAGGTATATGGTTAATGACATGTTGAGGTATCTTCTCCGTAGTGAGAGGCTCCTTAAGACTTGTTGCATATGATTACTAATTTTTATAAGATCGACTTGGAGTCGAGATGACATCAGATTTGGGTTTAGTAAAGAAAGGACCTTCGAAAGACGGCGTGTGGTGCCGGTTTGGTGACTAGAAGTTGTTGTGAGGCCTTTTTGGACTCACGAGTACGATTGGTAAGTTTGAGTTGTTAATGATGTGCGTTTATCGAGTTTCTGAAGTGGATTGCAATAGAGACATTCGTTTTGTGATTTCGGGTGGTTCTAATCTGAACCATAAGCTTATGCTAGTGTTGTAGAATAGTAAGAGTTGTGATAGGAGGCGGACCGTGACCTAACGGTTCATGACAACTATTGTTGTGCAAGGTGTACAAGTGGTTCTTCGAGCTTTCATTTTATGAGAACGGCTTGTTATACTCTTGTAATTTGGAGGAACAAGCATGACACAAGAAGACGGTGACACGGGTTATGCAAGGTAAGAAGATAAGCTTAGTTGTATAATCAAGATAGGACGTCCGAGGTGACTTCCTAAGGAACGCAACGATTTTGATAGTATAAAGTTGATCTAATTAAGACGAGGTGATAGTTTTAGTCATACCTCCAAGGTAGGTAGAGGAACTATGCAATCTATAAGTTGGTGAACCATAACCTCCGAGTTACAGGAGGGTTTTGACACTCCCTCCTTCTAAGGAAGTCGATTAGATTGGGGGTGTATAAGGAAGATGACTGAGGAAGGGTCAAGAGTTAGGCGCTTTAATGCGTGCACTTAATATGATGAAGGTATTTTTGTAATGATCAACATGTTAGTTGCATACGGACGACAAGAGTATGATCTGTGTATATATTTTCTTTGAGAGGGTTGAATACCCATCAGAATGATGGTTAAAGATTGTTCAGAACGGCGGTCTTATGACTTTTATATCATCCGGGTTATTAACATAGATGATCGGTGTAGAGATCCGGCGGAATCGTGGGATTTGTAGAATGGACTTGAGGAAGATCCGGGATAGAAGTTTCCGAGGAGAGACCCCATAGTTACCTTTATGGGATGATGGTTTTGTTGGGACGGTAGGAGCGTCTATATGAGATTATGATGGAGAACGAAGGTAGAGCCTCCAAAAGGCTCACACTACCCTTAATAGTTCACCATAGTACAGGTAAGAGGTATCGGGGTTGGAGATGTTCGCACTAGAGAGACGGCCTTAGGGCCAGAATGGCTAAGTGCATAGCCATTATGTGACGGTTTGTAGGTCAAGTTGAGAACCCTAAGATGAGGAAGAAGACTTCATCCACCGCAAGTTATGCCGTTGGAATGGGAGGATACCTCCATAGAGGTTATTATCGGTTTGGGACCACGTAATGGTGGTGACATAATTGGGTCAGTATGTACTGACCGATGGAGATAACGCATTTTACACCGTCTTGGGAAACAAGACCGATGAGTCGGCTTTTTGTGTGATCCACTAAGTAATAGTTAGATTACTTGGGGTGTCGAATACCATCGTTTTTGTTTGAGCTGGGCATTTCATCTCGAGTTTTGTGGGGCAGCGGGATAGTACCGCTTAGGGGTCCAATTATCTTTCAGGACAGCTTCCGTCCTCGGACGTATGGTCAGTTAGAGAGAGCTTTTCAAGCCATAAAGGACGTGTTAAGAACCTCCATGCTAAAATAAGAACAAGTGTCATCCGGACGCTTCCGGGGATTGAGTGCACATTATATGATAGTTGGAATGTGTTCATGATGGACGTTGTTAAGCGTTTTATGAACGGAACCCTAGTACACCGTGGCGTTGGAATTTGGATGGTAGAGGTGGCGATAGCTGGACTGAGTCGCCTGATGGCGTGTTAGAGAGAGGCGTAAACCCCTAGAGTCTGATATGTAATAGATCTAACCTAGAAGACAATGGACGCAAGGCATCATACGTGGTGGACACGAAGAAGGAAAAGTTGAGTTTCCGATTTATCGGACCCGAGAGATATTGATGGGAGTTGGGAAGTGGTTCGCAAATTTGTGGTACCACCACGAGTGGAGAGTATCTTCTGAGGGTTCTTTTATAACAATTATGGAAGTATATGCGTTACTCGAGTTATATTGTTAGTCGTATAGATCTAGTGGTAAACGCGGAGCCGATGAGACTACCGGAAGACATGGGATAATTTCTTGGGATGAGTTACGACGAGTTAGTTACCTTTGTTATGGATGATGGGATAGATTTTATGTGCATGCACGAGTTTTATATATGTTTTGTGCCCCGAGCGGAAATGTGTTGAGTGTTCGGTTAGGTTGTGACTTGGTATGCGTTATGTGGTTCATGTGAGTATGTATGTCGGCCTTAAGAGGTCTTGACGTTGTATTCGAGTGTGTCATGGTTATCGAGTAGAGAATTTGAACGCTTTCAGCTTTGAGTGGTTACCGTGTTCTTATACCGAGAGTTTTGCGTTATCAAAGTTTTGGGACGAAACTTGTTTTTAGGGGGAGTAGTTGTAACATCCAGAAGTTTTATTCCGGGTGTTGAGAGGTTATCGACCTTTCCACAAGCGCGACTCAGTTTTCCCGCAGGCACGAAGTGCTGAACGTCGGGTTTTATTCCAAAATCTCGTCCCAACCTCTCGTTTTTCCACCCGTGCTTTTGGAGTCCTCGATTCCTAGCGTTTTTGGGAGAATGGGTCAGATGACCTTTGAGCTCCCCTTTTGGTGGCAACCTTGTCCTTTCTCTCTCTCTCTCTCTCTCTCTCTCTCTCTCTCCTCTCATTCTTGATTTCACGTGAAAGCTTCTCTCTCTTATCTCTTTCTTCTCTCTTTGGCTTGGAAGCACTTCGAAGCCCTTCTTGTTGATCTTCCCATGCTTCTTCTTGTTTGATGTCCAGCAATGAGTCGAGCTACAAATCCGGTTTTGTAAGTGTAAGCCCATTCCTCCCTCTCCATTTCTTCATCTTCATCTCCTTCTTTGAGCTCCAATGGTGGAACCCATTGTTAGCATGAAATATTGCGATATTCTAGGCACTTTTTCTAATTGTTTTTCATCCATTATAGTGTTCATTGATAAGGCATTGAAGCATTTATTCGCTAGTTTGTCTATATTTTCGATATGGAGGTCTACATTAGCTTTCTGTTGATTATAGGTGAATAAGAGCTAAAACCGGACCATTTGAGAGAGATAGGGGAGATTTGAGCACATCCAAGGATTAGAAGCACATCAAAGAAGCCAAAGGAGACGCTAGGATGAGGAATGGCACGACACAAAGGAAACCACAAGCAATTTACACTTCCACGCCCTAAAATACGGTCGTAGAGAAGTCCACGCTCTAAACCACGGCCGTGGATCTTGGCATCATGAGCGTGGAGCATTCCAGAGAGTTACACGGTCTAAAGTACGGTCGTGGAAATCATATGAAACCGTAATCTAATTCCACGCCCTAAACCACGGTCATGGAACCCCTTGAGACGGTGATTTAGGCGATCTTTTGGCGAACCAATTATTGCCACATCATTTACGCAATGGGCCGAACGGTTATTTTATCCTTTCTAATAAAAGGGTCAGAGAAGAGAGTTTCGGACATCGACGCTTATCGCTTAGCCTTTCTTAGGGTCGCTTTGGGAGAGTTCGAGGAGACTTAGCGGAAGCGCATGCAATTTAGATTTCGGTAAATCTTGTGTGGCGGAAGTTGCGCCCTTTTTCTAGGTTTTGTTATTGAAGACGGATTGACATCCCGTTCTTCATACTTGCCTTAGATTTTGTGAGGTTTTGTGTTCTATTCCGAATCCATTGAATATTCCGTTTTGTATTTCGGATTTGAGATTGACTTTGAGTTATATTTGAGTTTTCGAAGGTTTTCTTCTTTCATTCTTCTTAAATTGATTTGTGATATCATGATAATGGTTATTGGCTAAAACCCTTTAGCAATTCTAAGGTGAAGGGTTGATAGTTGTGGCTTAGATGATGATAGATCGATCGTAAATTGATTGGACCCTGAGAGTTAGAGAGATCTCGTCGACAAACCAAAATCACGGTGTGTTGTTTAGTTTCCATGGCCGTGGAACTCAAGATCTGCCCGTGATTTACCCTAGTTTACGAACTTTGCTTTTACTTTGATCAAAGGTTAAAGATTAGCTTTAATCTAGTCTAGGTTTGCCCTTTTTTAGGTAGTAGTGAAGCCTCAACAACCTCTACTTCGATTTCGAGTGTCATAACCATAATTTGTTTAGTTAGTCTTGATCCTTGGATTACAAGTTTGGGTATTTGATATTAATTCTTGTCTTTAGATCCTTTCTATACTGAAGCCTCAACAACCTTTATAGAGAGTGTCTTTAGATAAGTCATATAAAGTCTTGGAACTTCACCGTACATTGCTTTACCTTAGCATACCTTTGCAACTCTTAATTTTGTCCTTAGTTCTTTAGTATATCTTTAATCGATTGCCACAATTAGACACCTGGATCTTTAGGGTTGCTGTTTTCCCATTTGCAAAGCTTATTACATTCACTTGCTTGACAATTTGCGAACTGAATTTGTTCCCCCCAAATCCCTGAGTTCGATACTCTAGAATTCTTGCTTTACTACGCCGATCCGTACACTGCGGGTTCGCTTGCTTGATTCTAGTTTTATAAATTTAAAGCTTATTTGCACGCACGCTAAGTGGCGAACAAGTTTTTGGCGCCGTTGCCGGGGATTTGGTTTAGGCCGAATTCGGTTATCGGTTGTCAAGCTTGGGAGCTTTGCTCTTGTTATTTGATTTCTCCTTTGAGTGATATTTCCAAGTTACCTTTGGTATATGCGTAGGTCTAGAAACAACAAAGACCTCTTACCTCTTGATCAAGAACTTGAGAAGACTTTGAGGAAGAAGCTCAAAGAAAGAAAGATGGCTGAAAACAAGGAGCGGGATCTTCAAGCAGAGTTGGAGGAATCCGAAGCTCAAGTTAGATGGAGCGAGAAGACTCGCAAGGAAGAATCAGACCGTCGTCAATTGCAAATTGATGAGATCAAGGACATGATACTTCAAATGAGGCTGGAGATGAGAGATTCCAAGAAGAAGAAGAGGAGGAAACCGGCAAGATCGGTTAGAACCAACTCATCCGATGAGGATAGCGACTCTTCCATGCCACCGCTAGTAGACATTGATCCGATGATCAATGTGAATTAGTATAATCCAACACCGGCTACCAATTATCGTGTCCCCGCTGGGGGTGCGAGAGCCACTCGTGTAGATGAAGAGCCAAGAACTCTTGGCCAAAGGATGGATCCAATTCAACAACCACGCCATCTAGGTGTCAACTTTGATGTTGACGATATGCAGGGGTTTAGCTTCAACCCACAAGTTATTACCATCGTTCGCCAAAATCAGTTTGGAAGAACGAGTATTGAATCTCCACTTCAACATTTACAGAATTTTGAGATCTTGATGGAGACAATGAAGCCAAAGAATGCAACCACCAACAATTACAAGATCAAGCCATTCTTTTTCTCTTTGAAAGGGAAAGCTTTATCTTGGTATCAAGCTCTTCCAAATGGAAGACTCAACACATGGGAGGATCTTTCTTTGGAGTTCCTCACCAAATTCTTTCCGCCATCCAAGACGGTGGAGTTGAGAGGTAAGATTAATGCATTTTCTATGAGCAAGGAGCAAAGCTAACACAAGCTGCTCAAACTCAAATCTTTTCTCTCAACACCGAGATTAAAGAATTGAAGGAAGTCATCAAGGCTAGCTTTCCAAAGCATAAGGAGCAAGATGTTGGTTATTTAGGAAACAACAATAACCACAATGAGAATGAGAACACAAATCGCAACAACCGGAACACCAACCCGAACAATTGGAACAACAACAACAAACGGAATAACAATTGGAAAAACAATAGGGGTTCAAACAACAACAATTGGCGTTCCAACCAACAACAAACCTCCGGTAATTCTTATCCCAATTCAGGAAATTCACTAACTCCACCATCTTCTTCTTCCATTCCTTTGAAATGTCAGGGACAAACATCTAATAGTGGAAGCACTTCGGGAAAAGAGAAGCCCGATCCCATGTTGGAAACAATTTTGGGAAAACTTCAAAGATTGGAGAGTCACATTACTAAGGTTGATAAAGCCCAAAAGGTTTTAGAAAACCAAACGTTTACTAATGCTGAGGAAGTTCCTAGGAATCAAGGAAAACTTCCAGGAAAGACAAAGGCTAACCCGAAAGGAAGGGTGATGGCTATCACAACTAGGAGCGGAGCAACAACCACCGACCCGCAACCTAAGTTTGTGGAAGTTCCCGTCGAAAAAGAGAAGGAAAAGGGGAAGGAGAAGGAAGAGATCTACATTCCTCCTCCAGCTTACAAACCTCCCCAACCATTCCCACAATCTAGAGCAAGAGCGCGTCTAGACAAGCAATTCGGTAAGTTTATTGAACTCATGAGCAAACTGCATATTAATATACCTTTCATTGATGCAATTGTAGGTATTCCAGCTTATGGAAAGTTCTTAAAGGAGATCCTCTATAACAAGAGGAAATTAGAAGATTTTGGAGAAGTCAAGATGAGTTCAGATTCGTCGGATCTCATTAAAACAATGAAGGAAAAGATGCCCCCCAAAGCTGAAGGATCCGGGGTCCTTTTTTGTTCCCATAGGAGTGGGAGATGTCACATATGACGCATTATGTATTTTAGGAGCAAGCGTTAGCATCATTCTGCTTCCCTTATGCAGGAAGATGGGTTTAGGCGAACGTAAACCGATGAAGATGGCGTTATACATGGCGGATTGATCCATAACTCGTCCTGTCGGCATAGTTGAAGACGTCCCGATCAAGCTTGGTAAGTTCTATGTTCCAATAGGTTTTGTTGTGCTTGACATTTGTTACGCTAAGATTGCGACACGCAAAAAACTTTACATTTATAAACTCGATCTAATCTCCTAAACTACCTAGCGAAAACCGCAGTGTACGGATCGTTATGTAGGAAGGAAAGTATTCCGAGGTCGAACACAAGGACTTAGGCGAAATCAAGTCATTTAATGATCAAAGATAGTTCAAATCTAAACTAAGATGAGAAGAGGAATAAAGAAGGTGCAAAGCACAATATTTTTGGTTGGTTTTGGGGTGATCAAACAAGGATCGCAAAATATGCAAATCAAACAAGCAAACAAACACACGAATGCAAGATAGGAGATAAGAGGTAAGATAAGTGGATTTTAGAGATCAAGATTCCCGGTTATGGCATTGGACTCAAGCTTCTAGCGATTCTAAGGATAAGGTTGCGGTGTTGGGAAAGGATGTTTCTCTAATGGAAGCAATTACCGGGTAAGTCTCATGCTTCACTAATCCCGCACCAAACTCCTATTACCGGGTAAGTCTCAATAAGGTAAAGTTGGGAATTCTACACAAACCGGACACTACTTAAGGGGCAAACCTCTCCTTACCGGGTAAGTCTCGGAAAAGGTAAGTCTCGGAAAAGGTAAGTCTCAAGCAACAATCCTAGCACACTCAGTCCAATAGCGGCTTATGAGGCTCACTACTACCTAGAGTTCATCATCTTTGGTATCTAAGATCGGAAATCACCGGGTAGGTCTCTTTCCTCACTTAGTTTGCTAGCATTAGGTCACCCTAAGCTATATTATGCTCAACAAACACTAGGATTTCAACAATCTAACATCCTAACATATAGATTCATCAATTAAAGAGCAACAGAAGGAAAAATCGGGTGGATCATAGCAAAAATCGGGCGATTTACTCTGAAGAACAGGTCGATTTTTCTCCTCTGGTTTAGGTTTCGGCCACAAAAATCATCCTAAACTAACATGTAAGTCATTTCTATCATCACCCAAGCCATAACCATCAATCCATCACTTTAGAATCACAAGAAACTAGCCAACAACATGCATTTCAAGATCTAAAATCATCATACAAGCATACAAGAAATCCATAGCAAGAAGATGAAGTAAGGAAATGAAAGCAATGAAACTTAGCTGGATTTGAGTTTAAAACAAGTCTTTCAACACACCAAATGTAGCTCCAAGTCAGATCTTACAACCTTCAATAAGTTTCTTCACAAAAATCACTCAAATCTCACTACAAAACTAAAGCCTACACTAATCTCTCTCAAGAACACCCACAAGGGTGCCTTGAAGAGAGGCTACAATGGAAGAGTCTTTGGGAAGATGCTAGAGGAGAAGGGTCCAAAAGGAAGGAGAGGGATCCTCAAATCAGTTTGCAGGACCACTTAAATACTCCACAAAGAAGCAAGGGCCGGGCAAAGAGATCGTGGGACACGTGGCACAAGCTTTCAAAGGCCAGAAAATCGACCCAGACAGAAAAATCGTCCGATTTTCCTGAGTGTAGGTCGATTTTCTTCAACAGAAACTTGTTATGATCATCTAGCCATGAGTTGCTCCATTGCTTGCACCAACAAGGGTCCTTGTGTCCTTCATTGCTTCAATTATGTTCCTTCAAAACCTTGGATATGTACCACCATGAGGCTTGATCCTCGAATGTATCGGTTAATGTCCAAAAGATCCCCGAAATACCTACAAAACCGACAAAAGCTCGTGTAGACGTCTTTTCTAGAAATATGCATGAATTAAGCGTAAATGTCATGTACTAATGCCAAACCGTGCATGAATAACGGGAAAAACTATCTAAATGAATGCCTAAACTAACGTCATAAATCACGTTATCAAAATACCCCATACTTTAGATTTGCTCGTCCCCGAGCAAAACCCAACTACATACTAAGAGATGACATGATTTATGCATGCAGAAAAACAACAAAATCTTTTTGGAATTGTGCTTCTAACATTGGATCACCTTCATAGTCATGTTTCATGGCAATGTACAATCAATCATGTATCAAATGAATGAAGGCATGGAAAGACAAATATACTTAACTAGAAAGCATGCATGAGAGGTGAAAATGAAGAAGTCAAGATGATCATGAGTATATCCAATCTAGATCACTAAGTCTTACACACATGCAATTAGGTCACAAGGACTTAGAAAAGAAGAAGCTAAGAAACGTTATGATTAGGTGGGAATTTTTAGGTCATGTGATGCTAATCCGGGAAAGGAACTAACTCCACAATTTCATTTTTGCTCAACTTCCCAACAAGTGTATAATTTTCTCCATCTTTTCTTTTTCACTTATTTTTTTTGAGACAATGGCATTGGTGTACAAAAGCCGAAACCTTGGTGATTAGCCGTCCTCGGGTTTTTTTTATTTTTCGAGGTGCATCCACACCGGGCACACATACCAAAGCTCGTTAGGACTATCGGTTTATTTGACTTTGGCAAGGCACAAACACCCGATTATGTGAATGGTGCCGAGTTACTCGTCATTTAAACCAACGTCCCCAAACCTATATTTTTATCTATACTTTCACAACAAATTCAGCACTTCATTCACAACATTCTTTCATCAACAACTTCACCCCACACTTGCTTTTCACACACTCAACACACTAGCATGCTCATATTCCCGGATCGGTCAAAAGAGGTCAAATTTTATATCAATTGAGGTGCTCAAACAACATGATCAAGATGAGAAGTAAAGAAAAATGAATTGCCTTAATCACTCCTAAATGATGTGCAAGAACTAGCATGTAATTTCGACTATCAATCCTCAATCCAATCAAGGCAAGCATTCATGATCACAATTCACACATGGGATTCAAGATAAGTACTTCAAGTCCACATATGCATACATCAATTCAACACATAAGGTTATCCATAGCCAATTCACAAGACAATTTCATCATAAGGGTCATTCCCAAGCTTAGAAGCACTATTAATTTTTTAATTTTCTGATTTTTTTGGATTTTTCGAAATATGTATGTACAATGCAAGACATAATGAAATATGTGACAATATTAAACTATCCTAGATGCTAATCATGCAAGTGATCATGAAAACCCCACCCCATACATAGAAACACACTGTCCCCAATGTGCAAACTAAATAAAGAAGTGAAAGAGAGTCCTCACAACGTAAAATTGGTGGTGCTTTGGTATTTCGGTTCACATCGAATGATGATGGTGGATGATCGATCAAGGATGGTAGAGAGCTCTTGATGTTCTTTATGGTGTCGGAACCCGCGCTTGGCACCGCAAACCGTCCAAGTTCCATGTCCGCTTCACCAATGCTTGATTGGAGATCATCACTTTCCTTGAAAGAAGGAAAAATCGGACCATCTACCCAGGAAAATCGGCCGATTTTTGTGCAAGAACAGTCCGATTTTCCTGGGCCCTTTCTTCCTTGTCCATGTGCTCGGATCTTGCACCTTCTTCTCAACAGTTCCATGAGGTTTTCACATGACCTCCAACATCTCATCACACATGACAACAACAAGATCTAGCACCCAAAAACACAAAAGAAAAACATAGCACACCAAAAAAAAAAGCAAAAACGAAATGAAAGAGAAAAAGGGAAAGAGTTGTTACCCTTGGGTTGCCTCCCAAGAAGCGCTTCTTTTAGGTCATTAGCTTGACCAAACTCAGAGGATGTGTCAATCCACCTCGAATACCATGGTTTGCTTGAGGAGTCCAAGTAACCATCGCTTTCCGGCATCCATGATGACTAGCAAGGGCCACTTGATGCCCAAATAAGCTTTAAGTTCTCTCTTCACCGGTGAGTAGTAGACTCCTTCATCACCGCTCCCTTGATGATAGTATGGAGTTGCAGCCATAGGTGCCACCCCATACTTAGACAGTTGGTACTCCGCGGTCACACCGGTGAGATGCTTGCCATCCTAATCCTCTATGATCCAAAGAAGGCCGGTTCTTGGAAAGAATTCTTCATTGAGGTGCTTCATAACCATCATGGATCCATCATGCTTGCCTCCATCATTCAACATGGGAGACTCCTTAGGAAAGGGACTCCAATCTTCGTGTGTACTCCGGGCAAGCAAGAAAGGATTGGAAGGAGTTGAAGTTAACTTAGGGCTCTCCCTCGTGAGCTCTTCAAGTGTGGTTCCGGGGTTGATGCAAGGATGTCCGGGGGTGAGAATGCTTCATTGCACTCCTCCAAAGGTGAAGGAGGTGGAGGTAAGCCTTGAAGGATGGTAGGATCTCCTAGCATAAGAGCATGCCTAATCTCCTCAATCTCCCTCCTCATCTGTTCTTCTCTCTCGATATTCAATCTTCTTGCATCCTCCAGGGCCAAATCCCTTAGCCACAATTGCTCCCGAGCTTCATTCAACTCTTCCTCAAGGTCTCTATTGGTTATGGTTGAATCGGGTAACTCTTATATCTCCTCGTGGTGAACCTTCTCTTGTTGAAATACTTCCGCTTCAAGCACCACGTGTGCACTCGAAATGGAAGAAAGGTTGCTTTCTAGATTATCCATCTTCCGCAACATTTCTTCTAACATTGACTCCAATCGATCATTGTGAGGTTCATGGTGAGGTTCCACATAAGGAAATGTAGTCATGTGAGCTTGATCATGGGACTCATGATAGGCATTAAACTCCTCCCAATACTCAAACTCATCATGGAGAGGTCCTACATCTTGGCTTTCCATCCACTCCTCATACTCCATGTTGTCAAGGTCGTCTTGGAAGTATAATCCGTCCATGGCAAACATGAAAAGGCAAAGACAAAAACAACATAAGATCAAAAGTAACAAGAAAGATAAACACTAAAAGCAAACAAAATCAAATGACTTAATCTAGACCTAGTCCCCGGCAACAGCGCCAAAAACTTGTTACGCTAAGATTGTGACACGCAAAAAGCTTTACATTTATAAACTCGATCTAATCTCCTAAACTACCTAGCGAAACCCGCTGTGTACGGATCGTTATGTAGGAAGGAAAGTATTCCGAGGTCGAACACAAGGACTGAGGCGAAATCAAGTCATTTAATGATCAAAGATAGTGCAAATCTAAACTAAGATGAGAAGATGAATAAAGAAGGTGCAAAACACAATATTTTTGGTTGGTTTTGGGGTGATCAAACAAGGTTCACAAAATATGCAAATCAAACAAGCAAACAAAAACACGAATGCAAGATAGGAGATAAGAGGTAAGATAAGTGGATTCTAGAGATCAAGATTCCCGGTTATGGCATTGGACTCAAGCTTCTAGCGATTCTAAGGATAAGGTTGCGGTGTTGGGAAAGGGTGTTTCTCTAATGGAAGCAATTACCGGGTAAGTCTCATGCTTCACTAATCCCGCACCAAACTCCTAATACCGGGTAAGTCTCAAGGAGGTAAAGTTGGGAATTCTACACAAACCGGACACTACTTAAGGGGCAAACCTCTCCTTACCGGGTAAGTCTCGGAAAAGGTAAGTCTCAAGCAACAATCCTAGCACACTCAGTCCAATAGCGGCTTATGAGGCTCACTACTACCTAGAGTTCATCATCTTTGGTATCTAAGATCGGAAATCACCGGGTAGGTCTCTTTTCTCCCTTAGTTTGCTAGCATTAGGTCACCCTAAGCTATATTATGCTCAACAAACACTAGGATTTCAACAATCTAACATCCTAACATACAGATTCATCAATTAAAGAGCAACAGAAGGAAAAATCGGGTGGATCATAGCAAAAATCGGCCGATTTACTCTGAAGAACATGTCGATTTTTTTCCTCTGGTTTAGGTTTCGGCCACAAAAATCATCCTAAACTAACATGTAAGTCATTTCTATCATCACCCAAGCCATAACCATCAATCCATCACTCTAGAATCACAAGAAACTAGCCAACAACATGCATTTCAAGATCTAAAATCATCATACAAGCATACATGAAATCCATAGCAAGAAGATGAAGTAAGGAAATGAAAGCAATGAAACTTAGCTCGATTTGAGTTCAAAACTAGTCTTTCAACACACCAAATGTAGCTCTAAGTCAGATCTTACAACGTTCAACAAGTTTCTTCACAAAAATCACTCAAATCTCACTACAAAACTAAAGCCTACACTAATCTCTCTCAAGACCACCCACAAGGGTGCCTTGAAGAGAGGCTACAATGGAAGAGTCTTTGGGAAGATGCTAGAGGAGAAGGGTCCAAAAGGAAGGAGAGGGATCCTCAAATCAGCCTGCAGGACCACTTAAATACTCCACAAAGAAGCAAGGGTCGGGCAAAGAGATTGTGGGACACGTGGCACAAGCTGTCAAAGGCCAGAAAATCGACCCAGACAGAAAAATCGTCCGATTTTCCTGAGTGTAGGTCGATTTTCTTCAACAGAAACTTGTTATGATCATCTAGCCATGAGTTGCTCCATTGCTTGCACCAACAAGGGTCCTTGTGTCCTTCATTGCTCCAATTATGTTCCTTCAAGACCTTGGATATGTACCACCATGAGGCTTGATCCTCGACTGTATCGGTTAATGTCCAAAAGATCCCTGAAATAACTACAAAACCGACAAAAGCTCGTGTAGACGTCTTTTCTAGAAATATGCATGAATTAAGCGTAAACGTCATGTACTAATGCCAAACCGTGCATGAATAACGGGAAAAACTATCTAAATGAATGCCTAAACTAACGTCATAAATCACGTTATCAACATTCCTACAAATAGTCCGGTCCTGATCATACTCGGAAGACCATTTCTTGCAACATCCGGTTGTATGGTTGATTGCAAGAATGCTAGGCTCGCCTTCGACATAGGAGAGGAAAAGGTAGAGTTCGTTCTTTCCACTTTGATGAAAGAACCAGCTCTTGAAGAGGACATATTCAACATCCATGACGAAGAGCTATCTAGAGAGGAAGTAAGTTCGATTCTCTTCAAAGATTCCTTGCAAAAGGTGATCACTATGAGCATTATGGACATAGGAGAAGAAGAGGAATGCAATGAGGAAATTGAAGCTTTAGAGAAGCAAAAGGAAGTGTATGAAGAAGAGTTTGAAAAACTCTACGATGGGACAAAAACGTGAGGAATCACGGCCAGTCATGCTATTCCAAGGCCGTGGTTTCCACCAACATGACCGTAATTAGCTATTCAGAGGACTCCAGTAAGTTACACGGCCAAAACCACGGCCGTGGAACAAGCAGAGGTGCCGTAATTGACTTCCACGCCCAAAACCACGGCCGTGGAGGAAACAGGGGAGCCGTAATTTTGGGAAAATCTGAGGACAATTACGTTCTTTCTACCACTTCTCTTGATTCTTCTCCAACAACTTCTATACCCTTAGAGACTTCTAAGGAAGCATTGGACACTCCTCAAGAGTCATTAAAGAGTCCTATAGTGATGGAATTGAAGCCACTTCCCGCACATCTAAGGTACGCATTTCTAGGACCTAATTCTACCTTTCCGGTAATTGTTAGTTCCGATCTAAGTATAGATGAACATAGTAAGCATATGGTTGTTCTTAAGAAACATAGGAAAGCCTTAGGTTACAATATAGAGGATCTAGTAGGAATCAAGCCTTCACTATGCATGCATAAGATCCTAATGGAAGAAGATTTTAGAACTTCGCGACAACCTCAAAGGCGGTTAAATCCGACCATGAAGGAGGTTGTCAAGAAGGAAATTCTTAAACTACTTGATGCAGGTATCATCTACCCTATCTCCGATAGCAAGTGGGTGAGTCCCGTACAAGTGGTTCCAAAGAAATGAGGAATGACGGTCATTACCCACAAGAATAATGAGCTCATTCCTACACGAACCGTGACGGGATGGAGGATGTGTATAGACTACCGCAAGCTAAACAACGCAACGAGGAAGGATCACTTCCCACTACCATTCATCGACCAAATGCTTGAGAGGTTAGCACAACACTCACATTTCTGTTATCTTGACGGTTATAGAGGTTTCTTTTAGATCCCGATACATCCGGACGATCAAGAGAAGACCACATTCACGTGCCCGTGGGGTACGTTTGCTTATAGGAGAATGCCGTTTGGGCTTTGCAATGCCCCAACCACATTTCAAAGGTGCATGATGGCTACCTTCTCGGAGTACATAGAGGAATTCATGGATGACTTTTCTGTTTATGGTTCCTCTTTTGATAATTGTCTTTCTAACCTTTCTCTTGTGCTACAAAGGTGTGAAGACACTAACCTAGTTCTTAATTGGGAAACGTGCCAATTTATGGTGAAAGAAGGCATTGTATTAGGACACTTGATCTCTAGTAGAGGGATTGAAGTGTATAAGGCTAAGATAGAGACTATAGAAAAGCTCCCTCCCCCATCTTCGGTGAAAGGGATAAGAAGCTTTCTAGGACATGCTGGATTATATAGACGCTTTATAAAGGATTTTTTTAAGATATCAAAACCGCTTACTAATCTATTAATGATGGATGCAGTTTTTGATTTCTCGCAGGAGTGTTTAGATGCGTTTAATAAGATTCGGGAAGCTCTAATCTCAGCCCCGATTTCTCAACCTCCGGATTGGAATCTTCCATTCGAGGTTATGTGTGATGCAAGTGACGTAGCTATAGGAGCTGTGCTTGGGCAAAAGAAGGAAGGACGAACCCATGCTATCTACTATGCTAGCAAGACGCTAGATGAAGCGCAACTTAACTACGCCACTACCCAAAAAGAATTTCTAGCAATTGTATATGCATTTGAAAAGTTTCGTTCTTATCTTGTAGGTGCAAAGGTGATTGTATACACGGATCATGCTGCGATCCAATATCTCCTTGCAAAGAAGGATGCGAAACCTAGGCTAATTAGATGGATTCTTCTCCTACAAGAATTTGATCTAGAGATCCGTGACAAGAAGGGTTAGGAAAATTCTGTTGCGGATCATTTGAGTCGTCTACCACATCTAGAGGACGACCATCTACCCATATAAGACTCCTTTCCGGACGAGCAATTTACATATCATAGAGGAGTGCATCGACAAGATTAGTAAAGGTAATGAACCATGGTTTGCTGATTTTGTTAACTATTTGGTTTGTCAGGAATTACCACCCGGATTATCCTATGCACAAAGAAAGAAGTTCTTTAAGAATGTTCGGGAATACTTTTGGAATGAACCTCTCCTCTTTAAGAGAGGTCCTGACGGCATCATTCGACGATGTGTGCCGGAGGACGAGATGCAAAGTGTCATCCGTCATTGTCATTCACTACCTTGTGGAGGACACGCTAGCTCGAACAAGACTAGCGCTAAGGTATTGCAATCTGGATTCTTTTGGCCTACTTTATTTAAACATGTGCAAACCTTTGTTTCCTGCTGCGATGCTTGTCAAAGAACAAGGAACATCTCTAGGAGAAACGAGATGCCTCTTAACAACATTCAGGAGGTAGAGATCTTTGACATTTGGGGAGTAGACTTCATGGGACCTTTCCCATCATCTTGTGGAAACCAATACATACTTCTAGCTGTAGATTATGTTTCGAGATGGGTTGAAGCAATTGCCTCTCCTACTAATGATGCCATGTTTGTGGTCAAGTTCTTTAACAAGACCATTTTCCCACGATTTGGGACACCACGGACTATCATTAGTGATGGAGGCTCTCACTTTATTGCCCGACGATTCGAAGCTCTACTAGCTAAGTATGGGGTGACTCACAAGATCGCCACCCCTTAGCATCCACAAACAAGTGGACAAGTGGAGATTTCAAACCGGGAGATTAAAGGAATCCTAGAGAAGACGGTCTCAAGGACAAGGAAGGATTGGTCTTTGAAGCTAGATGATGCATTGTGGGCATACCGGACTGCATATAAGACTCCCATAGGTACGACACCATGAAACCTTGTGTATGGGAAGTCTTGTCACTTGCCGGTAGAGATGGAACATAAGGAGTATTGGGCAATAAAGTGGTTGAACTTCAGCATAAAGGAAGCGGGCGAGAAGCCCCTCTTGGACCTTAACGAGCTTGAAGAACTTCGCTTAAACGCCTACAAAAACGCCAAGATCTATAAGGAAAGAGCGAAGCGTTGGCATGATAAGCATATCATTCCAAAAGACCTCAAAGAAGGAGATCAAGTTCTCCTCTTCAATTCAAGACTTCGTCTCTTTCCAGGTAAGCTTAAATCTCGTTGGACCGGACCTTATCTAAACAAACATGTTTTTCCCCATGGTGCAGTTGAAGTATGGGGTGAAAAGGGCAGAAGCTTCAAGGTGAACGGTCAACGACTCAAGAAGTACTCACCGGAACTCCAAGCTGAGAATTCGCACCTACCGCACTCGAATAACTGCAAGTACGGTCTAGCTACGGACCTTAAACAAGCGCTTCTTGGGAGGCAACCCAAGGTATTGAACTTGTGTTCTTCTTTGTCATTCGTAGATTAGATTAGTTTAGACGTTTTTGTTTTTTTTTGCCTTCGATACATTCCGGTATGTTGTGTTTTTGGATGTAGGAGCAATGGAATAGGCAAGGGAGAAGAAAAAGTTGAAGGAAATTGACGAAACTTGGATTTTGGCACATTACAGAGAGTTCCACGCCCAAAACCACGGTCGTGGAAGCTACAGTGACAGTAATTTGCAAAATTCTGAGAAAAATCACCAAAACCACGGTTCCGTACAAAACCACGGCCGTGGAACACCTCGAGTGACCGTAATTTTCCAAAAATTTTACGGCCACTATATAAACCACCTTCTTCACAAAAACCACACAAAATTCCCAATCCACGACCCTGTTCCACGCCCAAATCGCCGAAACCATCTCTCCTCTCTCAAATCTTCGTTCGGTAAACGTTTCGAACGATTCTTGAGCCTAATGTGAAGCAAATTCAACCATCTACAAGATCCAATCAACAAATCAAGTGAACAATCCCTGAAAAAGATGGAATTTGGATTTTAAGAATCCAAAACCTAGGTTTTCTTCTCTTTCTCTACTTTGTCGATTTGGCTCAATTTTTGCAAGAATATTTAGGAGAACTGATTGGAATTGGATTGGAATTAGTCTAGGACTGTTGCCTGGTGAATTTGGTGTTAATTGATTGAGTTTTGAGAAATTCAGAGCCGAATCACGGTGTCTGGGCGAACCACGACCGTGGAATCTGTAGAACAGGCCGTAATTTTCCCTCTGAAATGGATTTGATTAGGAGAATGTCTACTAGAAGCAAGAAGAGAAAAGATGATGCTTCCTCCTCCTCCCAAGTACCTCCTAGTGAGCCACCCTTATGAGGAGATTACTAGAGAGTTTATGATCTCTTTTGAGCATTGCCATATGGATAGGACAGTTTCCTTTAGGCTGATGGAGGAGAACTACGAGTTCTCGATCTTAGAGTTCGGATTCTTCTTTGGGTTCCAAGTGACCTTCAATGGTCGTTTTCCTAGCGGTGTATACGCTAAGGATTTCTGGGAGGACATTGCTATGATCTATGCCAGCGAGTACCGTTGGCAGCCAACTGACACCAAGGCTAAGCTTATCTATCACTTAGCCTTGAAGATAGCCCATAGAGTACTTTCTGAGTGTCTTTTCCCTAGGACCGAGACCCCTTAGAAGATTAAGACAAATGAGTTGTTCCTCCTTTATGCTATGTTGCACGGTAGACCTGCTGACTGTGCTACCCTCTTAGCCTCCACCATGAGTAAGCTCAAGAATAAGAGAGCCGGGAACATTGGATATGGTGGTATGGTCACCCACATCGCTAGACAGTTGGGGATAGATTTTTATGTTTGCACTAGGATAGCGGCGAGACCGTTGGGTCTCTAGAGCCTCATGACTAGAGGTTTGATCTTTCCTAGACATAGAGGTCCACCTACCGCTGCCATGCCATGGGAGGATAGAGGAGGTAGAGACATTCCATGGCTCCCTGAGTATTCCATTATGGCTGGATGCCATAATTGGAAGCAGACATTCGCTACTATACACGCCAATAGGTTAGTAGCACCTCCCTACGTCCCCGATGAGGTACCGGCTACAGATGAGGAGGAGATAGGAGGAGGTGATGGTTTTGAGGGAGGAGGTGAGGAGCATGACTTTGGCACTTTCCCGGATCAGCCGGCACATTTCCCTGACCCTCCCAAGCGTTCACCACGACCAGCTGGACATTCAAGAGCCTCATCCTCTCGCCGTGCTAGCGTGAGTGAGAGGCCGACATGGATGGATACCCCTCCTGCTTGTTATAGATCACAGCCGGAGTGGATGGAAGCTCCACCGACATGGTATGCATAGCCGCCGTCAGCACCATCCCCACAAGATGCGCCAGCTTGGTACAGCCAGGCACCGGGGTGGTATGAGCAGCTGCCGGACTGGGCTACTGACCTCTCCGACAGAGTAGGAGATTTGGAGATCCGGAAGGACGCTAGGGACGCACGAGCTGATGAGCATGATAGGATGATGAGAGACATCTACCGCCAGCAGTTTGGGTGGAACTTCGACCCCAGCTTCTTCCCGTTTCCACCACCGCCTCCACCTCAGTGATGACCATGCATGATTGATAGTATTAGCCGCTCCACCGCCGTCTTGTGAGTTCATTTTTCTTTCTTTCTTTTCTTTATTTCTTTTTAAACATTAGGGACAATGTTTGTCTGAAGTATGGGGTGGGGTGTGACTATCGTTTGTAATAACTCTACTCACTTTGCTTGCCTTGATTCGAGAACACTTAGCATATTTCATTTCATTGTCACACGTTTCTTTATTACATTGCATGAAAAAACTTTTGAAAAACCCATAAAAATTGAAAAATTTTGAAAATTCTAAAAGGTTTTGTTCTTCTAAGAATTGAGATGATTTCTATGATAATTACTACTTGTGAATTAAGTTTTTGATGACAATTGTATGCCTAACCGAATAATGAATTGAAAAGGAATTGAATGTGTTGATTATCCTTTCTTGCAAGTTTCATAATGTGAAGAGTTTTATCTAAATCATATTGAGAAATCGAAGTTGAAATCACATGATAAGTTCTTATACTTCTTTATGAAATGATTAAGGCAATTCGACCTTTCTTTCTCCTTTCTTTGTTCATTTAGCCCCTCAATGAAATAATTGCCTCCCTACCTATCTTGGAATTTGGAGGAGTTATGTTTTGGCATGTTTGATGTGGGAGGTCCATGAAAGCAATTGTTTGCATTCAAGAATAGAAATAATAGGTTTTGGGAAATCAATCATGACGATGAGTAACTCGGCACCATTCACATAGCCGGGTGTTTGTGTCTTTCCAAAGTCGGATTGAGCGATATTCCTAACGGATTATGGTATGTTCATCAAGGGTTTGAGGCATCTCGAAATTGAGAAACGCCAATCTCCTAGGCTTTGGTTTTTGTGCACCGCTGTCCATAACTCCAAAAGTAAAGTCGAAAAATGATGTGAAAAGAAGAGAGCAAAGCTCAAAGTTGATGGTGTTGCAAATCGAAATAAAAAGAAAAGTGTTAGTTGTCGACTTTCCCGGATTCATGCACCACACTCCTTATAAGTTGTCCCTCCCTTCCGCATTCTAGACCTTATTTGGAAGTCCTTAAGATCAAAAGAGTGTTATTTGGCTTGGTGATCTAAATTGAAGTTTCTTATACTTGATTTTGATAATGCTTGAAGGTTATGATGTTTACATTGAAGTATAACCAATTCATGATGTTTCTTTCCTCTACATTCTTTGGTTATGTATATGAGCGTTTCAAGAATGAATGAATCAAGGTTTGAGAATGATCTATTGACTAGAAGCACATTTACCTACAAGATGTTTTGTTTTTGAGTTTGCATGTATATTTCATCCTAACTTATGTTCTAAAGCTTTCAAAAGACCTTGCTTGGGGACAAGCATGTGGCAAGTATGGGGTATTTTGTTAGCATGAAATATTGCGATATTCTAGGCACTTTTTCTAATTGTTTTTCATCCATTATAGTGTTCATTGATAAGACCTTGAAGCATTTATTAGCTAGTTTGTCTATATTTTCGATATGGAGGTCTACATTAGCTTTGTGTTGATTATAGGTGAATAAGAGATAAAACCTGACCATTTGAGAGAGATAGGGGAGATTTGAGCACATCCAAGGATTATGAGCACATCAAAGAAGCCAAAGGAGATGTTAGGATAAGGAATGGCACGACACAAAGGAAACCACAAGCAATTTACACTTCAACCCCCTAAAATACGGTCGTAGAGAAGTCCACGCTCGAAACCACGCTCAAAACCCTTTAGCAATTCTAAGGTGAAGGGTTGATAGTTGTGGCTTAGATGATGATAGATCGATCGTAAATTGATTGGACCCTGAGAGTTAGAGAGATCTCGTCGACGAACCAAAATCACGGTTTGTTCTTGAGTTTCCACGGCCGTGGAACTCAAGATCTGCCCGTGATTTACCCTAGTTTACGAACTTTGCTTTTACATTGATCTGAGGTTAATGATTAGCTTTAATCTAGTCTAGGTTTGCCCTTTTCTAGGTAGTAGTGAAGCCTCAACAACCTCTACTTCGATTTCGAGTGTCACAACCTTAATCGGTTTAGTTAGTCTTGATCATTGGGTTACAAGTTTGGGTATTTGATATTAATTATTGTCTTTAGATACTTTCGATACTGAAGCCTCAATAACCTTTATAGAGAGTGTGTTTAGATAAGTCATATAAAGTCTTGGAACTTCACCATACATTGCTTTACCCTAGCATACCTTTGCAACTCTTAATTTTTTCCTTAGTTCTTTAGTATATCTTGAATCGATTGCCACAATTAGACACCTGGATCTTTAGGGTTGCTGTTTTCCAAATATTTGCAAAGCTTATTACATTCACTTGCTTAACAATTTGCGAACTGAATTTGTTCCCCCCAAATCCCTGAGTTCGATACTCTGGAATTCTTGCTTTACTACGCCGATCCGTACACTACGGGTTCGCTTGATTGATTCTAGTTTTATAAATTTAAAGCTTATTTGCACGCACGCTAAGTGGCGAACAGCCATGGATTCTTAGATTTCTTCCTCTTTGTGTTGCATGTGCTCGGATCTAGCTTAGATTTATTGTGATGATGATGTTTATGTGTTTGGATGTTCTGGAGCCAAGAAAGGAAGCTAAGAGGCCAAGGCACAACAAGAAATCGTCGAAGAAGCCATCGTTGAGCACCCTCTGTTGGTCGACCATGGGGGCGGATCTTCAGAGCCGCAGGGGCGGCAAATACCCTAAGCCGCAGGGGCGGCCAGCATAAGCCGCAGGGGCGGCCACCAGGAGCCATAGGGGAGGACCTCTAGGCCGCAAGGGCGGCCACTGGCTTAGCCAACACGCTCTTGCGGCCTTCTTCTCCCTTTTTCGGATGTTCTTCCTCCTTCCGAGCCCATGCGTTTGTTTCGTGAGTTCCCTACCTTGAGTATAGGTTCATTGATGACCTTAGAGAGTGTTGATGACTAGAAGCATGATAGGATTGGACCTAGGATAGTTGGAATGCCATGTAGTGGCTTGTGGACCTTAAGCGAGTTTGTGAGGTTTTCGGAATGATATATGGCTTGATGACTGCATGTTTTTGAGTTGGTTCATGAGAGGAGGGTAGGTGATGTGATCAAACTCGATTCGAACACGAGGATCCACCGGCACAAGTTCACACTCGGATTGGAATCGGTGAAATGAAACTCCTTTTTTTTTGGATTTTGTATTTTTGGATAAGAAGAGAAAATTCCCTCGGCCTCTCACTTTGTGAATCCCTCAACTCGAACGAACTACCCTCGGAATCTCACTTTGATGTTCGAACCTTCGTTCCTCGGCCTCTCACCTTAGAACCACCTAAGCATCTCACCTAGATGTTTGAAAACTAAGCATCTCACCTAGAATTCGGGTTTTGTTTTTCTCAAAATGAAAACACAACTTTTGATTTATAACTCAACTCTATATTCTCCTTAAAAACGTTTGTGGGAGAGGCCTTATATAGGCTGAAAATTCAACACCTAACTCCCAACATTAAAGGCTTACAAGTTCAAGAGTTGTGACATTAAACATAAAGCAAACATAGGGACTTTCAACAACCTACTTTCTCCACCTACTTTTCCACCTACTTTTCTCCACCTACTTTTTCATAATTAATACATAAATTCATGCAAAATATATTAATAATATGAGGATAATATGCTGCATAAAATATGTATTGGGTGGACGTGCATATATTTTGTATAACCATCTTTCATGCGTCCATGCGTGATCTTGGTCAAAAACCCACTCAAGTATAAACGCTGCTTCATTGTCGGGTCATTTTCACCCTCTTCCTCTTGGAGTCTCGACTTCTCATAAACTATAAAGTGGTAGATCTTGAAGATACCTTCGAAAGTAGTACTTGTAGGTATCCTAACTCCAAACGAAGCTCTAGATATAGGCATTTTACTAAGAGTGCATACATTTGACAACTTAGCCGGATCGAGCGAAATATGACTTAACTTGACCACACTCGGACTGAACATTTTCGGCTTCATCTTGGGGCTCTTGGGGATAACATCATCCCCTTTCCCTTGAAAAGGATTCGTCCTCGAATCCGTCATGCCATCCTTGGGAAAGTGATTGTCGGATTTATTATTGTTCGCTATTAAGGTGTGTGCGTCAAAGTCTTAAATTTATATCTAGAACTCAAAGCAAAGCGAACCCGCAGTGTACGGATCAGCTGTAGTAAGGTAAGAATTCCAAAGTCAAACTCAGGGATTTGGTGAGAATAATTCCGATTTCAGTTATCTAGCAAAAAGTGTGAAAAGCTTTTGTGATCAAATAAGGGGAAAATGATTCCAAGGATTCAAGTATCCGATTTCGGCTTTTGATTCAAGACACTTCTATAGATATTAGAACAGAGTTTATATTGCCAAGATTAAATGTTCAAAGGTAGGATTCGTACGGTGAAGTTCCGAAACCTATATAACTAATCTAAAGGTTCTCTCTATAAGGGTTGTTGAGGCTGCAATATAGAAAGATCTAAAGACAAGAATTATGTTCAAACTAACTATCTAAAACTCCAAGATATGACTCTCCAAAGTAAAGATTAGAAAGCACACTTAAAATCTTAATAAAGGATGTTGAGTCTCTTTATTATCCAAATCTTGAGATCTTAATCTATTAAATGTAGAATCAGGTTTGAAGTGTCTTCATACATTCAATTAAAGGGTAGAAAGGTTAATCAAGGTTGGGATTTAGGTAAGGATTAGTTTTAATTAAAGATTGGTTCAATTAAAGTTCGTCAGAAGAATAAATCGTGTTGTTCATAAGAAAATCGGCCGATTTTCCTCAAGAACAGCCTGATTTTCCTGTTATCGCAAAACTAAAATCTAAACTCTCAGGGTCCTAATGTTTGAATGAGTTCAGTCTATCATCATCTAAGCCTTAATCATCAACTATTCTCCCCATAATCACAAAGGTTTTAGCCAACCATTTTCAAAATCGAATCAAATTAATTATTGATAGAAATATCGCAAAGAAACCGAATCTTGAATAAAGAATTCCAATAAGCTTCAAATCTGTAAACGATTGACAAAACAACTCAGTGTATCTCCTAAACAACTCAAATTCGTGCTCAAAAACAGCAAATTCTTCAGTGAACAAAGAAATCTCACAATTAGAATCAAGAATAACTTTCCGGCAAAAAGTCCTTCAATCTTCCTCCAAGAATCTTCGAATTCTCTCAAACGTGTAATGATTTCCCGCTGCGGCCCCTCGTTTTCGTTCGTAGGGTTCTTCTTTATAGTTTCTTGCAAATGGGCTGTTTGGCAAAACTATCTCCTAGCCCAAAATAATTGGGCTTTGTGTCGTCTTTTCATTTGGCCGAAAAACATAAGAAATCGACCCAGTCGATTTACACACAAAACCGTTCGATTTCTATAGGAGAAAATCGTCCGATTTATATGTATATTGGCACGATTTCTTCAACAGAAAGTGCTCTTCTCTTGGCTCGTCTTCTATGCTTCTCCTTTGCAATTCCTTAGCTCTTTATGAACCCTTTAAGACTTCTTTAGCTTCCTTAACATCCTTAGATGCTCCTTGCTCCGCTTTTGCTTCCAATTCCACTCCATTTACCTATAATTCATCAAAAACTCGTGTAGACCTCTATTTCCGACAAATGATTGAATAGAACATAAAAGGCATACAAAATCTCTCTAAATGCAAGGTAAACTGAGACAATCTTCTATAATATGCATGACTATGATGATACATAATTCATGTCATCAAAATACCCCATACTTGCCTCTTGCTTGTCCCTAAGCAAGACTCAAATTTAGAATATAAGATGTCATGGATTATATATGTATGAAAACTCAAAAACTCTTCTTTTGGTAGTGCTTCTTCTTATTGGATCACCCTAAAAGTGATATTTCAAGGCATAAAAAGGCAAAGCATGTATCAATGATAACTATAAGATGAACTCCCTTTTCTTTCTTGAAAGCACAAATAAAGAACATGATAAAGGTGTAGAGGTAATCAAAGTCAAACAAGTCTAAGCCATTAAGTCTTAAACACATGCATAAAAGTCTCAAGGTCTTCTTAATCAAAGAAAAGGTTCAAGAAACGTATTAAGGGAAGGAATTCTTTTTGGCAATTGTGGTGCTAATCCGGGAAAGAGGAACACATAATACCTTCAAGAATTTTCTTCACCGCACATGCTTCGCATGTAGAAAGCTTTGCTTTCATTATACTTTACTTTTTGAGAGTATGGACAGCGGTGCACAAAAACCGAAGCCTAGGAGATCGGCATTTCTCAATTTCGAGATGCCTCAAACCCTTGATGCACATACCATATCCCGTAAGGACTTGTCGTTCAATCGGACTTTGGCAAGACACAAACACCCGGCTATGTGAATGGTGCCGAGTTACTCATCCTCATGTTCAACGTCCCCAAACTTATGAATTTCTGCACTTTCTTTCAATACATTTTCCTTGGCCCTCCCACATCAAACATGCCTTTTTCTATCACTTATCCTAATTCCCGGATGGTAAAAGGAGGGTTACATATTTCCATGAGGGGCTAGCATGATCAAGATATGAGAAAAGAAAAGAAGTGAATTGCCTTAGTCATCCTTATATGATGTAGAAGAACTTGCAATATAGCTTCGACTATTATTTCATTCTCTTATCAAAACAACTAGATCATATAACTTATTCATGTGTTCAAGTAACAAAAGCAAACTCATTCATGCTATAATCAATATCTCAACACAACTAAGCATCTTTTTGCCTATCCATATACACAATTCTCATCATAGAGGTCATTTCCATCATAAGAAGCACAAAAATTTTTGAAAATTCATAGGATTTGAAAAAGATCATGCAAATGCAAGTGTCATAATGGAAAGAAAGTAGTGCAAGAGTTATTACAAGCCAAATTTGTCAAGAGTAGTGGAAAGTACATAAAGTGCTAAAATGAAACATAAGGTATTGTAAGTACCCCCACCCCATACTTGACATCCACATTGTCCCCAATGTGAAAATCAAGCATAGAAAGGAGAAAAATACTTACAATGTAAAAGAAGTGGAAGCTCAATCCTCTGTCGGCGGTGGAGGTGGTGGATAGGGATACATCGGTGCGCTAGGATCGTAGAAGTGGCGGAATTGGTGGTAGTACAAGTCTCTCATCTGGCCGTCATAGGATGAGTGCCTAGCGTCTGTCTCATGTCTGTAGTTCCTGAATTGAGTGTTCAGGGTGTCGTAGTCGGTGTGGAGAGCATGATAGTTGGTGTTGAGGCTCTGGAAGCTAGTGACTAGCTCCCTAAAGTGGCGCAGAGGGCGACACCCTCGTCCCTGTCCTGGAGCACGTGCAAATAAGCGGCGAGGTGGCTGCATGTCATCCTCCGTCTCCTCCTCGCCTCTACTAGTCCTGCTAGGTCCTGCACCACGAGTGTCGGTGTCCATGGCATCCGTAGCATGTCCGCTATGAGTGTCACTCTCAAACTCGAGCATGGTTTCCTGTCCTACATCCTCATCCTCCTCCTCGGAGTCACCTGCATCATCATCATAATAAGTAGGAGGAGAGAACTCCTCAAGCATCGACTCGAACGTCTCCTTCCAGTTTCTCTTGTTCCGAATAGTGTATTCGGACTTCCATATGATCTCGGATGGCTTCTTCTTCGGATCCTTGTGCCATGGCATGGGCACATGAAGTGTTCCTCTCCCTCGAGGAATCAAGACCTGTCAAACAACCAACCGCTGGGAGCCTAATGGGAGGGCACTCTCAGCTAGAGTGCATCCGGAGAAGTCCAATCCCATTGTCTTAGCCACATGAGTGACAAGACCTCCTGCACAAATATCGCCCTTAGCTTTGTTGGCTATCTTTCCTAGATAGTCGGCAAGCATGGTGGCAATGTCGGGGATGGTGGTGGATGTCATGTAGTAGAGAATGAAAAGCTCGTCAGCCTTGAGCTTCTGTGGAGTCTCTGTCCGTGCAAATAAGCTCTCGCTGAGAATCCGATGTACTACCTTGAAGGAGAGGTTGTACATGCTACTCTCCTTGGAATTTCCGGGCCTCCATTTGTCTCCTCCGTATTCACCCACTGAAATAGCCTCCCAAAAGTCGATAGCACGAATACCTCTAGAAAAAGTGCCTGCATCTGAATAAGAGAAGCCAAACAAGTCTCCAAAAGTGTCAATGGACATAGTGTGGTCTTGGCTCATGAGGCGGAAGGTGACCATCCTTTCCCTAGGGTCATGTTCGAATGTGCTAAGGAACTCTAGGGTGATCTCGGTATAAGCATCCTCCCTAATCGTAGCAAACTGGCTCAGTCCAGCCCTGTCAAGCATCATATCAACATCCTCTCGAACAAACAATGAATCTAAGTCATCTAGCACTATGTAGCGAGGAGGGGTGAATGGGCGATCTATGATGCGTTCATAACGTTTCTTGTGCTTGGATAGGGGAGGGGGAAGCTTAGGGATGTGATGAGGTGGTGGTGGAGGTGGGGGAGGGGCTTTGGAAGAAGATCCCTTCTTCTTCCCCGTGTTTCTAGTTACCCTCTTAACAAAATCCATTTTGAGTCAAAAAATCGGCCTGTTCTTCACAAAAATCGTCCGATTTTTCTGGGCTAGGTCGATTTTTCTGTCGATTTCAACGATTCTCACAATTCTGTAATGTTCTGTTCAATCTATCACCACACAAAGTCTCCTACAATGATTCCTAAGCAGATTCCTCAATCAATTCCAGCAAACAAACACTTCCTAAACAAACTTCAATTTGAATTAGAAACTTAGGTTTTTGGAAAGAAAAACCTGAATTCCTTATGGAGGAGTCGATTGCCGTGCTTGTTGTTGCTAGATCCTTGTTCCTTGTTGAAAATGCTTCAGTTTGGAGCCAAGAATCACTCAAAATGATTTAGGAATGAGGATTGTAGGTTGAGGGGGATTTTCGGCGTTCTTGAGAAGGGGGAAATCGAGAGTGGTAGGTTGTGGAATGAGGAAGATCGAGCGTTTGAGTCTTTATATAGTGTCGAGAAACTGTGAAGAAAATCGGACGATTTATAGGGTCGATTTAATCGTCGGGGCGATTTTTCTCTGAACTCAAAGAAAATCGGACGATTTATTTCGGCAGGTCGATCTCCAGGTCGATTTATCTTCCTGTTGCCAAAAATCGCCTTGCTCTGCTCTTGAATCGACCGATTTACTTCAGGTAACTCGATTTTTCTCTGAACACATGCAAAATCAGACGATTTATTATGATAGGTCGATCTCCAGGTCGATTTATCTTCCTGTTGCCAAAAATCGCCTTGCTCTGCTCTTGAATCGACCGATTTACTCAGTGTATCTCGATTTCCTTCCTTATTCTTCATGGATCTAGAAGATTTAACTGATTTGTGCTCCCTTCTTCCATGGATCTCTCATTTTGAACCTAAATTCCTGCGATTAATGACACGACAAACCAAGAGTGCATCGAGGAACAAACAAAAACGAAAACAAAGACATAAAACAACTAATCTACTCTAACTAAGTGATGAAAAGAAGGAAAAAAAAAATAAAAAAAATACTATCATGGGTTGCCTCCCAAGAAGCGCTTGATTTATCGTCTTTAGCTGGACGGTGCAAGGTTTTGCGTTCAATGAAGGAGGATAGGAGCTATCTTCTCAACCAGAGTTTCAGGTATGTATTTCTTCAACCGTTGGCCACTAACTTTGAAACTTCCGCTTTGTTCACCCCATACTTCAACTGCACCATGGGGGAAGATTCGTTTAATTACATAAGGTCCTGTCCAACGGGATTTAAGCTTACGTGGAAATAGACGCAGCCTTGAGTTGAATAGGAGGACTTGGTCTCCCTCCTTCAAGTCTTTTGGAATGATGTGCTTATCATGCCAACGCTTTGTCCGTTCCTTGTAGATCTTTGCGTTCTCATACGCATTTAGCCGGATTTCATCTAGTTCATTGAGGTCTAAGAGCCGCTTCTCTCCGGCTTCTTTCATGTCAAAGTTGAGCCACTTGATAGCCCAATAGGCTTTGTGCTCTAGCTCTACAGGAAGATGACATGATTTATCATAGACAAGGTTATAGGGAGTCGTACCTATTGGTGTTTTGAAGGCCGTCCTGTACGCCCATAGTGCGTCGTCAAGCTTCATTGACCAATCTTTTCTTGTTTTAGAGACGGTTTTCTCTAAAATTCCCTTGATCTCTCTATTGGATATTTCGACTTGTCCGCTGGTTTGCGGATGGTAAGGTGTAGCTATCTTATGGGTTACCCCATACTTAGCCAATAGAGTCTCAAAACGACGGGCCGTGAAATGCGTTCCTCCGTCACTAATGATGGTTCGGGGAGTTCCAAACCTTGGGAAGATCGTTCTATTGAAGAACTTCACCACTACCATTGCATCATTAGTAGGAGATGCGATTGCCTCCACCCATCTTGAGACATAGTCTACGGCAAGAAGTATATATTGGTTGCCGCATGAAGATGGGAAAGGTCCCATAAAATCGATGCCCCATACATCAAAGATCTCTACTTCTTGTATGTTGTTGAGAGGCATCTCATTCCTCCTTGATATATTACTTGTCCTTTGAAAATCATCACAAGCAACAACAAACTTTTGCACATCTTTGAAAAGTGTAGGCCAATAGAAGCTGGAACGAAGTACCTTAGCACAAGTCTTGTGGGAACTAGCATGTCCGCCACATGGTAAAGAATGGCAATGGCGGATGACGCTATCCACTTCATCTTCGGGGATATCTCCTGTAAATGCCATCGGGACCTCTTTTGAATAGAAGGGGTTCGTTCCAATAGAATTGCCGGACGTCATTAAAGAATTTCTTCTTTTGAGCATACGAAAGTCCGGGTGGAATCTCCTGACAAACAAGGTAATTCACAATGTCAGCAAACCATGATCATTACCTTGGGAGATGTGTTGAAGACACTCTTCAATCTCGTGCAGCTGCTCGTCAGGGAATGAGTCGTCTATAGGAAGTTCATCCGTCTCGCCGGTGAGTTGCGGTAGACGACTAAGATGATCGGCAATGGAGTTCTCCGATCCTTTCTTATCACGAATCTCTAAATCGAACTCCTGTAAGAGTAAGATCCATCTTAGAAGCCTTGGCTTTGCATCCTTCTTCGTGAATAAGTATCGAATTGCGGAGTGGTCCGTGTAAACTATCACCTTCGCACCTACAAGATAGGAACGAAATTTCTCAAAAGCGTATACTACGGCTAAAATTTCCTTCTCTATAGTTGCATAATTATATTGAGCCTCATCTAGCGTTTTGCTAGCGTAGTAGATGGCATGAGTGCGACCATCTTTCTTCTGTCCAAGAACGGCTCCTATAGCAACGTCGCTTGCGTCGCACATGACCTCGAAAGGAAGAGTCCAATCGGGTGGTTGAATGATTGGTGCCGAAATCAAAGCTTCTTTGATCCTGCAAAAAGCATCTAAACAATCCTTCGACAATTCGAAAGTTGCGTCCTTCATCAAAAGATTAGTCAAGGGTTTTGAAATCTTAGAAAAATCTTTTATGAATCTCCTATAGAAGCCTGCATGTCCTAAGAAACTTCTAATTCCTTTCCCTGAAGAAGGGGGAGGTAACTTCTCAATGGTTTCTATTTTTGCTCTATCAACTTCTATTCCCCTTTGTGATACTAAATGACCTAACACAATCCCTTCGGTGACCATGAAATGATACTTTTCCCAGTTTAAGACTAAGTTAGTGTCCTCACATCTCTTAAGAACTAGTGCAAGGTTATAGAGACAGTTATCAAAGGAAGAACCATATACCGAAAAATCGTCCATGAAGACTTCCATGATATTCTCTACATATTCGGAGAAGATTGCCATCATACACCTTTGGAAGGTGGCTGGAGCGTTGCATAGGCCGAATGGCATTCTTCTGTAAGCGAACGTACCCCATGGGCACGTAAAAGTTGCCTTCTCTTGGTCGTTCGGATGAATTGGAATCTGAAAGAAACCGCTATATCCATCTAGATAACAAAAGTAAGAATGTTGGGCTAACCTTTCCAACATTTGATCGATAAAAGGAAGGGGGAAGTGGTCCTTCCTTGTGGCCACGTTCAGTTTGCGGTAGTCGATGCACATTCGCCACCCTGTAACTGTCAGTGTAGGGATAAGTTCGTTGTTCTTGTTGGCAACAACGGTAATGCCTCCTTTCTTGGGTACTACTTGTACTGGACTCACCCATTTGCTATCTGAAATAGGGAAGATGATACCTGCATCAAGTAGCTTAAGGATTTCTTTCTTCACGACCTCTTTCATTGCCGGGTTTAACCGTCTTTGAGGTTGGCGTGAAAGTTTGTAATCCTCTTCCATTAGAATTTTGTGCATACATAGAGAAGGCTTTATTCCTACTAAATCATCAATAGTATAGCCTAATGCCCTTATATGTTGTTTCAAAACATGCATAAGTTTCTCTAATTCAGCATCATTCAAATTCGCATTGACAATGACCGGATATGTGGAATTAGTGCCAAGGAAAGCGTACCTTAAATGCGTGGGGAGTGGTTTCAATTCTAATGATGGAGGTACCTTGATTGATGATGAATCGTGGCCTTCGGATATTGTGGGAGAGGCCTCTAGAGATGGGGGTACTGCATCATTAGATTCGAGAGTAGCTGTGGAGACGTTTGGAGATTCCAGAAAATTTCCCTCTGGATCGACCTCCCCTGAAGTAAATCGGTCGATTTAAGGTTCGATTTTTATTTTTGTCAAAAAAAATCGGGTTACCTCTTCACAAATCGGACGATTTAGTTTAGTCGGGTCGATTTTTGTTTCTGTTGAGAAAAATCGGATTGCCTTTTCACAAATCGGGCGATTTATTTCAAGCATGTCGATTTTCTTCACAGTTTCCGGAGATACTTCTGATTCTTCATTTCTTGTTCCTAGTTCTTCCTCTACATCATTTAATGCCTTCACATCCTCGTTGCAATCATGTTCCACTCCTTCCTCCATGATGCTCATACTAATAACCCTTTGAAGAGGGTCTTTCATCACGATTGAACTTATTACCTCTCTAGACTCTTCTTCATCAAAAATTTCAAAAGCATCGTCTTTCAAGGCTGGCTCCTTGATTAAGGAAGAGAGTATGAATTCTATCTTTTCTTCGCCAATATGGAATGACAGCTGGCCGTTCTTGCAATCTACCATGCATCCGGATGTTGATGATGGGAACCGGATAATCTGCAGGTATGTCAAGAACGACAAAATCTATTGGGATGTAAAACTTACCGAGCTTTACCGGAATGTCTTCTAATATTCCCACCGGCTTAGTGGTGGAACGATCAGCCATGTAGAGTGTGATCTTCACCAGTCTAGGCTCTCCTAGACCAACTGCCTTGCATAGAGCGAGAGGTATGATACTCACACTCGCTCCAAGATCACAAAGTGCATCATAGGTAGCTTCTCCCAAAGTGATGGGTATGCAAAAAGATCCTGGATCACGGAGCTTGGGTGGCATATTCTCCGTCATAGTCTTGATGAGTTCGGATGACTCCATACTCATCTTGACTTCTCCTATATCTTCCAATTTCCTCTTGTTAGAGAGGATCTCCTTGAGGAATTTCCCGTAAGCCGGCATACCTAAAATTGCATCCATAAAAGGTATGTTAATATGTAGCTTACTCATAAGTTCAACAAACTTACCAAAATGTTTATCTAGGCGTCCACGCGCTCTAGATTGAGGAAAAGGTAGAGGTGGTTTGTAAGCGGGAGGAGGAACATATACTTCTTCCTTCTCTTTTGCCTCTCCTTCTTTTGTGGTGGTATCAACTACTTTAGGTTGAGGATCGGTAGTCGTTTTGCCACTCCTAGTAGTTATTGTCATAACCCTTCCCTTTGGGTTATGTTCCGTCTTTCCGGGAAGCTTCCCTTGATCTCTTGGAACTTCTCCGGCTTTGTTGAATACTTGGTTTTCTAAAGCTTTGTGAGCTTTGTCAACCGAAGTTATATAACTCTCTAGCCCTTGTAGCTTGCCTAGGATGGTCTCTAGCATGGGATCGGGTTTGCTTGATCCGCTTGATTGTCCCTGGCTTGTTAAAGGGGTAGAAGAAGATGGAGGTGTTAGAGCCTTTTCAACATGAGAGTAAGGGTTACCTGGATTTTGCTGATTTGACCTCCAATTGTTGTTATTTGAGTTCCTATTGTTGTTGTTATTCCAAATGGAGTTTCGGTTGTTATTGTTGTTGTTACTCCAATTGGAATTCCTATTGTCACTCCTTTGATTGTTGTCTCTTCCCATGTAGTTGGCTTCTTGCTCCTTAGTCTTTTGAAGACTTGTTTTGAGTACTTCCCTCAATTCTTTGATGTCATCTTTGAGGGAGAATATTTGTGTTTGAGCAGCTTGGTTCAACTTGGCTCCCGAATCGCCTTGATTCCGGCTATTTGAGTCCACCTTCCGGTGGGAATACTTCTCAATCACTTGGGCTTGCTTCTCAATGAAGTCCCAAGCATCATCCTCTCTCATGTCCATGAATGTGCCACAAGAGAGAGATTGAAGATTGAATTGTGTCTCCACATCCAATCCTTTGTAGTAGATCTCCAATAATTCCAGCTTGGAAATGCCATGGTGTGGGCAATCCAACAAGAGATCTTGAAACATTTCCCAAGATTGAAACAAGCTTTCATTAGGTTTCATAGAAAAAGCATTTATTTTACCTCTCAATTCCGCTGTTTTGGATGGCGGAAAGAATTTGGTGAGGAATTCCGAAGACAATTCCTCCCATGTAGCTAGCTTTGCAGCTGGAAGTGTTTGGTACCAAGCTAGAGCCTTGTCCTTTAAAGAAAAGAAGAACGGTTTAATCTTGTAATTTCTTGTAGTAGCCTTCTTCGGCTTCATAGTCTCCATGAGAATCTCAAAATTCTGCAAGTGTTGGTGTGGAGATTCAGTACTTGCTCCGCCATATTGACTTTGGCGAACCATGGTGATGACTTGTGGTGAGAAGCTAAACTCTTGGATGTCTTCAGCTCCGAAATCCACACCTAAGCGGCGTGGTTGCTGAATTGGATCCATCCGTTGCCCCAAAGTTCGGGGTCTATCATCGTTATTAACAGCTCTCACATTCCTAGTTGGGAGGCGAGGAACAACCCTTGGTGTTGGGGTGTTTCGAATAGGACGAAGTAGTGGATCGATCTCCTCAAGTTCCGGCATGTCCGGATCAATCTCTTCATCATCGGATGAGTCATTCCGAATGGATTTAGTTGGTGTCTTGACTTTCTTCTTCTTCCTGGATTCGTTCAACTCCAACTTCATGTCCAACATCATAGCTCTTAGTTCATCAATATGAAATTGATGACTTATTTCAGCTTCTTTTCGTGCTTTCTCACTCAACTGGAGTTGGCGTTGAGCTTCGTTCAGTTCAGCCTAGTAGTTTCTCTCATCGTTTTCAGCCATTTTCTTCTCCTTCAACTTTCTCCTCAAAGTTCTCTCTAATTCAGGATCGAAAGGAACTAGATCTTTAGTGGATCTAGTCTTTCGCATATACCTAAAGAACCTGCAAAGATCACTCAAGTAGACAAGTCAAATCACAAGAGCAAGAGCTCTCAAGCTAGACAACCGAAAACCGAATTTGGTCTAGACCAAATCCCCGGCAACGGTGCCAAAAACTTGTTCGCTCAAAAGGTGTGTGCGTCAAAGTCTTAAATTTATATCTAGAACTCAAAGTAAAGCGAACCCGCAGTGTACGGATCAACTGTAGTAAGGTAAGAATTCCAGAGTCGAACTCAGGGATTTGGTGAGAATAATTCCGATTTCAGTTATCTAGCAAAAAGTGTGAAAAGCTTTTGTGATCAAATAAGGGGAAAATGATTCCAAGGATTCAAGTATCCGATTTCGGCTTTCGATTCAAGACACTTCTATAGATATTAGAACAGAGTTGTGAGAAGAATGGCGAGGTGAGACGTATGATCAAGTGCATAGGATTGCAAGTGGCAATCCCATTTAAGGCATGTCTTCCCTAGACACTCCTAAGCACGGGAGTCGGGATGAGACGTATGATCAAGAAACGACGAGAGGATTAGGAGGCTGTAAGTTAAGCTTATGGAGGTACCAAAAGATGAAGTGTAAGGTTCCCAGAATACCTGCGGGATGACTTCTTCGGATTTACGAGAATTGTGAGAAGAATGGCGAGGTGAGGATTCACATGGTGGAATATCCTTGGTGGAGTTGATCGTTTTCTGAAATTTTAATAATGCCAAGAAATGTCAAGAAAGAAGAAAAATGAATTGATTTTGACCCGGAGAGGATCACAAAAACAACAAGATGCTTTCTATTATGAAAGGGGTTGAGTTACCCACCTAAGAGACACATAAGAGGACACTATCTATCGATAGGGATGTTTGAAAGGTTCACTTGAAGGACATCTTGAGAGAGTTGTTAAACCTATGAAAGGGAAGAGTCTAAGAGTGTAGACTGAATTAAGGAGTTAAAGTAAGAGTACCCCGAGGAGGGTAGCCTTCGGGATAAAGGTGACATGAAGAGCATAGAAGATAGTTAAGTCGATGACCTCAAGGAGGCCAACTATAATCTGACCGGTGGCAATCAAGAACGTACGTGTACGAGACTGCCTAGTGATGAGCCCGGAAGGGAAGAGTAAACAAGATTGTAGAATATAGTGGATCGGTTTTGAGAGTTGATGTATGCCGGCGGTTCAATGCCAATGGTAAGAAGGTGTATCAACTAAGGTGATTGTGTCTTGGTCATAAAACGTGAAATGGTTAAAGCATGTAACTATGATTAGACCTCCCAAAGAGGGATTGTAACGACCTTACATGACCTTTTGCGGTCATGAGATTGACATGTGAAGAGAACGGCGTGGATTTGAACCTTTAAGGTGGAACATGATAACGGGACCTAGTGGATCCAATTAGAGAAGTGACTTCCCTAGTTGCTTTACGCAAATGGGAAAATATGTAAAGAGGATGCATGGTGTTTTCTCTTCTGATCAAATGGTTGATACGTTTCCGCGAACGATATGATACATCAAAAGAGTTTACAAACTCAAAGCCGAGTACAAAACCATAACAACCACATCACTGATACAAAAGATCCGCAACCCACGCATCCTAATGTACAGAAGTCCTTGGCTGGTCACACCATCTGGCTCACTCTGCTGTCTTCCTAACCTGCAGATCATCTACAACACGGTATACACCGTTAGCTACAGCAATAGATAAGCATGATAGTAATAGCACACACACACCACAACACCTCATACATGCAATGCCACACACATTCATTTATTATCTTTAATTACGTTATACCATTACTAATTCATATACTTTTGTAATACGAGGAGCCTTAAGAACCCCGCCCCATCCAACGTAACATAGGAGTTTTGCATGGGGTTGACCGTCACTCATCCCCTCCTGTGAGATCATCTTCAGGGCACCTCCTCCTAACCCGCAGGCGGAGACCGGTGGTTACCGCCCGTTATAATACACTTGGGCCATATAAATGTAATAAATGGTCGTCCTAGTCCGGTTTAAGTTATAATGCACAAACATATGAATACACACAACCATCACAATCATACCATCCAAAACTGCATGCTAAGTAAGTCTTATGGGCTTACCTGTTACACTTGTATCCTCTACCACGTCACAGCTTCCGCTCGAGGAAGAAACCAACGCCTGTAAGAGCAAGGCACACAACATCACAACCAGAAAAGGGTTTGGAGACTTGGCTCCTAAACCAGAACCAACCTACAACCTAAAGATCCACACAAGCTCGCATAGGCCTATAGCAAACTCTCAACATCAACATAAGTGCCTAAGGCACATCTCTATCATACAACTCATCCTAACCACCCTAACCTAGCCATCAACTAAGTCAAGGTCAAAGGAAAGGAAGGAAGGAAGGCATACCACCAAGGTATGCACCAACAGAAGCCAAAACACACCAGCCAGACCAGTGAGGCGCAGGGGCGGCTCACCAGAGGCGCAGGGGCGGCTCCACACCAGGCGCAGGTGCGGCTCAGGTCAGGCGCAGGGGCGGCCAATTGTGCAGAGAGTTGGTCCCGACTTCTTCTCGACTCCTTTCTCGATTCTCTTCACGTCTTCAACACATCACAATAACATATATGCATACATACACACATGTGATCATCAAAACATCCAGAAAGGATCCAATCACAAGTTCAACTTGTGATCCTAAGCTAGAAAGAAGAAGAAAGAAGCAAGGAAGAAGAGAGAAGAAGAGAAAGGCTTACCACTCCACCCTAGGCTGCATCTAAGGAGTAACAACACCACTCTCAGCAACAGCTCCAAGAGCATCCCAAGGCAAGAACACACTCAAAACTCTCAAAACTCTCTCACAAGATCAAGAAGAAGCAAAGATGAGAAGAGGAAGAAGAAGAAGAGCGTAAAGGTGATGAAGGAGCTACAATGGAGTGAAGAAACCGTTCATCAAAGGCTGAGAAGGTTTATATACGAAGCTCCCCTAAAAGCAAGGTCAAAAGTCAACAAAGGTGGCTGCAGCCGCACAAAACCGCAGGGGCGGACCGACTAAGGCGTAGGGGCGGCTCACCTGGGGCGCAAGTGATAGCATGAATTATAGTCTATATTTTGGGGTTTGTTTGGACGTTTTATCTTTCATAATCTGCATGTTTGTATGTACATTATGTGATTTTACTACCATTTCATCTACCTTTGCGAGAATCGAGGTCTACACCTAGTTTCGTTGTAATTGCAGGTAATTTGGTACGTTTTGCATCAAAAAGGAGCAAAAGGAGTCATTAGTCATTTGGAGCTACATCCAGGGAGCATAGCCATGGATTAAAGATTTACTTTGGACCAGTTTTGAGAGATTTCACATTCAGTTGTGAGTCACCTCGGTTGATCAGATGTTCACCTCGACCGAGGTGATCCAGAGACGCCGACTCGACCGAGGCGAACACCTAGGACGCGGCGAGAATATTTTATTCTTGGCTGAGATCTTTTATCTTTGGAAGGTGATCTTATATTTTTGGGCTTGGCTCCTGGAAGGAAGAAGATCATATATTTTACCTATATTTATGGGAAAATATCTTTCTAAGATTTATTATCTTTGGAGGGTTATTTTCCTATAAAAAGGGTTGGATCTCCACAATTCCGGAGGGCCGCATACGATCCGCTTAGAGCTGGACATCACGCTATACCGTCGATCAGGGTTTACAGCAGCAGCGGCCTACTCCAGTTGGGAGAGATTCGAAGAACCTTTTTGAAGGTTGAAGGAAGATTGAAGTTCATAGCTTTTATAGCTTTATTGAAGGGTTTTGTAAGATTGTCTTCAATTCCCTCAATTGTTGTCTTGTCTTTTTGGATTGTTATCCAAGGAACCCTTTGTTGTGATATTTGATTCAGTTATTGAAGTCTTTTCATTAAATTCTTCTTTGTTCAAATATTCACCTTCTTCCCATATATTTTAATACTTTCATTATGATGATGAGTGGCTAATTTCCTTGTGTGATTCTAGGGTGATTGGCTGAAGGTTGTGGGAAAAACGATGATAGAATAATCTTAGATTCCAGTAGGATCCTGAAAGTTCGAGTCTTTAACCTTAACCCTAAGCATCTCGTTCAGTCGATGAACACCTCGGCCGGGGTGGAAACTGGCTGACCGAGGTGACTTATCTGATCCATAACTGAGAGTTAAGTGTTAGAGTTTGCCAAATCCTATTCTTATTACACCTTTCCTGGTTCAAAGCAAGCTTAGGATGAGACTTACCCGGTAATTCCTTAGTTTGTGTACCAACGATCATAAGTGTAGGTAATAAAGGTTTATCCTTTATTGGGGTTTGAGTGTGCTTCCATCCCATCTTTGTGAGTTAGCCTGAGACTTACCCGGTAAAGGTTGATTCTATTCCCTTAGATGGTGTGTTAGTTTGAGGTTATAGTTCTTTATCTTGATTCCTTGAGACTTACCCGGTAATAGGAGTTACGGTTTAGGATTAGTGAGTAGTGAGACTTACCCGGTGATCTATTCCACTTTAGAAACACCTTCCCCACGCAAAAATCTCAGCTTTGTCCGCTTATCTATAGATCTTGAGTTGGAACCACAACTAGATGCTTTAATCCCTAGAATTGCATGTTTGCTTTATTGACTTCTTATTCATCTTTGATTGTGTTAATTGCTCTTGTGGTTAGAATTGACATAGCACACCGTATTGACTTTGTTTCACCGAGTCCCTGTGATCGACCCCTGGAATTTTCTTGCTTTTACTACGATTGACCCGTACACTGCGGGTTCGCATCCTTGTTTTAAGCTTAAGTCTAGGGTTATAAATTTAAAGCTTGCACACACCGTTTGGGGCGAACAAGTTTTTGGCGCCGTTGCCGGGGACTGTTCTTGCTTTTTCTATTGATCTTTCTGCTTGATTGTTCTTGCAGGTTTGTGTTCTTAGGTACATACGAAGTTCTTGTTCCGGCCACGGAACAGAGTTTCGCCAAAGAACAAGTTTTGGCGCCGTTGCCGGGGACTTGGTCTAGACCAAGTCGGTACGGTTTGCTCTTGGGGCGTTTGCCCCGTTTTGTCTAACCACTCTACTTGAGTGACTTTTGCAGGTTCTTTCTTAGGTACATGCGAAGAACCCGCACTGGGAAGGAAATCGTTCCTTACGATCCCGAACCAGAAAAGACATACAAGCGACGCTTAAGAGAAGCGAAGATGGCCCAACAAGACGATCCCGATCTTGCGGCCCAATTGAGAGAGACGCAAGAGCTGCTGCGCCTCAGCAGGGAAGAACTCATGCAAGAGAAAGAGGAGAATCGCACCAGGAATGCAGCAATCGAAGCTGAGATTGCTGTCATTCGGGACCAGATTCTACTTCGACCGAGGGAAGATCCTCCTGTTGACCCTCGACCGAGGCAGATTCCAGTACCAGACGCCCCGGCCGAGGTACGTCCACCTCGGTTGCCAGTCCGAGATGTTCTTCTTGCAGGACTCCCACAAACCCTAGGTCAAAGGATGGACCCTAATCAACAACTGAGGCGTCCAGGAGTGAACCTAGGAGATCCAGCAGATCATGACTACGAATTTCGACCGCAAGTTCTAGCTATGATTCGCCAATGCCAATTCGGAGGGCTAGAGAAAGAGTCGCCGCATCAACATCTTCAAAACTACGAGATCTTGATGGAAACCTTGCGACCTCCCAGAATTGAGAATAACAACTACAAGCTGAGACCTTTTTACTTTTCTTTAAAAGATAGAGCTCTTACTTGGTATCAATCTCTTCCTCCAGGAAAAATCAGCACATGGGAGGAGATGACCACGGAATTCTTAACCAAATTCTTCCCCCCCTCAAAGACCGCCGAAATGAGAGGGAAGATCAACGCTTTCATCATGAAGGACAAGGAGAACTTGTCCAAGTCTTGGGAGCGGTTCAAGGATATCCTTTTGGATTGCCCACATCATGGGATTCCAAAGATCGAGTTGTTGGAGATCTACTTCAAGGGGCTGGACGGAAGCACCCAGTTCAATCTCCAACTACTCTCCGCCGGCACCTTCATGGACATGGCGATTGATGAGGCTTGGGACTTCATTGAGAAGCAAGCCTTGGATATGGAGAAGTATACCCACCAAGGAGCTCAAGGTGGGGTTAAAAGAGTCAACTTTCAAGAGACTCAACCCAACAACAATCAACTCACGTCTTTGACGAATGACGTGAAGCAATTGAAGGAGCTCTTGATGGCTCAAACTAAGAAGGAAGAGCAAGGGCAAAGGAACAACAACAATAACGGTTACCGTAACAACAACAACGGCCCCCGAAACAACAACTACAACAACAACAATAGAGGATCCAATAGCAACAACTGGAGGGTGAATAACCACAACCACGGTAACAATCATTCAACTTCAAATTCTAATGATTCCTCTAATCCTTTCCTCTCTTCCTCTTCTTCTACTCCATTGAAAAGCCAAGGGCAAGGATCAAGTTCGTCTCAGCCAGAAAAGAAAGACGCAGTTCTGGAGGCAATCTTGATCAAGCTTAATGCTATGGAGAATTCTATGACTTCATTTTCGAGGGCCCAAAAGTCCTTCGAACAACAACTTGCTAATAGGGCGAATGAAGCGCCAAGAGATCCAGGGAAGCTTCCAGCAAAGACGGAAACTAACCCTAAGGGCCAGTGCATGGCCATAACGACGAGGAGTGGACTCAAAACTGCAGATCCAGTACCTCGCTCGATGCAGACCACCTCGGTCCAGATCCAGTCGAAGAACACCTCGACCGAGATGCCAACCGAGGCGGAGCAACAGAAAGCAGGAGGAACGACAGAAACTTATGTTCCACCCCCTGCATATAAGCCACCACTTCCATTCCCTCAGTCCAGAGCCAGAGCACATCTTGACAAGCACTTTGGTAAGTTTCTTGACTTGATGAATAAGCTACATATTAATATCCCTTTCCTTGATGCTATTTTAGGTATGCCCGCCTATGGGAAGTTCTTAAAAGAAATCTTATCAAGGAAGAGGAAGCTGGAGGATGTTGGTGAAGTTAGGATGACATCTAAATCTTCGGAGCTTATCAAGATCATGAAGGAAAAGATGCCACCTAAGTTGAGAGATCCCGGCTCATTTTGCATTCCCATTCAAGTTGGGGATGTCAATTGTGAAGCCCTTTGTGATCTAGGAGCCAGCGTGAGCATCATCCCGCTGGAGTTGTGCACTAAGATCGGTCTTGGAGAGCCCAAGCCGGTCAAGATTCGACTCTACATGGCGGATCGCTCCATTACCCATCCCGTGGGCATCTTGGAGGACGTTCCGGTCAAGTTAGGTAACTTCTATCTACCCATAGATTATGTCGTACTTGACATTCCCGCAGATTATCCTGTTCCTATTATTCTCGGGAGGCCATTTCTAGCAACTTCGGGTTGCAACGTGGATTGCAAGAACGCCAAGTTGAAATTCAACGTTGGTGGCGATGAGGTGGAGTTTGCACTACTTGCAGCCATGAAGGGGGAGCAACTAACTGATGATATCTTCAACATCTACGATGAAGAAGAATCAAGAGAATTGGTGAGCTCTATCCTTATTAACGATCCACTCGAAAGAGTTATAAGTTTTAGTTTAATGGAGGAAGGTATAGATGCTTCTTGTGATGCAGATATACGGAGCTTAAAAGCACTGGAAGAAGATCCAGGAGCTAAAACTGAGAAGCTGATCCAGGAGGCGAAGATCTCCAGCCTCGGACCCAGTAGCAGTACCTCGACCGAGGCACTTTCTGGACAGAGCGAGGCGACTGAAGAACACATCGGTCAACACCTATGCGCCTCGACCGAGGTCGACGGCGAGACGATGTCAACTGAGATTGCTGAGAACAACAATTTTCTTACTCCCTTCTCTGACATTCACCCACTGTTGGTGGAACATTCCATCCACCAACTTTCTGATAATAAAGGTCCTTGGTACGCTGATATTGTGAATTATCTTGTTTGCCAGGAGATACCGCCCGGATTGACGTACTCTCAAAAGAAAAGATTCTTCAAGGAAGTACGACATTACTACTGGGACGAGCCGCTGCTATTTAAGCGCGGACCGGATGGGATGCTTCAAAGGTGCATTCCGGAGGATGAAGTTAATAGCGTCATAAGGCATTGTCATTCACTTCCTTGTGGGGGGCATGCTAGCACCGATAAAACATGCGCTAAGATATTGCGTTCCGGTTTCTTTTGGCCTACATTATTTAAGGATGTGCAATCTTTTGTTGTCCCTTGTGATGCATGCCAAAGAACATGGAACTTATCAAGGAGGAACGAGATGCCGCTTAATAACATCCAAGAAGTGGAAGTCTTTGATGTATGGGGATTGACTTCATGGGACCTTTCCCATCATCCGGAGGAAACCTCTACATTCTCCTTGCAGTTGATTACGTCTCTAGATGGGTTGAAGCCATCGCTTCTCCCACTAACGACGCCAAGGTGGTTGTGAAGTTCTTGAATAGAACTATCTTTCCACGATTTGGAACTCCACGCATCATCATTAGCGATGGAGGAACGCATTTCATCAACCGGAAGTTTAAAGCACTTCTATCGAAGTATGGGGTAACCCACAAGGTATCAACTGCCTATCACCCTCAAACTAGTGGACAAGTCGAGATCTCGAATAGAGAAATCAAGGCAATTTTGGAGAAGACCGTCTCTAGAACGAGGAAGGATTGGTCCATGAAGTTGGACGATGCTCTTTGGGCGTACAGGACCGCATTCAAGACTCCCATAGGTACCACTCCTTATAATTTGGTATATGGGAAGTCTTGCCATTTGCCCGTTGAATTGGAGCACAAGGCGTATTGGGCTATCAAATGGTTGAACTTTGACATCAAGGAGGCTGGTGAGAAGCGACTATTGGAACTTAACGAGCTGGAAGAGCTGCGGTTGAACGCCTTTGAGAATGCCAAAATCTACAATGAAAGGACGAAGAGATGGCATGACAAGCGTATCATTCCAAAGGAGCTTAACGAAGGAGACTTAGTTCTACTCTTCAACTCCCGCCTCCGTCTTTTTCCAGGTAAGTTGAAATCTAGATGGACCGGACCTTACGTTGTGAAACATGTTTTCCCTCATGGTGCAGTCGAGATATGGGGAGAAACTAGCGGAAGTTTCAAGGTCAACGGTCATAGACTTAAGAAGTACCAACCGGAAACGCCGGTTGAGGAGGTTGCACCGATATACCTCGTTTGAGACGCATCATGGTCCAGCTAGCGACCTTAAATCAAGCGCTTTTTGGGAGGCAACCCAAGGTATTGCTTTCTTTTCCCGTTTTCTAGTCTAGATTAGATAGTTCTTGTTTTTGCTTTGCTTTGCTTTGTTTTTGGCGTTCTGGACAGACAACAGGGAATATCTAAGGAGGAGCACAATTGGAAGGACAGAGGTTCGAGATTCTGAGAAGACAGAAGCACCTCGGTTACTGTCAGAGCACCTCGACCGAGTTGATTCTTGAGCAACCGAGGCGACTAGGGTTTCTGCAGAACCGCCTCGGTCCATACCACCTCGGTCCGGTCGAGACCATCTCGACCGAGGTAACAGCAGATCCAGGAACGGTATAAATTGGAAAAAAATTTATTTTTACCTTTTTATCTTCTTCACCTCGACCGCGGCGACAGTCCACCTCGCTCATCTCAGATCTTGCTTGTTTTCGACATTTTCTGCTTCCAAATCGAGATTGAAGGGTAGAGGAGTCGATTGCAACAACGAATCTGCAAGAAAATCGAGTGCATTGGCCGGAACGAGGTAAAAACGACCGAAACCCTAACTCGCTCGTTTACTGCAATTTGGGCTTTGGTTGCCCTTGAATCTGTTGAGGAACAGCTTAAGTACCCCTTAGGAAGCATCTGTAGTGATTTTAGGGGGAAAAGAACTGAATTTCTGAGAATGGAATCGCGACTGTCTTCGCCTCGGTCCAGTCGACCTGCACCTCGGTCGAGGTGATTCTTGGAGCTTGTCAGTCGACCGAGGTAGTCTGACAGTATTGATTGAAGATGAGTTCTGACAGGTTGTTAGCCCTTAGAGATAGATCCTCTCCTTCCCCTTCCTCTTCCTCATCCCGACCTTCTATCCCGGTGATCCATGAGAGACACCGGGTAGATTATGAGCGCATTGCTAGCCGTCCAATGATCGCACCTAGATTTCTGGACATTTCTGCTTTTGACTGTCTCCACGTAGATGGAGAGCTTAGGAGGATGATCACCACCGTAGGGCTGGATCAGTTTACTGAGATCCGAGCCCCAGCCTACTTAGAGCCGACCCTTGAGTTTGTCAGCTCCTTCACTTACCTCCCCACAGAGAGGGCGGTGAAGTACCGGTTGATGAACCGGAACTACTTAGTACCTCTGGACCATTGGAGAGACATCTTTGGCTTCCCTACCCCCACTGCCGTAGACTTCCCGACCCGAGCTGTAGCTAGAGAGTTCTGGGGTCAGATCGCCCACATTACAGAGCATGCAGATAGGTGGCGCCCTCGTGATTCCAGGGAGAAGCTTATTTTCCATCTTGCTTTTTGATTAGCTCACAGGATCTTCAGCGAGACGCTTCTGGCGCGTACTGAGACGCCCCAGAAGGTCCGACAGGGGGAGCTCTTTGCTTTGTACTGCATGGTCACAGGTGGATACCCTGACTTTGGATTGATGCTGGCAGAGGATCTGCACAGGATCAAGGCCAAAGGGAAGGGAGATATATGCTGTGGAGGGATAGTGACCCATATCGCTACTTATGAAGATATGGATCTGAGTAGGTGTACTATGGTGGCGGCTGCCAAGCCGCTCGGACTTCAGGAGATGATCACACGGAGGATTCTAGTTCCCCGTGGTTTGACTACACCCTACGTCGCTATGCCATGGGAGCTGACTGCACCTCAGGGCATCAGGTGGTCTGCACAGTTCTCAGTTTTTGATCCACACTACTGGCAGACAGCATGGGCTCCACTGATGGAGGATTACAGAGAGGCAGCAGCTGCCCCTGCTGCAGAGGAGGAGGAGGAGGCTGAGGACGACGACGACGATGAGGACACAGTAGATGAGAGAGGAGGCGGCGTCCCGATGGACACAGGGACAGATACAGCTGGGACGAGCGCGCCACCTATTATAGATCTGGACGACGAGGAGGACACTGAGCCGGCGCCAGCTGAGACTTCTCCAGTCAGACCTGCTAGACGCAGGAGGCATGGAGTGAGGGATAGAGCTGCTCACCGACGGATTGATGACCTGACGGATCAGGTTATCGACACATATGCTGCACTTTCGCTGGATATCCGCGAGATGCAGGAGCGGCAGCATCATCAGCACATCATGGCTCAGCTGCAGTTCGAGCGCATCATGGGCCATCCTTACGATCCGACTCTGTATCCCTACATACCACCACCACCACCGGATCGAGATTATTGAGGAGCTGCTGGATTTTCTTTATTTTCTTTTATGCAGTTCGGCTTTTATCCGGTGAGTACTCTCATGTTTAGACTTTTATTATACCCACTAGGACAGTGTGTCTCAAGTATGGGGTGTTTGTTATTTGACTACGTGACTACGTGATGTATTTGACACCTTTGATGTATTTTATTTATCGGATATTTTCGTATTTATGCTTCATTGCCTTTATATGATTATCTGATATTACATGCATACCTACAGGTTGTTTGATTGAGAAAAACGTCGAAACTGAAAAAAATTTGGTTTTAAAAATTTTTTTTCGACCTCGACCGAGTCAGTCTTGGCCAAACGAGGCGTCTCACCTCGGTTGAACCAAGAACACCTCGACCGAGGTGTGTTAACTGAGAGTTTTCGAAAACGAATTTTTGTTACTTATCTGGATATGACCTCAGTGAAGACCTTGTTTACTGACTGGTTTTAAATTCTTTATGTGTTTGAAAGGTTTTATAATATGTTTAAGTTGCTAAATGCTTTGTTTGAAATTATTGGCATGTTTAATACTTTGTTTTTATCCAAATTATGTTGAATTTGAAGGTTGACACCACAAGATAAGTTCTCTCACTTTCTTCCTGGAAAGACCAAGGCAATTCATTCTTCTCTCTTCTTCTTCTTGATCATGCTTAGCCCCTCATATACATTTTGCCTCCCTTTACCTATCCGGGAATTTGGAAGCAAGCGAAGTGGTGAAAGCAAGTGAAGCAAGTTGAGAAGTTGGCTGGAAGTGAAAGTGCTAGAAAGTAATAATAGGTTTGGGGAAGTCAATCATGAAGATGAGTAACTCGGCACCATTCACATAGCCGGGTGTTTGTGTCTTGCCAAAGTCGGATTGAGCGATATTCCTAACGGGTCATGGTATGTGAATCAAGGGTTTGATGCATCTCGAGAAATTGATGATTGCAGATTTCCTAGGCTTCGGTTATTGTGCACCTTTGTCCATGCATCCCAAAAAGTAAAGTAAAAAGAAAAAAAAAAAAGTGGAATAAGCAAAGCTTATTGGTGGAAGATGTTGCAAGTCAAAGTGGAAGTGAAGTTCATCCTTTTCCCGGATTCTATCACCACATTACCTTACATACATCCCTACCCTACACGTTTCTTGACCTTTTCTTTTGGGAAGCCCTTGATACCTTGAGCTTGTTGATTGACTTAGTGGTTTAAACTGGATTATACATGATTAATTTTGATAATTATGAATTATTATGCATTCTATGATTTTATGCAAAGATGAACAACTTTCCTATATTTATAAAATGTTTTGAGCATATTGAGTTTTTAAATTCCAGGAAGAACTCTCTTAGAGTGATCTATGATAATTGCACACCATAAAATGTTTTTGAAAGACTTTTTCATTGATTTTCTTGACTTATAATCCATTCTATCTTGTCTTTTATATGCGGAACTTGCTTGGGGACAAGCAAGGGCTAAGTATGGGGTATTTTGATAGCATGAATTATAGTCTATATTTTGGGGTTTGTTTGGACGTTTTATCTTTCATAATCTGCATGTTTGTATGTACATTATGTGATTTTACTACCATTTCATCTACCTTTGCGAGAATCGAGGTCTACACCTAGTTTCGTTGTAATTGCAGGTAATTTGGTACGTTTTGCATCAAAAAGGAGCAAAAGGAGTCATTAGTCATTTGGAGCTACATCCAGGGAGCATAGTCATGGATTAAAGATTTACTTTGGACCAGTTTTGAGAGATTTCACATTCAGTTGTGAGTCACATCGGTTGATCAGAGGTTCACCTCGACCGAGGTGATCCAGAGACGCCGACTCGACCGAGGCGAACACCTAGGACGCGGCGAGAATATTTTATTCTTGGCTGAGATCTTTTATCTTTGGAAGGTGATCTTATATTTTTGGGCTTGGCTCCTGGAAGGAAGAAGATCATATATTTTACCTATATTTATGGGAAAATATCTTTCTAAGATTTATTATCTTTGGAGGGTTATTTTCCTATAAAAAGGGTTGGATCTCCACAATTCCGGAGGGCCGCATACGATCCGCTTAGAGCTGGACATCACGATATACCGTCGATCAGGGTTTACAGCAGCAGCGGCCTACTCCAGTTGGTAGAGATTCGAAGAACCTTTTTGAAGGTTGAAGGAAGATTGAAGTTCATAGCTTTTATAGCTTTATTGAAGGGTTTTGTAAGATTGTCTTCAATTCCCTCAATTGTTGTCTTGTCTTTTTGGATTTTTATCCAAGGAACGCTTTGTTGTGATATTTGATTCAGTTATTGAAGTCTTTTCATTAAATTCTTCTTTGTTCAAATATTCACCTTCTTCCCATATATTTTAATACTTTCATTATGATGATGAGTGGCTAATTTCCTTGTGTGATTCTAGGGTGATTGGCTGAAGGTTGTGGGAAAAACGATGATAGAATACTCTTAGATTCCAGTAGGATCCTGAAAGTTCGAGTCTTTAACCTTAACCCTAAGCATCTAGTTCAGTCGATGAACACCTCGGCCGGGGTGGAAACTGGCTGACCGAGGTGACTTATCTGATCCATAACTGAGAGTTAAGTGTTAGAGTTTGCCAAATCCTATTCTTATTACACCTTTCCTGGTTCAAAGCAAGCTTAGGATGAGACTTACCCGGTAATTCCTTAGTTTGTGTACCAACGATCATAAGTGTAGGTAATAAAGGTTTATCCTTTATTGGGGTTTGAGTGTGCTTCCATCCCATCTTTGTGAGTTAGCCTGAGACTTACCCGGTAAAGGTTGATTCTATTCCCTTAGATGGTGTGTTAGTTTGAGGTTATAGTTCTTTATCTTGATTCCTTGAGACTTACCCGGTAATAGGAGTTACGGTTTAGGATTAGTGAGTAGTGAGACTTACCCGGTGATCTATTCCACTTTAGAAACACCTTCCCCACGCAAAAATCTCAGCTTTGTCCGCTTATCTATAGATCTTGAGTTGGAACCACAACTAGATGCTTTAATCCCTAGAATTGCATGTTTGCTTTATTGACTTCTTATTCATCTTTGATTGTGTTAATTGCTCCTGTGGTTAGAATCGACATAGCACACCGTATTGACTTTGTTTCACCGAGTCCCTGTGATCGACCCCTGGAATTTTCTTGCTTTTACTACGATTGACCCGTACACTGCGGGTTCGCATCCTTGTTTTAAGCTTAAGTCTAGGGTTATAAATTTAAAGCTTGCACACACCGTTTGGAGCGAACAAGTTTTTGGCGCCGTTGCCGGGGACTGTTCTTGCTTTTTCTATTGATCTTTCTGCTTGATTGTTCTTGCAGGTTTGTGTTCTTAGGTACATACGAAGTTCTTGTTCCGGCAACGGAACAGAGTTTCGCCAAAGAACAAGTTTTTGGCGCCGTTGCCGGGGACTTGGTCTAGACCAAGTCGGTACGGTTTGCTCTTGGGGCGTTTGCCCCGTTTTGTCTAACCACTCTACTTGAGTGACTTTTGCAGGTTCTTTCTAAGGTACATGCGAAGAACCCGCACTAGGAAGGAAATCGTTCCTTACGATCCCGAACCAGAAAAGACATACAAGCGACGCTTAAGAGAAGCGAAGATGGCCCAACAAGACGATCCCGATCTTGCGGCCCAATTGAGAGAGACGCAAGAGCTGCTGCGCCTAAGCAGGGAAGAACTCATGCAAGAGAAAGAGGAGAATCGCACCAGGAATGCAGCAATCGAAGCTGAGATTGCTGTCATTCGGGACCAGATTCTACTTCGACCGAGGGAAGATCTTCCTGTTGACCCTCGACCGAGGCAGATTCCAGTACCAGACGCCCCGGCCGAGGTACGTCCACCTCGGTTGCCAGTCCGAGATGTTCTTCTTGCTGGACTCCCACAAACCCTAGGTCAAAGGATGGACCCTAATCAACAACTGAGGCGTCCAGGAGTGAACCTAGGAGATCCAACAGATCATGAATACGAATTTCGACCGCAAGTTCTAGCCATGATTCGCCAATGCCAATTCGGAGGGCTAGAGAAAGAGTCGCCGCATCAACATCTTCAAAACTACGAGATCTTGATGGAAACCTTGCGACCTCCCAGAATTGAGAATAACAACTACAAGCTAAGACCTTTTTACTTTTCTTTAAAAGATAGAGCTCTTACTTGGTATCAATCTCTTCTTCCAGGAAAAATCAGCACATGGGAGGAGATGACCACGGAATTCTTAACCAAATTCTTCCCCCCCTCAAAGACTGCCGAAATGAGAGGGAAGATCAACGCTTTCATCATGAAGGACAAGGAGAGCTTGTCCAAGTCTTGGGAGTGGTATAAGGATATCCTTTTAGATTGCCCACATCATGGGATTCCAAAGATCGAGTTGTTGGAGATCTACTTCAAGGGGTTGGACGGAAGCACCCAGTTCAATCTCCAACTACTCTCCGCCGGCACCTTCATGGACATGGCGATTGATGAGGCTTGGGACTTCATTGAGAAGCAAGCCTTGCATATGGAGAAGTATACCCACCAAGGAGCTCAAGGTGGGGTTAAAAGAGTCAACTTTGAAGAGACTCAACCCAACAACAATCAACTCACGTCTTTGACGAATGACGTGAAGCAATTGAAGGAGCTCTTGATGGCTCAAACTAAGAAGGAAGAGCAAGGGCAAAGGAACAACAACAATAACGGGTACCGTAACAACAACAACGGCCCCCGAAACAACAACTACAACAACAACAATAGAGGATCCAATAGCAACAACTGGAGGGCGAATAACCACAACCACGGTAACAATCATTCAACTTCAAATTCTAATGATTCCTCTAATCCTTTCCTCTCTTCCCCTTCTTCTTCTACTCCATTGAAAAGCCAAGGGCAAGGATCAAGTTCGTCTCAGCCAGAAAAGAAAGACGCAGTTCTGGAGGCAATCTTGATCAAGCTTAACGCTATGGAGAATTCTATGACTTCATTTTCGAGGGCCCAAAAGTCCTTCGAACAACAACTTGCTAATAGGGCGAATGAAGCGCCAAGAGATCCAGGGAAGCTTCCAGCAAAGACGGAAACTAACCCTAAGGGCCAGTGCATGGCCATAACGACGAGGAGTGGACTCAAAACTGCAGATCCAGTACCTCGCTCGACGCAGACCACCTCGGTCCAGATCCAGTCGAAGAACACCTCGACCGAGATGCCAACCGAGGCGGAGCAACAGAAAGCAGGAGGAACGACAGAAACTTATGTTCCACCCCCTGCATATAAGCCACCACTTCCATTCCCTTAGTCCAGAGCCAGAGCACATCTTGACAAGCACTTTGGTAAGTTTCTTGACTTGATGAATAAGCTACATATTAATATCCCTTTCCTTGATGTTATTTTAGGTATGCCCGCCTATGGGAAGTTCTTAAAAGAAATCTTATCAAGGAAGAGGAAGCTGGAGGATGTTGGTGAAGTTAGGATGACATCTAAATCTTCGGAGCTTATCAAGATCATGAAGGAAAAGATGCCACCTAAGTTGAGAGATCCCGGCTCATTTTGCATTCCCATTCAAGTTGGGGATGTCAATTGTGAAGCCCTTTGTGATCTAGGAGCCAGCGTGAGCATCATCCCGCTGGAGTTGTGCACTAAGATCGGTCTTGGAGAGCCCAAGCCGGTCAAGATTCGACTCTACATGGCGGATCGCTCCATTACCCATCCCGTGGGCATCTTGGAGGACGTTCCGGTCAAGTTAGGTAACTTCTATCTACCCATAGATTATGTCGTACTTGACATTCCCGCAGATTATCCTGTTCCTATTATTCTCGGGAGGCCATTTCTAGCAACTTCGGGTTGCAACGTGGATTGCAAGAACGCCAAGTTGAAATTCAACGTTGGTGGCGATGAGGTGGAGTTTGCACTACTTGCAGCCATGAAGGGGGAGCAACTAACTGATGATATCTTCAACATCTACGATGAAGAAGAATCAAGAGAATTGGTGAGCTCTATCCTTATTAACGATCCACTCGAAAGAGTTATAAGTTTTAGTTTAATGGAGGAAGATATAGATGCTTCTTGTGATGCAGATATACGGAGCTTAAAAGCACTGGAAGAAGATCCAGGAGCTAAAACTGAGAAGCTGATCCAGGAGGCGAAGATCTCCAGCCTCGGACCCAGTAGCAGTACCTCGACCGAGGCACTTTCTGGACAGAGCGAGGCGACTGAAGAACACATCGGTCAACGCCTATGCGCCTCGACCGAGGTCGACGGCGAGACGATGTCAACTGAGATTGCTGAGAACAACAATTTTCTTACTCGCTTCTCTGACATTCACCCACTGTTGGTGGAACATTCCATCCACCAACTTTCTGATAATAAAGGTCCTTGGTACGCTGATATTGTGAATTATCTTGTTTGCCAGGAGATACCGCCCGGATTGACGTACTCTCAAAAGAAAAGATTCTTCAAGGAAGTACGACATTACTACTGGGACGAGCCGCTGCTATTTAAGCGCGGACCGGATGGGATGCTTCGAAGGTGCATTCCGGAGGATGAAGTTAATAGCGTCATAAGGCATTGTCATTCACTTCCTTGTGGGGGGCATGCTAGCACCGATAAAACATGCGCTAAGATATTGCGTTCCGGTTTCTTTTGGCCTACATTATTTAAGGATGTGCAATCTTTTGTTGTCTCTTGTGATGCATGCCAAAGAACAGGGAACTTATCAAGGAGGAACGAGATGCCGCTTAATAACATCCAAGAAGTGGAAATCTTTGATGTATGGGGGATTGACTTCATGGGACCTTTCCTATCATCCGGAGGAAACCTCTACATTCTCCTTGTAGTTGATTACGTCTCTAGATGGGTTGAAGCCATCGCTTCTCCCACTAACGACGCCAAGGTGGTTGTGAAGTTCTTGAATAGAACTATCTTTCCACGATTTGGAACTCCACGCATCATCATTAGCGATGGAGGAACGCATTTTATCAACCGGAAGTTTAAAGCACTTCTATCGAAGTATGGGGTAACCCACAAGGTATCAACTGCCTATCACCCTCAAACTAGTGGACAAGTCGAGATCTCGAATAGAGAAATCAAGGCAATTTTGGAGAAGACCGTCTCTAGAACGAGGAAGGATTGGTCCATGAAGTTGGACGATGCTCTTTGGGCGTACATGACCGCATTCAAGACTCCCATAGGTACCACTCCTTATAATTTGGTATATGGGAAGTCTTGCCATTTGCCCGTTGAATTGGAGCACAAGGCGTATTGGGCTATCAAATGGTTGAACTTTGACATCAAGGAGGCTGGTGAGAAGCGACTATTGGAACTTAACGAGCTGGAAGAGCTGCGGTTGAACGCCTATGAGAATGCCAAAATCTACAATGAAAGGACGAAGAGATGGCATGACAAGCGTATCATTCCAAAGGAGCTTAACGAAGGAGACTTAGTTCTACTCTTCAACTCCCGCCTCCGTCTTTTTCCAGGTAAGTTGAAATCTAGATGGACCGGACCTTACGTTGTGAAACATGTTTTCCCTCATGGTGCAGTCGAGATATGGGGAGAAACTAGCGGAAGTTTCAAGGTCAACGGTCATAGACTTAAGAAGTACCAACCGGAAACGCCGGTTGAGGAGGTTGCACCGATATACCTCGTTTGAGACGCATCATGGTCAAGCTAGCGACCTTAAATCAAGCGCTTCTTGGGAGGCAACCCAAGGTATTGCTTTCTTTTCCCATTTTCTAGTCTAGATTAGATAGTTCTTGTTTTTGCTTTGCTTTCCTTTGTTTTGGGCGTTCTGGACAGAAAACAGGGAATATCTAAGGAGGAGCACAACTGGAAGGACAGAGGTTCGAGATTCTGAGAAGACAGAAGCACCTCGGTTACTGTCAGAGCACCTCGATCGAGTTGATTCTTGAGCAACCGAGGCGACTAGGGTTTCTGCAGAACCGCCTCGGTCCATACCACCTCGGTCCGGTCGAGACCATCTCGACCGAGGTAACAGCAGATCCAGGAACGGTATAAATTGGAAAAAAATTTATTTTTACCTTTTTATCTTCTTCACCTCGACCGCGGCGACAATCCACCTCGCTCATCTCAGATCTTGCTTGTTTTCGACATTTTCAGCTTCCAAATCGAGATTGAAGGGTAGAGGAGTCGATTGCAACAACGAATCTGCAAGAAAATCAAGTGCATTGGCCGGAACGAGGTAAAAATGACCGAAACCCTAACTCGCTCGTTTACTGCAATTTGGGCTTTGGTTGCCCTTGAATCTGTTGAGGAACAGCTTAAGTACCCCTTAGGAAGCATCTGTAGTGATTTTAGGGGGAAAAGAACTGAATTTCTGAGAGTGGAATCGCGACTGTCTTCGCCTCGGTCCAGTCGACCTGCACCTCGGTTGAGGTGATTCTTGGAGCTTGTCAGTCGACCGAGGTAGTCTGACAGTATTGATTGAAGATGAGTTCTGACAGGTTGTTAGCCCTTAGAGATAGATCCTCTCCTTCCCCTTCCTCTTCCTCATCCCGACCTTCTATCCCGGTGATCCATGAGAGACACCGGGTAGATTATGAGCGCATTGCTAGCCGTCCAGTGATCGCACCTAGATTTCTGGACATTTCTTCTTTTGACTGTCTCCACGTAGATGGAGAGCTTAGGAGGATGATCACCACCGTAGGGCTGGATCAGTTTACTGAGATCCGAGCCCCAGCCTACTTAGAGCCGACCCTTGAGTTTGTCAGCTCCTTCACTTACCTCCCCACAGAGAGGGCGGTGAAGTACCGGTTGATGAACCGGAACTACTTAGTACCTCTAGACCATTGGAGAGACATCTTTGGCTTCCCTACCCCCACTGCCGTAGACTTCCCGACCCGAGCTGTAGCTAGAGAGTTCTGGGGTCAGATCGCCCACATTACAGAGCATGCAGATAGGTGGCGCCTTGGTGATTCCAGGGAGAAGCTTATCTTCCATCTTGCTTTTTGATTAGCTCACAGGATCTTCAGCGAGACGCTTCTGGCGCGTACTGAGACGCCCCAGAAGGTCCGACAGGGGGAGCTCTTTGCTTTGTACTGCATGGTCACAGGTGGATACCCTGACTTTGGATTGATGCTGGCAGAGGATCTGCACAGGATCAAGGCCAAAGGGAAGGGAGATATATGTTGTGGAGGGATAGTGACCCATATCGCTACTTATCAAGATATGGATCTGAGTAGGTGTACTATGGTGGCGGCTGCCAAGCCGCTCGGACTTCAGGAGATGATCACACGGAGGATTCTAGTTCCCCGTGGTTTGACTACACCCTACGTCGCTATGCCATGGGAGCTGACTGCACCTCAGGGCATCAGGTGGTCTGCACAGTTCTCAGTTTTTGATCCACACTACTGGCAGACAGCATGGGCTCCACTGATGGAGGATTACAGAGAGGCAGCAGCTGCCCCTGCTGCAGAGGAGGAGGAGGAGGCTGAGGACGACGACGACGATGAGGACACAGTAGATGAGAGAGGAGGCGGCGTCCCGATGGACACAGGGACAGATACAGCTGGGACGAGCGCGCCACCTATTATAGATCTGGACGACGAGGAGGACACTGAGCCGGCGCCAGCTGAGACTTCTCCAGTCAGACCTGCTAGACGCAGGAGGCATGGAGTGAGGGATAGAGCTGCTCACCGACGGATTGATGACCTGACGGATCAGGTTATCGACACATATGCTGCACTTTCGCTGGATATCCGCGAGATGCAGGAGCGACAGCATCATCAGCACATCATGGCTCAGTTGCAGTTCGAGCGCATCATGGGCCATCCTTACGATCCGACTCTGTATCCCTACATACCACCACCACCACCGGATCGAGACTATTGAGGAGCTGCTGGATTTTCTTTATTTTCTTTTATGCAGTTCGGCTTTTATCCGGTGAGTACTCTCATGTTTAGACTTTTATTATACCCACTGGGACAGTGTGTCTCAAGTATGGGGTGTTTGTTATTTGACTACGTGACTACGTGATGTATTTGACACCTTTGATGTATTTTATTTATCGGATATTTTCGTATTTATGCTTCATTGCCTTTATATGATTATTTGATATTACATGCATACCTACAGGTTGTTTGATTGAGAAAAACGTCGAAACTGAAAAAAATTTGGTTTTAAAAAAATTTTTTCGACCTCGACCGAGTCAGTCTTGGCCAAACGAGGCGTCTCACCTCGGTTGAACCAAGAACACCTCGACCGAGGTGTGTTAACTGAGAGTTTTCGAAAACGAATTTTTGTAACTTATCTGGATATGACCTCAGTGAAGACCTTGTTTACTGACTGGTTTTAAATTCTTTATGTGTTTGAAAGGTTTTATAATATGTTTAAGTTGCTAAATGCTTTGTTTGAAATTATTGGCATGTTTAATACTTTGTTTTTATCCAAATTATGTTGAATTTGAAGGTTGACACCACAAGATAAGTTCTCTCACTTTCTTCCTGGAAAGACCAAGGCAATTCATTCTTCTCTCTTCTTCTTCTTGATCATGCTTAGCCCCTCATATATATTTTGCCTCCCTTTACCTATCCGGGAATTTGGAAGCAAGCGAAGTGGTGAAAGCAAGTGAAGCAAGTTGAGAAGTTGGCTGGAAGTGAAAGTGCTAGAAAGTAATAATAGGTTTGGAGAAGTCAATCATGAAGATGAGTAACTCGGCACCATTCACATAGCCGGGTGTTTGTGTCTTGCCAAAGTCGGATTGAGCGATATTCCTAACGGGTCATGGTATGTGCATCAAGGGTTTGATGCATCTCGAGAAATTGATGATTGCAGATTTCCTAGGCTTCGGTTATTGTGCACCTCTGTCCATGCATCCCAAAAAGTAAAGTAAAAAGAAAAAAAAAGTGGAATAAGCAAAGCTTATTGGTGGAAGATGTTGCAAGTCAAAGTGGAAGTGAAGTTCATCCTTTTCCCGGATTCTATCACCACATTACCTTACATACATCCCTACCCTACACGTTTCTTGACCTTTTCTTTTGGGAAGCCCTTGAGACCTTGAGCTTGTTGATTGACTTAGTGGTTTAAACTGGATTATACATGATTAATTTTGATAATTATGAATTATTATGCATTCTATGATTTTATGCAAAGATGAACAATTTTCCTATATTTATAAAATGTTTTGAGCATATTGAGTTTTTAAATTCCAGGAAGTACTCTCTTAGAGTGATCTATGATAATTGCACACCATAAAATGTTTTTGAAAGACTTTTTCATTGATTTTCTTGACTTATAATCCATTCTATCTTGTCTTTTATATGCGGAACTTGCTTGGGGACAAGCAAGGGCTATGTATGGGGTATTTTGATAGCATGAATTATAGTCTATATTTTGGGGTTTGTTTGGACGTTTTATCTTTCATAATCTGCATGTTTGTATGTACATTATGTGATTTTACTACCATTTCATCTACCTTTGCGAGAATCGAGGTCTACACCTAGTTTCGTTGTAATTGCAGGTAATTTGGTACGTTTTGCATCAAAAAGGAGCAAAAGGAGTCATTAGTCATTTGGAGCTACATCCAGGGAGCATAGCCATGGATTAAAGATTTACTTTGGACCAGTTTTGAGAGATTTCACATTCAGTTGTGAGTCACCTCGGTTGATCAGAGGTTCACCTCGACCGAGGTGATCCAGAGACGCCGACTCGACCGAGGCGAACACCTAGGACGCGGCGAGAATATTTTATTCTTGGCTGAGATCTTTTATCTTTGGAAGGTGATCTTATATTTTTGGGCTTGGCTCCTGGAAGGAAGAAGATCATATATTTTACCTATATTTATGGGAAAATATCTTTCTAAGATTTATTATCTTTGGAGGGTTATTTTCCTATAAAAAGGGTTGGATCTCCACAATTCCGGAGGGCCGCATACGATCCGCTTAGAGCTGGACATCACGCTATACCGTCGATCAGGGTTTACAGCAGCAGCGGCCTACTCCAGTTGGGAGAGATTCGAAGAACCTTTTTGAAGGTTGAAGGAAGATTGAAGTTCATAGCTTTTATAGCTTTATTGAAGGGTTTTTTAAGATTGTCTTCAATTCCCTCAATTGTTGTCTTGTCTTTTTGGATTGTTATCCAAGGAACACTTTGTTGTGATATTTGATTCAGTTATTGAAGTCTTTTCATTAAATTCTTCTTTGTTGAAATATTCACCTTCTTCCCATATATTTTAATACTTTCATTATGATGATGAGTGGCTAATTTCCTTGTGTGATTCTAGGGTGATTGGCTGAAGGTTGTGGGAAAAACGATGATAGAATAATCTTAGATTCCAGTAGGATCCTGAAAGTTCGAGTCTTTAACCTTAACCCTAAGCATCTCGTTCAGTCGATGAACACCTCGGTCGGGGTGGAAACTGGCTGACCGAGGTGACTTATCTGATCCATAACTGAGAGTTAAGTGTTAGAGTTTGCCAAATCCTATTCTTATTACACCTTTCCTGGTTCAAAGCAAGCTTAGGATGAGATTTACCCGGTAATTCCTTAGTTTGTGTACCAACGATCATAAGTGTAGGTAATAGAGGTTTATCCTTTATTGGGGTCTGAGTGTGCTTCCATCCCATCTTTGTGAGTTAGCCTGAGACTTACCCGGTAAAGGTTGATTCTATTCCCTTAGATGGTGTGTTAGTTTGAGGTTATAGTTCTTTATCTTGATTCCTTGAGACTTACCCGGTAATAGGAGTTACGGTTTAGGATTAGTGAGTAGTGAGACTTACCCAGTGATCTATTCCACTTTAGAAACACCTTCCCCATGCAAAAATCTCAGCTTTGTCCGCTTATCTATAGATCTTGAGTTGGAACCACAACTAGATGCTTTAATCCCTAGAATTGCATGTTTGCTTTATTGACTTCTTATTCATCTTTGATTGTGTTAATTGCTCTTGTGGTTAGAATCGACATAGCACACCGTATTGACTTTGTTTCACCGAGTCCCTGTGATCGACCCCTGGAATTTTCTTGCTTTTACTACGATTGACCCGTACACTGCGGGTTCGCATCCTTGTTTTAAGCTTAAGTCTAGGGTTATAAATTTAAAGCTTGCACACACCGTTTGGAGCGAACAGCAGGTGTGGCTGGCAGGGTCCGCTGGGGCGGCTGACTGGTCCAGGCTAACTCAGCTAAGGCTCAACAAGGTTCCTAGGCTCCAAAGACTAAGGCTCTTACACCTCACCCCCCTAAAAACAAGTTTCGTTCCGAAACTTGCAGGATCCCAAAACCTCTCGGACCTGTAAGCCGAGGTAGCACACTCTACTCAAAACGTCAGGTCAACACCTATAACATTCTATATCCTCAACATAGCATGGAGGTATCACAACTCCAGCATCACAACTCTACACAAGGCGTAGAGGAAGATCATCTCTAGCGACCCACTACCACAGCACACTGGCATGGAGGAAAACCGTCTCCAGCCACCACGTACACCTAACACTACTATGTGGAGGAAAACCATCTCCACTCACACTATGTCCATCAAAGATAGCATGGACGAAAGAACCATCTCCTGCTAATCCTAACACATACACCATAGCACGGAGGAAAGAACCATCTCCAGCTATACCTACCTCGTGCTAGCAATCAGGATCTAACAGATCATATGCACACACGACTAGCACGGAAACATAACATATCACATAAGAACATAACATACAAGCGCTCACCATGAAGACGCTAAGATCTACTCATAGACCCTACTGGTGCCTCTAACTCCGCATAAAACTCTAGATAGTTCCTCTAGATACTATCCTCTATGTCCGAGGTAGCCTCATCTGGTCCTCGTCTAGACCACTATATCCTCAACATGGGAATGTCCTTCGAACGCAGGCGTCTCACACCTCGCTCTAGGACTGCAATGGGGTGCTCTACAAACGTGTGGTCCGACTCAACCAACAGAGCATCATAACTCACGATGTGCCTCAGATCTGGTATGTACTCCCTCATCTGAGACACATGAAACACAGGGTGAACACCCTCTAACCTCGGAGGTAAAGCTAATCTGTAAGCTGCTCGCCCCACTCTATCTAGTATCTCAAAAGGACCGACATATCAGGGACTCAACTTCCCCTTAATGCCAAAACGTCTGACGCCTCGCGTCGGAGATACTCTCAACCAGACATGAGCTCCTACCCTGAACTCTAGAGGTCGACGGCTCTTGTCTGCATACGACTTCTGGCGACTCTGTGCAACCAACATCCTCTCTCTGATCAGCGCTACTCGAGCCATATCATCCTGAATCTGCTCTGGCGCTATTCTACTAATATTGCTAGGCTCATGCCAGCATAAAGGTGTATTGTATCTACGTCCATACAATCCCTCATAAGGAGTCATCCCTATAGAAGCATGCCAGCTGTTGTTGTATGAGAACTCAACGAGTGGGAGGTAATCAGACCATCCCTGTCCCCAATCCAACACAGAAGCTCGCAACATGTCCTCTAAGGTCTGGATGGTCCTCTTTGACTGACTATCTGTCTGGGGGTGAAACGCAGTCGTGAAGTGTAGACTCGTCCCTAAAGCAGTCTTAATCTGCTGCCATAATCTCGATGTGAATCGTCCGTCACGATCAGAAACGATCGTCCTCGGTACTCCATGGAGTCTCACTATCCGTCTAGTGTACTCCTCCGCTAACCTGCTTACGGGCCACGTTTTTCTAATAGGGATGAAACGTGCCGTCTTCAACCCAATCAAAAAATCCATGGAGACGTCCTCCCACTTCCATTGTGGTACTGGTAGTGGATGGAGTTCGCCTCCATGTCTAAAATGCTCTATCTTGACCTGCTGACAGGTCGCACATTGTGCCACAAATCCGGCTACGTCGGGCTTCATCACTCCCCACAAGAATGAACGCCTCACATCATGGTACATCTTACTCGTACCAGGGTGTACTAAGTAAGGTGTACAGTGAGCCTCTTGTAATATCAGGTGTCTTAGCTCTGTGTCTGTAGGAACGTAGATACGATCATGTCGCCTCATAACTCCATCTGCTCCAATAATGAACTGGGGTGCCTATCCACGAGGCATCCTATCTTTGATCCTCATCAAGGTCGGGCAGGTCCCCTGCTTTTGTTGGATATCATCCAACAGACCTGGTAGAACCTCTAAGGTAAATAACTGGGCATCCTCATCAGGAAACTGGATGTCCATCTCTAGCCAGGCTAGATCCCTCCGAAGTTGAGGCTGTAAAGTAAGTCTGGCAATTGCCTTCTCTCGAGGCGTCTTCCTGCTCAAGGCGTCAGCTACCACATTCGCCTTGTCAGGATGATACAAAATCTCAAGGTCAAAGTCCTTGATCAACTCAAGCCATCGACGTTGGCTGTTATTCAATTCCTGCTGCGTGAAAATATACTTCAGACTCTTATGGTCTGTGAAGATGTGACATGTAGCACCATACAAGTAATGTCTCCAGATCTTCAAAGCATGAACTACCGCTGCTAACTCTAGATCGTGAGTCGGGTAGTTCACCTCATACGTCTTCAGCTGTCTAGACGCATATGCAATCACTGTGCCCCTCTGCATTAACACACATCCCAAGCCTAGCTTGGATGCATCACTGTATACCACAAAATCCTCAAAACCCTCTAGTTGTGCTAAGACAGGAGCAGAAGTCAAATGTCCCTTCAACTCCTCAAAACTCTGAGCACACTGGTCAGTCCATACAAATCTAGTAGTCTTTCTCAAAAGACTAGTCAGTGGACAGGCAATCACAGAAAATCCCTCCACAAAGCGTCTGTAATAACCGGCTAAGCCAAGAAAGCTAAGCACTTCGTTGACGTTCGTCGGTGTCATCCATGCAGCAACGGACTCGATCTTCGCCGGGTCAACCATGATCCCATCGGCGGAGACAATATGTCCAAGGAAAGCAACCTCAGACATCCAAAACTCGCACTTAGAGAGCTTGGCGTACAGCTCTCTATCCCTCAAAATCTGCAATACCGTCCTCTGGTGTCCCGCATGCTCCTCTCTGCTACGAGAGTATACCATAATGTCATCAATGAAAACCACCACAAACTGATCCAGGAAGTCGGTGAAGATGTTGTTCATTAACTCCATGAATACTACTAGGCATTCTTCAACCCGAATGGCATCACTACAAACTCGTAGTGTCCATAACGGGTACGAAATGCCGTCCTGTGCACATCCTCCTCTCTCACCCTCAACTGGTGATACCCAAAACGCAAGTCAATCTTGGAGAAAATTGTCGCTCCCTGCAGCTGATCAAGTAGATCATCAATACGAGGTAGTGGATACCTGTTCTTGATGGTCACTTTGTTCAGCTCCCTGTAATCTATGCACTGTCTCAACGATCCGTCCTTCTTCCGTACGAAGAGGATCGGCGCACTCCATGGTGAAACACTAGGGCGTATGAAGCCCTTATCATCCAACTCCTCGAGTTGCTTCTTCAACTCCAACATCTCGATAGGTGCCATACGATATGGGGCCTTTGAGATGGGTCTCGTATTAGGCTCTAAATCAATGCCGAAATCTACGCTTCTCTGAGGTGGCAAGCTAGACGGCTCTGCAAAAACGTCTATAAACTCACAAACCACCGGTATGTCCTCCAAAGCTGGACTCTCTCCATCCTTCATGGCGTAGCACCAGAAGGCATCACATCCCCGGCCAATCAGTGTAGCTACTCCTACAGCACTGATGACACATCCTGTCTTCCCAAGGTCCCAACCCCAGAAGACCTCTATCGGACCTAAATTGGTAGAGACTATAACAGTCCTCTTACCCACATCTAACACCGCACGGTGTCTACGCATCCAATCCATACCTAATATGACTTCTTCATGCATCAAAGGCATGACTAAGAAGTCAACAAGTAGCACATGAGTCCCTAAGCGTAGGGGACAACTACGTATCTCTTGGGTACCTCTGACCCTACTACCATCAGGTAGCCCTATAGTAAAGGGTGCCCCCTCTATAGTAGACAAACTCAAACGCTCAACACAAGAAGCAGAAATAAATAAATGCGTAGCACCCGTATCAAATAAAACTCTAACAAGTAAACCATGTAACAGAATGGTACCTGTAGCAGCTGGTGTTGGCGGCTCCTCAGCACTCCTCAATCAAAAGCACGGCCTCGAACTCCTCGAGCATCACTAGTGCTAGCCTCTCTACCTCTACCCCTACTCAGTCCAGGAGCTGAACCCTGAGTAGCAGGTGTCCCTGGGACCCTCTGTTGTCCTTGATGCTGAAGCGGTCTCTACCCACCTCCTGCTGCACCTGCAGGGGAAGAACCTTGCTGTGATGACACCTTGCCCTGACGGCAAAACGTACCTATATGTCCCGGCTTCCCGCACAAGAAGCAAGTCAATGGTGCTCTAGGGCAATCAGTCCTCATATGTCCATAGGCCCCGCAGTTGTAACACTACCGACCTCTATCAGTAGGTTGTGCAGACACTGGGATACTCGAGCGACCCTGAGTCTGGCCTCGCCCGAATCCAGATGCTCTTGCACCAATCGGTGCCGTACGCTGTCTCTTCTCAGACTGTCCGGTCTGAGAAGTCCTCCTCTGGCTAGCCCTCTCTCTCTCATAAGCAGAGGCCCGATCTTGATAGTCTGCCAATGAGTCACAATGAAATCCTGCCATATATGAGCGCGTACTCTCCCTCAGACGTCGGGAGAATAAGTATACGTGTTGGTCCTCAGAAGGTGCAGCTTGACCCAACAAGGCTAGCTCATTCCGGAAGCCGCGAATGGCATCTGTAATAGGTAAGTCCTCAAAGCCCGATTCCACAAAATCCTGCAGCATCTCCCTCCTCAGTGACGCAGGGCAGAACTTCTCCCTCAGCAAAGTCCTCATCTGCTCATAGGTGGTGACTCATGCTCTAACGTCCTCCACCACTGATATGCCAGGTCACGGAATAGAGACTGTACTACCTCTATCTGTTTGTCCTCTAGGCAACGAATAAACTCTAAAGCTGAGTCTACGTGCCCAATCCACACCTCAATCTCCAAGCCGATCTTCCCAGAGAAGTGTGGTACTCCCTGCTGGTGGAATGCCTTCAACCAGGTATCTAGTCGAGGCCCTCTAGTCTCCTCCACAACTTGAACTGGCTCAGCTACACGAACTGGTGCAGCTGGCACCTGTGTAGCTCCATGGGACTCCTTAGATAATCCCTCCTGCCTAGGTAAGTCAGGGGCTCGTCGACCCGCTCCGATACCAACTCTGTAACACCCCGAATCCGCAGGACTCGGGATGCTACATTGGGCTAGGATTTCACAATGGATCCTGACCCTAGCCTGACAACAAGTTCACTGGATCTTACAACAAGGCACAAGTAGAGTAAAAACAAATACATAAAAACTGTATGATACATCAAAAGAGTTTACAAACTCAAAGCCGAGTACAAAACCATAACAACCACATCACTGATACAAAAGAGCCCCAACCCACGTATCCAATGTACAGAAGTCCTCGGCTGGTCACACCATCTGGCTCACTCTGCAGTCTTCCTAACTTGCAGATCATCTACAACACGGTATACACCGTTAGCTACAGCAATAGATAAGCATGATAGTAATAGCACACACACACACCACAACATCTCATACATGCAATGCCACACACATTCATTTATTATCTTTAATTACGTTATACCATGACTAATTCAACTTCTTTTGTAACACGAGGAGCCTCAAGAACCCCGCCCCATCCAACATAACACAGGAGTTTTGTATGGGGGTGACCGTCACTCGTCCCCTCCTGTAAGATCATCTTCAAGGCACCTCCTCCTAACCCGCAGGCGGAGACCGGTGGTTACCGCCCGTTATAATACACTTGGGCCATATAAATGTAATGAATGGTTGTCCTAGTTCGGTTTAAGTTATAATGCACAAACATATGAAGACACATAACCATCACAATCATACCATCCACAACTGCACGCTAAGTAAGTCCTATGGACTAACTTGTTATACTCATATCCTCTACCACGTCATAGCTTCCCCTTGAGGAAGAAACCAACGCCTGGAAGAGCAAGGCACACAACATCAGAACCAGAAAAGGGTTAGGAGACTTGGCTCCTAGTGTTTCACCATGGGGTGCACCGGTCCTCTTCGTGCGGAAGAAGGAAGGATCATTGAGACTGTGTATAGATTATAGGGAGCTGAACAAAGTGACCATCAAGAACAGGTATCCACTACCTTGTATTGATGATCTACTTAATCAGCTGCAGGGAGCGACAGGTTTCTCCAGGATGTACTTGCGTTCTGGGTATCACCAGTTGAGGGTAAGAGAGGAGGATGTGCACATGACGGCATTTCATACCCGTTATGGACACTACGAGTTTGTAGTGATGTCATTCGGGCTGACGAATGCCCCAACAGTATTCATGGAGTTGATGAACATCATCTTCATCGACTTCCTGGATCAGTGTGTGGTGGTTTTCATTGATGACATTATGGTATACTCTCGTAGTAGAGAGGAGCATGCGGGACACCTGAGGACGGTATTGCAGATTTTGAGGGATAGAGAGTTGTACGCCAAGATCTCTAAGTGCGAGTTTTGGATGTCTGATGTTGCTTTCCTTGGACATATTGTCTCCACCGATGGGATCATGGTTGACCCGGCGAAGATCGAGTCTGTTGCTGCATGGATTACACCGACGAATGGCAAGGAAGTGCGTAGCTTTCTTGGCTTAGCCGGTTATTACTGACGCTTTGTGGAGGGATTTTTTGTGATTGCCGGTCCACTGACTAGTCTTCTGAGGGAGACTACTAGATTTGTATGGACCGACCAGTGTGCTCAGAGTTTTGAGGAGTTGAAGAGACGTTTGACTTTTGCTCCTGTCTTAGCACAACCAGAGGGTTCTGATGATTTTGTGGTCTATAGTGATGCATCCAAGCTAGGCTTGGGATGTGTGTTGATGCAGAGGGGCAGAGAGATTGCATATGCGTCTAGACAGCTGAAGACGTATGAGGAGAACTACCCGACTCACGATCTGGAGTTAGCAGCGGTAGTTCATGCTTTGAAGATATGGAGACATTACCTGTATGGTGCTACATGCCAGATCTTCACAGACCATAAGAGTCTGAAGTATATTTTCACGCAGCGGGAATTGAATAACCGCCAGCATCGATGGCTTGAGTTGATCAAGGACTTGACCTTGAGATTTTGTATCATCTTGTCAAGGAAAATGTGGTAGCTGACGCCTACGCCTCGAGAGAAGGCGATTTCCAGACTTACTATACAGCCTCAGCTTCAGAGGGATCTAACTTGGCTAGAGATGGACATCCAGTTTCCTAATGAGGATGCCCAATTATTTACCTTAGAGGTTCTACCAGGTCTATTGGATGAGATCCAACAGAAGCAAGGGACCGGCCCGACCTTGTTGAGGATCAAAGATAGGATGTCTCGTAGAGAGGCACCCCAGTTCATTATTAGAGTAGATGGAGTTATGAGGCGACATGATCGTATATGCGTTCCTGTAGACACAGAGTTGAGACAACGGATATTATAGGAGGCTCACTGTACACCTTACTCAGTACACCCTGGTACGAGTAAGATGTACCATGATGTGAGACGTTCATTCTGGTGGGGAAGGCTGAAGCCCGACGTAGCCAGATTTGCCAGCAGGTCAAGATTGAGCATTTTAGACCTGGAGGCGAACTCCATCCACTACCACTACCACAGTGGAAGTGGGAGGACGTCTCCATGGATTTTGTGACTGGGTTGAGGACCAGTGGGAGCTTTGATGCTATCTGGTGACCGTTGATAGATTGACGAACATGACACGTTTCATACCTATTAGAGAAACGTGGCCCGTAAGCAGGTTAGCGGAGGAGTACACTAGACAGATAGTGAGACTCCAAGGAGTACCGAGGACGATCGTTTCTGATCGTGATGGACAATTCACATCGAGATTCTGGCAGTAGATTCAGACTGCTTTGGGGACGAGTCTACACTTCACGACTGTGTTTCACCCCCAGATAGATGGTCAGTCAAAGAGGACCATCCAGACCTTAGAGGACATGCTGCGAGCTTGTGTGTTGGATTGGGGACAGGGATGGTCTGATTACCTCCCACTCGTTGAGTTCTCATACAACAACAGCTGGCATGTTTCTATAGGGATGGCTCCTTATGAGGCATTGTATGGACGTAGATGCTATACACCTTTATGTTGGGATGAGCCTAGCAGTATCAGTGGGATAGCGCCAGAGCAGATTCAGGATGATATGGCTCGAGTAGCGCTGATCAGAGAGAGGATGCTGGTTGCATAGAGTCGCCAAAAGTTGTATGTAGACAAGAGGGGTCGACCTCTAGGGTTCAGGGTAGGAGCTCATGTCTGGTTGAGAGTATCTCCGACGTGAGGCGTCAGACGTTTTGGCATTAAGGGGAAGAGGAGTCCCCGATATGTCGGTCCTTTTGAGATACTAGATAGAGTGGGGCGAGCAGCTTACAGATTATCTTTGCCACCGAGGTTAGAGGGTGTTAACCTTGTGTTTCATGTGTCTCATCTGAGGGAGTAAATACCAGATCCAAGGCACATCGTGAGTTATGATGATCTGGTGGTTTCGCCGGACCACACGTTTGCAAAGCACCCCATTGCAGTCCTAGAGCGAGGTGTGAGACGCCTGCGTTCGAAGGACATTCCCATGTTGAGGATACAATGGTCTAGACGAGGACCACATGAGGCTACCTGGGAGACAGAGGATAGTATCCAGAGGAACTATCCAGAGTTTTATGCGGAGTTAGAGGCACCAGTAGGGTCAATGAGTAGATCTTAGCATCTTCTTGGTGAGCGCTTGTATGTTATGTGCTTATGTGATATGTTATGTTTCCGTGCTAGTCTTGTGTGCATATGATCAGTTAGATCCTGTTTGCTAGCACGAGGTAGGTATAGATGGAGATGGTTCTTTCCTCCGTGCTATGGTGTATGTGTTAGGATTAGCAGGAGATGGTTCTTTCCTCCATGCTATCTTTGATGGACATAGTGTGAGTGGAGATGGTTTTCCTCCACATAGTAGTGTTAGGTGTACGTGGTGGCTGGAGACAGTTTTCCTCCATGCCAGTGTGTTGTTGTAGTGGTTGGCTAGAGATGATCTTCCTCTAGGCCTTGTGTAGAGTTGTGATGCTGGAGTTGTGATACCTCCATGTTGTGTTGAGGCTATAGAATGTTATAAGTATTGACTTGACGTTTTGTGGAGAGTGTACTACCTCGGCTTACAGGTCCGAGAGGTTTTGGGATGCTGCAAGTTTCGGGACGAAACTTGTTTTTAGGGGGTGAGGTGTAAGAGCCTTAGTCTTTGGAGCCTAGGAACCTTGCTGAGCCTTAGCTGAGTTAGCTTTGACCAGTCAGCCGCCCCAGCAGACCTTGCCAGCCGCACCTGTGCCCCAGGTGAGCTGCCCCTGCGACTTAGTCGGTACGCCCCTGCGGTTTTATGCGGCTGCAGCCACCTTTGTTTACTTCTGACCTTGCTTTTGGGGGAGCTTCGTATATAAACCTTCTCAGCCTTTGATGAAGGGTTTCTTCACTCCATTGTTGCTCCTTCATCACCTTTAGGCTCTTCTTCTTCTTCCTCTTCTCATCTTTGCTTCTTCTTGATCTTGTGAGAGAGTTTTGAATGTGTTCTTGGCTTGGGATGCTCTTGGAGCTGTTGCTGAGAGTTGTTGCTGTTGTGTTGAGGCTGAGAGTGGTGTTGTTACTCGTTAGATGCAGCCTAGGGTGGAGTGGTAAGCGTTTCTCTTCTTCTCTCTTCTTCCTTGCTTCTTTGTTCTTCTTTCTAGCTTAGGATCACAAGTTGAACTTGTGATTGTATCTTTTCTGGATGTTTTGATGATCACATGTGTGTATGTATGCATATATGTTGCTGTGATGTGTTGAAGACGTGAAGAGAATCGAGAAAAGAGTCGAGGAGAAGTCGGGACCAACTCTCTGCACAATTGGCCGCCCCTACGCCTGACCTGAGCCGCACCTGCGCCTGGTGTGGAGCCGCCCCTACGCCTCTGGTGAGCCGCCTCTGCGCCTCACTGGTCTGGCTGGTGTGTTCTGGCTTCTGTTGGTGCATACCTTGGTGGTATGTCTTCCTTCCTTCCTTTCCTTTGGCCTTGGCTTAGTTGATGGCTAGGTTAGGGTGGTTAGGATGAGTTGTATGATAGAGATGTGCCTTAGGCACTTATGTTGATGTTGAGAGTATGCTATAGGCCTATGCGACCTTGTGTGGATCTTTAGGAGCCAAGTCTCCTAACCCTTTTCTGGTTGTGATGTGTGTGCCTTGCTCTTGCAGGCGTTGGTTTCTTCCTCGAGGGGAAGCTGTGACGTGGTAGAGGATACGAGTGTAACAGGTAAGTCCATAGGACTTACTTAGCGTGCAGTTGTGGATGGTATGATTGTGATGGTTGTGTGTGTTCATATGTTTGTGCATTATAACTTAAACCGGACTAGGACGACCATTCATTACATTTATATAGCCCACGTGTATTATAACGGGTGGTAACCACCGGTCTCCGCCTGCGGGTTAGGAGGAGGTGCCCTGAAGATGATCTCACAGGAGGGGACGAGTGACGTTCAACCCCATGCAAAACTCCTGTGTTACGTTGGATGGGGCGTGGTTCTTGAGGCTCCTCGTGTTACAAACGAAGTTGAATTAGTAATGGTATAGCGTAATTAAAAATAATAAATGAATGTGTGTGGCATTGCATGTATGAGATGTTGTGGTGTGTATGTGCTATTACTATCACGCTTAGCTATTGCTATAGCTAACGGTGTATACCGTGTTGTAGATGATCTGCAGGTAAGGAAGACTGCAGAGTGAGCCACATGGTGTGACTAGCCGAGTACTTTTGTACATTAGTATGCGTGGGTTGGGGATCTTTTGTATCAGTGATGTGGTTGTTATGGTTTTGTACTCGGCTTTGAGTTTGTAAACTCTTTTGATTTATCATACAATTTTTATGTATTTGTTTTTACTCTACTTGTGCCTTGTTGTAAGATCCAGTGAACTTGTTGTCAAGCTAGGGTCAGGATCCATTGTGAGATCCTAGCCCAATGTAGCATCCCGAGTCCCGCGGATTCGGGTATTACAATAAGTCGTAAAGATTAATGAAAAGTATTTCAAAACATTTTTAATGGTGTGCTCCAATCATAGATCACTCTAAGAGAATACTTCATGGAATTTAAAATCAAAATATGATCAAAACATTTTATAAATATAAGAAAGTTGTTCATCTTTGCAATATATCATAGAATGCATAATAAATCATAATTATTGAAATTAATCATGTATAATCCAATTTAAACCACCAAGTCAATCAACAAGCTCGAGGTCTCAAGGGCTTTTCAAGAGAAGGTCATCAAACGTTTGAGGGTGGGATGTATATAGGGAATGTGGTGCTAGAATCCGGGAAAGGGATCTTTACTTCACTTCCTTTCTTTGAACTTCAACATCTTCCACCAATAAGCTTTGCTTATTTATTTTATTTTACTTTTTGGGATGCATGGACAGAGGTGCACAATAACCGAAGCCTAGGAAATCAGCAATCGTCAATTTCTCGAGATGCCTCAAAACCTTGATGCACATACCATGACCCGTTAGGAATATCGCTCAATCCGACTTTGGCAAGACACAAACACCCGGCTATGTGAATGGTGCCGAGTTACTCATCATCATGATTGACTTCCCCAAACCTATTTGTTTCTTTCTAACTTCCAGCCAACATCTCATCTTTTCTTTCACTTGCTTTTCACTTGTTTGCTTCCAAATTCCCGGATAGGTAAAGGGAGGCAAATATGTATATGAGGGGCTAAGCATGATTAAGAAGAAGAAGAGAAGATAATGAATTGCCTTGGTCTTTCCAGGAAGAGAGTGAGAGAACTCATCATGTGGTGTCAACCTTCAAATTCAACATAATTTTGATTAAAACAAAGTATTAAATATGCCACAAATTTTAAACAAAGCATTTAGCAAGTTAAACATATCAATTAACCTTTCAAACATATAATGATTTCAAAAACAAATCTGCAAACAAAATCTTCAGTGAGGTCATATCCAGATAAGAAGCACAAAATCATTTCGAAAACTGTCTCAGTTAAACCACCTCGGTCGAGATGTTCTAAGTCAACCGAGGTACTACACCTTGATTGGCCAAAGTCACTTCGGTCGAGGTCAAAAAAATTTTTCTTAACCAGTTTTTGATGCTTTTCTCAATCAAATAACCTATATGCATGCATGTAGTCTCAGATAAACACATAGAGCATAAAGAAAATCATAAATATCCGAACCGAGTCATACAAGCATACAAATAAGTCATATAAATACATCCTAATACCCCATACTTGGGACACATTGTCCCAATGGGTCAAAATAAGTCTGAAAGAAAAGTACTCAACGGACATAAGTTGAGCTGCATAATAAATAAATAAATGAAATCCCTGCAAGCTCTAGTCCTAATTTGTTGGTGGTGGTGGGTAATGGCAAGTACGGATGCTGGGATGGGTCAAAAGGATATCCCATCATGTGCTGGAACTGGATCTCCATCATCCAGCGCTAGTAGTGCTAGCTCTCTAACATCTGGTGTGTCCGACTCTCCATCTCTCGGTGCCGGTCATCAAGACGCTCACTGATATCAACTATCAGAGCGGCGAAGTAGTCGATCATGTGATCGATGAGGTTATCAATCCTATGATGTGCTGCTGGATCTCTAAATCTGCGGACTCTGCGCCTAGCAGGACGTGGTGGTGGTGCAGATGTGTCCTCCTCAGTCTCCTCGTCGTCTAGATCGACGACTGGTACACTAGGACCGGCTGTATTCGTCCCTGTCTCCATGGCAGCACCGCCATCATCCTCCTCATCCTCCTCCTGTGCCTGGGCTGCTACATCTCTAGCATCCTCAATGTAAGGCATCCATGCAGTGGACCAGTACTGAGGGTCGTAGATGGAGAACTGGGATGACCACCTAATACCCTGAGGGGACGTCTGCTCCCAAGGCATCGCCACGTATGGCGTAGTAAGTCCACGAGGAACTAGTATCCTCTTGGTGATCTCCTGAAGCCCTAGCGGCTTGGCAGCCGCCACTAGTGTACATGCACTCAAATCCAACCCCAACACTATCGCTATGTGAGTCACTAAGCCGCCACAACAAATGTCTCCCTTCGCCTTAGCCTTGATCCGGTGCAGATCCTCAGCTAGCATCGCACCAAAATCAGGCACACCCCCAGTCACCATGCAAAATAAGCTCAAAAGCTCCCCCTGTCTAACCTACTGGGGCGTCTCAGTACACGCCAGAAGTGTCTCGCTGAATATACGATAGGCGAGTCTAAAAGCAAGGTGGAAGATGATCCGCTCCCTAGAGTCTCCAGGTCTCCACCTATCAGCATGCTCAACTACATGAGCTATCTGTCCCCAGAACTGTCGAGCTACAGCTCGAGAAGGGAAATCGGGAACTGTGGGGGTCGAGAAGCCAAAGACGTCTCTCCACTGATCCATCGGTACTAAGTAATTCCGATTCAACAACCGGTACTTGATGGCCTTCTCCTCAGGCAGGTGAGTCACAGAGCTCACAAACTCTAGTGTAGGCTCGAGGTAGGCTGGAGCTCTAATCTCCATGAACTGCTCCAGCCCAACCATCGAGACCATCCGTCTCAAATCATCCGCAACATATAAACAGTCAAAAGCAGAGATGTCTAAAAACCACGGCGCAATCACTGGGCGCGTACTGATGCGGTCATAATCGGCTCGGTGACGCTCATGTATCACCGGTATGGAAGGTCTAGAAGAAGAAGAAGAAGGGGAGGATCCATATCTTAGGACTATCTGGCGATCATACCTGGAACTCATTCTCTCTCTCTCTCTGTCTGACAGATCACCTCGGTTGCTTGTCAGATCTCAAGAATCACCTCGGCCGAGGCGCAGGTCGACTGGACAGAGGTGCAAAGCGGTTCGATTTTAACTCTCGGAATTTCAGTTCTTTTCCCCCTATTTCAACAGAGATCTATGGCAACCAAAGCCACTAAATTCCGAAATCAGTAAAGAGAAGAAGGAGTTAGGGTTTTGACTTTTTACCCCTGATTCGGTCGATTCGAGGCGTTCTTGCTGTAGATTGTTTCTTGCAATTGGTTTCCCTAGCCTTTCCTCGTAGAATGGGAGCAAGAATTGTCGAAAACGGTCGAGAAACGAAGAAAGCGAGGTTAGGGCACGCCGCGGTCGAGGGGGAAGATGGGGGAAAAGGAAAAATCGTTCCCCTTTTATACCCCTCGCCGATTCTGCTATAACCTCGGTCGAGGTGGTCCCGATTGGACCGAGGTGGAATGTTGTCAGCCCTAGTCGCCTCGGTTGCTCAAGAATCATCTCGGTCGATGTGTTGTGACTGCAACCGAGATGTGTCTCAGTCAAACTCCGTCTTCTCAATTTCTTGAACTTTTGTCCTTCTAGTGTTGCTCCTGTGTTGTATTGCTTCCTTAGAAAGTACCTGTTTTCTGTCTAGGATGCCAAAAACAAAGCAAAGCAAAAGCAAACTATCTAAAGCTAGTCTAGAAAAGGGAAAAGAAAGAAATACCTTGGGTTACCTCCCAAGAAGCGCTTGGTTTAAGGTCACAAGTTGGACCGTACGGCATCCCTAAACAAGGTATAGTGGTGCAATCTCCTCAACCTGGACTTCCGGTTGGTATTTCTTAAGTATATGCCCATTGACCTTGAAGCTTCCACTTGTTTCTCCCCAAATCTCAACTACACCATAAGGGAAAACATGTTTCACAACATAAGGTCCTATCCATCTAGATTTTAACTTACCTGAAAAGAGGCAAAGACGGGAGTTGAAGAGTAAAACTAAATCTCCTTCTTTGGACTCCTTAGGAATGATACGCTTGTCATGCCATTTCTTTGTCCTTTCCTTGTAGATCTTGGCATTCTCATAAGCGTTCAAACGCACCTCCTCCAACTTATTGATATGCAATAGCCGTTTCTCACCGGCTTCTTTGATGTCGAAATTCAACCATTTGATTGCCCAATACGCCTTGTATTCTAGCTCAACGGGCAAATGGCAAGACTTCCCATATACCAAATTATAAGGGGTGGTACCAATGAGAGTCTTGAAAGCGGTCCTATAGGCCCAAAGAGCGTGGTCCAACATCATGGCCCAATCCTTCATCGTCCTAGAGACAGTCTTCTCCAAGATTTCTTTGATTTCTCTATTCGAGATCTCGACCTGTCCACTAGTTTGAGGGTGATAAGGGGTTGCTACCTTGTGGGTTACCCCATACTTCGATAGAAGTTCTTTAAAATTCCGGTTGATGAAATGTGTCCCTCCATCGCTGATGATGATGCGTGGAGTCCCGAAACATGGAAAGATAGTCCTATTAAAGAACTTCACAACCACCATGGCGTCATTAGTGGGAGAGGCAATGGCTTCAACCCATCTAGAGACATAGTCGACAACTAAGAGAATGTAGAGGTTTCCCCCGGATGATGGGAAAGGTCCCATGAAATCAACCTCCCATACATCAAAAATCTCAACCTCTCTGATGTTATTGAGTGGCATCTCGTTCCTCCTAGATATATTCCTTGTTCTTTGGCATGCATCACAAGAAACAACAAACGTTTGTACATCCTTAAATAATGTAGGCCAAAAGAAACCGGAACGTAATACCTTGGCGTACGTTTTTTGAGCGCTAGCATGCCCTCCACAAGGAAGTGAGTGGCAATTCCGTATAACACTAGTAATTTCATCTTCTGGAATGCATCTTCGAAGCATTCCGTCTGGACCTCTCTTAAACAATAGAGGTTCAACCCAATAGTAGTGGCGTACATCTTTAAAGAATCTCTTCCTTTGAGCGTACGTCAGTCCGGGTGGTATTTCCTGGCAAACAAGATAATTAACAATATCAGCATACCAAGGCTCTTTATTATTAGATGTTTGGTGGAGAAAGTGTTCCACCAACTGTGGATGAATTTCAGAAAAGGGTGTAAGAAGTTTGTTATTCTCAGTTGACATCATCTCGTTGTTGACCTCGGTCGAGGTCCTGAGTGGGTGACCGAGATGTTCTTCAGTCAAGAACACCTCGCTTGGTCCAGAAAGTGCCTCGGTTGAGGTACTGCAACTGGGACAGAAAGTGCCTTTAAGCTCCGTATATCTACATCACAAGAAGCATCTATACCTTCATCCATTAAGCTAAAACTAATAACTCTCTCAAGTGGGTCATTAATAAGGATGGAGCTCACCAGTTCTCTTAATTCTTCTTCATCATAGATGTTGAAGATATCATCCTCCAGCGGCTCTCCTTTCATTGCAGCAAGCAACGCAAACTCTACTTGATCACCGCCAATGTTGAATTGCAACTAGGCGTTCTTACAATCCACATTGCAACCCAAAGTTGCTAGAAATGGTCTACTGAGAATGATAGGAACGGAATAATCTGCGGGAATGTCAAGAACAACAAAGTCTATAGGTAAGTAGAAGTTACCTAACTTAACTGGAACGTCTTCCAAAATGCCCACGGGATGGGTAATGGAGTGGTCCACCATGTATAACCTTATCTTCACCGGCTTGGGCTCTCCAAGTCCAATCTTCACACATAGCTCCAACGGGATGATGCTCACGATGGCTCCTAGATCACACAATGCCTCACAAGCGACATATCCAACTTCAATGGGAATGCAAAATGAGCCGGGATCTCTCAACTTGGGTTGCATCTTTTCCTTCATGATTTGAATGAGCTCCGAGGATTTAGATGTCATCCTTACTTCTCCAAAGTCTTCCAGCTTCCTCTTCCTTGATAGAATCTCTTTTAAGAATTTCCCATAGGCGGGCATCCCTAGGATAACATCAAGGAAAGAGATGTTAATATGTAGTTTATTCATCAAGTGAAGGAACTTACCAAAGTCCTTGTCTAGATGTGCTCTGGCCCTTGACTAGGGGAATGGAACTGGTGGTTTATAAGCACGAGGTGGAACATAAACTTCAGATTTCTCCTCCGCTTTCTGAGGCTCCACCTCGGTTGGTACCTCGGCCGAAGTGTTCTTCGTCTGTACCTGGACCGAGGTGTTCTTCACTAGCATTGACCGAGGCACTGGATCTGCAGTTTTCAGTCCACTTCTCGTAGTTATTGCCATGATTTGTCCCATGGGGTTGCTCTCTGTCCTTGTTGGGAGCTTCCCTGGGTCTCTTGGCGCTTCATTCGCTTTATTAAAGAATTGTTGTTCTAAGGCTTTTTGTGCCTTCAAAAATGAAGTCATGGAAGTCTCCATAGCATTGAGCTTGATCAAGATAGCCTCCAGCACTGCATCTTTCTTCTCTGGCTGGGACGAGCTTGATCCAGGCTCTTGGCTCTTCAATGTAGTAGAAGAAGAAGAAGAAGAAGGGAGGAAAGGATTAGAAGAATTATTCGAATTGGAGTTAGAGTAAGGGTTACCCGGATTTTGATTTTGATTGTTGGGCCTCTATTGTTATTGTAGTTGTTGTTCCGGGAACCATTCTTGTTGTTGTTGTTCCGGTAACCATTATTGTTCCTTGAGCCTTGATATCCTTCCTCTTCCTTTTTGGTGTGAGCACCCAAAAGATCCTTCAATTGCTTCACATCATTCTTGAGGGAAATGAGTTGATTATCATTTGATGAACCTTCTTGGAAATTAACTCTTTTAACTCCATTCTCAGCTCCTTGGTGCGAGTATTTCTCCATGTGCAAAGCTTGTTTTTCAATGAATTCTCAAGCTTCATCAATCGGCATGTCCATGAATGTGCCGGCGGATAGTAGCTGAAGGCTGAATTGGGTAGCTCCATCAAATCCCTTGAAGTAAATCTCCAACAACTCTATCTTTTGAATCCCATGATGTGGACAATCCAAAAAAACATCTTTAAATCTTTCCCATGACTTGGACAAACTTTTCTTGTCCTTCATGATGAATGCATTGATCTTCCCTCTCATTTCAGCAGTTTTGGAGGGGAAAAGAATTTTGTCAAGAACTCCGTCGTCATCTCCTCCAAAGTGTTTATCTTTCCGGGAGGAAGAGACTGTACCAAGTAAGCGCCCTGTCTTTCAAAGAAAAGTAAAAAAGCCTTAACTTGTAATTATTATTTTCCACATCATTCTTGAGGAAGAGACGGGTAACCCTTACTCTAACTCCAATTCGAATAATTCTTCTAATCCTATCCTTTCTTTTTCTTCTACTACATTGAAGATCCAGGAGCCTGGATCAAGCTCATCCCAGCCAGCGAAGAAAGATGCAGTGTTGGAGGCCATCTTGATCAAGCTCAATGCTATGTAGACATCCATGACTTCATTTTCGAAGGCACAAAAAGCTGTAGAACAACAATTCTTTAACAAGGCGAATGAAGCGCCAAGAGATCCAGGGAAGCTCCCAGCAAGGACAAATAGAAACCCTAAAGGATAGACCATGGCAATAACGACGAGAAGTGGACTGAAAACTGCAGATCCAGTGCCTCGGTCGATGCCAGTGCAGATGAAGAACACCTCGGTCTAGGTACCGACGAAGAATACTTCGGTCGAGGTACCATCCGAGGTGGAGCCTCAGAAAGCGTCGGACAAAACTGAAGTTTATGTCCCACCTCCTGCATATAAACCACCACTTCCATTCCCCCAGTCAAGAGCTAGAGCACATCTAGACAAGCACTTTCGTAAGTTCCTTGACTTGATGAATAAACTACATATTAATATCCCTTTCCTTGATGCTATTCTAGGGATGCCCGCATACGGGAAATTCTCAAAAGAGATTCTATCAAGGAAGAGGAAGTTGGAAGACTTTGGTGAAGTAAGGATGAAATCTAAATCCTCGGAGCTCATTCAAATCATGAAGGAGAAGATGCCACCCAAGTTGAGAGATCCCAACTCATTTTGCATTCCCATTCAAGTTGGGGATGTTACATGTGACGCGTTGTGTGATCTAGGAGCCAGCGTGGGCATCATCCCGCTGGAGCTATGTGTGAAGATCGGACTTGGAGAGCCCAAGCCGGTGAAGATAAGGCTATACATGGCGGACCGCTCCATTACCCATCCCGTGGACATTTTAGAAGATGTTCCGGTTAAGTTAGGTAACTTCTATTTACCTATAGACTTTGTTGTGCTTGATATTCCCGCAGATAATCCCGTCCCTATCATTCTCGGGAGACAATTTCTAGCAACATCGGGTTGCAATGTGGATTGTAAAAACGCCAAGTTGCAATTCAACATTGGCGGAGATCAAGTAGAGTTTGCATTGCTTGCTGCAATGAAAGGAGAGCCACTAGAGGATGATATCTTAAACATCTATGATGAAGAAGAATCAAGAGAATTGGTGAGCTCTATCCTTATTAATGATCCACTTAAAAGAGTTATTAGTTTTAGCTTAATGGAGGAAGGTATACATGCTTCTTGTGATGCAGATATACGGAGCTTAAAGGCACTGGAAGAAGATCCAGGAGCTAAGATTGAAAAACTAATCCAGGAGAAGAGAATCTCCAGTTTCGGTCCCAGTTGTAGTACCTCGGCCGAGGCACTCTCTCGACCAAGCGAGGTGTTCTTGACTGAAGAACATCTCGGTCACCCACTCTGGACCTCGACCGAGGTCGCAAGCGAGATGCCGTCCACATAGAATAACAAACTTCTTGCTCCCTTTTCAGAAACTCATTCACAGTTGGTGGAGAACTTTCTCCACCAAGCTTCTGATAATAAAGAACCTTGGTATGCTGATATTGTTAATTATCTTGTTTGCCAAGAAATACCTCCTGTATTGACGTACGCTCAAAGGAAGAAATTCTTTAAAGATGTACGCCACTACTATTAAGATGAACCTCTACTGTTTAAGAGAGGTCCGGACGGGATGCTTCGAAGATGTATTCCGGAAGATGAAACTACCAGTGTCATACGGCATTGCCACTCACTTCCTTGTGGAGGACATGCTAGCGCTCACAAAACATGCGCTAAGGTATTATATTCCGGTTTCTTTTGGCCTACATTATTTAAGGATATGCAAACGTTTGTTGTTTCTTGTGATGCATGCCAAAGAACATGCAACTTATCTAGGAGAAACGAGATGCCACTCAACAACATCCAGGAAGTTGAGATTTTTTATGTATGGGGAGATGACTTCATGGGATGATAGCATGAATTATAGTCTATATATTGGGGTTTGTTTAGACGTTTTATCTTCAATAATCTGCATGTTTGTATGTATAATATGTGATTATATTACCATTTCTTCTACCTTTGCGGGAAACGAGGTCTACACCTAGTTTTGTTGTAATCGTAGGTAAAATGGCACGTTTTGCATCAAAAAGGAGCAAAAGGAGCTATGGAGTCATTAGAGCTACATCCAGGAACATAAGGAACCATCCAGGAAGCATAACCATGGATTTAGGATTCACTTTGGACCAGATTTGAGAGATTTCACATTCAGTTGTGACTCACCTCGGTTGACCACAGATTCACCTCGACCGAGGTGATCCAAGGAAGTCGACTCGACCGAGGCGAATACCTAGGACGCGGCGAGAATATTTTATTCTTGGCTGAGATCTTTTATCTTTGGAAAGAGATCTTATATTTTTGGGCTTGGCTCCTGGAAGGAAGAAGATATACTAGATCATATATTTTACCTATTTTTATGGGAAGAGATCTTTCTAAGATATCTTATCTTTGGAGAGTAATTTTCCTATAAAAAGGGTTGGATTTCCCACAAATCAACATCATGCTATACCACCGATTAGGGTTTATACACCGCTGTAGCCATACTCCAGTTGGGAGATTTGAAGAACCTTTTTGAAGGTTGAAGAAGGAAGATTGTAGCTTTTATAGCTTTTTGAAGGTTTTCTTGTAAGATCACCTTAGATTCTCTTCCTTGTTGTCTTTCCCTTGTTGGATTTCTATCCAAGGAACGCTTTTGTTATGATATTTGATTCAGTTATTGAAGTCTTTTCATTAAATTCTTCTTGTTCAAATATTCACCTTCTTCCCATATGCTTGATTAATACTTTCATGATGATGATGAGTGGCTAATTTCCTTGTGTGATTCTAGGGTGATTGGCTGAAGGTTGTGGGAAAAACAATGATAGAATAATCTTAGATTCCAGTAGGACCCTGAAAGTTCGAGTCTTTAACCTTAACCCTAAGCATCTCGTTTAGTCGATGAACATCTCGGCCGGGGTGGAATTTGGCTGACCGAGGTGACTTATCTGATCCGAAACTAAGAGTTAAATGTTAGAGTTTGCCAAATCCTATTCTTATTACACCTTGCCTGGTTCAATGCAAGCTTAGGATGAGACTTACCCGGTAATTCCTTAGTTTGTGTACCAACGATCATAAGTGTAGGTAATAAAGGTTTGTCCTTTATTGGGGTTTGAGTGTGCTTTCATCCCATCTTTGTGAGTTAGCCTGAGACTTACCCGGTAAAGGTTGATTCTATTCCCTTAGATGGTGTGTTAGTTTGAGGTTATAGTTCTTTATCTTAATTCCTTGAGACTTACCCGGTAATAGGAGTTATGGTTTAGGATTAACGAGTAGTGAGACTTACCCGGTGATCTATTCCACTTTAGTAACACCTTCCCCATGCAAAAACCTCAGCTTTGTCCACTTATCTTTAGATCTTGAGTTGGAACCACAACTAGATGTTTTAATCCCTAGAATTGCATACTTGCTTTATTGACTACTATATCATCTTTGATTGTTTTAATTGCTTTGTGGTTAGTGATTGCTTAAGCATACCGTAATTGGACTTTGTTTCACTAAGTCCCTGTGATCGACCCCTGGAATTCCTTACTTTTTACTACGATTGACCCGTACACTGCGGGTTCGCATCCTTGTTTTAAGCTTACGTCTAGGGTTATAAATTTAAAGCTTGCACACACCGTTTGGAGCGAAGAAGTTTTTGGCGCCGTTGCCGGGGACTTGGTCTAGACCGAGCCGGTTACGGTTTGCTCTTGGGGCACTTGCCCCCGTGTCTACTAACCACTCTACTTCAGTGACTTTTGCAGGTTCTTTCTTAGGTATATGCGAAGAACCCGCACTGGGAAGGAAATCGTTCCTTACGATCCCGAACCAGAGAAGACATACAAACGACGCTTAAGAGAAGCGAAGATGGCCCACCAAGACAATCGCGATCTTGAGGCCGAGTTGAAAGAGGCGCTAGAACAGCTACGCCTCAGCAGAGAAGAATTGAGGCAGGAAAGAGAAGAAACTCGTACCAGGACTGAAGCGATCAAAGCTGATATGGCAGCTTTACGAGACCAGTTTCTACCTCGACGGAGGGAAGATCCTGTTCTAAATCCTCGACCGATCCACGTCCCAGTCGCTGACCCTCGACCGAGGCAGGTCCCGGTACCAGACGCCCCGGCCGAGATGCTTCCTCCTCGGATGCCAGTCCGAGGTGTTCTTCCTGCAGGAATCCCACAAACCCTAGGTCAAAGGATGGACCCTAATCAACAACTGAGGCGTCCAGGAGTTAACCTAGGAGATCCAGCGGACCATTACTATCAACTTCGACCGCAAGTTCTATCCATGATTCTCCAATGCCAGTTCGGAGGGCTGGAGAAGGAATCACCACATCAACATCTTCAAAACTATGAGATCTTGATGGAGACCTTGAGACCCTCAAGAATTGAGAATAACAACTACAAGCTAAGACCTTTTTACTTTTCTTTAAAAGATAGAGCTCTTACTTGGTATCAATCTCTTCCTCCAGGAAAAATTAGCACATGGGAGGAGATGACTACGGAATTCTTGACCAAATTCTTCCCCCTCCCCTCAAAGACAGCTGAAATGAGAGGGAAGATCAATGCTTTCATTATGAAGGACAAGGAGAGCTTGTCCAAGTGATGGGAGCGGTTCAAGGACATTCTTTTGGATTGCCCACATCATGGGATTCCAAAGTTAGAGTTATTGGAGATATACTTCAAGGGACTGGACGGAAGCACCCAGTTCAACCTCCAACTACTCTCTGCCGGTACCTTTATGGACATGGCGATTGACGAAGCTTGGGACTTCATCGAGAACAAGCTTTGCATATGGAGAAGTACACCCACCAAGAAACTGAAGGTGGAGTTAAAAGAGTTAACTTCCAAGAAACTCATCCCAACAACAATCAACTCACGTCTTTGAAGAATGAGGTGAAGCAATTGAAGAAACTCTTGGTTGCTCAAACCAAGAAAGAAGAGCAAGGACAAAGGAACAACAACAACGGTTCCCGGAACAACAATTACAACAACAACAATAGAGGATCCAATAGCAATAATTGGAGGGCGAACAACCAAAATTCTGGTAACAATCATCCAAACTCCAACTCTAACGATTCCTCTAACCCTTTCCTCTCTTCCCCTTCTTCTTCTTCTACTCCATTAAAGAGCCAGGGGCAAGGATCAAGTTCGTCTCAGCCGGAAAAGAAAGACGCAGTTCTGGAGGCTATCTTGATCAAGCTCAACGCCATGGAGACTTCTATGACTTCATTTTCGAAGGCCCAAAAAGCCTTTGAACAACAACTTGCAAGTAGGGCGAATGAAGCGCCAAGAGATCCAGGGAAGCTTCCAGCAAAGACGGAAAGCAACCCTAAGGGCCAGATCATGGCCATAACTACGAGGAGTGGACTGAAAACTGCAGATCCAGTGCCTCGGTCGGTGCTAGTACCGACGAAGACCACCTCGGTCCAGGTGCAGTCGAAGAACACTTCGACCGAGATGCCAACCGAGGTGGAGCCACAGAAAGCGGAGGGGAAAACTGAAGTTTATGTTCCACCTCCTGCATATAAACCACCACTTCCATTCCCCTAGTCAAGGGCTAGAGCACATCTAGACAAGCACTTTGGTAAGTTCCTTGACTTGATGAATAAATTGCATATTAACATTCCTTTTCTTGATGCTATTCTAGTAATGCCCGCCTATGGGAAGTTCTTGAAAAAGATCCTATCAAGGAAAAGGAAACTGGAAGATTTTGGTGAAGTTAGGATGACATCTAAATCCTCGGAGCTCATTCAAATCATGAAGGAGAAGATGCCACCTAAATTGAGAGATCCCGGCTCATTTTACATTCCTATTCAAGTTGGGGATGTCACTTGTGAAGCCCTTTGTGATCTAGGAGCCAGCGTGAGCATCATTCCGCTGGAGCTATGTGTGAAGATCGGACTTGGAGAGCCCAAGCCGGTCAAGATTCGACTTTATATGGCGGATCGCTCCATCACCCATCCCGTGGGCATCTTGGAGGACGTTCCGGTCAAGTTAGGTAACTTCTATTTACCAATAGATTTTGTTGTACTTGACATTCCCGCACATTATCCTGTTCCTATTATTCTCGGGAGGCCATTTCTAGCAACTTCGGGTTGCAACGTGGATTGCAAGAACGCCAAGTTGAAATTCAACATTGGCGGCAAAGAGGTGGAGTTCGCATTACTTGCAGCCATGAAAGGGGAGCAGATGAGCGATGATATCTTCAACATCTACGATGAAGAAGAATCAAGAGAATTGGTGAGCTCTATCCTTACTAACGATCCACTCGAAAGAGTTATTACCTTCAGTTTAATGGAAGAAGGTATAGATGCTTCTTGTGATGCAGATATACGGAGCTTAAAAGCACTGGAAGAGGATCCAGGAGCTAAAACTGAGAAGCTAATCCTGGAGACGAAGATCTCCAGTTTCGGTTCCAGTTGCAGTACCTCGACCGAGGCACTTCCTGGACTGAGTGAGGCGACTGAAGAACATCTCGGTCAACACCTCTGCGCCTCGACCGAGGTCGATGGCGAGATGATGTCAACTGAGACAACTGAGAATATTAAACTTCTTACTCCCTTCTCTGACATTCATCCTCAGTTGGTGGAACATTACATCCACCAAGTTTCTGATAATAAAGGGCCTTGGTATGATGATATTGTGAATTATCTTGTTTGCCAGGAAATACCGCCCGAATTGATGTACTCTCAAAAGAAGAGGTTCTTCAAAGAAGTACGCCATTACTACTGGGACGAGCCGCTGCTATTCAAGCGCGGGCCGGATGGGATGCTTCGAAGATGCATTCCGGAAGATGAAGTTAATATCGTTATACGGCATTGCCATTCACTTCCTTGTGGAGGACATGCTAGCACCGATAAAACATGTGCTAAGGTATTACGTTCCGGTTTCTTTTGGCCTACATTAATTAAGGATGTACAATCGTTTGTTGTCTCTTGTGATGCATGCCAAAGAACAGGAAATTTGTCAAGGAGGAATGAAATGCCGCTTAATAACATTCAAGAGGTGGAAATCTTTGATGTATGGGGGATTGACTTCATGGGACCTTTCCCATCCTCCGGCGGAAACCTCTATATTCTTCTGGCAGTTGATTACGTCTCTAGATGGGTTGAAGCCATTGCTTCTCCCACTAACGACGCCAAGGTGGTTGTGAAGTTCTTAAACAGGACTATCTTTCCACGTTTTGGAACTCCACGCATCATCATCAGCGATGGAGGAACGCATTTCATCAACCGGAAGGTCAAAGCACTTCTATCGAAGTATGGGTTAACCCACAAGGTATCAACCTCTTATCACCCTCAAACTAGTGGACAGGTCGAGATCTCGAATAGAGAAATCAAAGCAATTTTGGAGAAGACCGTCTCTAGAACGAGGAAGGATTGGTCCATGAAATTGGACGATGCTCTTTGGGCGTACATGACCGCATTTAAGACTCCCATAGGTACCACCCCTTATAATTTGGTATATGGGAAGTCTTGCCATTTGCCCGTTGAGTTGGAGCACAAAGCATATTGGGCGATCAAATGGTTGAACTTCGACATTAAGGAGGCTGGCGAGAAGCGGCTATTGGATATCAACAAGCTGGAGGAGCTGCGCTTGAACGCTTATAAGAATGCCAAAATCTACAAAGAAAGGACGAAGAAATGGCATGACAAGCGTATCATTCCAAAGGAGCTTAACGAAGGAGACTTAGTTCTACTCTTCAACTCCCGCCTCCGACTCTTTCCAGGTAAGTTAAAATCTAGATGGACCGGACCTTATGTTGTGAAACATGTTTTTCCTCATGGTGCAGTTGAGATATGGGGCGAAACGAGCGAAAGCTTCAAGGTCAACGGTCATAGACTTAAGAAGTACAAACCGGAAACTCCGGTTGAGGAGGTTGCACCAATATACCTCGTTTGGGACGCATCATGGTCCAGCTAGCGACCTTAAACAAAGCGCTTCTTGGGAGGCAACCCAAGGTATTGCTTTCTTTTCCCCTTTTCTAGTCTAGCTTAGATAGTTTTTGCTTTTGCTTTGCTTTGTTTTGTTTTTTGGCGTCCTAGACAGATAACAAGAGACATCTAGGGAAGGAGTATAACTGGAAGGACAGAAAATCGAGAATTTGAGAAGACGAAGTTTGACTGAGGCATCTCGGTTGCCATTAGAGCACCTCGACCGAGATGATTCTTCAGCAACCAAGGCGACTAGGGTTTCTGAAGAACCACCTCGGTCCGTACCACCTTGGTCCAGTCGAGACCATCTCGATCGAGGTGACAGCAATTCCAGAAAGGGTATAAAAGGGGGATTAATTTTCTCTCTCTTCCATTTCACCACTCTTCGACCGCGGCGACAGTTTGCACCTCGCTCCTTCGATTCTCGCTTAATTTCGAAGATTTTCGCTTCCAAACTACGATTAAGGCATAGAGGATCCCAGTGCATCGTCGATCTGCAAGAAAATCGAACCGATTCGGCCGAACGAGGTAAAAAAAAACCGAAACCCTACCTCGTTGTTTTTGCTTCGATTTGGGCTTTGGTTGCCCTTGCATTTGCTGAGGAAAGGCTTAAGTACCCCATAGGAAGCAGTTGTAGTGATTTTGGGGGAAAAGAACTGAATTTTCTGAAGGAATTAGAAACCAGTTTTCCGCCTCGGTCCAGACGAGCTGCTCCTCGGCCGAGGTGATTCTTGAGTATTGTTAGTTGACCGAGGTGACCTGACAGTGAGATTTCTGAAAATGAGTTCCGACAGACCCCTTGCCCTTAGGGATAGATCCTCACCTTCCCCTTCTTCCTCTTCTTCCCGACCCTATCGACCGGTGATCCACGAGCGACACCAGGTCGATTATGACCGTATTTCCGGCCGTCCAGTGATTGCACCTCGCTTCCTAAACGTATCTGCTTTTGATTTTCTCCAAGTAGACGGAGACCTTAGACGGATGATATCTACAGTGGGGCTGGATTAGTTTACTGAGATCCGAGCCCCAGCCTATTTGGAGCCCACTTTAGAGTTCATTAGCTCCTTCACCTACCTTCCCACAAAGCAATCTGTAAAGTACCGGTTGATGAACCGGAACTTCTTAGTGCCGCTTAAGTACTGGAGAGAGATTTTTGGTTTTCTTGAGCCCATAATTGTTGACATCCCATCCCGATCTGTAGTTACGGAGTTTTGGGGGCAGATTGCCCATATTGTTGAACATGCAGACAAATGGCGCCCTAGAGATTCCAGGGAGAAGGTCATCTTCCATTTAGCCTTTAGGTTAGCCCACTGGATCTTCAGTGAGACACTTCTGGCGCGTACTGAGATGCCCTAGAAGGTCCGATAGGGGGAGCTATTCAGTTTATACTGCATGGTGACTGGGGGTATCCCGGACTTTGGCTTGATGTTGGAAGAGGATCTGCAAAAGATCAAGGCCAAGGCGAAGGGAGACATTTGCTGCGGAGGGCTTGTCACCCGTATAGCCAGTTATCAGGACATGGATCTCAGCCCTTGCACGATGGTGGCGGCTCCGAAGCCGCTTGGGCTGCAAGAGATGATCACTCGGCGGATTCTGGTTCCCCGAGGTTTGACTACACCGTATGTGGCCATGCCATGGGAGCTGACTACACCACAGGGGATCAGGTGGTCTGCCCAGTTTTCTGTTTTTGACCCTCATTATTGGTAGACTGCTTGGGTTCCACTGATGGAGGATTACAGAGAGGCAGCAACTGCCCCAGCTGAGGAGGAGGCAGATGATGAGGAGACAGCTGATGACAGAGAGGGTGGAGTCCCGATGGATCCAGGGATAGATGTTGTAGGGACGAGCGCACCAGTCATAGATCTGGATGATGAGGACAATGAGTCTGCACCTGCTACTTCTCCAATGAGACCTGCTAGGCGTAGGACACGCCGACACAGAGATCCAGAGGCTCACCGTCGGATCGATGATCTGACGGATCAGGTTATTGATTCATATGCTGCTTGTCATTGGATATCCGCGAGATGTAGGAGCGGCAGCATTACCAGCACATGATAGTCCAGATCCAGTTTGAGCACATCATGGGCTATCCGTTCGACCCGACCCAGTATCCGTATGTGCCACCACCACCACCACCGGATCGTGACTACTGAGAGCTGTAGGATTTTCTTTCTTATTTTTTATGCAGTTCAGCTTATTATCCGGTGAGTACTTTATTCCTTAGACTTATTTTGACCCACTGGGACAGTGTCTCCCAAGTATGGGGTATTTGATGTATTACTTGAAATTTATTGTATGACTCTTTTTGACCGGATATTTATATTTATGCTTCACTTTTGCATCTATGTGTTTATCCGAGATTGCATGCATACTTACAGGTTATTTGATTGCGAAAAACGTCGAAACTGAAACAAAACTGGTTTTTAAAAAAAAAAAAAAAATTTTGACCTCGACCGGTGGAGTTCTGGCCGAACGAGGTGTTTCACCTCGGTTGACCTAAGAACACCTCGACCGAGGTGGGTTAACTGAGAGTTTTGGAAACGATTTTTGTGCTTCTTATCTGGATATGATCTCAGTGAAGATCTTGTTTATTGACTGGATTTGAAATTCTTTATGTGTTTGAAAGGTTTTATAATATGTTTAAGTTGCTAAATGCTTTGTTTGAAATTATTGGCATGTTTAATACTTTGTTTTTGTCTAAATTATGTTGAATTTGAAGGTTGACACCACATTATGAGTTCTCTCACTTTCTTCCTGGAAAGACCAAGGCGATTCGTTCTTTTCTCTTCTTCTTCTTGATCATGCTTAACCCCTCATATACATTTTGCCTCCCTTTACCTATCCGGGAATTTGGAAGCAAGCAAAGTGGTGAAAGCAAGTAAAAGTTGAGAAGTGGGTTGGAAGTGAAAGTGTTAGAAAGTAATCTTAGGTTTGGGGAAGTCAATCATGATGATGAGTAACTCGGCACCATTCACATAGCCGGGTGTTTGTGTCTTGTCAATGTCGGATTGAGCGATATTCCTAACGGGTCATGGTATATGCATTAAGGGTTTGATGCATCTCAAGAAATTGATGATTGCTGATTTCCTAGGCTTCGGTTATTGTGCACCTCTGTCCATGCATCCCAAAAAGTAAAGTAAAAGAAAAAGTGTGAAATAAGCAAAGCTTATTGGTGGAATATGTTGAAAGTCAAAGTGAAAGTGAAGTGTATCCTTTTCCCGGATTCTAGCACCACATTACCTTATATACATCCCTACCCTACACGTATCTTGACCTTTTTTTTGGGAAGCCCTTGAGATCTCGAGCTTGTTGATTGACTTAGTGGTTTAAGCTGGATTATGCATGATTAATTTCAATAATTATGACTTATTATGCATTCTATGATTTTAAGCAAAGATGAACAACTTTCTTATATTTATAAAATGTTTTGATCATATTTTGTTTTTTAAATTCCATAAAGTATTCTCTTAGAGTGATCTATGATTGTTGCACACCATAAAAATGTTTTTAAAAGACTTTTCATTGATCTTATTGACTTATAATCCATTCTATCTTGTCTTTTATATGCGGAACTTGCTTGGGGACAAGCAAGGGCTAAGTATGGGGTATTTTGATAGCATGAATTATAGTCTATATTTTGGGGTTTGTTTAGATGTTTTATCTTCAATAATCTGCATGTTTGTATGTATAATATGTGATTATATTACCATTTCATCTACCTTTGCGGGAATCGAGGTCTACACCTAGTTTTGTTGTAATCGTAGGTAAAATGGCACGTTTTGCATCAAAAAGGAGCAAAAGGAGCTATGAAGTCAATAGAGCTACATCCAGGAACATAAGGAACCATCCAGGAAGCATAGTCATGGATTTAGGATTCACTTTGGACCAGATTTGAGAGATTTCACATTCAGTTGTGACTCACCTCGGTTGACCACAAATTCACCTCGACCGAGGTGATCCAGGGAAGTCGACTCGACCGACGCGAATACCTAGGACGCGGCGAGAATATTTTATTCTTGGCTGAGATCTTTTATGTTTGGAAAGAGATCTTATATTTTTGGGCTTGGCTCCTGGAAGGAAGAAGATATACTAGATCATATATTTTACCTATTTTTATGGGAAGAGATCTTTCTAAGATATCTTATTTTTGGAGAGTAATTTTCCTATAAAAAGGGTTGGATTTCCCACAAATCCACATCATGCTATACCACCGATTAGGATTTATACACCGCTGCAGCCATAATCCAGTTGGGAGATTTGAAGAACCTTTTTGAAGGTTGAAGAAGGAAGATTATAGCTTTTATAGCTTTTTAAAGGTTTTCTTGTAAGATCACCTTAGATTCTCTTCCTTGTTGTCTTTCCCTTGTTGGATTTCAATCCAAGGAACGCTTTTGTTGTGATATTTGATTCAGTTATTGAAGTCTTTTCATTAAATTCTTCTTGTTCAAATATTCACCTTCTTCCCATATACTTGATTAATACTTTCATGATGATGATGAGTGGCTAATTTCCTTGTGTGATTCTCGGGTGATTGGCTGAAGGTTGTGGGAAAAACAATGATAGAATAATCTTAGATTCCAATAGGACCCTGAAAGTTTGAGTCTTTAACCTTAACCCTAAGCATCTCGTTCAGTCGATGAACATCTCGGCCGGGGTGGAATTTGGCTGACCGAGGTGACTTATCTGATCCGAAACTGAGAGTTAAGTATTAGAGTTTGCCAAATCCTATTCTTATTACACCTTTCCTGGTTCAATGCAAGCTTAGGATGAGACTTACCCGGTAATTCCTTAGTTTGTGTACCAACGATCATAAGTGTAGGTAATAAAGGTTTGTCCTTTATTGGGGTTTGAGTGTGCTTTCATCCCATCTTTGTGAGTTAGCTTGAGACTTACCCGGTAAAGGTTGATTCTATTCCCTTAGATGGTGTGTTAGTTTGAGGTTATAGTTCTTTATCTTAATTCCTTGATACTTACCCGGTAATAGGAGTTATGGTTTAGGATTAATGAGTAGTGAGACTTACCCGGTGATCTATTCCACTTTAGTAACACCTTCCCCATGCAAAAACCTCAGCTTTGTCCGCTTATCTTTAGATCTTGAGTTGGAACCACAACTAGATGCTTTAATCCTTAGAATTGCATACTTGCTTTATTGACTTCTATATCATCTTTGATTGTTTTAATAGTTTTGTGGTTAGTGATTGCTTAAGCATACCGTAATTGGACTTTGTTTCACTAAGTCCCTGTGATCGACCCCTAGAATTCCTTTCTTTTTACTACGATTGACCCGTACACTACGGGTTCGCATCCTTGTTTTAAGCTTACGTCTAGGGTTATAAATTTAAAGCTTGCACACCGTTTGGAGCGAACATGGGACCTTTCCCATCATCCGGAGGAAACCTGTACATTCTCCTAGCTGTCGACTACGTCTCTAGATGGGTGGAACCAATTGCCTCTCCCACTAATGACGCCATGGTGGTTGTGAAGTTCTTTAATAGGACTATCTTTCCAAGTTTTGGGACTCCACGCAACATCATCAGTGATGGAGGGACACATTTCATCAACCGGAAGTTTAAAGCACTTCTATCGAAGTATGGGGTAACCCACAAGGTAGCAACCCCTTATCACCCTCAAACTGTTGGACATGTCGAGATCTCAAATAGAGAAATCAAAGTATTCTTGGAGAAGACCGTCTCTAGGAAGAGGAAGGATTGGTCCATGAAGTTGGACGACGCTCTTTGGGCTTACAGAACCGCATTCAAGACTCCCATTGGTAACACCCCTTATAATTTGTGATATGGGAAGTCTTGCCATTTCCCCGTTGAGCTAGAACACATGACGTATTGGGCAATCAAATGGTTGAATTTCGACAACAAAGAAGCCGGTGAGAATCGGCTACTGGACATCAATGAGCTGGAAGAGCTGTGTTTGAACGCTTATGAGAATGCCAAGATCTACAAGGAAAGGACAAAGAAATGGCATGACAAGCGTATCATCCCTAAGGAGTTCAAAGAAGGAGATTTAGTTCTACTCTTCAACTCCCGCCTTCGCCTCTTTCCAGGTAAGTTGAAATCTAGACGGACTGGACCATACGTTGTGAAACATGTTTTCCCTTATGGTGCAGTTGAGATTTGGGGAGAAACAAGTGGAAGCTTCAAGGTCAATGGTCATAGACTTAAGAAATACCAACCTGAAGTCCAGGTTGAGGAGATTGCTCCACTATATCTTGTTTAGGGATGTCGTACAGTCCAGCTAGCGACCTTAAATCAAGCGCTTCTTGGGAGGCAACCCAAGGTATTGCTTTCTTTTCCCTCTTCTAGTCTAGCTTTAGATAGTTTGTTTTTGCTTTGCTTTGCTTTGTTTTTGGCGTCCTAGACAGAAACCAGGTAATTTCTAAGGAAGAAATACAACCCAAGAGAAACACTGGAAGGACAGAAGTTCGAGAAATTGAGAAGACGAAGTTTGACTGAGACACATCTCGGTTGTTGTCACAACACCTCGACCGAGATGATTCCTGAGCAACCGAGGCGACTAGGGCTGACAACAACCCACGTTGGTCCAAATAGCTCAGTCTAGTCGGGACCACCTCGACCGAGGTGACAGTAGAATCGGCGAGGGGTATAAAAGGGGAACAGTTTCTCTCGTTTCTCCGATTTTCACTCGTTTTCTACGATTTCTAAATCGATTCTACGAGGAAAGGCTAGAGGAACCGATTGCAAGCAAGAATCTGCAACCAAAATGCCTCGATCGACCGAATCTGGGGTAAAAAGTCCAAACCCTAACTCCTTCTCTTTACTGTTTTTGGAAGAAATTGGATTTGGTTGCCATTGATTTCTGTTGAAAAAGGCTTAAGTACCCCATAGGAAGCAATTGGAAGTGAAATTGGGGTAAAAGAACTGAAATTCAGAGAGTGAAATCGAACAGCTTCTCGCCTCGGTCCAGTCGACCTGTGCCTCGGCTGAGGTATTCTTGAGTTCTATCCAGCAACCGAGGTGACCTATCAGACAGAAAGAGAAAATGAGTTCCAGGTCCGATCGCCAGCTAGTTCTTAGGGACAGATCCTCACCTTCTTCTTCTTCTTCTCAACGTTCCATACCGGTGATACATGAGCGTCACCAGGCCGACTATGACCGCATCTGTACTGATAGCATGAATTATAGTCTATATTTTGGGGTTTGTTTGGACGTTTTATCTTTCATAATCTGCATGTTTGTGTGTATATTATGTGATTATATTACCATTTCATCTACCTTTGCGAGAATCGAGGTCTACACCTAGTTTTGTTGTAATCGTAGGTAAAATGGCACGTTTTGCATCAAAAAGGAGCAAAAGGAGTTATGAGTCATTGGAGCTACATTGAGGAGCATAAGGAACTATCCAGAAAGCATAGCCATGGATTAAAGATTTACTTTGGACCAATTTTGAGAGATTTCACATTCAGTTGTGACTCACCTCGGTTGATCATAGAATCATCTCGACCGAGGTGATCCAGAGAAGCCGACTCGACCGAGGCGAATACCTAGGACGCGGCGAGAATATTTTATTCTTGGCTGAGATCTTTTATCTTTGGAAAGTGATCTTATATTTTTGGGCTTGGCTCCTGGAAGGAAGAAGATCTTATATTTTACCTATTTTTATGGGAAAAGATCTTTCTAAGATATCTTATCTTTGGAGGGTTATTTTCCTATGAAAAGGGTTGGATTTCCACAAATCCAACATCTCTCTTACAACCCGCATACACCGAAAAAATCCGCATTCAGTTGGGAAACACGCAGCAGCCATACTCCAATTTTGAGATTTGAAGAACCTTTTTGAAGGTTGACGGAATATTGAAGAAATTAGCTTTTATAGCTTTTAGAGGGTTTTGTAAGATTGTCTTTAATTCCCTTCCTAGTTGTCTTGTCTTGTTGGATTGCTATCCAAGGAACGCTTTTGTTGTGATATTTGATTCAGTTATTGAAGTCTTTTCATTAAATTCTTCTTGTTGAAATATTCACCTTCTTCCCATATATTTGATTAATACTTTCATAATGATGATGAGTGGCTAATTTCCTTGTGTGATTCTAGGGTGATTGGTTGAAGGTTGTGGGAAAAACAATGATAGAATAATCTTAGATTCCAGTAGGACCCTGAAAGTTCGAGTCTTTAACCTTAACCCTAAGCATCTCGCTCAGTCGATGAACATCTCGGCCGGGTGGAATTTGGCTGACCGAGGTGACTTATCCGATCCTAAACTGAGAGTTAAGTGTTAGAGTTTGCCAAATCCTATTCTTATTACACCTTTCCTGGTTCAATGCAAGCTTAGGATGAGACTTACCCGGTAATTCCTTAGTTTGTGTACCAACGATCATAAGTGTAGGTAATAAAGGTTTATCCTTTATTGGGGTTTGTGTGTGCTTCCATCCCATCTTTGTGAGTTAGCTTGAGACTTACCTGGTAAATGTTGATTCTATCCCCTTAGATGGTGTGTTAGTTTGAGGTTATAGTTCTTTATCTTGATTCCTTGAGACTTACCCGGTAATAGGAGTTACGGTTTTGGATTAGTGTGTAGTGAGACTTACCCGGTGATCTACTCCACTTTAGTAACACCTTCCCCATGCAAAAACCTCACCTTTGTCCGCTTATCTTTAGATCTGGAGTTGGAACCACAACTAGATGCTTTAATCCCTAGAATTGCATGTTTGCTTTATTGACTTCTTATTCATCTTTGATTGTGTTAATTGCTCTTGTGGTTAGTATTTACGAAGCTTACCGTTATCGACTTTGTTTCACCGAGTCCCTGTGATCGACCCCTGGAATTGCTTGCTTTTACTACGATTGACCCGTACACTGAGAGTTCGCATCCTTGTTTTAAGCTTAAGTCTAGGGTTATAAATTTAAAGCTTGCACACACCGTTTGGAGCGAACAAGTTTTTGGCGCCGTTGCCGGGGACTTGGTCTAGACCGAGCCGGTACGGTTTGCTCTTGGGGCGCTTGCCCCCGTGTCTACTAACCACTCTACTTGAGTGACTTTTGCAGGTTCTTTCTTAGGTATATGCGAAGAACCCGCACTGGGAAGGAAATCGTTCCTTACGATCCCGAACCAAAAAAGACATACAAGCGACGCTTAAGAGAAGCGAAGATGGCCCAACAAGACAACCGCGATCTTGAGGCCGAGTTGAAAGAGGCGTTAGAGCTGCTACGCCTCAGCAGGGAAGAACTAAGGCGAGAGAAGGAAGAAACTCGCACCAAAACTGAAGCGATCGAAGCAGAAATGGCCGTCATACGAGACCAGATTCTACTTCGACCGAGGGAAGACCCAGTTCCCGATGCTGGACCGAGGCAGGTCCCAGTTGCTGACCCTCGACCGAGGCAGGTCCCAATACCTGACGCCCCGGCCGAGATACTTCCACCTCGGATGCCAGTCCGAGATGTTCTTCTTGCAAGAATTCCACAAACCCTAGGTCAAAGGATGGACCCTAATCAACAACTGAGGCGTCCAGGAGTCAACCTAGGAGATCCAGCGGACCATGACACGAACTTCGACCGCAGGTTCTATCCATGATTCGCCAATGCCAATTCGGAGGGATGGAGAAGGAATCACCACACCAACATCTCCAAAACTATGAGATCTTGATGGAAACCTTGAGACCTCCAAGAATTGAAAACAACAACTACAAGCTAATACCTTTTTACTTTTCTTTAAAAGATAGAGCTCTTACTTGGTATCAATCTCTTCCTCCAGGAAAAATTAGCACGTGGGAGGAAATGTCTACGGAGTTCTTGACCAAGTTCTTTCCCCCCTCAAAGACAGCTGAAATGAGAGGGAAGATTAATGCTTTCATTATGAAGGACAAGGAGAGCTTGTCCAAGTGATGGGAGCGGTTCAAGGACATTCTTTTGGATTGCCCACATCACGGGATTCCAAATTTAGAGTTATTGGAGATTTACTTCAAGGGACTGGACGGAAGCACCCAGTTCAATCTCCAACTACTCTCCGCCGGTACCTTCATAGACATGGCGATTGACGAGGCTTGGGACTTTATCGAGAAGAAAGCCTTGCATATGGAGAAGTACACCCATAAAGGAGCTGAAGGTGGAGTTAAAAGAGTTAACTTCCAAGAAACTCAGCCCAACAACAATCAACTCACGTCTTTGAAGAATGATGTGAAGCAATTGAAGGAACTCTTGGTTGCTCAAACCAAGAAGGAAGAGCAAGGACAAAGGAACAACAACAATGGATACCGTAACAACAACAACGGTTCCCGGAACAACAACTACAACAACAACAATAGAGGGTCCAATAGCAACAATTGGAGGACGAACAATCAAAACAACCAGAATCCTGGTAACAATTATTCTAACTCCAACTCTAATAATTCCTCAAACCCTTTCCTCTCTTCTCCTTCTTCTTCTTCTACTCCATTAAAGAGCCAGGGGCAAGGATCAAGTTCGTCTCAGCCAGAAAAGAAAGACGCAGTTCTGGAGGCTATCTTGATCAAGCTTAATGCTATGGAGACTTCTATGACTTCATTTTCGAGGGCCCAAAAGTCCTTCGAACAACAACTCGCAAGTAGGGCGAATGAAGCGCCAAGAGATCAATGGAAGCTTCCAGCAAAGACGGAAAGCAACCCTAAGGGCCAGATCATGGCCATAACTACGAGGAGTGGACTGAAAACTGCAGATCCAGTGCCTCGGTCGGTGCCAGTACCGACGAAGACCACCTCGGTCCAGGTGCAGTCGAAGAACACTTCGACCGAGATGCCAACCGAGGTGGAACCACAGAAAGCGGAGGGGAAAACTGAAGTCTATATTCCACCTCCTGCATACAAACCACCACTTCCATTCCCCCAGTCAAGGGCCAGAGCACATCTAGACAAGCACTTTGGTAAGTTCTTTGACTTGATGAATAAGCTGCATATTAACATTCCTTTTCTTGATGCCATTCTAGGAATGCCCGCCTATGGAAAGTTCTTAAAGGAGATCCTTTCAAGGAAGAGGAAACTGGAGGACGTTGGTGAAGTTAGGATGACATCTAAATCCTCGGAGCTCATACAAATCATGAAGGAGAAGATGCCACCTATATTGAAAGATCCCGGCTCATTTTGCATTCCCATTCAAGTTGGGGATGTCACTTGTGAAGCCCTTTGTGATCTAGGTGCCAGCGTGAGCATCATCCCGCTGGAGCTATGTATGAAGATCGGACTTGGAAAGCCCAAGCCGGTCAAGATTCGACTTTATATGGCAGATCGCTCCATCACCCATCCCGTGGGCATCTTGGAGGACGTTCCGGTCAAGTTAGGTAACTTCTATCTACCTATAGATTTTGTTGTACTTGACATTCCCGCAGATTTTCCTGTTCCTATTATTCTCGGGAGGCCATTTCTAGAAACTTCGGGTTGCAATGTGGATTGCAAGAACGCCAAGTTGAAATTCAACATTGGTGGCGATGAGGTGGAGTTCGCACTACTTGCTGCCATGAAAGGGGAGCAGCTAACTGATGATATCTTCAACATCTACGATGAAGAAGAATCAAGAGAATTGGTGAGCTCTATCCTTATTAACGATCCACTCGAAAGAGTTATTAGCTTCAGTTTAATGGAGGAAGGTATAGATGCTTCTTGTGATGCAGATATACGAAGCTTGAAAGCACTGGAAGAAGATCCAGGAGCTAAAACTGAGAAGCTAATCCAGGAGACGAAGATCTCCAGTTTCGGTTCCAGTTGCAGTACCTCGACCGAGGCACTTTCTGGATTGAGTGAGGCGACTGAAGAACATTTCGGTCAACGCCTCTGCGCCTCGACCGAGGTCGATGGCGAAACAACTTCAACTGAGACTTCCGAAAGTCCAGTTTCTGGATCTACTCCACTGGAAGGAGGAAGCAAGGATCCCCCTCAGAAAACACCCCCAGTTGTGGAGCTTAAACAACTCCCTAGTCACTTGAGGTATGTCTTTCTTGGGCCGGATTCCACTTATCCCGTTATTGTTAGTGCTTCCCTTTCCGAATCTGAATTGTCTAAGTTAATGCATGTCCTGAGAAAGCATCGAAAGGCTATAGGTTATACCACGGATGATCTTATTGGCATTAAACCTTCGTTCTGCATGCATAGAATTCTAATGGAGGACAATCATAAGACTTCACGGGAATCTCAAAGATGGTTAAATCCGATCATGAAAGAGGTTGTGAAGAAGGAAATTCTTAAGTTGTTGGATGTCGTTCCGAAGAAAGGAGGGATGACCGTTGTGACGAATAAGAACAACGAGTTGATCCCATCTAGGACCGTTACGGGCTGGAGGGTTTGCATCGATTATAGGAAGCTGAACACGGCCACACGGAAGGACCATTTTCCACTTCCCTTCATCGATCAGATGCTCGAGCGGTTGGCCCAACATTCACACTTTTGCTACTTAGACGGTTACAGTGGATTCTTCCAGATTCCTATCCATCCGGATGATCAGGAGAAGACCACTTTCACTTGTCCATGGGGGACATTTGCTAATAGGAGGATGCCATTCGGACTGTGTAATGCACCCGCTACCTTCCAGCGATGCATGATGGCTATCTTCTCCGAGTACATAGAGGAGATCATGGAGGTATTCATGGATGATTTCTCTGTATATGGTTCCTCTTTTGATGATTGCCTATCTAACCTTTCTCTAGTGCTTAAAAGATGTGAAGACACTAACCTTGTTCTGAATTGGGAGAAGTGTCATTTTATGGTTAATGAAGGCATTGTACTAGGACACCTCGTTTCTAATCGAGGTATTGAGGTCGATCGAGCTAAGATCGAGACTATTGAGAAACTCCCTCCTCCTTGTTCTGTTAAGGGAGTGAGGAGTTTTCTCGGGCATGCAGGTTTCTACAGGAGATTCATCAAGGACTTCTCTAAGATTTCCAAACCTCTAACTAACCTCTTGAATAAAGATGTTGTTTTTGAGTTTTCGCAGGATTGTCTTGATGCTTTTTACAGGATTAAGGAAGCGTTGATCTCCGCTCCCATTATCCAACCTCCTGATTGGACCATGCCCTTTGAGGTCATGTGTGATGCTAGTGATGTAGTCGTAGGAGCGGTGCTTGGACAAAAGAAGGATGGCCGGACCACCGCCATTTACTATGCTAGCAAGACGCTAGATGTAGCCCAGCGCAACTACGCTACCACTGAGAAGGAGTTGTTGGCGGTTGTATATGCTTTCGAGAAGTTTCGTTCCTATTTAGTAGCGGTGAAAGTCATTGTCTACACCGACCATGCTGCCATCCGTCACTTGCTTGCTAAGAAAGATGCCAAGCCACGCCGTATTCGATGGATTCTCTTGCTTCAAGAGTTTGACTTAGAGATCCGTGATAAGAAGGGATCCGAGAACTCCGTTGCGGATCACCTCAGCCGGCTACCGGAATCTTCCCGCGAGACGGATGATCCACCCATAGACGATTCATTCCCTGATGAGCACTTACACTTGCTGGAGCAATGGATAGACTTACTTACTTCACCCCACGATGGAGGTGAAGTATGGGGTGAGGGCACCTCCTATCACATATAGAGATGCATTATGGTCCAGCTAGCGACCTTAAATCAAGCGCTTCTTGGGAGGCAACCCAAGGCATTGCTTTCTTTTCCCTTTTTCTAGTTTAGCTTAGATAGTTTGCTTTTGCTTTGTTTTGTTTGTTTTTGGCGTCCTAGATAGATAACAGGTTACAGCTAAGGAAGGAGAACCAATCAGGAGCATAACTGGAAGAACAGAAGTTTGAGAATTCGAAAAGACGAAGTTTGACTGAGACACCTCGGTCCAGTCGAGGCCACCTCGACCGAGTTGATTCTTGAGCAACCGAGGCGACTAGGGTTTCTGCAGAACCACCTCGGTCCGTAGCACCTCGGTCCAGTCGAGACCATCTCGACCGAGGCGACAGCAGTTCCAGAAATAGTATAAAAGGGGAAAAATTTCTTTTCACTTTTTACCTATTTCGACTCGACCGCGTCGCTCTCTCACCTCGCTTCTTCGATTCTTGCTCGTTTTCGAAGATTTCCGCTTCCAAACTGCGATTAAGGCATAGAGGATCCCATTGCAAGTACAGATCTGCGAAGAAATCGAACGATTCGGCCGAAATGAGGTAAAAACAAAACCGAACCCTAACTCGTTTATTCGCTTCGATTTGGGCTTTGGTTGCCCTTGCATTTGCTGAGGAAAGGCTTAAGTACCCCATAGGAAGCAGTTGTAGTGATTTTTGGGGGAAAAGAACTGAAATTTTTGAGGAAATTAGATCCAGTTCGCCGCCTCGGTCCAGTCGAGCTGTGCCTCGGCGGAGATGATTCCTGAGAGTTGTCAGTGACCGAGGTGATCTGACAGTAACTGAATTGAAAATGAGTTCTGAACGCCGCCTCGCCCTCAGAGATAGATCCTCACCTTCCCCTTCTTCCTCTTCTTCCCGACCTTACCGCCCGGTGATCCATGAGCGACACCGGGTAGATTATGACCGTATTTCTGGCCGTCCAGTGATTACACCACGTTTCCTGGACGTGTCCGCTTTTGATTGCCTAGGGGTAGATGGAGACCTTAGGACGATGATTACTACAGTTGGGCTGGATCAGTTTACTGAGATCCGAGCCCCAGCCTACTTGGACCCGAGCCTAGAGTTCGTTAGCTCCTTCACCTACCTTCCCACAGAGCAGTCTGTGAAGTACCGGTTGATGAACCAGAACTTCTTAGTGCCGCTCGAGTATTGGAGAGATATTTTCGGCTTTCCGCAGCCCACCGCCATTGATTTCCCCTCCCGATCAGTAGCTAGGGAGTTCTGGGGGCAGATTGCCCATGTTGTAGAGCATGCAGATAGATGGCGCCTTGGAGATTCTAGGGAGAAAGTCATCTTCCACCTAGCCTTTAGGTTAGCCCACCGGATATTCAGCGAGACACTTCTGGCGCGTACTGAGACGCCCCAGAAGATCCGACAGGGCGAGCTTTTCAGTTTATACTGCATGGTTACTGGGGGTTTCCCGGACTTTGGCTTGATGTTGGCAGAGGATCTGCACAAGATCAAGGCCAAGGCAAAGGGAGACATTTGCTGCGGAGGTCTTGTCACCCACATAGCTGCTTATCAGGACATGGACCTCAATGCTTGTACGATGGTGGCGGCTGCCAAGCCGCTTGGATTGCAGGAGATGATCACTCGGCGGATTCTCGTTCCCCGAGGTCTGACTACTCCATATGTGGCTATGACGTGGGAGCTGACTGCGCCACAGGGGATCCGGTGGTCTGCCCAGTTCACTGTTTATGACCCACACTATTGGCAGACCACGTGGGCTCCACTGATGGAGGATTTTAGGGAGGCAACAGCTGCCCCAGGTGAGGAGGAGGAGGTTGATGACGAGGATACATTGGATGAGAGAGAGGGTGGAGTCCCGATGGACACAGGGACGGATACTGCAGGGCCGAGTGCACCAGTCATAGACCTTGATGATGATGATGAGACTGAGCCTGCACCAGCTGATGCACCTGCTACTTCTCCAGTTAGGCCTGCTAGACGCAGGAGGCGTAGAGTGAGGGATCCAAATGCTCACAGACGGATCGATGACCTGACGGATCAGGTTATTGATTCATATGCTGCTTTGTCGCTGGATATCCGCGAGATGCAGGAGCGGCAGCATTATCAGCATATGATGGCCCAGATCCAGTTCGAGCACATCATGGGCTATCCGTTCGACCCGACCTAGTATCCGTACGTGCCACCACCACCACCACCACTGGATCGCGACTACTGCTGAGCTGTAGGATTTTCTTTATTATAATTTTATGCAGTTCAGCTATTTATCCGGTGAGTACTCTTATCTTTAGACTTATTTTGACCCACTGGGACAATGTGTCCCAAGTATGGGGTATTTGATGTACTTATTTGATGACTTTGATGTATGACTCACACTTTATCGGATATTTCATGTTTATGCTTCAGTTTGCTTTTATGTGTTTATCTGAGATTGCATGCATATTTACAGGTTATTTGATTGAGAAAAACGTCGAAACTGAAAAAAAAATTGTTTTAAAAAAAAATTTTTTTGACCTCGTGTTCGCTCCAGACGGTGTGTGCAAGCTTTAAATTTATAACCCTAGACTTAAGCTTAAAACAAGGATGCGAACCCGCAGTGTACGGGTCAATCGTAGTAAAAGCAAGAAAATTCCAGGGGTCGATCACAGGGACTCGGTGAAACAGAGTCAATACGGTGTGCTAATGTTAATACTAACCACAAGAGCGATTTAACACAATCAAAGATGAATAAGATGTCAAATAAAGCAAACATGCAATTCCAGGGATTAAGGCATCTAGTTGTGGTTCCAACTCAAGATCTGTAGATAAGCGGACAAAGCTGAGATTTTTGCGTGGGGAAGGTGTTTCTAAAGTGGAGTAGATCACCGGGTAAGTCTCACTACACACTAATCCCAAACCGTAACTCCTATTACCGGGTAAGTCTCAAGGAATTAAGATAAAGAACTATAACATCAAACTAACATACCATCTAAGGGAATAGAATCAACCTTTACCGGGTAAGTCTCAGGCTAACTCACAAAGATGGGATGGAAGCACACTCAAACCCCAATAAAGGATAAACCTTTATTACCTACACTTATGATCGTTGGTACACAAACTAAGGAATTACCGGGTAAGTCTCATCCTAAGCTTGCTTTGAACCAGGAAAGGTATAATAAGAATAGGATTTGGCAAACTCTAACACTTAACTCTCAGTTATGGATCAGATAAGTCACCTCGGTCAGCCAGTTTCCACCTCGGCCGAAATGTTCATCGACTGAACGAGGTGCTTAGGGTTAAGGTTAAAGACTCGAACTTTCAGGATCCTACTGGAATCTAAGATTATTCTATCATTGTTTTTCCCACAACCTTCAGCCAATCACCCTAGAATCACACAAGGAAATTAGCCACTCATCATCATTATGAAAGTATTAATTGTAAGGGAAGAAGGTGAATATTTGAACAAAGAAGAATTTAATGAAAAGACTTCAATAACTGAATCAAATATCACAACAAAGCGTTCCTTGGATAACAATCCAAAAAGACAAGACAACAATTGAGGGAATTGAAGACAATCTTACAAAACCCTTCAAAAAGCTATAAAAGCTATGGACTTCTATCTTCCTTCAACCTTCAAAAAGGTTCTTCGAAGACTCCCAAATTGGAGTAGGCTGCGGCTGCTGCGTGTGTAAACCCTGATCGACGGTATAGCGTGATCTAAGCACCTCCGGATTTGTGGAAAATCCAACCCTTTTTATAGGAAAATAAACCTCCAAAGATAATAAATCTTAAGAAGATATTATCCCATAAATATAGGTAAAATATATGATTCTGCATATCTCCTTCCTTCTAGAAGCCAAGCCCAAAAATATAAGATCACCTTCCAAAGATAAAAGATCTCAGCTAAGAATAAAATATTCTCGCCGCGTCCTAGGTGTTCGCCACGGTCGAGTCGGCGTCTCTGGATCACCTCGGTCGAGGTAAATCTGTAGTCAACCGAGGTGAATCTCAACTGGATGTGAAATCTCTCAAAACTGGTCCAAAGTAAATCTTTAATTCATGGCTGTGCTTCCTGGATGTAGCTCCAAATGACTCATGACTCCTTTTGCTCCTTTTTGATGCAAAACGTACCATATTACCTGCAATTACAACGAAACTAGGTGTAGACCTCGATTCTCGCAAAGGTAGATGAAATGGTAGTAAAATCACATAATGTATATACAAACATGCAGATTATGAAAGATAAAACGTCCAAACAAACCCCAAAATATAGACTATAATTCATGCTATCAAAATACCCCATACTTAGCCCTTGCTTGTCCCCAAGCAAGTTCCGCATATAAAAGACAAGATAGAATGGATTAATAGTCAAGAAAATCAATGAAAAGTCTTTCAAAAACATTTTATGGTGTGCAACTATCATAGATCACTCTAAGAGAATACTTCATGGAATTAAAAACTCAATATGCTCAAAACATTTTATAAATATAGGAAAGTTGTTCATCTTGGCATAAAATCATAGAATGCATAATAAATCATAATTATCAAAATTAATCATGTATAATCCAGTTTAAACCGCTAAGTCAATCAACAAGCTCAAGGTCTCAAGGGCTTCAAAAGAAATGGTCAAGAAATGTGTAGGGTAGGGATGTATGTAAGGTAATGTGGTGCTAGAATCCGGGAAAAGGGATGAACTTCACTTCCACTTTGACTTGCAACATCTTCCACCAATAAGCTTTGCTTATTTCGCACTTTTATTTTACTTTACTTTTTGGGATGCATGGACAGAGGTGCACAATAACCGAAGCCTAGGAAATCTGCAATCATCAATTTCTCGAGATGCATCAAACCCTTGATGCACATACCATGACCCGTTAGGAATATCGCTCAATCCGACTTTGGCAAGACACAAACACCCGGCTATGTGAATGGTGCCGAGTTACTCATCTTCATGATTGACTTCCCCAAACCTATTATTACTTTCTAGCACTTTCACTTCCAGCCAACTTCTCAACTTTAACTTCACTTGCTTTCACCACTTCGCTTGCTTCCAAATTCCCGGATAGGTAAAGGGAGGCAAAATGTATATGAGGGGCTAAGCATGATCAAGAAGAAGAAGAGAGAAGAGAATGAATTGCCTTGGTCTTTCCAAGAAGAAAGTTAGAGAACTTAACCTGCGGTGTCAACCTTCAAATTCAACATAATTTGGATAAAAACAAAGTATTAAACATGCCAATAATTTCAAACAAAGCATTTAGCAACTTAAACATATTATAAAACTTTTCAAACACATAAAGAATTTAAAACCAGTAGGTAAACAAAATCTTCACTGAGGTCATATCCAGATAAGTAACAAAAATTCGTTTTCGAAAACTCTCAGTTAACACATCTCGGTCGAGGTGTTCTTGGTTCAACCGAGGTGGAACGCCTCGTTTGGCCAGAACTGACTCGGTCGAGATCGAAAATATTTTTTTTTTCTTTTTTTTAATAACCATTTTTGTTTCAGTTTTGACGTTTTTCTCAATCAAATAACCTGTAGGTATGCATGTAATATCAGATAATCATATAAAGGCAATGAAGCATAAATACGAAAATATCCGATAAATAAAATACATCAAAGGTGTCAAATACGTCAAAGGTAGCCACATAGTCAAATAACAAACACCCCATACTTGAGACACACTGTCCCAGTGGGTATAATAAAAGTCTAAAACAGGAGAACTCACCGGATAAGAGCCGAACTGCATAAAAAATATAATAAAGAAACCCTGCAGCTCCTCAGTAGTCCTGATCCGGCGGTGGTGGTTGTATGTAGGGGAACTGAGTCGGATCATAGGGATGGCCCATGATACGCTCAAACTGTAGCTGAGCCATCATGTGCTGATGATGCTGCCGCTCCTGCATCTCGCGGATATCCAGCGAAAGTGCAGCATATGAGTCGATAACCTGATCCGTCAGGTCATCGATCCGTCGGTGTGCGGCTGTGTCCCTCACTCCACGCCTCCTGCGTCCAGCAGGTCTGACTAGAGACATCGCGGCTGGCGCCGGCTCAGTGTCCTCCTCATCATCTAAATCAATAATAGGTGGCGCGCTCGTCCCAGCTGTATCTGTACCTGTGTCCATCGGGACGCCACCTCCTCTCTCATCCACTGTCTCATCATCGTCGTCATCCTCATCCTCAGCCTCCTCCGCAGCTGCAGCAGGGGCAGCTGCTGCCTCTCTGTGATCCTCTATCAGTGTATCCCAAGCAGTCTGCCAGAAATGTGGATCAAAGACTGTGAACTGTGCGGACCAGCGGATGCCCTGAGGTGCAGTCCGCTCCCAAGGCATGGCGACGTATGGAGTGGTCAAACCACGGGGAACTAGAATCCTCCGTGTGATCATCTCCTGCAATCCCAGCGGCTTCGGAGCCGCCGCCAACGTGCAAACGCTGAGGTCCATCCCGTGGTAAATAGCGATGTGGGTGACTAGACCTCCACAGCAAATATCTCCCTTCGCCTTGGCCTTGATCCTATGCAGATCCTCTGCTAGGAGCAAGCCAAAGTCTGGGAAGCCTCCTGTAACCATGCAATAGAGGCTGAAGAGCTCACCCTGTCTGATCTTCTGGGGCGTCTCCGTACGCGCCAGAAGTGTCTCACTGAAGATCCTGTGGGCAAGTCTGAAGGCTAGGTGAAAGATGACCTTCTCCCTGGAATCTCCAGGGCGCCATCTGTCTGCGTGTGTAGTAATGTGGGCTATCTGTCCCCAGAACTCCCTAGCTACGGATCGGGAGGGGAAGTCTACAGCAGTGGGGTCAGGAAAGCCAAAGATCTCTCTCCAAATCTCTAAAGGAACTATGAAGTTCCGGCTCATCAACCGGTACTTCACAGACCGCTCTGTGGGAAGGTAGGAGAAGGAGCTAACAAACTCGAGTGTCGGCTCTAAGTAGGCTGGGGCTCGGATCTCAGTGAACTGATCTAGCCCCACTGTAGCAATCATCCTCCTAAGGTCAGCATCTAACCCTAGGCAGTCAAAAGCTGACACATCCAGAAATCGTGGTGCGATGACTGGACGGCCAGCTATCCTCTCATAGTCTACCCGGCATCTCTCGTGGATGACCGGGCGGTAGGGACGGGATGCGGAAGGAGAAGGGGAAGGGGAGGATCTATCTCTAAGAGCTAAACGGCGATCTGAACTCATCTTCAAAACACACTGTCAGACTACCTCGGTCGACTGACAAATACCAAGAATCACCTCGACCGAGGTGCAGAACGACTGGACCGAGGCGAAGGCAGTGCGATTTCAACTCTCTGATTTTCAGTTCTTTTCCCCCAAAAATCACTACTGATGCTTCCTAAGGGGTACTTAAAGGTTTCCTCAACAGAATCAAGGGCAACCAAAGCCCAATTTGCAGAAAACGAGCGAGTTAGGGTTTTCGAACGTTTTTACCTCGTTTCGGTCGAAACGCTCAAATTCCTTGCAGATCTGTAGTTGCAATCGGATCCTCTACTCTTTAATCGCGGTTTGGAAGCAGAAATCTTCGAAAACGAGCAAGAAACGAAGGAGGCGAGGTGGATCTGTCGCCGCGGTCGAGGAGGGTAAATAAAAAGTGAAAAGTAAAATTTTTCCTATTTATACCGTTCCTGGATCTGCTGTCACCTCGGTCGAGATGGTCTCGACTAGCCCGAGGTGGTATGGACCGAGGCGGTTCTGCAGAAACCCTAGTCCCCTCGGTTGCTTCAAGAATCAACTCGGTCGAGGTGCTCTGACAGTGACCGAGGTGCTTCTGTCTTCTCAGAATCTCGAACTTCTGTCCTTCCAGATGTGCTCCTCCCTGTTGTCTGTCCAGAGTGCCAAAAACAAAGCAAAGCAAAGCAAAAACAAAAACTATCTAAACTAGACTAGAAAACGGGAAAGAAGAGCAATACCTTGGGTTGCCTCCCAAGAAGCGCTTGATTTAAGGTCGCTAGCTGGACCATGATGCGTCTCAAAGGAGGTAGATTGGTGCAACCTCCTCAACCGGCGTTTCCGGTTGGTACTTCTTAAGTCTATGACCGTTGACCTTGAAGCTTCCGCTAGTTTCGCCCCATATCTCAACTGCACCATGAGGGAAAACATGTTTCACAACATAAGGTCCGGTCCATCTAGATTTCAACTTACCTGGAAAAAGACGGAGGCGGGAGTTGAAGAGTAGAACTAAATCTCCCTCGTTAAGCTCCTTTGGAACGATACGCTTGTCATGCCATCTCTTCGTCCTTTCCTTGTAGATTTTGGCATTCTCGTAAGCGTTCAAACGCAGCTCCTCCAGCTCGTTAAGCTCCAATAGGCGTTTCTCGCCAGCCTCCTTGATGTCAAAGTTCAACCATTTGATAGCCCAATACGCCTTGTGCTCCAATTCAACGGGCAAATGGCAAGACTTCCCATATACCAAATTATAAGGGGTGGTACCTATGGGAGTCTTGAATGTTGTCCTGTACGCCCAAAGAGCATCGTCCAATTTCATGGACCAATCCTTCCTCGTTCTAGAGACGGTCTTCTCCAAAATTGCCTTGATTTCTCTATTCGAGATCTCGACCTGTCCACTAGTTTGAGGGTGATAAGCGGTTGATACCTTGTGGGTTACCCCATACTTCGATAGAAGTGCCTTAAACTTCCGGTTGATGAAATGCGTTCCTCCATCGCTGATGATGATGCGTGGAGTTCCAAATCGTGGAAAGATAGTTCTATTCAAGAACTTCACAACCACCTTGGCGTCGTTAGTGGGGGAAGCAGTGGCTTCAACCCATCTAGAGACGTAATCAACGGCAAGGAGAATGTAGAGGTTTCCTCCGGAGGATGGGAAAGGTCCCATGAAGTCAATCCCCCATACATCAAAGATTTCCACTTCTTGGATGTTGTTAAGTGGCATTTCGTTCCTTCTTGATAGGTTCCCTGTTCTTTGGCATGCATCACAAGAAACAACAAAAGATTGCACATCCTTAAATAATGTAGGCCAAAAGAAACCGGAACGCAATACCTTAGCACATGTTTTATCGGTGCTAGCATGTCCTCCGCAAGGAAGTGAATGACAATGCCTTATGACGCTATTAACTTCATCTTCCGGAATGCACCTTCGAAGCATCCCATCCGGTCCGCGCTTGAATAGCAGCGGCTCATCCCAGTAGTAATGTCGTACTTCCTTGAAGAATCTCTTCTTTTGAGAGTACGTCAATCCGGGCGGTATTTCCTGGCAAACAAGATAATTCACAATATCAGCATACCAAGGACCTTTATTATCAGAAAGTTGGTGGAGGGAATGATCCGCCAACTGTGGGTGAATGTCAGAGAAGGGAGTAGAGAAATTGTTATTCTCAGCAATCTCAGTTGACATCGTCTCGCTGTCGACCTCGGTCGAGGCGCAGAGGCGTTGACCGAGGTGTTCTTCAGACGCCTCGCTCCGTCCAGAAAGTGCCTCGGTCGAGATACTTCTACTGGAACCGAGACTGGAGATCTTCGTCTCCTGGGTTAGCTTCTCAGTTTTAGCTCCTGGATCCTCTTCCAGTGCCTTCAAGCTCCGTATATCTGCATCACAAGAAGCATCTATACCTTCCTCCATTAAACTGAAGCTAATAACTCTTTCGAGTGGATCGTTAATAAGGATAGAGCTCACCAATTCCCTTGATTCTTCTTCATCGTAGATGTTGAACATATCATCAGTTAGTTGCTCCCCTTTCATGGCTGCAAGTAGTGCGAACTCCACCTCATCGCCACCAACGTTGAATTTTAACTTGGCGTTCTTGCAATCCACATTGCAACCCGAAGTTGCTAGAAATGGCCTCCCGAGAATGATAGGAACTGGATAATCTGCGGGAATGTCAAGTACGACAAAATCTATAGGTAGATAGAAGTTACCTAACTTGACCGGAACGTCCTCCAAAATGCCCACGGGATGGGTAATGGAGCGATCCGCCATGTAAAGTCGAATCTTGACCGGCTTGGGCTCTCCAAGACCGATCTTAGTGCATAGCTCCAGCGGGATGATGCTCACGCTGGCTCCTAGATCACAAAGGGCTTCACAAGTGACATCCCCGACTTGAATGGGAATGCAAAATGAGCCGGGATCTCTCAACTTAGGTGGCATCTTTTCCTTCATGATCTTGATAAGTTCCGAAGATTTAGATGTCATCCTAACTTCACCAACATCCTCCAGCTTTCTCTTCCTTGATAAGATTTCTTTTAAGAACTTCCCATAGGCGGGCATACCTAGAATAGCATCAAGGAAAGGAATATTAATATGTAGCTTATTCATCAAGTCAAGAAACTTACCAAAGTGCTTGTCTAGATGTGCTCTGGCTCTGGACTGAGGGAATGGAAGTGGTGGTTTATATGCAGGAGGTGGAACATAAGTTTTTGTCGTTCCTCCTGCTTTCTGTTGCGCCGCCTCGGTTGGCATCTTGGTCGAGATGTTCTTCGACTGGGTCTGGACCGAGGTGGTCTGCATCGAGCGAGGTACTGGATCTGCAGTTTTGAGTCCACTCCTCGTCGTTATGGCCATGCACTGGCCCTTAGGGTTAGTTTCCGTCTTTGCTGGAAGCTTCCCTGGATCTCTTGGCGCTTCATTCGCCCTATTAGCAAGTTGTTGTTCGAAGGACTTTTGGGCCCTCGAAAATGAAGTCATAGAATTCTCCATAGCACTAAGCTTGATCAAGATTGCCTCCAGGACTGCGTCCTTCTTTTCCGGCTGAGACGAACTTGATCCTTGCCCTTGGCTTTTCAATGGAGTAGAAGAAGAAGAAGGAGAAGAGAGGAAAGGGTTAGAGGAATCATTAGAGTTGGAGTTTGAGTGATTGTTACCGTGATTTTGGTTATTCGCCCTCCAATTGTTGCTATTGGATCCTCTATTGTTGTTGTTGTAGTTATTGTTTCGGGGTCCGTTGTTGTTGTTACGGTACCCGTTATTGTTGTTGTTGTTGTTCCTTTGCCCTTGCTCTTCCTTCTTAGTTTGAGCCATCAAGAGTTCCTTCAATTGCTTCACGTCGTTCTTCAAGGACGTGAGCTGGTTGTTGTTGGGTTGAGTCTCTTGAAAGTTGACTCTTTTAACTCCACCCTCAGCTCCTTGGTGGGTGTACTTCTCCATGTGCAAGGCTTGCTTCTCAATGAAGTCCCAAGCCTCGTCAACCGCCATGTCCATGAAGGTACCGGCGGAGAGTAGTTGGAGATTGAACTGGGTGCTTCCATCCAGCCCTTTGAAGTAGATCTCCAGCAACTCAATCTTTGGAATCCCATGATGTGGGCAATCCAAAAGGATATCCTTGAACCGCTTCCAAGATTTGGACAAGCTCTCCTTGTCCTTCATGATGAAAGCATTGATCTTCCCTCTCATTTCAGCAGTCTTTGAGGGGGGAAAGAATTTGGTCAAGAATTCTGTAGTCATCTCCTCCCATGTGCTAATTTTTCCTGGAGGAAGAGATTGATACCAAGTAAGAGCTCTATCTTTCAAAGAAAAGTAAAAAGGTCTTAGCTTGTAGTTGTTGTTCTCAATTCTGGACGGTCGCAAGGTTTCCATCAAGATCTCGTAGTTTTGAAGATGTTGATGCGGCGACTCCTTCTCTAGTCCTCCGAATTGGCATTGGCGAATCATGGCTAGAACTTGCGGTCGAAGTTCGTAGTCATGATCCGCTGGATCTCCTAGGTTCACCCCTGGACGCCTCAGCTGTTGATTAGGGTCCATCCTTTGACCTAGGGTTTGTGGGATTCCTGCAAGAAGAACATCTCGGACTGGCATCCGAGGTGGAAATACCTCGGCCGGGGCGTCAGGTACTGGAATTTGCCTCGGTCGAGGATCAACTACTGGATCCTCCCTCGGTCGAAGTAGAATCTGGTCCCGAATGGCTGCAATCTCAGCTTCGATTGCTGCAGTCCTGGCATGATTCTCTTCTTTCTCTTGCCTTAGCTCTTCTTTACTGAGACGTAGCAGCTCTTGCGTCTCTCTCAATTGGGCCGCAAGATCGCGATCGTCTTGTTGGGCCATCTTCGCTTCTCTTAAGCGTCGCTTGTATGTCTTTTCTGGTTCGGGATCGTAAGGAACGATTTCCTTCCCAGTGTGGGTTCTTCGCATATACCTAAGAAAGAACCTGCAAAAGTCACTCAAGTAGAGTGGTTAGACAAAACGGGGCCAAAAACTTGTTCGCTCAAGTCCCCGGCAACGGCGCCAAAAACTTGTTCGCTCAAGTCCCCGGCAACGGTCTAGACCAAGTCCCCGGCAACGGCGCCAAAAACTTGTTCGCTCCAAACGGTGTGTGCAAGCTTTAAATTTATAACCCTAGACTTAAGCTTAAAACAAGGATGCGAACCCGCAGTGTACGGGTCAATCGTAGTAAAAGCAAGAAAATTCCAGGGGTCGATCACAGGGACTCGGTGAAACAGAGTCAATACGGTGTGCTAATGTTAATACTAACCACAAGAGCGATTTAACACAATCAAAGATGAATAAGATGTCAAATAAAGCAAACATGCAATTCCAGGGATTAAGGCATCTAGTTGTGGTTCCAACTCAAGATCTGTAGATAAGCGGACAAAGCTGAGATTTTTGCGTGGGGAAGGTGTTTCTAAAGTGGAGTAGATCACCGGGTAAGTCTCACTACACACTAATCCCAAACCGTAACTCCTATTACCGGGTAAGTCTCAAGGAATTAAGATAAAGAACTATAACATCAAACTAACATACCATCTAAGGGAATAGAATCAACCTTTACCGGGTAAGTCTCAGGCTAACTCACAAAGATGGGATGGAAGCACACTCAAACCCCAATAAAGGATAAACCTTTATTACCTACACTTATGATCGTTGGTACACAAACTAAGGAATTACCGGGTAAGTCTCATCCTAAGCTTGCTTTGAACCAGGAAAGGTATAATAAGAATAGGATTTGGCAAACTCTAACACTTAACTCTCAGTTATGGATCAGATAAGTCACCTCGGTCAGCCAGTTTCCACCTCGGCCGAAATGTTCATCGACTGAACGAGGTGCTTAGGGTTAAGGTTAAAGACTCGAACTTTCAGGATCCTACTGGAATCTAAGATTATTCTATCATTGTTTTTCCCACAACCTTCAGCCAATCACCCTAGAATCACACAAGAAAATTAGCCACTCATCATCATTATGAAAGTATTAATTGTAAGGGAAGAAGGTGAATATTTGAACAAAGAAGAATTTAATGAAAAGACTTCAATAACTGAATCAAATATCACAACAAAGCGTTCCTTGGATAACAATCCAAAAAGACAAGACAACAATTGAGGGAATTGAAGACAATCTTACAAAACCCTTCAAAAAGCTATAAAAGCTATGGACTTCTATCTTCCTTCAACCTTCAAAAAGGTTCTTCGAAGACTCCCAAATTGGAGTAGGCTGCGGCTGCTGCGTGTGTAAACCCTGATCGACGGTATAGCGTGATCTAAGCACCTCCGGATTTGTGGAAAATCCAACCCTTTTTATAGGAAAATAAACCTCCAAAGATAATAAATCTTAAGAAGATATTATCCCATAAATATAGGTAAAATATATGATTCTGCATATCTCCTTCCTTCTAGAAGCCAAGCCCAAAAATATAAGATCACCTTCCAAAGATAAAAGATCTCAGCTAAGAATAAAATATTCTCGCCGCGTCCTAGGTGTTCGCCTCGGTCGAGTCGGCGTCTCTGGATCACCTCGGTCGAGGTAAATCTGTAGTCAACCGAGGTGAATCTCAACTGGATGTGAAATCTCTCAAAACTGGTCCAAAGTAAATCTTTAATTCATGGCTGTGCTTCCTGGATGTAGCTCCAAATGACTCATGACTCCTTTTGCTCCTTTTTGATGCAAAACGTACCATATTACCTGCAATTACAACGAAACTAGGTGTAGACCTCGATTCTCGCAAAGGTAGATGAAATGGTAGTAAAATCACATAATGTATATACAAACATGCAGATTATGAAAGATAAAACGTCCAACCAAACCCCAAAATATAGACTATAATTCATGCTATCACCTCGACCGAGTCAGTCTTAGCCAAACGAGGCGTTTCACCTCGGTTGAACCAAGAAAACCTCGACCAAGGTGGGTTAACTGAGAGTTTTCGAAAACGATTTTTGTGTTACTTATTTGGATATGATCTCAGTGAAGATCTTGCTTACTGACTGGTTTTAAATTCTTTATGTGTTTGAAAGGTTTTATAATATGTTTAAGTTGCTAAATGCTTTGTTTGAAATTATTGGCATGTTTAATACTTTGTTTTTATCTAAATTATGTTGGATTTGAAGGTTGACACCACATTATGAGTTCTCTCACTTTCTTCCTGGAAAGACCAAGGCAATTCATTCTTCTCTCTTCTTCTTCTTGATCATGCTTAGCCCCTCATATACATTTTGCCTCCCTTTACCTATCCGGGAATTTGGAAACAAGCGAAGTGGTGAAAGCAAGTGAAGATAAGTCGAGAAGTTGGCTAGAACTGAAAGTGTTAGAAAGCAATAATAGGTTTGGGGAAGTCAATCATGAAGATGAGTAACTCGGCACCATTCACTTAGCCGGGTGTTTGTGTCTTGCCAAAGTCGGATTGAGCGATATTCCTAACGGGTCATGGTATGTGCATCAAGGGTTTGATGCATCTCAAGAAATTGATGATTGCTAATTTCCTAGGCTTCGGTTATTGTGCACCTCTGTCCATGCATCCCAAAAAGTAAAGTAAAGAAAAAAAGTGTGAAATAAGCAAAGCTTATTGGTGGAAGATGTTGCAAGTCAAAGTGAAAGTGAAGTTCATCCTTTTCCCGGATTCTAGCACCACATTACCTTACATACATCCCTACCCCACACGTTTCTTGACCTTTCTTTTGGGAAGCCCTTGAGACCTCGAGCTTGTTGATTGACTTAGTGGTTTAAACTGGATTATACATGATTAATTTTGATAATTACGACTTATTATGCATTCTATGGTTTTATGCAAAGATGAACAACTTTTCTATATTTATAAAATGTTTTGATCATACATTGATTTTAAATTCCATGAAGTATTCTCTTAGAGTGATCTATGATTGTTGCACATCATAATTACAACTTATTTTTCATTGATTTTCATAACCTATAATCCATTCTATCTTGTCTTCTATATGCGGAACTTGCTTGGGGACAAGCAAAGGCTAAGTATGGGGTATTTTGATAGCATGAATTATAGTCTATATTTTGGGGTTTGTTTGGACGTTTTATCTTTCATAATCTGCATGTTTGTGTGTATATTATGTGATTATATTACCATTTCATCTACCTTTGCGAGAATCGAGGTCTACACCTAGTTTTGTTGTAATCGTAGGTAAAATGGCACGTTTTGCATCAAAAAGGAGCAAAAGGAGTTATGAGTCATTGGAGCTACATTGAGGAGCATAAGGAACCATCCAGAGAAGCCGAGGTGATCCAAAGAAGCCGACTCGACCGAGGCGAATACCTAGGACGCGGCAAGAATATTTTATTCTTGGCTGAGATCTTTTATCTTTGGAAAGTGATCTTATATTTTTGGGCTTGGCTCCTGGAAGGAAGAAGATCTTATATTTTACCTATTTTTATGGGAAAAGATCTTTCTAAGATATCTTATCTTTGGAGGGTTATTTTCCTATAAAAAGGGTTGGATTTCCACAAATCCAACATCTCGCTTACAACCCGCATACACCGAAAAAATCCGCATTCAGTTGGGAAACACGCAGCAGCCATACTCCAATTTGGAGATTTGAAGAACCTTTTTGAAGGTTGAAGGAAGATTGAAGATATTAGCTTTTATAGCTTTTGGAGGGTTTTGTAAGATTGTCTTTAATTCCCTTCCTAGTTGTCTTGTCTTGTTAGATTGCTATCCAATGAACGCTTTTGTTGTGATATTTGATTCAGTTATTGAAGTCTTTTCATTAAATTCTTCTTGTTCAAATATTCACCTTCTTCCCATATATTTGATTAATACTTTCATAATGATGATGAGTGGCTAGTTTCCTTGTGTGATTCTAGGGTGATTGGCTGAAGGTTGTGGGAAAAACAATGATAGAATAATCTTAGATTCCAGTACGACCCTGAAAGTTCGAGTCTTTAACCTTAACCCTAAGCATCTCGCTTAGTCGATGAACATCTCGGCCGGGGTGGAATTTGGCTGACCGAGGTGACTTATCCGATCCTAAACTGAGAGTTAAGTGTTAGAGTTTGCCAAATCCTATTCTTATTACCCCTTTCCTGGTTCAATGCAAGCTTAGGATGAGACTTACCCGGTAATTCCTTAGTTTGTGTACCAACGATCATAAGTGTAGGTAATAAAGGTTTATCCTTTATTGGGGTTTGAGTGTGCTTCCATCCCATCTTTGTGAGTTAGCCTGAGACTTACCCGGTAAAGGTTGATTCTATCCCCTTAGATGGTGTGTTAGTTTGAGGTTATAGTTCTTTATCTTGATTCCTTGAGACTTACCCGGTAATAGGAGTTACGGTTTTGGATTAGTGTGTAGTGAGACTTACCCGGTGATCTACTCCACTTTAGTAACACCTTCCCCATGCAAAATCCTCAGCTTTGTCCGCTTATCTTTAGATCTTGAGTTGGAACCATAACTAGATGCTTTAATCCCTAGAATTGCATGTTTGCTTTATTGACTTCTTATTCATCTTTGATTGTGTTAATTGCTCTTGTGGTTAGTATTTACGAAGCTTACCGTTATCGACTTTGTTTCACCGAGTCCTTGTGATCGACCCCTGGAATTCCTTGCTTTTACTACGATTGACCCGTACACTGCGGGTTCGCATCCTTGTTTTAAGCTTAAGTCTAGGGTTATAAATTTAAAGCTTGCACACACCGTCTGGAGCGAACATGTACGCGCCCTGTGATTGCGCCGCGGTTTTTAGATATTGCTGCTTTTGATTGCCTTTACGTTGCTGACGATCTGAAACGGATGATCTCGATGGTGGGGCTCGAGCAGTTCATGGAGATCAGAGCTCCAACCTACCTCGAGCCCACTTTGGAGTTTGTGGGTTTAGTGACTCACCTGCCTGAGGAGATTGCCATCAAGTACCGGTTGCTGAACCGGAACTACTTAGTTCCGATGGATCACTAGAGAGACATCTTCGGCTTCCCGACCCCAACAGTTCCCGACTTCCCTTCTCGAGCCGTGGCTCGACAGTTTTGGGGTCAGATTGCTCATGTTGTTGAGCATACTGACAGGTGGAGACCTGGAGACTATAGGGAGAAGATTATCTTCCACCTTACTTTCCGACTTGCCCACCGTATATTCAGTGAGACACTTTTGGCGCGTACTGAGACGCCCCAGAAGGTTAGACAGGGGGAGCTTCTGAGCCTGTTCTGTATAGTGACTGGGGGAGTTCCTGATTTCAGAGCGATGCTAGTTGAGGATCTACACCGGATCAAGGCTAAGGGGAAGGGAGACATTTGATGTGGCGGCCTAGTGACTCACATAGCTACAATGATGGAGATGGATCTAAGCGCTTGTACATTAGTTGCGGCTGCCAAGCCGCTAGGTCTGCAAGAGATGATCACTAGGAGAATTCTAGTTCCTCGTGGACTCACTACGCCATATGTGGCGATGCCTTGGGAGTAGAATGCCCCTCAGGGCATTAGGTGGTCGTCCCAGTTCTCAGTCTACGATCCTCGATACTAGTCCACTTCATGGATACCTTACATTAAGGATGCTAGAGATCCAGCAGCTCAGGTGCAGGAGGAGGAGGATATGAGGATGACGATGGCGGTGCTGCCATGGAGACAAGGACAAATACAGCCGGTCTCAGTGTGCCAGTCGTCGATCTAGACGACGAGGAGACTGAGGAGGAGGCAGCTGCAGCACCATCACGTCCTGCTAGGTGCAGAGTCCGTAGACAGCAGGATCGCTTAGCTCACCGACGGATTGACGAGCTGACGGATCAGATGATCGACTCTTACGCCGCCCTATCCTTGGACATGTTGGAGATGAGGGAAAGCAAGCACTACCAGCGCCGGATGTTGGAGATACAGTTCCAGCATACTATGGGCTACCCTTTTGATCCTTCCCATCATCCCTTCTTCCCGTATCCACCACCACCACCACCAGATCAGGACTAGAGCTTGCAGGGATTTCTTTTATTTATTTATTATGCAGCATACAGGTTATTTGATTGAGAAAAACGTCAAAAACTGGTTAAGAAAAAAATTTTATGACCTCGACCAAGGTGATTCTGACCAATCGAGGTGCACCACCTCGGTTGACTTAGAAGATCTCAACCGAGGTGGTTTAACTGAAACAGTTTTCGAAACGATTTTGTGCTTCTTATCTGGATATGACCTCAGTGAAGATTTTGTTTGCAAATTGGTTTTGAAATCTTTATATGTTTGAAAGGTTTTATGATATGTTTAAGTTGCTAAATGCTTTGTTTGAAATTTGTGGCATGTTTAATACTTTGTTTTTATCCAAATTATGTTGAATTTGACGGTTGACACCACATGATGAGTTCTATCACTTTCTTCCAGGGATGATTAAGGCGATTCATTCTCTTCTCTTCTTCTTGATCATGCTTAGCCCCTCATATACATATTTGCCTCCCTTTACCTATCCGGGAATTTGGAAGCAAGCAAATGAAAAGCAAGTGAAAGAAAAGTTGAGATATTGGCTGTAAGTTAGAAAGAAACCAATAGGTTTGGGGAAGTTAATCATGATGATGAGTAACTCGGCACCATTCACATAGCCGGGTGTTTGTGTCTTGCCAAAGTCGTATTGAGCGATATTCCTAACGGGTCATGGTATGTGCATCAAAGGTTTGAGGCATCTCGAGAAATTGATGATTGCTGATCTCCTAGGCTTTGGTTATTGTGCACCTCTGTCCATGCATCCTAAAAAGTAAAAAAAAAAAAGTAAAATAAGCAAAGCTTATTGGTGGAAGATGTTGAAGTTCAAAGGAAGTGAAGTAAGGTCCTCTTCCCGGATTCTAGCACCACATTTCCTATATACATCCCACCCTCACACGTTTCTTGACCTTCTCTTGAAAAGCCCTTGAGACGTCGAGCTTGTTGATTGACTTGGTGGTTTAAACTGGATTATACATTATTAATTTCGATAATTATGATTTATTATGCATTCTATGATTTTATGCAAAGATGAACAACTTACCTATATTTCTATAATGTTTTGATCATGTTTTGATTTTAAACACCATGAAGCATTCTCTTAGAGTGATCTATGAGTGGAGCACACCACCAAAAATGTTTTGAAATACTTTTCATTGATCTTTATGACTTATAATCCATTCTATCTTGTGCTTAAGATTTGTAACTTGCTTGGGGACAAGCAAGGGACAAGTATGGGGTATTTTGATAGCATATATTATAGTCTATATTTCGGGACTTGTTTAGACGTTTTATCTTCAATAATCAGCATGCTTGAATGTATATTTTGTGATTATATTGTCGTTTCATCTACCTTTACTGGAATCGAGGTCTACACAAAGTTTCGTTGTAATCGTATGTGAAATGGCACATTTTGGATCGAAACGGAGCTAAGGAGCAAAGGAGTCATTGGACCTACATTCAGGAGCTTAAAAGAGAACCCAGGAAGCATGGAATTAACAAAGAAGATTTACTTTGGACTAGATTTGAGAGATTTCACCTTCAGCTGAGATTCACCTCGGTCAGCTATAGTGTCACCTCGACCAAGGTGATCTAGAGGAGCGCCCCGACCGAGGCGAATACCCTGACGCGGCGAGATATATTTTATTTGGTTGAGATCTTTTATTTTTGGAAGGAGAGATCTTATATTTTTGGGCTGGATTTCTAGAAGGAAGATTATATATTTAGGAGATCTATTTTAAAGATAAGATATATTTTATTAGGAAATTATCTTTTTAAGATATTTGTAAGATCCTAGGTTTTTGCCTTCACCGCACCTGCGGTGAATAGGGCCGCCCCCGCGGCCAGCTTCCCCTACGGCTGTGAGATCCGCCCTTGCGGATCGTGCGACAGATGGCGCCGATCTGTTTTCGTCGTTTTATCTTTCTTCCATAGATAGAATACCCGATATTCTATCTTATGGGCCGGTTTCCTTGTTTTCTTTCTAACCCTAGACGCCCTTTCTGTCTAGCGTTCCAACCCTCCCTATATATTCTCTTCCTTCTCTCCTTTTTCCCGTTCCTTGCTATCGCCTTCAAACCCTAGAGAGCTGCAGCCGTCCTTGCTTCCTGCAACTTCGCTGAACGTGTAAGTTCATTCCTTCCTAGTTCTTCCTCACGTTCTTACAGTGTTGCATATCTTCTTCTTCTGTTTTGGTTTCTCCCTTGCATTCCTTTCTTTTCTTCTTCTCCAAGGATCAAGCATGAGCCTTGATTCTTGTGGAGTTTCCGTTGTTGACCTTTCGTTGTTCTCAGGCTCTCTGAGTTGAGTCTTGACGTGTTGGAACCAAAGGTTCGAGCTTTGGTTGCCCCTGCCGTGAGATTTGTCGAAGAGAAGCCCGATAGTAGCTTCTGATGAAGATCCGCCCCTGCACTTGCACAGAGCCGCCCCTGCGCCTGCACAAAGACGCCCCTGTGCCTCTGTACAGCCCCCCATGCGCATCTGTCTAACTGCCCTGTGGTTTCTTTGCAGTAACTCCCGTCTTTGGTGAGTTGCTTCCTTCTTTCCTTTCCTCGTTCCTTCCTTGGTTCCTTATGGTTGTTTCTTGTTCCCCTGAGTTGTTGTAATACTAAGGTTGAGCCCTTAGAATGTGTTGATCTCTTACAGATCTTTTAGACTAGAAGTCAAGACTTCTAGCAACCGTTTTGTTCGTGATTCGTGTTGCTTGTTCGTACAGCCTTTCCTTGCTCCTTTCCTCAGGGAAACTGAGCTTCCTTATGTGTTTCTGAGTTGTTCGCTGATCTCTTGTGTTACCTTCGTGTGAGGTAATTCCCTTGGACTTACTTAGCTTCATTCCGCTTATTAGTTGGATTGTTTTGGCTTGTTTGCGTTATTAGCATGTTTATAACGGATAATTGGAAATAGGATTAGGGTCTTATAACCTTAATTGGCCCAAGTGTATTATAATCGGGTGGTTATGACTTGTCTAGTTCTACAGGAGACTAGAATGTGCTCTTGCAACCCAGACCCGTAGGTAATGGACAGTACTGATCTATTCCTATTGGTAGACGGAAGCGGAGGTGAGTTTCGGGAGATTCTCGTGTGACAAAAGAAGTTGAATTAGTAATGGATAACCTTAATGAAAGATAATAACAGGTTGATGTGTGAGCATGCTATGTGTTTTTTGTACCTTATGTGTGTTTGTGCCTTTACACTCTTGCTTATACCTAGAATGTTAGCTAACGGTTTATACCTTCGTTGTAGATGTTCCGCAGGTTCAGGATGATGCTGAGTGATCCGGATGGTGTGGTCAGCCGGGGTTCCCATACATTATAGGACGGGATTGAACCTTTGGTTTTATATTAAGTTTTGGTTTTCATTCGTCTGTGCCTTGTTGTAAGATCCGTTTGCTGTTGCTATCTGAGGGTCGGGACCCATTGTGCGGTTCTAGCCCGTAGCGCTTCAAGTTCCCAAAACTTGGGGTGTTACAATATTATTATCTTTGGAAGATAATTCTCATATATAAAGGGTTGGAATTTCCACAAGTTCAACCAGGCTTGGAGGCTGAGAATAACCAGCAAAGAGAAGATTTTTTGGAAGTTTTGAAGATTGAAGGAAGGAAGTTCATAGCTTGTTATAGCTTTTGTGAGGGGATTTGTAAGACTTTCTTAGATTCCCTTTTGTTTGATTGTCTTGTTGGTTTTGTGATCCAAGGAACACTGATTTGTTTGATATTTGATTCAGTTATTGAAGTCTTGTTCTTAAGGTTTTTGTGTTCAAATATTCATTCTCTTCCCTTATATTTGATAATTGCTTTCGTGATGATGAGTGGTTAATTTCTTTGTGTGATTCTAGGGTGATTGGTTGAAAGTTGTGGGAAAGACGATGATAGAATAATCTTAATCCCATTAGGACCCTGAAAGCTCGAGTCTTTATCCTTAACCCTAGAACATCTCGTTCAGTCGACGAACATCTCGGCCGGGGTGGAACTTGACTGACTGAGGTGACCTTTTCTGATCCGTAATTGAGAGTTAAGTGTTAGAGTTTGCCAAATCCTATACTTATTACACCTTTCCTGGTTCAATGCAAGCCTAGGATGAGACTTACCCGGTAATTCCTTAGTTTGTTTACCCAAGATCATAAGTGTAGGTAATAAAGGTTTATCCTTTATTGGGGTTTGAGTGTGCCTTCATTCCATCTTTGTGAGTTAGCCTGAGACTTACCCGGTAAAGGTTGATTATATTCCCTTAGTTGGTGTGTTGGTTTGAGATTATAATTCCTTTCCTTAGTACCTTGAGACTTACCCGGTAATAGGAGCTTTTGTTTTGGGATTAGTGAGTAGTGAGACTTACCTGGTGATCTATTCCACTTTAGAAACACCTTCCCTTAGCAAAATCTCAACTTTGTCCGCTTATCTTGAGATCTTGAGTTGGAACCACAACTAGATGCTTTAATCCCTAGAATTTGCATATTTCCTTTAATTGACCTTATAATCATCTCTTTAATTGCTTTAATCGCTTTTGTGGTTATTAGTTACATAGACGACCTATACTTGCTTTGTTTCACCTAAGTCCCTGAGATCGACACCCTGGAATTCTTGTTTTTACTATAATTGATCCGTACACTGCGGGTTCGCATCCTTGTTTAAGCAAATTTTTTGGGATATAAATTTAAAACTTGCACACACCGTTTGGAGCGAACACCTATACTGTCTGTTATTCCCTCCCGCTTACGCAAGCCTCATGTAATACCCGTAAAAATTTAAACTCCGTTGAATACCGGACCAAACTAGATTCCGATCCGCCATACTTAATTCTTTAAATAAAAGACACGATATTAAATTCTATTATTTTATGCGACCTTGATTCACATAAAATGATAACTGAAGTTATTCCGTAAATAATCCCGTCATTTAATCCCCGTACATTTTTACGTTTCCGTACGAGTTTTTATGTTTCACTTCAACCTTTTTTTTATGGATGAGCATACCCAATCTAACTGGCCCATTTAAGCTCAGCCCACCGGCCCAAATCTCTAATTTGCCCTAATCCTTCCCTAATGATGTTTAGTCTAATCTAAACCTCAGCCTTGCGTAAATTCTCTCCGCCGCTACAACAAACAACGCCTCCCCTCGCCTTGCTGCCGCTGCCGACGAACAGCGTACCCACTCACCTCGCTGAGGACAACGGAGCAGAAGACCAATGGTGCCGCCGCCTCGAGCTAGACGGAACAGTCGAAGCAGCGCCTTCCTCCCTTGCAGCAGGTGGTCGACAAACGCAGCAGCAAGGTCTCTTCCGTTACGCCGGTGAGTCCTTGTCGCCCCTCTGCTACTCTCTTTCCCTGTGCCGACCTTCACCTCGAACTATAGACTGCAGGAGTGCCTCTCTAATCGGAAACGGGTGACGAACCACCGCTGCACACCTCGCCGGAACTTGGCTCCTGTCTTTACCTTTGTAACTAAGGTAAATAATAGTATATAACTTCCCCTCCCTTCTTGCTGTTACGTGTGTTGATGGGCAGCAGTCTCATCTTCCCTGACCTTTGCAGTGTTTAGCAAAGCTTTACGGTACACGGTGGTGAGTCGATATACGAGCCGACCCAAGACGCCTGCTACCCTGCTACATCTCGACAACCGAAGGCTGCAGTGCTATATGTGAGTCAAGTGTCTTTGCACTGCTGTTGAGTATATAAGACTTTTTGAAATGAAAGTGTACGGAGTATATATATATAAGTATATACGTAAGGGAGTGCTGTTGGTATATAGATTTATACAAGGTTAAGCAGGGTGAAATAAGGGTAAGGTATGCTGAGTGTTTATATATAATACATGATTATTATAGATATATATTTAAATATTAGATATGATAAGGTAAACAAAATATATATAAATATGAATGCAGTACAATGTATACATGTATATATGATAAGAAGTAGAAGCGGAATGTTATAAAAATAAGTATCGGTTAGTATAGTGTATATGAGGAGTCTGAATGTATATAGGTATATACATGTACGAGTATAAGATATAGGTATGGGTATGTGAGAGTGTAGAGTATATGTGTATGTATATATGGATGTAGGAGTTTCATGATATATATAAATATATAAGATTAAATATGGTTTTGGAAGATATAATAATATATATGTACTGTAGTGTACTCAACGTTAGTGTATATAAATATATATACGAATAGACTAGAGATTCTGGTATGTATATATATATGGGTGTATATATAGGTATATATATATATATATATATATAAGTACGAGTTGGGAGTTATTAATTTATGTAAAAGAGAATATATATATACTCATGACGTAAGTGTACCTATATCCGTACAAGATGGGAAATAAAATATGTAGATATATATATATGAGTACCGAATAATTACACAATTAAATAAGTGAGTTGAGGAGAAAGGTTAAAGTATATGATACGGATAATATATGTAATAGATGGTAACCGGGAAGGAGGAAGAGTGTTATTCTCTTTCGAGTGGATTCAAGTTTGAACTTGTGACCTATAAGTAGCTAACCGAGAGACACACAGTATGGAAAAAAGTTTTAAAAGGAATAAGAAAGTTTAAGAATAAATTTGAGAAGCCTTGGGCTGAGGGTAAAATGGTCTTTTACCGTAAGAACTTGTTCCGTACTTCCTTAGCATGAGGTTGGACATCGGGATGTGATTTTGATACACATGCCTTATTTGACAAGCGTTTGAGTTACCACGAGTACGGACTGTTTGAGACGTGTTAGAGTGTATTTTGACTCAGGTAAGTCCTTGCGACTTACTTAGCTAGTTTCTGGATATTAGTTGAGTGATAGTGGTTGTGTGTGCTATTTGCGTGTTTTAAGAATAATAACTTGCTAGGACGACTGTTATTATTATGTTTAAGGCCCAAGTGTATGTATAACGGGCCGTGACATCAATGCCCAGCTCTGGCAGGAGACTGGGAGGTTCTCTATACCCAGACCAGGCAGGTACAAGGTGAGATGCATCGGATCCATTCCTGATGGTTACACGGGGGCGGAGGCGAGGTTTGGGAATCCCTCGTGTCACAAAATAAGTATCATTAGCGTGAAAGAGGACTTAACTCAAGATAATAAAACGGACTTGTTTGAAAGCATGATGGGTGTTTATATTTTTATGTGTGTGTGTGCTGCTATTATTCTGCAAATATTTAGATAACTAGCTAACGGTTCCTCTTGTTGTGTTTTTAGATTTACCGCAGGTTAGACCAGCAGCTGAGTGATCCGGAAGTAGTGGTCAGCCGGGTCTCCGTACTCCTTAGAGTGGGGGTTGGGGGTTGTGTTTGTCTTTCCTTTCTTTTGGACAAGACAGTTGTTCGTTTCTTTTGTTTAAGTACTTTAGGCTGCTAGACAGTGTTGCATTCATTACCTTAAAAATACTATTTTTATGAATTTCGGTTTCTTTATTTGTGTCTTGTTGCAAGATCCTAGTAATATTGTTGTCAAACTGAGGTCGGAACCCACTGTGAGGTTCTAACCAGTAATGTCCCGAGTTCTGAGAATTCGGGGTGTTACAACATGGTATCAGAGGTCTAGGTTGGCAACAATGGCACTTGAAATCTTCTGAAAGACCGAATAAGTACTTGAGCAGAACCCGAAAAGGGATCTGAGTTTTAAAAAGGACTTTTGGTTTTCAAATGAATGCATAGTCTAGTTGGGGATAGAAAAGTATGGTTGACCACCACTACTACCGCGGATCTCAGTTTGCTTAGTATGGACTTTAGGTTTTACTGTAGTTGGACTGTTAGCTTGTTTATAAAGATATGTTATATAGATAGGTATATGCCGAAGATTAGTAGAAATTATAGTTACAGTACGCCCTTAATGGAGATAACAGTTTGAGATCCTCATTCAGTTGACACCCCTAAGTTTTGAAGAGTGTCAACGTGAGGATTAGTATGTACATCTTATGTGTATTAGGGTAGACGAACGTCGGACAACTCCTTCGAGCTTGTTGAGGAACATCGAGATGGAAAGGTGAAGACTCAAAGACAACACCAAGTACGATGACAAGAAGCGAATCCCGAATCAACGCAACGGGATCAAATGAAGGATATACAAAAGAGTAGTTCCGGAGAAGCAAGTGATGATCGCCAACTAGGGAATTGAGAAAGACAACGGAGAGACTCTTTCAAGTTGTGTAAAGTGACTTCACAAACAAAGAGGATGACGTCGAAAATTTGCCATAGACATGAAAGTCAAAAGAGAGATATAGTAGCGATCAAGAAAAGGGACATAAAATTTAAGCTCACTGACAGACTAGGAAGTGAAAGTTCATACCAAAAGCAAGGCGAAATATGATCACTCTCAACAAGCTAATTGCCACCACAATCCAGATTGATATCCGAGACAGTTAAAAGTATGGAAGTCAACACGAGATACATTATCCATCCAAATAGAAAGAATTAAAGAGCTGCAACTTGGAAGCTTACGCATTGCCAAAAAGGGAAAGGTGGATTTCACCAACGTAGAAGTGGAGTGATCTCGTAGAACACAGGAGAATTCTTACATAGACCGGGATACAACAATAACCAGCTTCTGTAAAGGCAGCACTACAAGCAACACCCAAGGAAAAAGAGTGTGTGAGAAGAGTATTGGTGAACCCGAGGGACCCCAATAACTTCTCATTCAAAAGGAATTTAAGCTAACAACACTACAAGTTCATAATAGAGAACCGCAAATAGATGATAACTCAGGTAAAAGAATCACGGAGATGTACCTACAAGCTACCCTAGAAGGATTGAAAAGTCTGTTGGTGGAAGAAGAATGATACAACTGGACTCGTAAGAGTATAACAATCTTACAAAAGTGTAGATTGTAGGAGGAGCTAAAGAAGAATAAACAAAGAGACTGAAGGAGATATATTTCACCAAGTATATCAAGCCTCAAAAGAGATGGAAGAAAAGTAAGTCCATGATGTTGTAGAAGGTCAACTACATCATACTTGGACAACTTAAAAGTTACATGTGCGGGTTAACTAGTGATGATGGTTAGTTAACCTATAAGAAGAATAACCACAAGGTTATAAAAGAATTTTATCGACATCTAGTGAATTTCTTTCGGAGATCCACGACGAAAATGGTGAAGTTAAATCAATACAAGTACTAGTAGCATGGATGGTAACGTTAGATGAGTCCATTCTGATAACTCTAATAAAGATATTTTAGAGCAGCTCTTGACGGTCGGTAATGACCCTTAATGATAGTAATGGTGAAATAGGGAATTGTTGGGAGTAGTTACTTACTACTGACTACGAAAGATACATATCAGAGTTAGAATGAAGGGATCCCTGTAAGAAGAACTAGAAGACTAAGAGGAAGTAGATGATTGGAAACATGTCCTATGTCTTAGCATCCCACACCAGTAAGACTGATGGTGCTCCTTCGAGAAAAAGTAGGGTCAGACTGTCTAGATTGACAGGGAAAACCCTTGTGATTTAAGATGTGACACAGAATAATTGGAAATTCCGAGGCGGCACAAACATAAGGAGTATGATGTAAAGCCTTGGTGAAATGTGTGGTCGAGTTGTGAGGTGATTGCAGATAGAATCTACAAGTCGACTAAAACAAACATGAGAAGGAGTAAAAGTGAAAGACTAAAGGTTGTTATATGGATCCGTATCACACCAATAAGATGGTTACCGAAAGGACTAAAGACTGTTATTTAAGGAGAAATGGAGGTACTCCATGGAAAATTCAGCTGGACTGATGACCTAAGAGTTGATGAAAGTAATAAGACCAACCAACGCGGTTGTAAAGTGTGTATGAGAAAACTCAAAGGGATTTAACTATCTTACGGGGTGTAAATATCAAAGAAGGTAAAGCGACATGAGTATAAGGAAGACATAATAAATGCGATGCGAGAAATTTGATTGGTGGGAAAATCATATGCACCTAATGTGTTGTATACAAATGGTACCATTGGATGTTTAATAACAATCATACCAACGGACTGATGACACTATGATGGATTTAGTGTAAACCAAGTGTATAACTTATCCAGTGAGAAGGAAAGTCAGGTATCAAAATTGCGTGTTATGATAAATTTTAAATAAAGTTTTGAGATGAGGATGTCCTTAGGAAATCTAGGCAAGAGTACAAACCAACTGAAGTTCCAACACAGAATGGGTAGTAATGATCAACAGACAGTTAGACACCGATGTAGAGAAGAAAAATGTATAAGACGAGTCACCTAGTAGAAGAGTTCACAAGACAAGCTTGTAAGGCCAAAAGAGATAAAATGTCGACCAGGATATGAGGGTCTAAGGTGCATGGAAGGGATACCTACAATATAGTGTAGATGCAAATGTAGACTTTACAAGTGTGGAGAGGTTTTAACCTCCTCAAAAATATAGGAATTTGAAAGAAATCGCAATGTCGGTATCAAAGAGTTGAAGCCCTGTAGCGGAAACAACGGAGTATCATGAAGGCAAGGTTGCCGGTAACACCAGCGAAGGAATGTATATATAAGAACGGCCTTGGCGGACTCGAAAGTCCAAGGTAACCCCAATTATCACGGGACCTAAGTCATCAAAACCGACGGTCCGTGCAAGGGGATGATAACTAAAATCATCAACACTACAACGACACTTACCAGCTATTGTTGAAGACTTGGAATGATTATTTAGGTCAAGATGAATGACCCAGTTGAGCTCGAGAAGTAGAGTTAGCCTAAGGAAACAGAAGTGTGGAATAGAAAACGAATTAGTGAAGCATGAAAAGATTAATCGAGCAGATGATGCTCACCAAGAATTTAACGCCTATATAGGTATTTGAAGAGCAGGTCCGGAATATTGAGATAAGTCAATTATAGAGTGACTGACATCAACTGAGGACGTACAAGTGTTGATTGGTATTGACGAGCATGTACCGTTGAGAAGAGACATTAGTGACTGCAGATTTAATAAGTAACTTTACCGATGCCTTGGAGGATTCTCCAAGTAGGCAACGAGAACCTTCTGGGATTATCTAAGGATATGGGGAGAATCGGGTTAGAGGTTGCTTACTTTTTGGTTAAGAAGAGATTACGGTTGAGTAAGAGAGGAAGGGTCTATTTGAGGAGGATCTTGCTAGTATTAGAAGGGAAGAATCGGCGGGAATTGGGTACATCATGTTGACCCTCAGAAAGACGTCATTGTGCCTAAACGGTGTTACAATAGAAGCGTGGTAAGCATATAACCTACAAAGGAAGAAAATCAATATTATGTTAACTATGATTTCAAGTTAAGGGATTAGAGATCTATATGACAAGGTCCACTTGGATGTGTGATTTATTTTGAGTTATATAAATTTGAAAGCTTGACAAGAAGTAGGTGAAAACCCATTAATTAAGGAACGATCCGACTAGGTCACATTGAGGAAACCGGGCCAAGCGGTTCGTATTACAACGAACATTAGACACTTAGTAAAGTGCCGACAGAAGTTTAAGATCATTATTTCAGAATCGATAGTCGGAAACTTTCGGGCCTAGTGGACAGAAAAGTTTGGTAGGGTTAAAAGAGCTAGAAGTAAGTTTCGAAAACCAAACCGTTGAGAGAGTACATTCCGGATCCGAGACACGTTATCAGTCACGAGGATCCGATAGTTGAGCCCGATCATACATTTGTAGAGTACCCAGTAGCTGTCTTGGAGCGCAGTACTAGACGTCTACGGTCCAAAGAGATACCTATGTTGAGGATCCAGTGGTCTAGACGAGGAACTGATGAGGCCACTTGGGAGACAGAGGAGAGTATTAGACATAATTATCCCGAGTTCTCTGCGGGGTTAGATGTTACTTTTGTATCGGCGAGTTAGTACTCGGATGTTGTGTTGTTTGACCTTTCTTGTTTTTTTTTTTATATTGGATTGTGTGATTATGTTATATCTGATGTGTGTCTGAGTATGATGATTGAGTAGTTGCATGGTAGAAAACATAAATTTTATGAAATTAAGATTTACAAAGAAAGTCGAATGTTTAGTTACCTTATTCTAAGTTTCGGGACGAAACTTATTTTAAGGGTGCACTGATGTAATACCCGTAAAAATTTAAACTCCGTTGAATACCAGACCAAACTAGATTCCGATCCGCCGTACTTAATTCTTTAAATAAAAGAACACGATATTAAATTCTATTATTTTATGTGACCTTGATTCACATAAAATGATAACTGAAGTTATTCCGTAAATAATCCCGTCATTTAATCCCCGTACATTTTTACGTTTCCGTACGAGTTTTTATGTTTCACTTCAGCCTTTTTTTTTTATGGATGAGCATACACAATCTAACTGGCCCATTTAAGCTCAGCCCACCGGCCCAAATCTCTAATTTGCCCTAATCCTTCCCTAATGATGTTTAGTCTAATCTAAACCTCAGCCTTGCGTAAATTCTCTCCGCTGCTACAACGAACAACGCCTCCCCTCGCCTTGCTGCCACTGCCGAAGAACAGCGTACCCACTCACCTCGCTGAGTGTTCGCTCCAAACGGTGTGTGCAAGCTTTAAATTTATAACCCTAGACTTAAGCTTAAAACAAGGATGCGAACCCGCAGTGTACGGGTCAATCGTAGTAAAAGCAAGAAAATTCCAGGGGTCGATCACAGGGACTCGGTGAAACAAAGTCAATACGGTGTGCTTATGTCAATACTAACCACAAGAGCGATTAACACAATCAAAGATGAATAAGAAGTCAATAAAGCAAACATGCAATTCTAGGGATTAAAGCATCTAGTTGTGGTTCCAACTCAAGATCTATAGATAAGCGGACAAAGTTGAGATTTTTGCGTGGGGAAGGTGTTACTAAAGTGGAGTAGATCACCGGGTAAGTCTCACTACACACTAATCTTAAACCATAACTCCTATTACCGGGTAAGTCTCAAGGAATCAAGATAAAGGACTATAACCTCAAACTAACACACCATCTAAGGGAATAGAATCAACCTTTACCGGGTAAGTCTCAGGCTAACTCACAAAGATGGGATGGAAGCACACTCAAACCCCAATAAAGGATGAACCTTTATTACCTACACTTATGATCGTTGGTACACAAACTAAGGAATTACCGGGTAAGTCTCATCCTAAGCTTGCTTTGAACCAGGAAAGGTGTAATAAGAATAGGATTTGGCAAACTCTAACACTTAACTCTCAGTTATGGATCAGATAAGTCACCTCGGTCAGCCAGTTTCCACCCCGTCCGAGATGTTCATCGACTGAACGAGATGCTTTGGGTTAAGGTTAAAGACTCGAACTTTCAGGATCCTACTGGAATCTAAGATTATTCTATCATTGTTTTCCCCACAATCTTCAGCCAATCACCCTAGAATCACACAAGGAAATTAGCCACTCATCATCATGAAAGTATTAATCAAATATATGGGAAGAAGGTGAATATTTGAACAAAGAAGAATTTAATGAAAAGACTTCAATAACTGAATCAAATATCACAACAAAGCGTTCCTTGGATAGCAATCCAAAAAGACAAGACAATCAATGAGGGAATTAAAGACAATCTTACAAAACCCTCCAAAAAGCTATAAAAGCTATAGACTTCAATCTTCCTTCAACCTTCAAAAAGGTTCTTCAAATCTCTCCCAAACTGGAGTGCGGCTGCTGCGAGATGTATGCGAGATGTCCAGCTCTAAGCGGATGCCGGAATTATGGGAAATCCGACCCTTTTTATAGGAAAATAACCCTCCAAAGATAATAAATCTTAGAAAGATATTTTCCCATAAATATAGGTAAAATATATGATTCTGCATATCTCCTTAATTCCAGGAGCCAAGCCCAAAAATATAAGATCTCTTTCCAATTTTAAAAGATCTCAGCCAAGAATAAAATATTCTCGCCGCGTCCTAGGTGTTCGCCTCGGTCGAGTCGGCGTCTCTGGATCGCCTCGGTCAAGGTGAATCTCTGGTCAACCGAGGTGAGTCACAACTGAATGCGAAATCTCTTAAAACTGGTTCAAAGTAAATCTTTAATCCATGGCTATGCATCCTGGATGTAGCTCTAAATGACTCATGACTCCTTTCGCTCCTTTTTGATGCAAAACGTACCAAATTACCTGCAATTACAACAAAACTAGGTGTAGACCTCGATCCTCGCAAAGGTAGATGAAATGGTAGTATAATCACATATTATGCACACAAACATGCAGATTATGAAAGATAAAACGTCCAAACAAACCTCAAAATATAGACTATAATTCATGCTATCAAAATACCCCATACTTAGCTTTTGCTTGTCCCCAAGCAAGTTCCTCATATAAAAGATAAGATAGAATGGATTATAAGTCAATAAAATCAATGAAAAAATCTTTCAAAAAACATTTTATGGTGTGCAACTACCATAGATCACTCTAAGAGAGTACTTCCTGGAATTTAAAAACTCAACATGATCAAAACATTTTATAAATATAGGAAAGTTGTTCATCTTTGCATAAAATCATAGAATGCATAATAAATCATAATTATCTAAATTAATCATGTATAATCCGATTTAAACCTCTAAGTCAATCAACAAGCTCAAGGTCTCAAGGGCTTCCCAAAAGAAAGGTCAAGAAACGTGTAGGGTAGGGATGTATGTAAGGTAATGTGGTGCTAGAATCCGGGAAAAGGATGAACTTTACTTTCACTTTGACTTGCAACATCTTCCACCAATAAGCTTTGCTTATTTCACACTTTTTCTTTCTACTTTACTTTTTGGGATGCATGGACAGAGGTGCACATTAACCGAAGCCTAGGAAATCTGCAATCATCGATTTCTCGAGATGCATCAAACCCTTGATGCACATACCATGACCCGTTAGGAATATCGCTCAATCCGATTTTGGCAAGACACAAACACCCGGCTATGTGAATGGTGCCGAGTTACTCATCTTCATGATTGACTTCCCCAAACCTATTATTACTTTCTAGCACTTTCACTTCTAGCCACTCCTCAATTTTAACTCCACTTGCTTTCACCACTTCACTTGCTTCCAAATTCCCGGATAGGTAAAGGGAGGCAAAATTTATATGAGGGGCTAAGCATGATCAAGAAGAAGAAGAAGAAGAGAATGAATTGCCTTGGTCTTTCCAAGAAGAAAGTGAGAGAACTTAACCTGCGGTGTCAACCTTCAAATTCAACATAATTTGGATAAAAACAAAGTATTAAACATGCCAATAATTTCAAACAAAGCATTTAGCAACTTAAACATATTATAAAACCTTTCAAACACATAAGGAATTTAAAACCAGTCAGTAAACAAGATCTTCACTGAGATCATATCCAGATAAGTAACACAAAAATCGTTTTTCGAAAACTCTCAGTTAACACACCTCGGTCGAGGTGTTCTTGGTTCAACCGAGGTGAAATGCCTCGTTTGGCCAGAATCTCCCCGGTCGAGGTCAAAAAAATTTTTTTTTTTTAAAACCATTTTTTTTTTCGGTTTCGACGTTTTTCTCAATCAAATAACCTGTAGGTATGCATGTAATATCAGATAATCATATAAATGCATAAGTGAAGCATAAAATAGAATATCCGATAAAATATAATACATCAAAGGTAGTCGAATAAAATACATCACGTAGTCAAATAAGTACAAACACCCCATACTTGGGACACACTATCCCAGTGGGTCAAATAAAAAGTCTAAACATGAGAGAACTCACCGGATATATAGCTGAACTGCATAAAAGAAAATAAAGAAAATCCTGCAGCTCCTCAATAATCCTGATCCGGTGGTGGTGGTGGTGACACGTACGGATACTGAGTCGGATCGTACGGATAGCCCATGACATGCTCGAACTGAAGCTGGGCCATGATGTGCTGATGGTGCTGCCGCTCCTGCATCTCGCGGATATCCAGCGATAATGCAGCATACGTATCAATAACCTGATCCGTCAGGTCATCGATCCGTCTGTGAGCAGCTCGATCCCTCACTCCATGTCTCCTGCATCTAGCAGGTCTGACTGGAGAAGTCTCAGCTGGTGCAGGCTCCGTCTCCTCCTCATCATCTAAGTCGATGATCGGTGGCGCGCTCATCCCTGCAGTATCTGTCCCTGTATCCATCGGGACTCCACCATCTCTCTCGTCCATCGTCTCCTCATCGTCGTTGTCATCCTCCTCAGCCTCAGCAGGGGCAGCTGCTGCCTCTCTGTGATCCTCCATCAGTGTATCCCAAGCTGTCTGCCAGTAATGCGGATCAAAGACTGTGAACTGTGCAGACCAGCGGATCCCCTGAGGTGCAGTCCGCTCCCAAGGCATGGCTACGTATGGAGTGGTCAAACCACGGGGAACTAGAATCCTCCGTGTGATCATCTCCTGTAATCCCAGCGGCTTCGGAGCTGCCGCCATCGTGCAAATACTGAGGTCCATCCCGTGGTAGGTAGTGATATGGGTGACTAGACCTCCGCAGCAAATGTCTCCCTTCGCCTTGGCCTTGATCCTGTGCAGATCCTCTGCCAGGAGCAAGCCAAAGTCTGGGAAACCTCCTGTGACCATGCAATAGAGGCTGAAGAGCTCGCCCTGTCTGATCTTCTGGGGCGTCTCAGTACGCGCCAGAAGTGTCTCGCTGAAAATCCTGTGGGCTAGTCTGAAGGCCGGATGAAAGATGACCTTCTCCCTGGAATCTCCAGGGCGCCATCTGTCCGCATGCTCAGTAATATGGGCAATCTGCCCCCAAAACTCCATAGCTACGGATCGGGAGGGGAAGTCGGTGGCGGTGGGCTTAGAAAAGCCAAAAATCTCTCTCCATATCTCTAAAGGAACTATGAAGTTCCGGTTCATCAACCGGTACTTCACAGACCGGTCTGTGGGGAGGTAGGAGAAGGAGCTAACAAACTCCAAGGTGGGCTCTAAGTAAGCTGGGGCTCGGATCTCAGTAAACTGATCTAGCCCGACAGTAGCGATCATCCTCCTAAGGTCAGCGTCTAACCCTAGGCAATCAAAATCCGACACGTCCAGAAATCGTGGTGCGATAACTGGACGGCTAGCTATCCGCTCATAGTCTACCCGGCATCTCTCGTGGATAACCGGGCGGTAAGGACGGGAAGAAGAGGAAGAAGGGGAGGGTGAGGATCTGTCTCTAAGGGCTAGACGACGATCGGAACTCATTTTCAATCAACACTGTCAGGCTACCTCGGTCACTAACAATCTCCAAGAATCACCTCGGTCGAGATGCAGTTCGACCGGACCGAGGCGTAGCAGTTACGATTCCAAATCTTAGAATTTCAGTTCTTTTCCCCCTAAAATCACTACAAATGCTTCCTAAGGGGTACTTAAGCCTTTTCTCAACAGATTCAAGGGCAACCAAAGCCCAAATCGAAGTAAACGAACGAGTTAGGGTTTCGATCATTTTTACCTCGTTCCGGCCGATTCACTTGAATTTCTTGCAGATCTGCAGTTGCAATAGGATCCTCTACTCTTTAATTGCAGTTTGGAAGCGGGAATCTTCGAAAACGAGCGAGAAACGAAGGAGGCGAGGTAGATCTGTCGCCGCGGTCGAGGAAGGTGAATAAAAAGTGAAAAGTAATTTTTTTTCCCTTTTATACTGTTACTGGATCTGCTGTCACCTCGGTCGAGATGGTCTCGACTGGACCGAGGTGGTACGGACCGAGGTGGTTCTGCAGAAACCCTAGTCGCCTCGGTTGCTCAAGAATCAACTCGGTCGAGATGCTCTGACAGTGACCGAGATGCTTCTGTCTTCTCAAAATCCAGTTGTGCTCCTTCCTTAGATATTCCCTGTCGTCTGTCCAGAACGCCAAAAACAAAGCAAAGCAAAGCAAAAACAAAAACTATCTAAACTAGACTAGAAAACGGGAAAAGAAAGCAATACCTTGGGTTGCCTCCCAAGAAGCGCTTGATTTAAGGTCGCTAGCTGGACCATGATGCGTCTCAAATTAGGTATATTGGTGCAACCTCCTCAACCGGCGTTTCCGGTTGGTATTTCTTAAGTCTATGACCGTTGACCTTGAAGCTTCCGCTAGTTTCGCCCCATATCTCAACTGCATCATGAGGGAAAACATGTTTCACAACGTAAGGCCCGGTCCATCTAGATTTCAACTTACCTGGAAAAAGGCGGAGGCGGGAGTTGAAGAGTAGAACTAAGTCTCCTTCGTTAAGCTCCTTTGGGACGATACGCTTGTCATGCCATCTCTTCGTCCTTTCCTTGTAGATTTTGGCATTCTCATAAGCGTTCAAACGCAGCTCCTCCAGCTCGTTGAGTTCCAATAGTCGCTTCTCACCAGCCTCTTTGATGTCGAAATTCAACCATTTGATCGCCCAATATGCCTTGTGTTCCAATTCAACGGGCAAATGGCAAGACTTCCCATATACTAAATTATAAGGAGTGGTACCTATGGGAGTCTTGAATGCGGTCCTGTACGCCCAAAGAGCATCGTCCAACTTCATGGACCAATCCTTCCTTGTTCTAGAGACGGTCTTTTCCAAAAATGCCTTGATTTCTCTATTCGAGATCTCAACCTGTCCACTAGTTTGAGGGTGATAAGCAGTTGATACCTTGTGAGTTACCCCATACTTCGATAGAAGTGCCTTGAACTTCCGGTTGATGAAATGCGTTCCTCCATCGCTAATGATGATACGTGGAGTTCCAAACCGTGGAAAGATAGTTCTATTCAAGAACTTCACAACCACCTTGGCATCGTTAGTGGGAGAAGCAATGGCTTCAACCCATCTAGAGACGTAATCAACTACAAGGAGAATGTAGAGGTTTCCTCCGGAGGATGGGAAAGGTCCCATGAAGTCAATCCCCCATACATCAAAGATTTCCACTTCTTGGATGTTATTAAGTGGCATCTCGTTCCTCCTTGATAAGTTCCCTGTTCTTTGGCATGCATCACAAGAGACAACAAAAGATTGCACATCCTTAAATAATGTAGGCCAAAAGAAACCGGAACGCAATACCTTAGCGCATGTTTTATCGGTGCTAGCATGCCCCCCACAAGGAAGTGAATGACAATGCCTTATGACGCTATTAACTTCATCCTCCGGAATGCACCTTCGAAGCATCCCATCCCGTCCGCGCTTGAATAGCAGCGGCTCATCCCAGTAATAATGTCGTACTTCCTTAAAGAATCTTTTCTTTTGAGAGTACGTCAATCCGGGCGGTATCTCCTGGCAAACAAGATAGTTCACAATATCAGCGTACCAAGGACCTTTATTATCAGAAAGTTTGTGGATGGAATGCTCCATCAACAGTGGATGAATATCAGAGGAGGGAGTAAGAAATTTATTATTCTCAGTAATCTCAGTTAAAATCATCTCGCCATCGACCTCGGTCGAGGCGCATAAGCGTTGACCGAGATGTTCTTCGGTCGCCTCGCTCAGTCCAGAAAGTGCCTCGGTCGAGGTACTGCTACTGGATCCGAGATTGGAGATCTTCGTCTCCTGGATTAGCTTCTCAGTTTTAGCTCCTGGATCCTCTTCCAGTGCCTTCAAGCTCCGTATATCTGCATCACAAGAAGCATCTATACCTTCCTCATTTAAACTGAAGCTAATAACTCTTTCGAGTGGGTCGTTAATAAGGATAGAGCTCACCAATTCTCTTGATTCTTCTTCATCGTAGATGTTGAAGATATCATCAGTTAGTTGCTCCCCTTTCATGGCTGCAAGTAGCGCGAACTCCACCTCATCGCCACCAACGTTGAATTTCAACTTGGCGTTCTTGCAATCCACGTTGCAACCCGATGTTGCTAGAAATGGCCTCCCGAGAATAATAGGAACAGGATAATCTGCGGGAATGTCAAGTACAACAAAATCTATGGGAAGATAGAAGTTACCTAACTTGACCGGGACGTCCTCCAAAATGCCCACGGGGTGGGTAATGGAGCGATCCGCCATGTAAAGTCGAATCTTGACCGGCTTGGGCTCTCCAAGACCGATCTTCGTGCATAGCTCCAGCGGGATGATGCTCACGCTGGCTCCTAGATCACAAAGGGCTTCACAAGTGACATCCCCAACTTGAATGGCAATACAAAATGAGCCGGGATCTCTCAACTTAGGTGGCATCTTTTCCTTCATGATTTTGATAAGCTCCGAAGATTTAGATGTCATCCTGACTTCACCAACATCCTCCAGCTTCCTCTTCCTTGATAAGATTTCTTTTAAGAACTTCCCATAGGCGGGCATACCTAAAATAGCATCAAGAAAAGGAATATTAATATGTAGCTTATTCATCAAGTCAAGAAACTTACCAAAGTGCTTGTCTAGATGTGCTCTGGCTCTGGACTGAGGGAATGGAAGTGGTGGTTTGTATGCAGGAGGTGGAACATAAGTTTATGTCGTCCCTCCTGCTTTCTGTTGCGCCGCCTCGGTTGGCGTCTCGGTCGAGGTGTTCTTCGACTGGATCTGGACTGAGGTGGTCTGCGTCGAGCGAGGTACTGGATCTGCAGTTTTGAGTCCACTCCTCGTCGTTATGGCCATGCATTGGCCCTTAGGGTTAGTTTCCGTCTTTGCTGGAAGCTTCCCTGGATCTCTTGGCGCTTCATTCGCCTTATTAAGAAGTTGTTGTTCGAAGGACTTTTGGGCCCTCGAAAATGAAGTCATAGAATTCTCCATAGCGCTAAGCTTGATCAAGATTGCCTCCAGAACTGCGTCTTTCTTTTCTGGTTGAGACGAACTTGATCCTTGCCCTTGGCTTTTCAATGGAGTAGAAGAAGAAGAAGGGGAAGAGAGGAAAGGGTTAGAGGAATCATTAGAGTTGGAGTTTGAATGATTGTTACCGTAGTTTTGGTTATTCACCCTCCAGTTGTTGCTATTGGATCCTCTATTGTTGTTGTTGTAGTTGTTGTTTCGGGGACCGTTGTTGTTGTTACGGTACCCGTTATTGTTGTTGTTCTTTTGCCCTTGCTCTTCCTTCTTAGTTTGAGCCATCAAGAGCTCCTTCAATTGCTTCACATCATTCTTCAACGACGTGAGTTGATTGTTGTTGGATTGAGTCTCTTGAAAGTTGACTCTTTTAACTCCACCTTCAGCTCCTTGGTGGGTATATTTCTCCATGTGCAAGGCTTGCTTCTCAATGAAGTCCCAAGCCTCATCAATCGCCATGTCCATGAAGGTACCGGCGGAAAGTAGTTGGAGATTGAATTGGGTGCTTCCGTCCAGCCCTTTGAAGTAGATCTCCAACAACTCGATCTTCGGAATCCCATGATGTGGGCAATCCAAGAGGATATCCTTGAACCGCTCCCAAGATTTGGACAAGCTCTCCTTGTCCTTCATGATGAAAGCATTGATCTTCCCTCTCATTTCAGCGGTCTTTGAGGGGGGAAAGAATTTGGTCAAGAATTCCGTAGTCATCTCCTCCCATGTGCTAATTTTTCCTGGAGGAAGAGATTGATACCAAGTAAGAGCTCTATCTTTTAAAGAAAAGTAAAAAGGTCTTAGCTTGTAGTTATTATTCTCAATTCTGGGGGGTCGCAAGGTTTCCATCAAGATCTCGTAGTAAAAAGGCATTGGCGAATCATGGCTAGAACTTGCGGTCGAAGTTCGTAGTCATGATCTGCTGGATCTCCTAGGTTCACTCCTGGACGCCTCAGCTGTTGATTAGGGTCCATCCTTTGACCTAGGGTTTGTGGGATTCCTGCAAGAAGAACATCTCGGACTGGCATCCGAGGTGGAAGTATATCGGCCGGGGCGTCAGGTACTGGAATCTGCCTCGGTCGAGGATCAACAGGAGGATCTTCCCTCGGTCGAAGTAGAATCTGGTCTCGTATGACTGCTATCTCAGCTTCGATTGCCGCAGTCTTGGTGCGATTCTCTTCTTTCTCTTGCCTGAGTTCTTCCTTGCTGAGGCGTAGCAGCTCTAGCGCCTCTTTCAATTGGGCCGCAAGATCACGATCGTCTTGTTGGGCCATCTTCGCTTCTCTTAAGCGTCGCTTGTATGTCTTTTCTGGTTCGGGATCGTAAGGAACGATTTCCTTCCCAGCGCGGGTTCTTCGCATATACCTAAGAAAGAACCTGCAAAAGTCACTCAAGTAGAGTGGTTAGATGAAACGGGGCAATCGCCCCAAGAGCAAACCGTACCAGCTCGGTCTAGACCAAGTCCCCGGCAACGGCGCCAAAAACTTGTTCGCTCCAAACGGTGTGTGCAAGCTTTAAATTTATAACCCTAGACTTAAGCTTAAAACAAGGATGCGAACCCACAGTGTACGGGTCAATCGTAGTAAAAGCAAGAAAATTCCAGGGGTCGATCACAGGGACTCGGTGAAACAAAGTCAATACGGTGTGCTTATGTCAATACTAACCACAAGAGCGATTAACACAATCAAAGATGAATAAGAAGTCAATAAAGCAAACATGCAATTCTAGGGATTAAAGCATCTAGTTGTGGTTCCAACTCAAGATCTATAGATAAGCGGACAAAGCTGAGATTTTTGCGTGGGGAAGGTGTTACTAAAGTGGAGTAGATCACCGGGTAAGTCTCACTACACACTAATCTTAAACCATAACTCCTATTACCGGGTAAGTCTCAAGGAATCAAGATAAAGGACTATAGCCTCAAACTAACACACCATCTAAGGGAATAGAATCAACCTTTACCGGGTAAGTCTCAGGCTAACTCACAAAGATGGGATGGAAGCACACTCAAACCCCAATAAAGGATGAACCTTTATTACCTACACTTATGATCGTTGGTACACAAACTAAGGAATTACCGGGTAAGTCTCATCCTAAGCTTGCTTTGAACCAGGAAAGTTGTAATAAGAATAGGATTTGGCAAACTCTAACACTTAACTCTCAATTATGGATCAGATAAGTCACCTCGGTCAGCCAGTTTCCACCCCGGCCGAGATGTTCATCGACTGAACGAGATGCTTAGGGTTAAGGTTAAAGACTCGAACTTTCAGGATCCTACTGGAATCTAAGATTATTCTATCATTGTTTTCCCCACAACCTTCAGCCAATCACCCTAGAATCACACAAGGAAATTAGCCACTCATCATCATGAAAGTATTAATCAAATATATGGGAAGAAGGTGAATATTTGAACAAAGAAGAATTTAATGAAAAGACTTCAATAACTGAATCAAATATCACAACAAAGCGTTCCTTGGATAGCAATCCAAAAAGACAAGACAATCAATGAGGGAATTAAAGACAATCTTACAAAACCCTCCAAAAAGCTATAAAAGCTATAGACTTCAATCTTCCTTCAACCTTCAAAAAGGTTCTTCAAATCTCTCCCAAATTGGAGTGCGGCTGCTGCGAGATGTATGCGAGATGTCCAGCTCTAAGCGGATGCCAGAATTATGGGAAATCCGACCCTTTTTATAGGAAAATAACCCTCCAAAGATAATAAATCTTAGAAAGATATTTTCCCATAAATATAGGTAAAATATATGATTCTGCATATCTCCTTCCTTCCAGGAGCCAAGCCCAAAAATATAAGATCTCTTTCCAATTTTAAAAGATCTCAGCCAAGAATAAAATATTTTCGCCGCGTCCTAGGTGTTGGCCTCGGTCGAGTCGGCGTCTCTGGATCGCCTCGGTCGAGGTGAATCTCTGGTCAACCGAGGTGAGTCACAACTGAATGCGAAATCTCTCAAAACTGGTTCAAAGTAAATCTTTAATCCATGGCTATGCATCCTGGATGTAGCTCTAAATGACTCATGACTCCTTTCGCACCTTTTTGATGCAAAACGTACCAAATTACCTGCAATTACAACAAAACTAGGTGTAGACCTCGATCCTCGCAAAGGTAGATGAAATGGTAGTATAATCACATATTATACACACAAACATGCAGATTATGAAAGATAAAACGTCCAAACAAACCTCAAAATATAGACTATAATTCATGCTATCACTGAGGACGACAGAGCAGAAGACCAATGGTGCCTCCGCCTCGAGCCAGACGGAACAGTCGAAGCAGCGCCTTCCTCCCTTGCAGTAGTGGGTCGACAAACGCAGCAGCAAGGTCTCTTCCGTTACGCCGGTGAGTCCTCGTCGCCCCTCTGCTACTCTCTTTCCCTGTGTCGACCCTCACCTCGAACTATAGACTGCAGGAGTGCCTCTCTAATCGGAACCGGGTGACGAACCATCGCTACACACCTCGCCGGAACTTGGCTCCTGTCTTTACCTTTGTAACTAAGGTAAACAATAGTATATAACTTCCCCTCCCTTCTTGCTGTTACGTGTGTTGATGGGCAACAGTCTCATCTTCCCTGACCTCTGCAGTGTTTAGCAAAGCTTTATGGTACACGGTGGTGAGTCTATATACAAGCCGACCCAAGACGCCCGCTACCCTGCTACATCTCGACAACCGAAGGCTGCAGTGCTATATGTGAGTCAAGTGTCTTTGCACTGCTGTTGAGTATATAAGACTTTTTGAAATGAAAGTGTACGGAGTATATATATATAAGTATATACGTAAGGGAGTGCTGTTGGTATATAGATTTATACAAGGTTAAGCAGGGTGAAGTAAGGGTAAGGTATGCTGAGTGTTTATATATAATACATCATTATTATAGATATATATTTAAATATTAGATATGATAAGGTAAAAAAAATATATATAAATATGAATGCAGTACAATGTATACATGTATATATGATAAGAAGTAGAAGCGGAATGTTATAAAAATAAGTATCGGTTAGTATAGTGTATATGAGGAGTATGAATGTATATAGGTATATACATGTACGAGTATAAGATATAGGTATGGGTATGTGAGAGTGTAGAGTATATGTGTATGTATATATGGATGTAGGAGTTTCATGATATATATAAATATATAAGATTAAATATGGTTTTGGAAGATATAATAATATATATGTACTTTAGTGTACTCAACGTTAGTGTATATAAATATATATACGAATAGACTAGAGATTTTGGTATGTATATATATATGGGTATATATATAGGTATATATATATGGGTATATATATAGGTATATATATATATATATAAGTACGAGTTGGGAGTTATGAATTTATGTAAAAGAGAATATATATATACTCATGACTTAAGTGTACCTATATCCGTACAAGATGGGAAATAAAATATGTAGATATATATATATATATATATATATATATATATATATATATATATATATATATATGAGTACCGAATAATTACACAATTAAATAAGTGAGTTGAGGAGAAAGGTTAAAGTATATAATACGGATAATATATGTAATAGATGGTAACCGGGAAGGAGGAAGAGTGTTATTCTTTTTCGAGTGGATTCAAGTTTGAACTGGTGACCTATAAGTAGCTAACCGAGAGACACACAGTATGGAAACAAGTTTTAAAAGCAATAAGAAAGTTTAAGAATAAATTTGAGAAGCCTTGGGCTGAGGGTAAAATGGTCTTTTACCGTAAGAACATGTTCCGTAAATCCTTAGCATGAGGTTGGACATCGGGATGTGATTTTGATACACATGCCTTATTTAGCAGGCGTTTGAGTTACCACGAGTACGGACTGTTTGAGACGTGTTAGAGTGTATTTTGACTCAGGTAAGTCCTTGCGACTTACTTAGCTAGTTTCTGGATATTAGTTGAGTGATAGTGGTTGTGTGTGCTATTTGCGTGTTTTAATAATAATAACTTGCTAGGACGACTGTTATTATTATGTTTAAGGCCCAAGTGTATGTATAACGGGCCGTGACATCAATGCCCAGCTCTGGCAGGAGACTGGGAGGTTCTCTATACCCAGACCAGGCAGGTACAAGGTGAGATGCATCGTATCCATTCCTGATGGTTACACGGGGGCGGAGGCGAGGTTTGGGAATCCCTCGTGTCACAAAATAAGTATCATTAGCGTGAAAGAGGACTTAACTCAAGATAATAAAACGGACTTGTTTGAAAGCATGATGGGTGTTTATATTTTTATGTGTGTGTGTGCTGCTATTATTCTGCAAATATTTAGATAACTAGCTAACGGTTCCTCTTGTTGTGTTTTTAGATTTACCGCAGGTTAGACCAGCAGCTGAGTGATCCGGAAGTAGTGGTCAGCCGGGTCTCCGTACTCCTTAGAGTGGGGGTTGGGGGTTGTGTTTGTCTTTCCTTTCTTTTGGTTAAGACAGTTGTTCGTTTCTTTTGTTTAAGTACTTTAGGCTGCTAGACAGTGTTGCATTCATTACCTGAAAAATACTATTTTTATGAATTTCGGTTTCTTTATTTGTGTCTTGTTGCAAGATCCTAGTGATATTGTTGTCAAACTGAGGTCGGAACCCACTGTGAGGTTCTAACCAGTAATGTCCCGAGTTCTGAGAATTCGGGGTGTTACACCTCACTCTCTCAACCTTTTGTTTTCTCAACACATCTCAAGCATTCATCTCTCGCCCTCCTCAATAGATCAGACACCTCCCTTGCACCTCCTGTTTTCACCTTGCCTCTACCGTAAACCAAAGAGCTCTGATTCCCTCAAGCAGTCAGCAGCCTCAAGCAATTGCTTCTTCCCCTGTTCTTTTCATCATACCTGCTTCTCCCTCTCAATTCTCTAGTGTCTTTGTTTCAGCCAGCAACAGTGGAACTTTCAACCATAGTTGCTCCTTCAATCAACCATCTATATCGGGAACCTCTTCCTTGAGCCTCAATCTCCTTCTTTGTCGCTGGGAGCAACACCGACCTGGAATCACCTACAACCACTTCCTCTTTCCTTCTCCTCTTTCTGTCGAGCTTCGTCAGCGAACCATCGCTCCCCCTGGCGCCGCCTTGTTTTCGCCTTTTCAAAACCGGAGAAGTCCCCTGCCGGAATCACCCTAGTTGCCGCCTTCTGTTGTCCCACTGCTCGCCCTGCAGTGCAATTCAGGCCACCACTTTCACCCGTTTGCTACCACCGGAGAACCCTCCTCTGCCCTGCCTCCTCGCCGCCGTATCTCCAGCTGTTCTCCCTTCTCCATCGTTATCGGTTCTGAGATTGAAGAAAACCTCTTTTAGGGTTATATTTAATCAAGCCCCTTAATTTATATGTAATTACAATATTTACCCAGTTTCTCATTTTCAGTTTATGACCCTAATTCAAGATTTTTGCAAAGTTACCCCTGCAAAGATAATTACAGATTTGGCCCAGAAATATTAATTGCAGATTATGAGCCATATTTATGAAATTGTATGAATTGCCCGGAAAATGTTTTTACGGACTTTCAACCAAAGTTTTATAACGGATTTTATTCTTATAGTTTATATTTGTTATAATATGATCCATGTGTATATAATTGTATAATTTGTCCCGGAAAGTATTTAAGTGGTTTTTAATCTCGGTTTTGAAAACGGGTTTTACCTTAGATTTTATATAAGTTATATTTTCCGTTCAAATTTAGCGTATAAGCTAAATTTGTTTAGCTTTGGTGTTAGGACCGGAAGCGCCCCGATAAAGACCTAATGAGTCCAAGTCGACACCCGTTGATTGACTTTCGTCTTTGACCTCGTGTGAGTATCTCCTTCCTTGATCTTGTTATGTTTAGTATTAGTATCATGCTAGATTTGATATAGCATAACTTAGAGTGAATACCAAGTAATGGTTATGGACCTTAGGTGAGTGTTTGAGGATTGTGAAATGTTTTATGACTTGAGGTATTGATGTTATCTTGTGAGGCTTGTGAGGTTTGAGAATTGGAGTATATGGTTGTTGATTTTATGGGATAGGATATGTGTATCCTATCATGGTATTGTTACCGTTGAGTTTGTTTTAACTAGGCATGTTTATCCTAGTATGTGATATGGGTTATGATCTTGTGAGATCATAGGGTCTAGAAATCTAAGGACTTCTAGCTTGTGTTGAGTGCGATGTGAGCATGAGGGATTCTAGGAGCGGTCCTAGAATGAGAGTCATATGATCTTGCGTAGATCATATGTGTAGAAGTCTAAGACTTCTTGAGTTGAGTGAGTTGTTGATGTAGATATCTTGTTGTGAGCAGGTATAGACTTCTTCCCAAGGGAAGCGAGAGTGTTGCGTGAGTTAGCGTTTGGGACGAGGTAAGTCTGTGTACTTACTTAGCTCGTATTCCTTGTATTATCATTAATGTGTGTTTGGTGGTGTGTGTTTATTCTTTATTGTTTATAACAACTAAACCGGAAATAGGACCACCGACCCTTATATTATTAGGCCCAAGTGTATGATAACGGGCAGTGACATCACTGCCTAGCTCTTGTGTAGAGCTAGAAGGTTCTTGGCGACTAGCCATGCTGGTTAGACGGTCGGAGGCATCCGTACCGTTCCATGCCGGAAATGGGGACCAATGCGAGTTTCGGGAAATTCTTGTGTCACAAAAGAAGTTGAATTAGAACGGGATATGACTTAATAATAATAAAGATAATAAACCGGATTGGAGTGCTTTTGAGTATGTTGTGTGTTTATGATGATTTACTTGTGTTTGTGCCTTTCCTCTTGATTCTAATGCTTCGAATATGAGCTAACGGTTTTATACCGAATGTTGTAGACTGCCTTGCAGGTTAGGAATGCGGCCGAGAGATCCGGAAGAGTAGGCAGCCGGGGTTCCGTACATTATAAGAGGGGTTTTGGTTGCAGTCGGGTTGTGTTTTGTTCATCGGTTATTGTGTTTTGTATGCCGCGTGTATGGCGTTTACTCTTTCTTTTGTATCTCGGCTGAAGTCTTTTGTTTGTTCGGTTTTGGGTTTCATTGCATTGCATAAAAATGTATTTCATTTTGGCCTTTATTTGTGTCTTGTTGGAAGATCTGGTGAAATTGTTGTCAGGCAAAGGGTTGGCACCCATTGTGAGGTTCCAACCCGTAGCATCCCGTGTCCCGTGGATTTGGGGTGTTACACCATCCTTATAAGTTAACCATAAATCTCCATTCAAATGATGCATATGATAATTTTACCAAGTGTTACAGCTTCTAACTCCAATTTGAACGTATTGGAAGAAGAATCCGTTTTTAATGTTTTTGGAGAAAATTTTGGATCAATATAATCTCTTTTGATGACCGAATAATGTTGAACCAGTATACTTGAAGAATTTATAGATTACTTCTATCGTGATTGAAATATATTATAAGGTATATACAAAAAACAAAAGCAATAATCATTATTAAAACTCTCAATTGATTTTACCAACCAACTAAATTAACTATAATATTTATAAATCACATAATATCCAAGTGAATAAACCGATATGTTCACTTGTGGGTGATTAATTATTCATTATCAATATTGTTAGATGTTAAGTAACACATCAAAAGATTTATTAGTTTTTTCCATAATATTCTTCAAATCTCAAATATTTTATGTAAAATATTTTTTATTCATTATTATTTACTAAGTAACTAAATAAGATATTATATTAATAACAATAAAACTTCTCATTTATTGAATACAAAAAATAAAAAAAATTGAACAATATGGTTCACTAGGCTTTTTCTAGTTTTGTATTTAGTAAATGTACCCCTTGAGAGAAGAGTGTGTAGAGTTTGAAAATAAATACAAAAGGTGGGTGTTATTCAAGTAAGGCCCATTATTCCGGTAAGGCCGTGCGGCCGTCTGTACGGCTGACACGTGTCCCGGAAAAAAAAAATATTTTTTTTTTTTTTTTTCTGAGCGAGTTTTTTTTTTTTTTTTAAACGAGTTAAAGTAATAGTTCAAAACTTATTATGGAATAGTTCAAAACTTATTATGGAATAGTTCATAACTTATAAAAGGATAGTTCATGAATTATAATAGAATAGTTCATAGTGTAAAATTTATAAAGGATTGAAAGTAATAGTTCAAAACTTATTAAGTAATAGTTCATAACTTCTAAAAGGATAGTTCATGAATTATAATAGAATAGTTCATAGTGCAAAATTTATAAAGGAGTGAAAGTAATAGTTCAAAACTTATTATGGGATAGTTCATGAATTATAATAGAATAGTTTAAAGTGCAAAAATTTATAAAGGAGTGAAAGTAATAGTTCAAAACTTATTATGGGATAGTTCATGAATTATAATAGAATAGTTCATGGATTATATTAAAAAGTAATAGTTCATGGATTATATGGGAATAGTTCAAAGTTTATAGGATAATAGTGCATAAATTATAACATGGTAGTTCAAATAAATTTTCATTAGTTTCCGGAAAAAAAAAAAAAAAAAAATCGTTTCGGAAAAGAGAAAAAAAAAAAAAAAAAAATTTTTTTTTTCGGGACACACGCCCTGTCGTACGGCCGTACGACCGTACCGCAATAAAGCAACCGTACCTGAACATTTACCTACAAAAGGTTGGGGTACATTTACTTAATTGAAACATTAAAATGCCTAGTTACTACTCAAGTTTTTCAAAAAGGCCTAGTTACCAAAATTGCCCAAAATAAATTAGGCCAACCTAGTTATTTTATTGTACTATAAAATGTTTAAATATTCAGCCGAAAATCTCCATATATATATATATTTTAAGATTTAATATACTATACTAAATAATACACTTAAAAAATGTCATAAAACCAAGTCATTGAATAAAATAAAACCGATTTCAGTAATCCAATTTGTTATTTTTCAAAGAATTTTTCGATGTAAGCATCAAATTAGACGAAATCAATTAGTTTTAACGCAAAATATCTAATATAACATTTATTAAAGTTTTTAACTAAATGATTTATTATATATGTTTTAAAATACTATTGTATTCAATTAAATGAATAACAACCTGATTTTATCAATATGCTTAGATATTTTACACAACACCCTTTTTGGTTAGATAACAAATTAAGAGAATTTCGTTACTTTTATGTAAAATTATGAAAACATCAAGGAAACTATACATACATCCAACCCATTTAATAAATCCTATTGTCGGATACAATAGAATCAACAAAAATATATGAATATCCTTATTTAAATTGATTGATCATATCTTTATGAGGAATAGGATGTATAGTAAAACACGAATAATAAAAATAAATACATAAATTTTGTAACAACCCGAATTCTCAGAACTCGGGACATTACTGGTTAGGACCTCACAATGGGTCCCGACCTTAGTTTGACAACAATATTACTAGGATCCTGCAACAAGACACAAATAAGAAAAATCGAAATTCATAAAAATGTATTTTTATAAGGATGAATGCAACAAAGTCTAACAGCCTATAGTACTCAACAACGGAAAAGACTAACTGTCTTAACAAAAGGAAAGAACGACAAAGCAACAACCCACACCCCCACTCTAAGGAGTACAGAGACCCGGCTGATCACTACTTCCGGATCACTCAGCTGCTGCTCTAATCTGCGGTAAAACTAAAAACACAACAAAACAACCATTAGCTACCTATCTAAACATTAGAAGAATAATAATAGCACACACACACACATAGCAATAATAAACACTCATCATTCTTTCAAACAAATCCATTTATTATCTTCGTTTAAGTCATTCACTCTTATTAATGATACTTATTTTGTGACACGAGGGATTACCAAACCTCGCCTCCGCCCCCTTGTAACCATCAGGAATGGATCCGATGCATCTCACCTTGTACCTGTATGGTCTGGGTATAGAGAACCTCCCAGTGTCCTGGCAGAGCTGGGCAGTGATGTCACGACCCGTTATACATACACTTGGGCCTTAAAACATAATAACGACGGTCGTCCTAACAAGTTATTATTATAACACACATTGTACACACACCGCTATTATCACCCAATTAACATCCAGAAACTAGCTAAGTAAGTCGCAAGGACTTACCTGAGTCAAATCACACTCTAACAAGTCTCAACTCGGTCCGTACTCTTGGTAACTCAAACGCCTGCCAATTAAGGCATGGGGATCAAAATTAAATCCTTAAACTCTCGGAAGATATAAACTTCTAAGTTGTACAATCTCATGCAGAGAATTTACGAAAAAGGTTCTCTTAAGTTACAAGTACTGTTTTTCCCCTGATCCCGAAACTCTGAGAAGTTTGTCATTTAGTTCTAAAATTCTATTCTAGGACCTATGTCTTAAATCCAGTTCTCATAGAAAGGTCTAGTGAGGATTTATAAGAGCTACACAAAATTCTAGATTTTCATAAGAAGTCGTTATGGTCCGACTTTGGATTAAGATCCAAGGCTCTAATGAAAGATAAAAATTCCGGAATAAAGTTCTAAAACTTCTATGATATACCTACTAAACATATGTGTAAAGATCTCTCGAAAAACATTAACCATAAATCTCCGATAAAATTCTTAAGTTGGGGTAAAACTAACATTTCTACACTTAGTCATTTTTCTTCCTCTTTTACAAAATCAGCCCAACTGTCCTACTTCAGAACCTCGTAAATCCCGATCCGACCGTTAACTCTCTCCCAAAATTTTACACAATAAACTACATACTTCCATCTATAACATATCAAAAACTCAACGGTGGATGTTCATTCTAAGGTATCGAAAATAATTCCTAAAGGCAACAATTTATGTGCAACAACTGAAATTGAAAGAGAGGGCCAAGGTCTTAGCTTTAAATCTAATTCACACCAGTCCTGCATTACTCCTTGACTCAAACAAATACCCTACAAATCATAAGGATAATAGGTGTTAAACTACACTACTCACCCGCTCGGTCAAGGGGAAAGGGAGACGTTTTGGGGATCGGTGGCGAAAGGATCCCGGCGTCACTCTTCTTCGACCAGAAGGACACGTTCTGAATGTAGTGGGATCGACAATTACCTCGGCTAAAATGGATTGACGTCGGTGAGCGTAAGAGATGTCTGAGCGCGACTGGTGGAGGCTACGGTTCGGATTCGCTGTGCCACTGGTATTGGCAGAAGACGGCGGTAGGGTGGCGTTAGGTTGTGCAGTGGGACTCCTATTAAACTGCTGCTAAGGTGACGGAAAGGGAAGGAGGAGAACGAGAACGTTACTCACCGGACTGGAGATGCTGCCGCCCGTCGTTCGGCTATCGTCGTCACCCCTCCCTGCGTGCAGTCCCAGTGGAGAGCGTCGGTGATGATCTTGGTGTTTCTCATCGAGGCAGCTGTTCGCCACTTAGCGTGCGTGCAAATAAGCTTTAAATTTATAAAACTAGAATCAAGCAAGCGAACCCGCAGTGTACGGATCGGCGTAGTAAAGCAAGAATTCCAAAGTATCGAACATAGGGATTTGGGGGGAACAAATTCAGTTGTAAATTGTCAAGCAAGTAAAAGTATGAAGCTCTGCAAATATTGGGAAAACAGCAACCCTAAAGATCCAAGTATCTAATTGTGGCAATCGATTCAAGATATACTAAAGAACTAAGGACAGAGTAAAGAGTTGCAAAGGTATTGTAAGGTAAAGCAATGTACGATGAAGTTCCAAGGCTTTATATGACTTATCTAAAAACACTCTCTATAAAGGTTGTTGATGCTTCAGTATAGAAAGGATCTAAAGACAAGAATTAATATCAAATACCCAAACTTGCAACCCAAGGATCAAGACTAACTAAACCGATTAAGGTTGTGACACTCAAAATCGAAGTAGAGGTTGTTGAGGCTTCACTACTACCTAGAAAAGGACAGGCCAAGACTAGATTAAAGCTAATCTTTAACCTTGGATCAAAGTAAAAGCAAGGTACGTAAACTGGCACAAATTACGGGTAGATCTTGAGTTCCACGGCCGTGGAATCTCAAGAACAAGCCGTGATTTTGGGCGTCGGCGAAATCTCTTTAACTCTCAGGGTCCAATCTGTTTACGATCGATCTATCATCATCTAAACCACAACTATCAACCCTTCACCTTAGAATTGCTAAAGGGTTTTAGCCAATAACAGTCATTATAATATCAAATTCAAGTTTAAGAAGAATGAAAGATGAAAGCCTTCGAAAACCTTCAATAAACTTCAAATCAATCTCAAATCCACAAACAATAATGTATATCAGATTTGGAATAACACAAACCAATCACAATCCTTGATAAGAACGAAGAGCGGGATGTCAATCCGTCTTCTAATCAAACCTAGGAATGAAAGGCGCAACTTCCGCCACACACAACTTTCAAATCTTCAAGCCTTCGTAAATCTCCGTTGCAAAAGTGCAATTCTCCGCATGTCCAATGAAACCCTAGGAACGTGTAAGTGAGCGTAAGCGAAGGTGCCGAATCCTCCCTCCTTCAGTCCTTTTATAAGGAAGGATAGAATAACCGTCCGGCCCATATACGTAGACAATGTGTCCATATTTTATTCGTCAAAAGATTGCCTAAATCACGGTTTTATGGAGTTCCACGGCCGTGGTTTAGAGCGTGGAAGTGGATTACGGTTGTTCACAACTTCCACGACCGTAATTTATACCGTGTAACTCTCTGGAATGCTCCACGTTCATGTTGCCAAGATCCACGGCCGTGGTTTTGGGCATGGACTTCTTTACGGCCGTATTTTAGAGCGTGGAAGCATAGATTACTCGTAGTTTCCTTTGTTTCGTGCCATTCCTCATCTTAGCATCTTCCTTGGCTTCTTTGTGGTGTCCTCAATCCTTTGATGTGCTCAATTCATCTCCATCCTCTCTCAATTGGTTTGGTTTTAGCTCTTATTCTCCTACAATCAACAGAAAGCTTATGTAGACCTCTATATCGACAATATAGACAAACTAGATAACAATAGCTTCAATGCCTTATCAATGAACACTATAATGGATGAAAAACATCTAGAAAATGTGCCTAGAATATCACAATATTTCATGCTAACAAAATACCCCATACTTGTCACTTGCTTGTCCCCAAGCAAGGTCCTTCGAAAACTTTAGAATTCAAGTTAGGATGAAATATGCATGCAATCTAAAACAAAATATCTTTTAGGTGAATGTGCTTCTAGTCAATAGATCATTCTCAAACCTTGCTTCATTCATTCACGAGACTCTCATATACATAAGCAAAGAACAAAGAGAAAGGAAACATCATGAATTGATCAAACTTCAATGTAAGCATCATAACCTTCAAACATTATCAAAATCAACATAAGAAACTTCAATTTAGATCACCAAGTCATATAACATTCTCTTGATCTTAAGGACTTTCAAATAAGGTCTAGAATGCGGAAAGGGAAAGGAAACTATAATGAATGTGGTGCATGAATCCGGGAAAGTGGATAACTAACTCTTTTCTTTTTCTCTTGCGGTTTTGCAACAATTTAAACTTAGAGCTTTGCTCTCTTCTTTTCACATTATTTTTCGACTTTACTTTTGGAGTTATGGACAGAGATGCAGAAAAACCGAAGCCTAGGAGATTGGCGGTTCTCAATTTTGCAAGATGCCTCAAACCCTTGATGCACATACCATAATCCGTTAGGAATATTGATAACGTGATTTATGACGTTAGTATAGGTAAACAATTAGATAGTTTTTCCCATTATACATGCACCGTTTTGGCATTAGTTCACGGCGTTTACACTCATTTCATGCATAATTCTAGAAAAGACGTCTAAACGAGCTTTTGTCGGTGTTGTAGGTATTTCGGAGGTCTTTTGGACATTAAACGATGCATTTGAGGGTCAAGCCTCATGGTGGTACACATCCAAAGCTTTGAAGGAGCATAATTGGAGTAACAAAGGACACAAAGACCACTATTGGTGCATGGAGCAACTCATGGCAATACGAGCATAGCATGCTTCTGTTGAAGAAAAGCGGACCAACTACCAGGAAAATCGGCCGATTTATCTCCCTGGGTCGATTTTTCTGCCTTTGAACAGCTTAAGCCACGTGTCCCACGATCTCTTGATCCGGCCTTGCCCTTGGTGGAGAATATAAGTGGTCCTGCAAGCTGATGTTGAGATCCCTTCTCTCCCACATTCTCTCATTCATAGCTCATCCATTGGGGGATAGAGGGGGAGGAGAGAAAAACTCTCTCAAATTGAAGGAAGAAGAAGAACACCAAACATAGAGTGATAGTGCGGTTTTGAGTGATTTTGAGTGATTTTTGGAGTCTTGGATTGAAGAGTTATTGCAAGGATTGTTAGGAACGTTTGAAACTTCATTTGAAGGGTTGTAAGTCTTGCTAAAACTTGGATTCAGCTGAGATTTATTGTTTTTAATTTCTTATCTTTCATCATCCATCTATGAGAACCATGTATGCTTGTATGATGATTTTGGATCTTGATATGCATATTATTGGCTAGTTTATTGTGATTCTGGAGTGATGGATTGATGGTTATGGCTTGGGTGATGATAGGATGGACTTATATGTTAGTTTAGGATGATTTTTATGCACGAAATCTAACCCAGGAAGAAAAATCGGGCTGTTCATCATGCCAGATCGGCCGATTTATATAAGATCCACCCGATTTTCTTCTCTATTGATCTTTAATTGATGAATCTGTATGTTAAGGTGTTAGGTTGTTGAAATCCTAGTGTTTATTAAGCTTAATTTAGCTTAGGATCACCTAATGCTATCAATCTAAGTGAGGGAAGAGATCTACCCGATGATTCCCGATCTTAGATACCTAAGATGATAAATTCTATGTAGTAGTGAGCCTCATAAGCCGCTATTGGATCAAGTGTGCTAGGAATGTTGCTTGAGACTTCCCTATTCCGAGACTTACCCGGTAAGGAGAGGGTTACCCCTTAAGTAGTATCCGGTTTTTGTAAAATTCCCTAATTTAACCCCTTGAGACCTACCCGGTAATAGGAGTTTGATGCGGGACTAGTGAAGTGAGAGACCTACCCGGTAATTGCTTCCATTAGTGAAACACCCTTTCCCAACACCGCAGCTTTGTCCTTAGAATCCTTAGAACCTTGAGTCCAATGCCATAACCGGAGATCTTGACCTCTAGAATCCATTTCTCTCTCTTTTATCACATAGTTTGTGCTTGTGTTACTTGTTTGTTTTCATTGATTTGTTAGCATAGTTGATTGTTCGTTTAGCATGAATTGTGATCCTTGGTTGATCACCTAAAAACCCACCAAAAACATTTAGATTTTCATTCCTTTATTCCTTTCTCTTTTCTTAACTAGATCTTCACTAAACTTAATCACAAATCGAATTGATCTCACCTTAGTCTTTGTGTTCGACCTCGGAATACTATCCCTACTACAAACGTCCCATACATTGCGGGTTCGCTAGGAGTTAGGATAAAAATAACGAGTATAAATTTAAGGCTTATTGCGTGCATCTATTCCTGAGCGTAACAAGTTTTTGGCGCCGTTGCCGGGGACTAGGTCTAGATTGAGTCTATTTGTGATTGTTTATAGTGTAGATCTTTCTTGTTGCTTTTGATCTCTCTTTGGTTTGTGTCTTTGCTTTTCAGAAAATCTCTTACTCTTTAGGTGTATGCGAAGATCTCGTGGCAAGGATTTAGCTCCATTCGATCCTGAGCCGGAGAAAACCCTTAGATCTAGATCCAAGAGCATTAAAAAGGGAAAAGAGATGGCCGGAAGAGATCTCCAAGCTGAATTGGATGAGGCTTTAGAGCAAATAAGGCTAAGAGATGAGCTCTTGGAGGAAGAAAGGAGACTTGCCAATGAGAGGCAAGAAGCAACTAGGAGGGAGATTGATGAGATTAGGCAAGCCCTTGTACAAGAAGAGCTTAATCGTCAACAACCTCCACCTCCTCCACCACCACAACCGCAGCCGGCGGCGAACGTTAGGGTTGTGCCCATTGCTATTGAAGAGCCACAAACATTAAGGAGACGTATGGATCCGGCACAAAGAGCACACCATCCGGGTGTGAACTTAGGAGATCTCGCAACCCACAACTACGAGCTCCGCCCTCAAGTTCTACAAATGATCCGGCATAATCAATTTGGAGGGATGGAAGGAGAGTCTCCTCATCAACACTTGATGAACTATGAGATTTTGATGGAGACTCTTAGACCGCCTAGATTGGAGAGCAACAACCATAAGCTTAGGGCTTTCTCCTTCTCTCTTAAGAACAAAGCCTTGGCTTGGTATCAATCTATTCCACAAGGGCGAGTAAGTACTTGGGAGGAGATGACAACGGAGTTTTTGACTATGTTCTTCCCACCTTCCAAGACTACCGAATTAAGAGGGAAGATCAATGCCTTCGTGATGAAGGATAGAGAGAGTTTGTTCAAGTGTTGGGAGAGGTTCAAAGATCTTCTCCTAGATTGTCCACACCATGGCATACCGAAAATTGAGCTATTGGAGATCTACTTCAAAGGACTTGATGAAGATAGCCAATTCAAGCTCCAATCTCTTTCCGGTGGGACTTTCATGGAGAAAAATGTGGATGATGCTTGGGAGTATGTAGAGAAACAAGCTCTAGTGATTGAGAAATACTCCCATAGGAAGAGTGAAGGGAGAAAGGCGGGAGCATATGAGGTGAGTGAAGTCACCATGAGCAATTTCAAGCTTGACGCCATCAACAACGAATTGAAATCTTTGAGGGAGTTGTGTACTACCACTTTGAAGAACCAAGCAACTCCTCAAGTGCAAGTGCAAGCTAATTTGTCTTCCAAGGAGGAAGATGTGAACTACATGGGAAGGGGCAACTACAACAACTATCAAGGCCCAAGGAACTTCAACAACAACCGGCAATTCAACAATTACCGGCCCAACCACAACCATCCCGGGTTTTCCTATTCTAACCCGGATGGAGCCTTGAACCCTCCCGCTTCCACAAGCACAACTTCACCACCAAAAGCTTCACAAGAACCTCCACCCGGATTTACTCAACCTCCAAAGGATAGAACCGAAATGATGTTTGAGCAATTGCTTGGGAGGTTGAGTGGTCTTGAGAGCACGGTGACTTCCATTTCTAAGGCTCAAAAGGTTTTGGAAGCACAAGTGTTCCAAAACGCGGGTGAAGCCCATAGAGATCCGGGAAAGCTTCCCGGAAGAACCGAAGAAAATCCAAGAGGCCAAGTGTTGGCTATTACAACGAGGAGTGGGTTAAGCATGAAGGATCCTTTGCCCAAGGAGAATGCTAAAGGGAAGCAAGTGGTGAATGAAGAAGAGCCATTACAAGATGGAGGCAAGAGCAAGGATGTTGAGCCAACATATGTGGCACCGCCTCCATACAAGCCACCACTACCGTTCCCTCAATTACGAGCAAGGGCTCGCTTGGACAACCACTTTGGTAAATTCCTTGAACTTATGTCTAAATTTCATATTAATATTCCATTCATGGATGCTATCTTAGGTATGCCGGCATATGGCAAGTTCTTAAAGGAGATACTCTCCAACAAAAGGAAGTTGGAGGAGTATGGGGACATAAGGATGACAAAGAGATCCTCGGAGTTGATTCAAACGATGAAGGAGTAGATGCCTCCTAAGCTAAGAGATCCGGGATCCTTTTGTGTGCCAATCGGAGTAGGAGAAGTGAAGTATGACGCCCTATGTGATCTTGGGGCAAGTGTAAGCATCATCCCGCTTGCACTTTGCAACAAGGTTGGGCTAGGAGAGCCAAAGCCGGTCAAGATGACCCTTTACATGGCGGACCGCTCAATCACTCATCCGGTTGGAATCTTGGAAGACATTCCGGTGTAACTAGGGAAGTTCTATGTGCCCATAGACTTCGTTGTTTTGGATATCCCGGCGGACTATCCGGTTCCTATCATCTTGGGGAGACCTTTCCTAGCTACCTCTAGATGTCTAGTAGATTGCAAGAATGGGACTCTCTCCTTCAACATTGGAGAAGAGAACATCAAGTTCAAGTTGTCCACAATGCTGAAAGGGCCAACCCTTGATGAAGATGTCTTCAACATTGTTGAAGAAGAGAAGTCTAGAGAGGTTGTGAGCTCAATCTTTCTCAAGGATCCGCTTGAGAAGGTTCTTAGCTTAAGTTTGATGAAGGAAGGAGTTGAGGAGAGTAGCAATGAAGTAATCAAGGCCTTGAATGCATTGGACGAGCTACCAAGTGTTGGATTTGAAGAACTAGAAGAAGAGAGAAGCAAGCAGGAAAATCGGACTGGGGGTCCAGATCGGCCGATTTTTGGCCTTATGCTGAAGTTTCATCAAATTCTGCAAAAACAGAAACTCAGATCGACCTACCCTCATGAAAATCGGCCGATTATCCTGGCTGGGGCGATTTTCCTGAGTCTTTTCAGCATCAACCAAGTGTTCATGAGCAATCATCAAGGGACTTCAAGGAGGCCTCCATGGCTTTGCAATCATCTCAACCTACATTGTATGGATCGTCTCCAACCGAAAAAGGTCCTCCTCAACTTGATCTTAAACCTCTTCCTTCTCATTTAAAGTATGCTTTCCTTGGTTCAAATTCTACTTATCCGGTGATTGTGAATGCATCTTTGAATGATGATGAGCTTAATAGATTGTTGAATGAACTGAAACCGCATAGAAAAGCCATTGGCTATACCATTGAAGATTTAGTTGGCATAAAACCTTCTTTGTGCATGCATAAGATATTGATGGAAGATAATCATAAACCCTCTATTGAACATCAAAGGAGATTGAATCCTATAATGAAAGAGGTGGTTAAAAAGGAGATCATAAAGTTGCTAGATGCGGGAATTATCTACCCTATCTCGGATAGTAAGTGGGTTAGTCCCGTTCATGTAGTTCCTAAGAAGGGTGGGATGACCGTAGTGACCAATGAGAACAACGAACTAATCTCAACTAGGACGGTTACAGGATGGAGGATGTGCATTGATTATAGGAAGCTTAACATGGCCTCTAGGAAAGATCACTTCCCCTTCCCTTTATTGACCAAATGTTGGAGAGATTAGCTCAACATTCCCATTTTTGTTACCTAGATGGCTATAGTGGATTCTTCCAAATCCCTATCCACCCCGATGACCAAGAAAAAACCACATTTACATGTCCATGGGGTACCTTTGCATATAGGAGAATGCCATTTGGGTTGTGTAATGCACCCTCCACCTTCCGAAGGTGTATGATGACTATATTTTCTGAATATATTGAGAATATCATGGAGGTGTTTATGGATGACTTTTCTGTTTATGGATCTTCCTTTGATAATTGCCTAGCTAACTTGTCTTTGGTTCTTAAGAGATGTGAGGAGACAAATCTTGTCTTAAATTGGGAAAAATGTCACTTCATGGTAAGTGAAGGAATTGTGTTAGGACACTTGGTGTCTAACCGTGGCATTGAGGTTGATAGGGCCAAGATTGAAACGATAGAGAAGTTACCACCACCTACCTCGGTGAAAGGGGTAAGGAGTTTCTTAGGGCATGCCGGTTTTTACCGGAGGTTTATTCAAGATTTCTCTAAAATTTCTAAGCCTCTTACTAACCTACTAATGAAAGATGTTTAGTTTGTTTTCTCCAAAGATTTCCTTGAGGCTTTTTGTAGGTTGAAGAACGCTTTGATCTCCGCACCTATCATGCAACCTCCGGATTGGAGCCTACCGTTTGAGATCATGTGTGATGCAAGCATGTAGCCGTTGGGGCTGTTTTGGGGCAAAGGAAAGATGGGCGCACTCATGCCATTTATTATGCTAGCAAGACGCTAGATGATGCCCAACTTAACTATGCCACAACCGAGAAAGAGTTGCTAGCGGTAGTGTATGCCTTTGAGAAGTTCCGCTCATATCTTCTTGGAGCGAAGGTCATAGTGTATACGGATCATGCTGCGATCCGTTATCTCCTTACCAAGAAGGATGCCAAGCCTAGGTTGATTCGGTGGATCCTTCTTCTTCAAGAATTTGATTTGGAGATCCGGGACAAGAAGGGGTCCGAAAATTAAGTGGCGGATCACCTTAGTAGACTCCCAATCTTTCCAGTGAACTAAAACAAAATCAAGCTGAAATTAGAATGAGAGTAACTCACAATCTTTCCAAAAGAAGGTTCAAATGTTTCATACAACTCTAGAAATAGAATCCGGAATTCTTCACTACAAAAGCTATCAAAGTGTGGCAATGGTGTGTGTTCTTCTTTTCCTCTTCAATGGAGCTCTTCTTCTTCCTCTTTGACACTTTCCTTCCTAGAAAATCTTCTTGTTGAGAGGATATTTTTGTTAAAGGAAATGGATAATGGAGAGCTGCTCCAAGATGCTTCTCATAGCCCACGAAGGACCACTTTTATAACAAACTTGCATGAGCTGGCCATGAGAGTCGTGGCACAGCTGTCACAAGAATCTGGGAAAATCCACGGGTGGTTCCACGGCCGTGGAGTGTCAGAGAACCGTGATTCTGTGCAGAAACTTCGCCTTGGATGATTAAGCTGTGATTTGGTGCATAGCTAGTGTAGGCAAGGTTCCATGAGTCCTCCTTAGCCCTTAATTTGCATCCTAATGCGTCCGAGGATGTGTCATCTTGACGAACGATCCTCAAACGTATCGTTTTGGCTCCTAAATCTCCCAAAAATACCTACAAAGCAACGCACAAGTCCGTGTAGACGTCTATCTCGACAAAGTACGTGAATTGAATGCAAACGTCACGAACTAGTGCTAAACCATGCATGAATGAGTGAGAAATCTACCTAAATGATTGCCTAAAACTAAGTCATAAATCGTGTTATCAAAATACCCCGTACTTAAGGTTTGCTCGTCCCCGAGCAAATTCCCAACTATAGACTAAGAGATGACATGATTTATGTATGCAGAAAAATGGCGAAATCTTTTTAGGTTTGTGCTTCTACTATTGGATCACCTTCATAGTCATGTTCAATGGCAATTGGACAAGCAATTATGTATCAAACAAATGAAGGCATGGAAAGACAATTGTACTTAACTCAAACGCATGCATGAGATGTAAGGATGAAGAGGTCAAGAAGATCAAGAGTATATCCAATCTAGATTACTAAGTCTTACAAACATGCAAGTAGGTCATAAGGTCTTGTGACATAAAAGGCCAAGAAACGTTGTGATTAGGTGGGGAATTCTCTAGGTTATGTGATGCAAATCCGGGAATGGAACTAACTCCACATCCTTGTCCTCGATTAACTCCCCTCAAGTGTATATTTTTCCCTATCTTGCTTTCTTTTCTTTTTCTTTGACTTATTTTTGAGACAATGGCATTGGTGTACAATAGCCGAAACCTCGGTGATTAGCCTTCCTCGGGCTTTTTCTATTTTTCGAGGTGCATCCACACCGGGCACACATACCAAAGCTCGTTAGGGCTATTGGTTCATTTGACTTTGGCAAGGTACCAAGACCCGATTATGTGAAGTGTACCGAGTTATTTGTCATTTAAACCAACGCCCCCAAACCTATATTTTTGGCTACACTTCCACAATAATTTCAGCATTTCATTCATGACATTCTTTTTATCAACAACTTTACCCCACACTTGCTTTTCACACACTTCATCACACTAGCATGCTCCTATTCCCGGATGGGTTAAAAGAGGTCAATTTTATATCAATTGAGGTGCTCAAGCAATCATGATCAAGATGAGAAGTAGAGAAAGATGAGATGCCTCATTCATTCCTAGATGGTATGCAAGAACTATCATGTAATTTCGACTTTCAATACTCAATCCATTCTAGGCAATCATCATGATCACAAATCATTCATAGAATTCAAGAGAAGTAGTTCAAGTCCACATATGCATTTATCAATTCAACACATAAGGCCATCCATAGCCAATTCACAAGACAAGATTCATCATTAGGATCATATCCAAGCCTAGAAAGCACAAAAATTTTTAAATTTTCTGATTTTTATGGGATTTTCGTTTTAAGTATGTACAATGCAAGACATGTGAAGATTTTAAACTATCCTAGATGCTCATCATGCAAAGGATCATGCAAACCCCACCCCATACTTAGAAACACATTGTCCCCAATGTGTAAATGAAGTAAAGAGAGCGAAAGAAGGTTCTCACAATGTAAAAGTGGTTTGCTATGGTAATTGGGATTTCTCAAATGAATTGATGTTGGATGATCCTATCAACCATGGTAGAGAGCTCTAAGCATCCATCAAAGCTTCAGAACCCGCGCTAGGCGCCGCTAGCCGTCCAAGTCCGCGTCCGCTCCACCCATAATTGGTGAGGGTTTCATCATCATCATTCATATGCCAAGAAAGGCTTCCAATGCTACTAAGGCTCTAGGACACACACAAAGTAGACAAAACACAAACAAAGATAGAAAAATCTAAAAACGAAAACAAAACGAAAAAAAGAAAAATGTTACCAATGGGTTGCCTCCCACGAAGCGCTTCTTTAAGGTCATTAGCTTGACCAAACTCGGGGGCGTCTATTCAAGGTGAAGTGGGGCAATCATGTCCACCGGAGCTCCCGGAATATACTTCTTCAAGCGGTGCCCATTCACTTTGAAATTCCCACAATGCTCTCCTCCTATCTCAATAGCTCCATGGGGAAAGATCTTCTTCACCACATATGGCCCGGTCCATCTTGATTTGAGCTTTCCGGGAAAGAGCCTTAGCCTTGAGTTGAAGAGAAGGACAAGGTCGCCTTCACTCAACTCCTTCGGGATGATCCTCTTGTCATGCCATCTTTTGGTTCTCTCCTTGTAGATCCGGGCATTCTCATAAGCTTCCAACCGGATCTCTTCAAGGGCGTTTATATCAAGCAACCTCTTCTCTCTCGCCTCTTTGAGGTCAAAATTTAGCCACTTAATGGCCCAATAAGCTCTATGCTCCATTTCCACCGGAAGATGGCAAGACTTGCCATAGACTAATTTGTAAGGAGTGGTGCCAATTGGTGTCTTGAAGGCGGTTCTATATGCCCACAATGCGTCATTGAGCTTCATAGCCCAATCCTTTCTTGTCCTAGATACCGTCTTCTCAAGGATGGCCTTTATCTCCCGGTTGGAGATCTCCACTTGGCCACTAGTTTGGGGATGGTGAGGTGTTGCCACCTTATGAGTCACCCCATACTTAGCCAAAAGCGCCCCAAAATTCCTATTGGTGAAGTGCTTTCCTCCATCACTAATGATCACCCTTGGTGTTCCAAACCTAGGGAAGATCACTCGGTTGAAGAACCGCACCACCACCTTGGCATCATTTGTAGGAGAGGCGATTGCCTCCACCCATCTTGACACATAGTCCACCGCCAATAGGATGTAGAGATTTCCACATGAAGAAGGGAATGGTCCCATGAAGTCCACACCCCACACATAAAAAATCTCCACTTCTTGGATGTTGTTCAAGAGCATTTCATTCCTCCTTGAGATGTTGCCCGTCCTTTGGCAAGCATCACATGCCGCTACAAAACCTTGCACATCTCTAAACAAGTTAGGCCAATAAAAACCGGATTGCAATACCTTGGCACACGTCTTGTGTGAGCTAGCATGGCCTCCACATGGTAAGGAGTGACAATGCCGGATCACACTCTCCACTTCATCTTCCGGTATGCATCTTCTAAACATCTCATCCGGTCCACTCTTGAATAGAAGCGGTTCACTCCAATAGTAGTGCCTCACGTCGTTGAAGAACTTCTTCCTCTGTGCATATGTCAATCCGGGAGGTACTTCCTCACATACTAAGTAGTTCACGATGTCGGCATACCATGGCTCACTTCCTCTAGACACTTGGGACAAGCATTCCTCCACCATTTGTAATTGCTCATCCCGGAATGAGTCATCAATTGGGATGTCATCTCTTTCAAGCTCTAATGGTGGGAGTCTACTAAGGTGATCTGCCACCGAGTTCTCGGATCCCTTCCTGTCCCGTATTTCCAAATCAAATTCTTGTAGAAGAAGGATCCACTGAATCAACCTAGGTTTGGCATCCTTCTTGGTAAGTAGATAACGGATCGCAGCATGATCCGTATAAACTATGACCTTCGGTCCAACAAGATATGAGCGGAACTTCTCAAATGCATACACCACCACTAGCAACTCCTTCTCGGTGGTAGCATAATTGAGTTGGGCATCATCTAGCGTCTTGCTAGCATAGTAAATAGCATGAGTTCGCCCTTCTTTCCTTTGCCCCAAAACGGCCCCAACGGCTACATTGCTCGCATCACACATGATCTCAAATGATAGACTCCAATCCGGAGGTTGCATGATAGGTGCGGAGATCAAGGCGTTCTTCAACCTACAAAAAGCTTCAAGACAATCTTTGGAAAGAAAAAATCAACATCTTTCATTAATAGGTTAGTGAGGGGCTTAGAAATTTTAGAGAAATCTTGAATAAACCTCCTGTAGAAACCGGCATGCCCTAAGAAACTCCTTACCCCTTTCACCGAGGTAGGTGGTGGCAACTTCTCTATCGTTTCAATCTTGGCCCTATCAACCTCAATGCCACGGTCAGACACCAAGTGTCCTAACACAATGCCTTCACTTACCATGAAGTGGCATTTTTCCTAATTTAAGACAAGATTTGTCTCCTCACATCTTTGCAATACTAATGACAAGTTAGCCAAGTAATTATCGAAAGAAGAACCATAAACAGAGAAATCATCCATAAACACTTCCATGATATTTTCAATGTATTCCGAAAAGATAGCCATCATACACCTTTGGAAGGTGGCGGGTGCATTACACAACCCAAATGGCATTCTTCTATATGCAAAAGTACCCCATGGACATGTAAAGGTTGTTTTCTCTTGGTCATCGGGGTGGATAGGGATTTGGAAGAATCCACTATAGCCATCTAGGTAGCAAAAATGAGAGTGTTGAGCTAACCTCTCTAGCATTTGGTCAATGAAGGGGAGAGGGAAGTGATCCTTCCTAGAGGTCATGTTCAATTTCCTATAAACAATGCACATCCTCCACCCCGTAACCGTCCTAGTCGGGATTAGTTCATTATTCTCATTGGTTACTACGGTCATCCCACCCTTCTTAGGAACTACATGAACGGGACTAACCCACTTACTATCCGAGATAGGGTAGATAATTCCCGCATCTAGCAACTTAATGATTTCCTTTTTGACTACCTCTTTCATTATAGGATTCAATCTCCTTTGATGTTCAATAGAGGGTTTATGATTATCTTCCATCATTATCTTATGCATGCACAAAGAAGGCTTATTGCCAACCAAATCATCAATAGTATAGCCTATGGCTTTCCTATGCAATCTTAGTTCATGCAACAACTTAGCAAGTTCATCATCACTCAAACATGCATTAACAATCACCGGATATGAAGAATTTTCACCAAGAAAAGCATACTTTAAATGAGAGGGGAGGGGTTTGAGTTCAAGTTTAGGAGGACCTTTATCGATGGGAGACGATCCAAATAATGTTGGATGAGATGAATCCAAAGCAAATGAAGACCCTCCAAGGCTCCTAGAAGCTTGATCACCATCAAGGGCTGATCCAGGGAAAACCACGGCTGAAATCACGGTTTGCTCATCTTCCACGGCCGTGGTTCTTGCCAAGCTTGCTTCCCGGAGTTGTCCAGAAAGTTTGACGGCCGTGGAACATAAATCTCGACCGTGGAACTTGCAGCTGTTCAATTCCTCTTCGTGGCCTTCAAATCCAACTCTTGGCTCCTCTTCCAATGCTTCCAAGGCCTTGATCTCTTCATTGCATGCCTCCTCAACACCTTCCTCCATCACACTTAAGGTAAGAACCTTCTCCAAGGGATCCTTGATCAAGATCGAGCTCACAACTTCTCTAGATTCTTCTTGCTCGACTATGTTGAAGACATCCTCATCAAGGGTTGGCCCTTTCATCATTGTGGACAACTTGAACTTGATGTTCTCTTCTCCAATGTTGAAGGAGAGAGTCCCGTTCTTGCAATCCACTAGGCATCCGGAGGTGGCTAGGAAAGGTCTTCCTAAGATGATGGGAACCGGATAGTCCGCCGGAATATCCAAGACGACAAAGTCAATTGGCACATAGAATCCTCCTAGTTGCACCGGGATGTCCTCTAAAATCCCAACCGGATGAGTGATAAAATGATCCGCCATATAGAGGGTCATCTTGACCGGCTTTGGCTCTCCTAGCCCCACCTTGTTGCAAAGTGCAAGCGGTATGATGCTCACACTCGCTCCAAGATCACAAAGGGCCTCGTACTTCACATCTCCCACTCCTATTGGGACACAAAAAGAACCCGGATCTCTTAGCTTGGGAGGCATCCCCTCCTTCATTGTTTGGATCAATTCCGAGGATCTCTTGGTCATTCTTATCTCCCCATACTCCTCCAACTTCCTTTTGTTGGAGAGTATTTCCTTCAAAAACTTGCCATATGCCAGCATTCCTAGAATAGCATCCATGAACGGAATGTTAATATGCAATTTAGACATTAGTTCAAGGAACTTACCAAAGTGATTGTCTAAACGAGCTCTTGCTCTTGATTGTGGGAACGGTAGTGGTGGCTTGTATGGAGGCGGTGCCACGTAGGTTGGCTCTACATCCTTGCTCTTGCCTCCATCTTCTTGCAACCTTCCCTCTTCTACCACTACTTGCTTTCCCTTAGCATTGTCCTTGGGCAAAGGATCCTTCATACTCAACCCACTCCTCGTTGTGATAGCCAACACTTGGCCTCTTGGGTTGTCTTCGGTTCTTCCCGGAAGCTTTCCCGGATCTCTATGGTCTTCACCCGCCTTTTGGAACACTTGTGCTTCCAAAACCTTTTGGGCTTTAGAGATTGAAGTCACGGTGCTCTCAAGACCACTCAACCTTCCAAGCAATTGCTCAAACATTATTTCGGTTCTATCCTTTGGAGGTTGAGTAAATCCGGGTGGAGTTTCTTGTGAAGATCTTGGTGGTGGAGTAGTGCTTGTGGAAGCGGGAGGGTTCAATACTCCATCCGGGTTAGAGTAAGAAAATCCGGGATGGTTATGGTTGGGCCGGTAATTGTTGAATTGCCGGTTGTTGTTGAAACTCCTTGGGCCTTGGTAATTTTTGAAGTTGCCCCTTCCCATATAATTCACATCCTCCTCCTTGGAAGACAAGTTGGCTTGTGGAAGCACTTGAGGAGTTGCTTGGTTCTTCAAAGTTGTAGCACACAACTCCCTCAAGGACTTCAATTCATTGTTGATGGCGTCAAGCTTGAAATTGCTCATGGTGACTTCACTCACCTCGTATGCTCCCGCCTTTCTTCCTTCACTCTTCCTATGGGAGTACTTCTCAATCACTAGAGCTTGCTTCTCCACAAACTCCCAAGCTTCATCTATATGCTTCTCCATAAAAGTCCCACCGGAAAGAGATTGAAGCTTGAATTGGCTATCTTCGTCAAGTCCCTTGAAGTAGATCTCCAATAGCTCAATTTTCGGTATGCTGTGGTGTGGACAATCAAGGAGAAGATCTTTGAACCTCTACCAAGACTTGAATAAACTTTCTCTATCCTTCATCACGAAGGCATTGATCTTCCATCTTAATTCGGTAGTCTTGGAAGGTGGGAAGAACTTGGTCAAAAACTCGGTTGTCATCTCCTCCCAAGTACCAACTCGCCCTTGTGGAATAGATTGATACCAAGCTAAGGCTTTATCCTTAAGAGAGAAGGAAAAAGCCCTAAGCTTATGGTTGTTGCTCTCCAATCTTCGCGGTCTAAGAGTCTCCATCAAGATCTCATAATTCATCAAGTGTTGATGAGGAGACTCTCCTTCCATCCCTCCAAATTGATTATGCCGGATCATTTGTAGAACTTGAGGGCGGAGCTCATAGTTGTGGGTCGCGGGATCTCCTAAGTTCACACCCGGTCGGTGTGCTCTTTGTGCCGGATCCATACGTCTCCCTAGGGTTTGTGGCTCCTCAAATGCAATGGGAACAACCCTAATATTAGCCTCCGGCTGCGGTTGTGGTGGTGGAGGTGGAGGTTGTTGACGATTAAGCTCCCCTCGTACAAGGGTTTGCCTAATCTCATCAATCTCCCTCCTAGTTGCTTCTTGCCTCTCATTGGCAAGTCTCCTTTCTTCTTCCAAGAGCTCATCTCTTAGCCTTATTTGCTCTAAGGCTTCATCCAATTCAGCTTGGAGATCTCTTCCGGTCATCTCTTTTCCCTTCTTAATACTCTTGGATCTAGATCTAAGGGTTTTCTCCGGTTCGGGATCGAATGGAGCTAAATCCTTGCCACGAGATCTTCGCATACACCTAGAAATAAGAGATGTCCTGAAAAGCAAAAACATACACCAAAGAGAGATCAAAAGCAACAAGAAAGATCTACACTAATAAACAATCACGAAATAAACTCAATCTAGACCTAGTCCCCGGCAACGGCGCCAAAAACTTGTTACGCTAGGAAATAGCACAAAAAGCTTTAAATTTATAACTCGAACTAAATCCTAAACTACCTAGCGAAACCCGCAGTGTACGGGACGTTTGTAGTAGGGATAGTATTCCGAGGTCGAACACAAAGACTAAGGTGAAATTGATTTTATTTGTGATTGAGTTTAGTAAAGACCTAGGTTGAAAGAGAAGAAAGTAATAAAGAAATGAAAATCTCAAATGTTTTTGGTTGGTTTTTGGTGATCAATCAAAGATCACAATACATGCAAAGTAATCAATCAACTAAACTATAAATCAACACAAATAAACAAACTAAACAAGATATAGATCAAAGAAAGAAAAGACGGATTCTAGGGATTGGAAGTTCCGGTTATGGCATAGGACTCAAGCTATCTATTCATTCCTTGGATTAACTATGTTGGGGTTAAGTGTTTCTAGATTGGGATTAATCACCGGGTAGGTCTCATGATCCACTAGTCCATTCCCTAGGTCTCATTACCGGGTAAGTCTCTAAGAACCTAAGGGACGGAATTCTACACAAACCGGATTGTTGTCTAGAGATCTTAACCTATCCTTACCGGGTAAGTCTTGGAAAGGGAAGTCCTAAACAACTATCCTAGCATACTTAATCCAATGGCGGCTTATTAGGCTCACCAATACCTAAGGTTTGTTATCTTTGGAATCTAAGAGTAAGGATTACCGGGTAAGTCTCTCCTAACACTTAGTTGCTAACACTTGGTCACCCTAGGATAGATTTAACTAAACAAACACTTAGGATTTCAACATTCTAACAATCTAGGACAAGATCCGTCGAACCAGGGAAAATCACGGTTTGTTCTACCTAAACCACGGCCGTGGTTAGGCAAGAACTACCCGTTATTTCTAACAGCAGCTACGTTCAAGCACACAAGTCATCCAAGGATAAATCTAAGTCTGTCCTATCAAAGCCCTAGCCATAACCATCCTTTCCTTACCCTAGAACCACATCTATTTAGCCAACAATATTCATAATAGAAATCGAAACAAGCAAACACAAAATCATGACATCCATTTGCAAGATAATGAAGGAAAAGAGATGAACAAGTGAACTAAAACAAAATCAAGCTGAAATTAGAATGAGAGTAACTCACAATCTTTCCAAAAGAAGGTTCAAATGTTTCATACAACTCTAGAAATAGAATCCGGAATTCTTCACTACAAAAGCTATCAAAGTGTGGCAATGGTGTGTGTTCTTCTTTTCCTCTTCAATGGAGCTCTTCTTCTTCCTCTTTGACACTTTCCTTCCTAGAAAATCTTCTTGTTGAGAGGATATTTTTGTTAAAGGAAATGGATAATGGAGAGCTGCTCCAAGATGCTTCTCACAACTCATGAAGGACCACTTTTATAACAAACTTGCATGAGCTGGCCATGAGAGTCGTGGCACAGCTGTCACAAGAATCTGGGAAAATCCACGGGTGATTCCACGGCCGTGGAGTGTCAGAGAACCGTGATTCTGTGCAGAAACTTCGCCTTGGATCATTAAGCTGTGATTTGGTGCATGGCTAGTGTAGGCAAGGTTCCATGAGTCCTCCTTACCCCTTAATTTGCATCCTAATGCGTCCGAGGATGTGTCATCTTGACGAACGATCCTCAAACGTATCGTTTTGGCTCCTAAATCTCCCAAAATACCTATAAAGCAACGCACAAGTCCGTGTAGACGTCTATCTCGACAAAGTACGTGAATTGAATGCAAACGTCGCGAACTAGTGCTAAACCATGCATGAATGAGTGAGAAATCTACCTAAATGATTGCCTAAAACTAAGTCATAAATCGTGTTATCACCATGGTATGCCAACATTGTGAACTATGTTGTGTGTGAGGAAGTGCCTCCCGGATTGACATATGCCCAAAGAAAGAAGTTCTTCAAGGATGTGAGGCACTACTATTGGAGTGAACCACTTTTGTTCAAGAGAGGGCCGGATGGAATGTTTAGAAGATGCATACCGGAGGATGAGGTGGAGAGTGTGATCTGTCATTGTCATTCCTTGCCATGTGGAGGGCATGCTAGCTCACACAAGACATGTGCGAAAGTGTTGCAATCGGGCTTCTTTTGGCCAAGTTTGTTCAAGGATGTGCAAAGCTTTGTAGTCGCTTGTGATGCTTGCCAAAGGACGGGCAACATCTCAAGGAGGAATGAGATGCCCTTGAACAACATTCAAGAAGTGGAAATATTTGATGTGTGGGGTGTGGACTTCATGGGACCATTCCCTTCTTCATGTGGCAACCTCTACATCCTATTGGCGGTTGACTATGTTTCAAGAAGGGTGGAGGCAATCGCTTCTCCTACAAATGATGCCAAAGTGGTGGTGCGGTTCTTCAACCGAGTGATCTTCCCTAGGTTTGGAACACCAAGGGTGATCATAAGTGATGGAGGGAAGCACTTCACTAATAGGAACTTTGGGGCACTTTTGGCTAAGTATGGGGTGACCCATAAGGTGGCAACACCTTACCATCCCCAAACTAGTGGCCAAGTGGAGATCTCCAACCGGGAGATAAAAGGGATACTTAAGAAGACGGTCTCTAGGACGAGGAAAGATTGGGCTATGAAGCTCGATGATGCTTTGTGGGCTTATAGAACCGCTTTCAAGACACCAATTGGCACCACTCTCTACAAGCTAGTTTATGGCAAGTCTTGCCACCTTCCGGTAGAGATGGAGCATAGAGCATTTTGGGCTATAAGGTCGTTGAATTTTGATCTCAAGGAGGCCGGTGAGAAGAGGTTGCTAGACATGAACGCCCTTGAGGAGATCCGGTTGGATGCTTTGCCCGGATTTACAAGGAGAGGACCAAGCGTTGGCATGACAAGCGCCTCATCCCAAAGGAGTTGAATGAGGGCGACTTAGTGCTTCTCTTCAACTCAAGGCTGCGGCTTTTCCCCGGAAAGCTCAAATCAAGATGGACGGGTCCCTATGTTGTGAAGAAGGTCTTTCCTCATGGAGCGGTAGAAATAGGAGGAGATCATTGTGGTGACTTCAAGGTGAATGGGCACCGTTTGAAGAAGTACATCCCGGAAGCACCGGTGGAAGTGATTGCTGCACTTCACCTTGAGTGAAACGCTCCTGAATTTGGTCAAGCTAATGACCTTAAAGAAGCGCTTAATGGGAGGCAACCCATTGGTACATATTTTTCCTTTTGTTTTTCTTGCTTTTGTTTGATCTTACTCTTGGTGTGCTTTGTTTTTCTTTTGTGTTTTTGGGTGCTAGATCTTATTGATTGTCATGTGTGATGAGATGTTGGAGGTCATGTGAAAACCTCATGGAACTATTGAACGAACAATATCCAAGCACAAGGACGAGAAGGAAATCACCCAGAAAATCGGCCTGTTCTTCAGCCAGATCGGCCGATTTTCCTGGGTTGTTGGGCCGATTTTTCCTTCTGTAAAGGAAAGTGATAATCTTCAATCAAGCATGGGTGGAGCGGACGTGGAACTTGGACGGCTTGCGGTGCTAAGCGCGGGTTCCGACACCTTAATGAACATCAAGAGCTCTCTACCATCCTTGATCGATCATCCACCATCATCATTCAATGTAAACCGAAATACCAAAGCATCACCAATTTTACATTGTGAGGACTCTCTTTCACTTCTTTATTTAGTTTACACATTAGGGACAATGTGTTTCTAAGTATGGGGTGGGGTTTTCATGATCACTTGCATGATTAGCATCTAGATAGTTTAATTTTGTCACATGTTTCATTATGTCTTGCATTGTACATACATATTTTGAAAAATTCAAAAAAATCAGAAAATTTTAAAAAATTTTAGTGCTTCTAAAGATTGGGAATGACCCTTATGATGAAATTGTCTTGTGAATTGGCTATGGATGGCCTTATGTGTTGAATAGATGAATGCATATGTGGACTTGAAGTACTTATCTTGAATCCCATGTGTGAATTGTGATCATGAATGTTTGCCTTGATTGAATTGAGGATTGAAAGTCGAAATTACATGCTAGTTCTTGCACATCATTTAGGAGTGATTGAGGCAATTCATCTTTCTCTACTTCTCATCTTGATCATGTTGTTTGAGCACCTCAATTGATGAAAAATTTGACCTCTTTTGACCCATCCGGGAATAGGAGCATGCTAGTGTGTTGATGGTGTGAAAAGCAAGTGTGGGGTAAAGTTGTTGATAAAAAATGTTGTGAATGAAGTGCTGAATTTGTTGTGAAAGTGTAGACAAAAATATAGGTTTGGGGACATTGGTTTAATTGACAAGTAACTCGGCACACTTCACATAATCGGGTGTTGGTGCCTTGCCAAAGTCAAATAAACCGATAGTCCTAACGAGCTTTGGTATGTGTGCCCGGTGTGGATGCACCTCGAAAAATAAAAAAGCCCGAGGACGGCTAATCACCAAGGTTTTGACTTTTGTACACCAATGCCATTGTCTCAAAAATAAGTGAAAAAGAAAAGAAAACAAAGAAAAAATGGAGAAAATTATACACTTGTTGGGAAGTTGAGCAAAAACGAGATTGTGGAGTTAGTTCCTTTCCCGGATTAGCATCACATGACCTAGAAATTCCCACCTAAGCACAACATTTCTTAGCCTTCTCTAAAGTCCTTGTGACCTAATTGCATGTGTGTAAGACTTAGTGATCTAGATTGGATATGCTCATGATCATCTTGACTTCTTCATTTTCACCTCTCATGCATGCTTTCTAGTTAAGTATAATTGTCTTTCCATGCCTTCATTCATTTGATGCATGATTGATTGTCCTTTGCCATAAAACATGACTATGAAGGTGATCCAATGTTAGAAGCACAACTCCAAAAAAGGTTTTGTTGTTTTTCTGCATGCATAAATCATGTCATCTCTTAGTCTATAGTTGGATCTTGCTCGGGGACGAGCAAATCTTAAGTATGGGGTATTTTGATAACGTGATTTTTGACGTTAGTATAGGTAAACAATTAGATAGTTTTTCACATTATACATGCACGGTTTTGGCATTAGTTCACGGCGTTTACACTCATTTCTTGCATAATTCTAGAAAAGACGTCTACACGAGCTTTTGTCGGTGTTGTAGGTATTTCGGAGGTCTTTTAGACATTAAACGATGCATTCGAGGGTCAAGCCTCATGGTGGTACACATCCAAAGCTTTGAAGGAGCATAATTGGAGCAACAAAGGACACAAAGAGCACTATTGGTGCAAGCAATGGAGCAACTCATGGCTAAACGAGCATAGCATGCTTCTGGTGAAGAAAATCGGACCAACTACCAGGAAAATCGGCCGATTTATCTCCCTGGGTCGATTTTTCTGCCTTTGAACAACTTAAGCCACGTGTCCCACGATCTCTTGATCCGGCCTTGCCCTTGGTGGAGAATATAAGTGGTCCTGCAAGCTGATGCTGAGATCCCTTCTCTCCCACATTCTCTCATTCACAGCTCATCCATTAGAGGATAGAGGGGGAGGAGAGAAAAACTCTCTCAAATTGAAGGAAGAAGAAGAACACCAAACATAGAGTGATAGTGAGGTTTTGAGTGATTTTGAGTGATTTTTGGAGTCTTGGATTGAAGAGCTATTGCAAGGATTGTTAGGAACGTTTGGAACTTCATTTGAAGGGTTGTAAGTCTTGCTAAAACTTGGATTCAGCTGAGATTTATTGTTTTTAATTGCTTATCTTTCATCATCCATCTATGAGAACCATGTATGCTTGTGTGATGATTTTGGATCTTGATATGCATATTATTGGCTAGTTTATTGTGATTCTGGAGTGATGGATTGATGGTTATGGCTTGGGTGATGATAGGATGGACTTATATGTTAGTTTAGGATGATTTGTATGCACGAAATCTAACCCAGGAAGAAAAATCGGGCTGTTCATCATGCCAGATCGGCCGATTTATATAAGATCCACCCGATTTTCTTCTCTGTTGATCTTTAATTGATGAATCTGTATGTTAAGGTGTTAGGTTGTTGAAATCCTAGTGTTTATTAAGCTTAATTTAGCTTAGGATCACCTAATGCTATCAACCTAAGTGAGGGAAGAGATCTACCCGATGATTCCCGATCTTAGATACCTAAGATGATAAATTCTAGGTAGTAGTGAGCCTCATAAGCCGCTATTGGATCGAGTGTGCTAGGAATGTTGCTTGAGACTTCCCTATTCCGAGAATTACCCGGTAAGGAGAGGGTTGCCCCTTAAGTAGTATCCGGTTTTTGTAGAATTCCCTACTTTAACCCCTTGAGACCTAACCGGTAATAGGAGTTTGATGCGGGACTAGTGAAGTGAGAGACCTACCCGGTAATTGCTTCCATTAGTGAAACACCCTTTCCCAACACCGCAGCTTTGTCCTTAGAATCCTTAGAACCTTGAGTCCAATGCCATAACCGGAGATCTTGACCTCTAGAATCCATTTCTCTCTCTTTTATCATATAGTTTGTGCTTGTGTTACTTGTTTGTTTTCATTGATTTGTTAGCATAGTTGATTGTTCGTTTAGCATGAATTGTGATCCTTGGTTGATCACCTAAAAACCCACCAAAAACATTTAGATTTTCATTCCTTTATTCCTTTCTCTTTTCTTAACTAGATCTTCACTAAACTTAATCACAAATCGAATTGATCTCACCTTAGTCTTTATGTTCGACCTCAGAATACTATCCCTACTACAAACGTCCCGTACACTGCGGGTTTGCTAGGAGTTAGGATAAATATAACGAGTATAAATTTAAGGCTTATTGCGTGCATCTATTCCTGAGCGTAACAAATATCGCTCAATCCGACTTTGGCAAGACACAAACACTCGGCTATGTGAATGGTGCCGAGTTACTCATCATCATGATTGACTTCCCCAAACCTACAAATTCTTTCTATTCTTTGAATGCAAAATTTTGCTTTCATGGCCCTCCCACATCAAACATGCCAAATATCAAATCCTACAAATTCCCGGATAGGTAAGGGAGGCCATTATTTCATTGAGGGGCTAAATGATCAAAGAAAGAAGAAAGAAAAGAGAATTGCCTTAATCATCTCAACAAGAAGTATAAGAACTTATCATGTGATTTCAACCTTGATTTTTCAATATTATTTAGATAAAACTCTTCACATTATGAAACTTGCAAAAGAGGAATAATTAACACATTCAATTTCTTTTCAATTCACTATTTGTTTAGGCATACAATTGTCATCAAAAACTCAATTCACAAGTACTGATTCTCATAGAAATCATCTCAAATCTTAGAAGCACAAAATTTTCAAAATTTTTCGATTTTTATGGGTTTTTCAAAATCTTTTTCATGCAATGCGATAATGAAACGTGTAACAATGGAATGAAACATGCAAAGTGTTCTCAATCAAAGCAAGCAAAAGTGAGTAGAGGTATTACAAACGAATAGTCACACCCCACCCCATACTTGAGACAAACAATGTCCCTAATGTTCAAAAAGAAAATAAAGAAAAGAAAGAAAGAAAATGAACTCACAAAACGGCGGTGGAGCGGCTAATGCGGTAGATCATCATCATCCTCACTAGGGTGCCGGTGGTGGTGGAAACGGGAAGAAGCCGGGGTCGTAGTTCCGCCCAAACTGCTGGCGGTAGATGTCTCTCATCATCCGGTCATGTGCATCGGCTCGTGCATCCCTAGTATCCGCGCAAATCTCCAAGGCTCCGACTCTCCTAGAAAGGTCGGTGGCCCACTCCGACAGCTGCTCGTACCACTCCGGCGCCTGACTGTACCAGGCTGGTGCATCTGATGGTGTTGGTGCAGGTGGTGGCTGTGCATGCCAAGTCAGTGGAGCTCCCATCCAATCCGGCTGCGTGCTATACGAATCAAGAGGGGTCGCCATCCATGTAGGCCTCTCACTCACGCTGGCACGGCGAGAGGAAGAGGCTGAAGCTCTAGCAGGGCAGGGAGAATGTCTAGGGAGGTCGGGAAATGTATCCGGCTGATCCGGAAAAGTACCAAAGTCGTGCTCCTCACCTCCTCCCTCAAAACCATCATCTCCTCTCATCTCCTCCTCATCTACAGCAGGTGCCTCAAGGGGGACGTAAGGAGGTGCTACCAATCTATTCGCATGCATGGTAGAGAATGTCTCCTTCCAGTTATGGCGTCCAACCATAATGGAGTACTTGTGAAGCCATGCCACACCTCTACCTCCTCTATCCTCCCAAGGCATGGCGGAGGTGGGTGGACCTCTATGTCTAGGGAAAATCAACCCTCTAGTCATGAGACTCTGAAGTCCTAACGGCCTCGCCGCTATCCTAGTGCAAGCGGAGAAGTTTACTCCTAACTGTCTAGCAATGTGGGTGACCATCCCACCATATCCAATATTGCCGGCCCTCTTATTCTTTAGCTTACTCATGGTAGAAGCTAAGAAGGTGGCACAATCAGCAAGCCTCCCATGCAGCATACAGTACAACAAAAACAGCTCATCAGTCTTGATCTTCTGAGGAGTCTCCGTCCTAGGGAAGAGACACTCAGAAAGCACTCGGTGGGCAATCTTCAAGGCTAAGTGATAAATCAACTTAGTCTTGGTATCAATAGGCTGCCAGCAGTCCTCGCTAGCATATACCATGGCGATGTCCTCCCAAAAGTCCTTGGCGTACACGCCACTAGGAAATCGACCATTGAAGGTCTCATGGAACCCAAAGAAGGCTCCAAACTCTCGGATCGAAAACTCATAGTTCCTCTCCATCACCCGGAAAGAAACTGTCCTATCCACATGGCTACGCTCAAATGAGATCACAAACTCTCTAGTGATCTCCTCATAAGCGTCTTCCCGAATAGCGGAGAAGACGATCAAACCAGCTCTATCAAGTAACCAAGTAAGGTCACCTACCACATTCAGTGGCTCTAACTCCTCAAGCAGCAGGTAAAGAGGTCCTATGACCGGTCTCTTCACAATTCTCTCTAAAGCATCTAGATAATCATCATGAATTTGTGGAATTCTAGGGGGTGGGGGTGATGGCGGTGATGGTGGTTCACTAGGGGGTGCCTGGGAGGAGGAGGAAGCATTACCTTTCCTCTTCTTGGTCCTATTAGACATTCTCCTAACAATGTCCATATTCTGTTCAAAACCACGGTCTGTTCTTGAATTTCCACGGCCGTGGAATACCCAATGACCGTGATTCGACTCGAAAATCCTCAAAAATCACTCAATCAACACCACAATCAGCAGATAGCAGCCCTAGACTAATTTCAATCCAGTTCCAATCAGTTCTCCTAATATATCTTGCAAAAACCGAATCGAATCGACAAAGCGAAAGAAGAGAAGAAAAACCTAGGTTTTTGGATTTTAAAATCCAAATTCCGTCTTCTCCGGTGTTGGTCACTCGAATTGTTGCTTGGATCTTGTAGATGATCGAATTTGCTCCAGTTTTGGTTAAAGAATCGTTTGAAACGATTAACGAACGGAGATTTGAGAAAGGGGGATTCAACCGGCGATTTTGGGCGTGGAAAATGGTATTTTGGTGTGTTTTGTGAAGAAACGTGGTTTTTATAGTGGCCGTAAAAATTTTTGAAAATTACCGTACGGAACCCTGGTTTTGGTGATTTTTCTCAAGCTTTTGCAAATTACGGTCACTGTAGTTGTCACGGTTGTGGTTTTGGCCGTGGAACTCTTTGTAATGTGCCAAAGTCCAAGTTTCGTCAATTTCTTCTAAGTTTCTCTTCTTTCTTCCCTCTTCCACTGATCCTACATCCAAAAACACGAACATACCGGAAGGTATCGAAGGCAAAACAAAAAAAAAACGTCTAAACTATTCTAATCTACGAATCAAAAACAAAACGTAAGTGCAATACCTTGGGTTGCCTCCCAAGAAGCGCTTGTTTAAGATCCGTAGCTAGACCAAGTTCGCATTTATTCGAGTGCGGTGGGCGCGAACTCTTCAGCTTGGAGTTCCGGCGAATACTTCTTGAGTCGTTGAACGTTCACCTTAAAGCTTCCGCCCTTTTCACCCCATACTTCAACTGCACCATGGGAAAAAAACGTTTGATTAGATAAGGTCCAGTCCAACGAGATTTAAGCTTACGTGGAAAGAGACGAAGCCTTGAATTGAAGAGGAGAACTTGATCTCCTTCTTTGAGGTCCTTTGGGATGATATGCTTATCATGCCAATGCTTCGCTCTTTTTTATAGATCTTGGCGTTTTCGTAGGCGTTCAAGCGACGTTCATCAAGCTCGTTGAGGTCTAAGAGACGCTTCGCTCCCGCTTCCTTCATGCTGAAGTTCAACCACTTTATCGCCCAATACGCCTTATGCTCCAAATCTACCGGAAAGTGACAAGACTTCCCATACACAAGGTTGTATGGCGTCGTACCTATGGGAGTCTTATATGCAGTCCGGTATGCCCATAATGCGTCATCTAGCTTCAAAGACCAATTCTTCCTTGTCCTTGAAACCGTCTTCTCTAGGATCCCTTTAATCTCCCGGTTTGAGATCTCCACTTGTCCACTAGTTTGTGGATGATAAGGGGTGGCGATCTTGTGAGTCATCCCATACTTAGCCAATAGAGCTTCGAATCATCGGGAAATGAAGTGAGAGCCTCCATCACTAATGATAGTCCGTGGTGTCCCAAATCGTGGGAAAATGGTCTTGTTAAAGAACTTAACCACAACCATGGCATCGTTAGTGGGAGAGGCAATTGCTTCAACCCATCTCGAAACATAATCTACGGCTAAAAGTATGTATTGGTTTCCACAAGATGATGGGAAAGGTCCCATGAAGTCTACTCCCCAAACGTCAAAGATCTCCACCTCTTGAATGTTGTTAAGAGGCATCTCGTTTCTCCTAGATATGTTTCCTGTTCTTTGGCAAGTATCGCAGCAGGAAACAAAGTTTTGCACATCTTTAAATAAAGTAGGCCAAAAGAATCCAGATTGTAATACCTTAGCGCTAGTCTTGTTCGAACTAGCGTGTCCTCCACAAGGTAGTGAATGACAATGACGGATGACACTTTGCATCTCATCCTCCGGCACACATCATCGAATGATGCCGTCAGGACCTCTATTAAAGAGGAGAGGCTCATTCCAAAAGTATTCCCGAACATCCTTAAAGAACTTCTTTCTTTGTGCGTAGGATAATCCGGGTGGTAATTCCTGGCAGACCAAATAGTTAACAAAATCAGCAAACCATGGTTCGTTACCTTTGGTGATCACGTCGATGCACTCCTCTATGATATGTAAATGCTCATCCGGAAAGGAGTCATCTATAGGTAGATTGTCGTCCTCTAGATGTGGTAGACAACTCAAATGATCCGCGACATAATTTTCCGAATCCTTCTTGTCACGGATCTCTAGATCGAATTCTTGTAGGAGAAGAATCCATCTAATTAGCCTTGGTTTTGCATCTTTGTTTGCAAGCAAATACCGGATCGTAGCATGATCCGTGTACACAATCACCTTAACCCTACAAGATAAGAGCGAAACTTTTCAAATGCATATACAATTGCTAAAAATTCCTTCTCGGTAGTGGCGTAGTTGAGCTGCGCTTCATCTAGCGTCTTGCTAGCATAGTAGATAGCGTGGGTTCGTCCTTCCTTTCTTTGCCCAAACACAGCTCCTATAGCTACGTCACTTGCGTCACACATAACCTCAAATGGAAGATTCCAATCCGGAGGTTGAATAATCGGGGATGAGATTAGAGCTTCCCGAATCATATTAAACGCATCTAAACATTCCTGCGAGAAATCAAAAACTGCATCCTTCATCAATAGATTAGTAAGCGGTTTTGATATCTTAGAGAAATCCTTTATAAAACGTCTATAAAATCAAGCATGTCCTAGAAAACTTCTTATCCCTTTCACCGAAGTTGGGGGAGGAAGCTTTTCTATAGTCTCTATCTTAGCCTTATCCACTTCAATCCCTCTACTAGAGATTAAGTGTCCTAATAGAATGCCTTCTTTCACCATAAATTGACACTTCTCCCAATTAAGAACTAGGTTAGTGTCTTCACACCTTTGTAGCACAACAACAAGGTTAGAAAGACAGTTATTGAAAGAGGAACCATAAACAAAAAAATCATCCATAAAAACCTCCATGATCTCCTCTATGTACTCCGAGAAGATAGCCATCATGCACCTTTGCAAGGTGGCTAGGGCGTTGCAAAGCCCAAACGGCATTCTCCTATAAGCAAACGTTCCCCACGGGCACGTGAATGTGGTCTTCTCTTGATCGTCCCGGTGTATCAGGATCTGAAAGAAACCACTATAACCGTCAATATAGCAAAAGTGTGAGTGTTGTGCTAACCTCTCAAGCATTTGGTCAATGAAGGGTAGTGGGAAGTGATCATTCCTCGTCGCATTGTTTAGCTTGCGGTAATCTATGCACATCCTCCATCCCGTTACGGTTCGTGTGGGAATGAGTTCATTGTTTTTATTGGTGATGACCGTCATTCCTCCCTTCTTTGGAACCACCTGTATGGGACTCACCCAGTTGCTATCGGAGATAGAGTAGATGATACCTGCATCAAGTAGTTTAAGAATTTCCTTCATGACAACCTCCTTCATGGTCGGATTTAACCACCTTTGAGGTTGTCGCGAAGTTCTAAAGTCTTCTTCCATTAGGATCTTATGCATGCATAGTGAAGGTTTGATTCCTACTAGATCCTCTATAGTATACCCTAAGGCTTTCCTATGTTTCTTAAGAACAACCATAAGCTTACTATGTTCATATACTCAAATCGGAACTAACAATTACCGGAAAGGTAGAATTAGGTCCTAGAAATGCGTACCTTAGATGTGTAGGAAGTGGCTTCAAGTCCATCACTATAGGAGTCTCTAATGTCTCTTGAGGAGTATCCAATGCTTCCTTAGAAGTGTCTAAGGATGTAGAAGATGTTGGAGAATAATCAAAAGAAGTGGCGGAGAAAACACAATTTCCTTCAGATTCACCCAGAATTACGGCTCCCCTGTTTCCTCCACGGCCGTGGTTTTGGGCGTGGAAATCAATTACGGTGCCTCTGTTTGTTCCACGGCCGTGGTTTTGGCCGTGTAACTTACTGGAGTCCTCTGAATAGCTAATTACGGTTATGTTGGTGGATTCCACGGCCGTGGAATAGCACGACTGACCGTGATTTCTTACGTTTTCTGACCCATCGTAGAGTTTCTCAAATTCTTCTTCATACACTTCTTTTTGCTTCTCTAAATCTTCAATTTCCTCATTGCATTCCTCTTCTTCCCCTATATCCATAATGCTCATAGAGATAACTTTTTGCAAGGGATCTTTGAAGAGAATCGAACTTACCTCCTCTCTAGATAGCTCTTCATCATGGATGTTAAATATATCCTCATCGAAAGCTGGTTCCTTCACCAAAGTGGAGAGAACGAACTCTACCTTTTCTTCTCCTATGTCGAAGGCGGGTCTAGCATTCTTGCAATCAACTATACAACCGGATGTTGCAAGAAACAGTCTTCCGAGTATGATCGGGACCGGACTATCTGCAGGAATGTCAAGCACAACAAAATCTATAGGAACATAGAACTTACCAAGCTTGACCGGGACGTCTTCAACTATGCCGACGGGTCGAATTATGGATCGATCCGCCATGTATAATCTCATCTTCACCGGTTTAGGTTCGCCTAAACCGATCTTCCTGCATAAAGTAAGCGGAATGATACTCACGCTTGCTCCCAAAACACATAATGCATCTTATGTGACATCTCCCACTCCTATGGGAATACAAAATGACCCCGGATCCTTCAGCTTTGGGGGCATCTTTTCCTTCATTGTTTTGATGAGATCCGATGAATCCGAACTCATCTTAACCTCTCCAAAATCCTCTAATTTCCTTTTGTTAAAGAGGATCTCCTTTAGGAATTTTCCATAAGTTGGCATACCTACAATTGCATCAATGAAAGGTATATTAATATGCAGTTTGCTCATGAGTTCAATAAACTTACCGAATTGCTTGTCTAGACGCGCTCTTGCTCTAGATTGCGGGAATGGTAGGGGAGGTTTGAAAGCTGGAGGAGGAACGTATATGTCTTCCTTCTCCTTCCCCTTCTCTTTCTCTTTCTCGACGGGAACTTCTACAAACTTAGGCTGCGGGTCGGTGGTGGTTGCTCCGCTCCTAGTTATGATAGCCATCACCCTTCCTTTTGGGTTATCCTCCATCTTTCCTGGAAGTTTTCCTTGATTCCTAGGAACTTCCTCAGCATGGCTAAACATTTGGTTTTCTGAAACCTTTTGGGCTTTATCAACCTTAGTGATGTGATCATCGACCTTAATGATGTGACTTTCCAATCCTTGAAGCTTTCCCAAGATTGTTTCCAACATGGGATCGGGCTTCTCTTTCCCCGAAGTACTTCCGCTATAAGATGCTTGTTCCTGACTTTTCAAAGGAATGGAGGAAGAAGAAGGCGGGGTTAGTGAATTTCCTGAATTGGGATAAGAATTACCGGAATTGTGTTGTTGGTTGGACCGCCAATTGTTGCTGTTTGAACCCCTATTGTTGTTCCAACTGTTATTCCGGTTTTTGTTGTTGTTCCAATTGTTCCGGTTGTTGTTCCGGTTGTTGCGGTTTGTATTCTCATTCCCATTGTGGTTTTTGTTGTTTCCCAAATAACCCACAGCTTGCCTCTTTTGCTTTGGAAAGTTAGTTTTAATGGCTTCCTTCAAGTCTTTAATCTCGGTATTGAGAGAAAAGATTTGAGTTTGAGCATCTTGTGATAGCTTTGCTCCTTGCTCCACATGATTTTCTTCTACTTTCCGGTGAGAATACTTCTCAATGAAGTCCCAAGCGTCATCTTCCCTCATGTCCATGAATGTGTCACATGAAAGGGATTGGAGCTTGAATTGTGTTTCCACATCCATCCCCTTATAGTATATCTCCAATAAACCTAGTTTTGAAATGCCGTGGTGTGGGCAATCCAATAATAAGTCCTGAAATCTTTCCCAAGATTGAAACAAACTTTCGTTAGATCTCATAGAAAATGCATTAATCTTACCTCTCAACTCCGCCGTCTTGGATGGCGGAAAGAATTTGGTGAGAAATTCCGCAGAAAGATCCTCTCATGTGTTAAGTCTTCCATTTGGAAGAGCTTGATACCAAGATAAAGCTTTCCCTTTCAAAGAGAAGAAGAATGGCTTGATCTTATAGTTGTTAGTGGTTGCATTCTATGGCTTCATTGTCTCCATCATGATCTCAAAATTTTGTAAATGTTGATGTGGAGATTCAGCACTCGTTCCTCCAAACTGATTTTGGCGAACGATGGTAATAACTTGTGTGTTGAAGCTAAACCCTTGCATATTATCAGCATCAAAGTTCACACCTAAACGGCGTGGTTGCTGAATTGGATCCATCCTTTGGCCAAGAGTTCTTGGCTCTTCATCTACACGAGCGGCTCTCGCATTCCCAGCTGGAACACGATAATTGGCAGCCGGTCTTGGAACAAATGGGTTCACATTGATCGTCGGATCAATGTCCTCTAGTGGTGGCATGGAAGAGTCGCTATCCTCGTCGGATGAATGGGTTCTAACCGATCTTGACGGTTTCCGGGTCTTTTTCTTCTTAAGATCGCTCAATTCCATCCTTATTTGAAATATCATATCCGTTAGATCATCAACTTTCGATTGATGACGCTCCGATTCCTCCTTGCGAGTCTTCTCGCTCCATCTAAGTTGAGCTTCGGATTCCGCTAACTCCTTTTGGTAATCTCGTTCTCTTTCTTCAGCCATCTTTCTTTCCTTGAGCTTCTTCCTCAAAGTCTTCTCAAGTTCTTGATCAAGAGTTAAGAGGTCCTTGTTGTTCCTACACTTGCTGTTCGCTCCAAACGGTGTGTGCAAGCTTTAAATTTATAACCCTAGACGTAAGCTTAAAACAAGGATGCGAACCCGCAGTATACGGGTCAATCGTAACTCCTAGATTACCGGGTAAGTCTCACTACTCACTAATCCTAAACCGTAACTCCTATTACCGGGTAAGTCTCAAGGAATCAAGATAAAGAACTATAATCACAAACTAACACACCATCTAAGGGAATAGAATCAACCTTTACCGGGTAAGTCTCAGGCTAACTCACAAAGATGGGATGGAAGCACACTCAAACCCCAATAAAGGATAAACCTTTATTACCTACACTTATGATCTTAGGTACACAAACTAAGGAATTACTGGGTAAGTCTCATCCTAAGCTTGCATTGAACCAGGAAAGGTGTAATAAGAATAGGATTTGGCAAACTTTAACACTTAACTCTCAGTTTAGGATCAGATAAGTCACCTCGGTCAGCCAAATTCCACCCCGGCCGAGATGTTCATCGACTGAACGAGATGCTTAGGGTTAAGGTTAAACACTCGAACTTTCAGGATCCTACTAGAATCTAAGATTATTCTATCATTGTTTTTCCCACAACCTTCAGCCAATCACCCTAGAATCACACAAGGAAATTAGCCACTCATCATCATCATGAAAGTATTAATCAAATATATGGGAAGAAGGTGAATATTTGAACAAGAAGAATTTAATGGAAAGACTTCAATAACTGAATCAAATATCACAACAAAGGCGTTCCTTGGATAGCAATCCAACAAGACAAGACAACAAGGAAGGGAATCTAAGATAATCTTACAAAAACCCTTCAAAAAGCTATAAAAGCTATGATCTTCAATCTTCCTTCAACCTTTAAAAAGGTTCTTCAGATCTCCTAACTAGAGTATGGCTGCTGCTGCGTATAAACCCTTATCGATCGTATAGCATCCCCTTGGATTTATGGAAATCCAACCCTTTTTATAGGAAAATAACCCTCCAAAGATAAAATATCTTAGAAAGATCTCTTCCCATAAAAATAGGTAAAATATATGATCTAGCATATCTTCTTCCTTCCAGGAGCCAAGCCCAAAAAATATAAGATCACTTTCCAAATATAAAAGATCTCAGCCAAGAATAAAATATTCTCGCCGCGTCCTAGGTATTCGCCTCGGTCGAGTCGACTTCTCTGGATCACCTCGGTCGAGATGAATCTGTAGTCAACCGAGGTGAGTCACAACTGAATGTGAAATCTATCAAAACTGGTCCAAAGTGAATCTTTAATCCATGGCTATGCTTCCTGGATGGTTCCTTATGTCCCTCAATGTAGCTCCAATGACTCCATAGCTCCTTTTGCTCCTTTTTGATGCAAAACGCGCCATTTTACCTACGATTACAACAAAACTAGGTGTAGACCTCGATTCTCGCAAAGGTAGATGAAATGTTAATATAATCACATAATATACATTCAAACATGCAGATTATTGAAGATAAAACGTCCAAACAAACCCCAAAATATAGACTATAATTCATGCTATCAAAATACCCCATACTTAGCCCTTGCTTGTCCCCAAGCAAGTTCCGCATATAGAAGACAAGATAGAATGGATTATAAGTCAATAAAATCAATGAAAAGTCTTTCAAAATATTTTTATGGTTTGCAACAATCATAGATCCCTCTAAGAGAATACTTCATGGAATTTAAAAATCAAAATATGATCAAAACATTTTATAAATATAGAAAAGTTGTTCATCTTTGCATAAAATCATAGAATGCATAATAAGTCATAATTATCAAAATTAATCATATATAATCCAGTTTAAACCACTAAGTCAATCAACAAGCTCAAGGTCTCAAGGGCTTCCCAAAAGAAAGGTCAAGAAACGTGTAGGGTAGGGATGTATGTAAGGTAATGTGGTGCTAGAATCCGGGAAAAGAATGAACTTCACTTTCACTTTGACTTGCAATATCTTCCACCAATAAGCTTTGCTTATTTCACACTTTTTCTTTTTACTTTACTTTTTGGGATGCATGGACAGAGGTGCACAATAACCGAAGCCTAGGAAATCCGCAATCATCAATTTCTTGAGATGCATCAAACCCTTGATGCACATACCATGACCCGTTAGGAATATCGCTCAATCCGACTTTGGCAAGACACAAACACCCGGCTATGTGAATGGTGCCGAGTTACTGATCTTCACGATTGACTTCCCCAAATCTATTATTACTTTCTAACACTTTCACTTCCAGCCAACTTCTCAACTTTAACTTCACTTGCTTTTACCACTTCACTTGCTTCCAAATTCCCGGATAGGTAAAGGGAGGCAAAATGTATATGAGGGGCTAAGCATGATTAAGAAGAAGAAGAAGAGAGAAGAATGAATTGCCTTGGTCTTTCCAGGAAGAAAGTGAGAGAACTCATAATGTGGTGTCAACCTTCAAATTCAACATAATTTAGATAAAAACAAAGTATTAAACATGCCAATAATTTCAAACAAAGCATTTAGCAACTTAAACTTGTTATAAAACCTTTCAAACACATAAAGAATTTAAAACCAGTCACTAAGCAAGATCTTTACTAAGATCATATCCAGATAAGAAGCACAAAAATAGTTTTCGAAAACTCTCAGTTAACCCACCTCGGTCGAGGTGTTCTTAGGTCAACCGAGGTGAAACGCCACGTTCGGCCAGAACTGCCCTGGTCGAGGTCCAAAATTTTTTTTTTTAAAACCAGTTTTCTTTCAGTTTCGACGTTTTTCTCAATCAAATAACCTGTAAGTATGCATGCAATCTCAGATAAACATGTAGAAGCAACTAAAGCATAAAATATCAAATATCCGATCAAGTGAGTCATACATCAAAGTCAAATAATACATCAAATACCCCATACTTGGGACACACTGTCCCAGTGGGTCAAAATAAGTCTAAAGATAAGAGTACTCACCGGATAATAAGCTGAACTGCATAAAAATATAATAAAGAAAATCCTGCAGCTCTCAGTAGTCATGATCCGGTGGTGGTGGTGGTGGCACGTACGGATACTGGGTCGGGTCGAACGGATAGCCCATGACATGCCCAAATTGAATCTGGGCCATCATGTGCTGGTAGTGCTGCCGCTCCTGCATCTCGCGGATATCCAGTGACAAAGCAGCATATGAATCAATAACCTGATCCATCAGGTCATCGATCCGTCTGTGAGCATCTGGATCCCTGTGTCGGCGTGTCCTACGCCTAGCAGGTCTCACTGGAGAAGTAGCAGGTGCAGGCTGAGTGTCCTCCTCATCCAGATCTATGACTGGAGGTGCGCTCGTCCCTGCAGTATCTGTCCTTGTATCCATCGGGACTCCACCCTCTCTCTCATCAACTGTCTCCTCATCATCAGCCTCCTCCTCCTCAGCTGGGGCAGTTGCTGCCTCTTTGTAATCCTCCATTAGTGGAGCCCACGCGGTCTGCCAATAGTATGGGTCATAAACAGTGAACTGGGCAGACCACCTGATCCCCTGTGGCGCAGTCAGCTCCCACGGCATAGCCACATATGGAGTAGTCAGACCTCGGGGAACGAGAATCCGCCGAGTGATCATCTCTTGCAATCCAAGCGGCTTGGCAGCCGCCACCATCGTACGAGCACTGAGATCCATGTCCTGATAGCTAGCTATATGGGTGACAAGCCCTCCGCAGCAGATGTCTCCCTTCGCCTTGGCCTTAATCTTGTGCAGATCCTCTGCCAACATCAAGCCAAAGTCCAGGAAACCCCCAGTAACCATGCAGTACAAACTGAAAAGCTCTCCCTGTCGGATCTTCTAGGGCGTCTCAGTACGCGCTAGAAGTGTCTCGCTGAATATCCGGTGGGCTAACCTAAAGGCTAGGTGGAAGATGACCTTCTCCCTGGAATCTCCAGGGCGCCATCTATCTACATGCTCAACAATATGTGCAATCTGCCCCCAAAACTCCCTAGGTATTGATCGGGACGGGAAGTCAACAGAAGTGGGCTTCGGAAAGCCAAAAATATCTCTCCAATACTCAAGTGTCACTAAGAAGTTCCGGATCATCAACCGGTACTTCACAGACTGCTTTGTGGGAAGGTAGGTGAAGGAGCTAACGAACTCTAGGGTCGGCTCCAAGTAGGGTGGGGCTCGGATCTCAGCAAACTGATCCAGCCCAACTGTAGAAATCATCCTCCTAAGGTCTCCGTCGACCTGGAGGCAATCAAAAGCAGACACGTCCAGGAAACGTGGTGCAATCACTGGACGGCCGGAAATACGCTCATAATCCACCCGGTGTCGCTCATGGATCACCGGGCGGTAAGGTCGGGAAGAAGAGGAAGAAGGGGAAGGTAAGGATCTATCCCTAAGGGCGAGGCGTCGCTCAGAACTCATTTTCAACTCAGCTACTGTCAGGTCACCTCGGTCGACTGACAACGCTCAAGAATCACCTCGGCCGAGGCACAGCTCGACTGGACCGAGGCGAAAAACTGGGTTCTAATTTCTTCTAAAAATTCAGTTCTTTTCCCCCAAAAATCACTACAATTGCTTCCTATGGGATACTTAAGCTTTTCCTCAATAAATGCAGGGGCAACCAAAGCCCAAATCGAAGCGAAACGGAGAGGTTAGGGTCTCGGTTCGTTTTACCTTGTTTCGGCCGAATCGGTTCGATTTTCTGCAGTTCTGTACTTGCAACACGATCCTCTATCCTTCAATCGTAGATTGGAGACAGAAATCTTTAAAAACGAGCAAGAAACGAAGGAGGCGAGGTGAACTGTCGCCGCGGTCGAGGAGAAAGAGTAAAGCGAGGAGAGAGAAATCTTCCGCTTTTATACCCTTTTCTGGACTGCTGTTACCTCGGTCGAGATGGTCTCGACTGGACCGAGGTGGTACGGACCGAGGTGGTTCTCAGAAAACCCTAGTCGCCTCGGTTGCTCATGAATCATCTCGGTCGAGGTGCTCTGATAGCAAACGAGATGAACTCCGTCTTCTCAAATTCTCGAACTTCTGTCCTTCCAGTTATGCTCCTTCCTTAGATGTTTCCTGTTATCTGTCTAGAACGCCAAAAACAAAACAAAGCAAAGCAAAAGCAAAAAACTATCTAAGTTAGACTAGAAAACGGGAAAAGAAAGCAATACCTTGCGTTGCCTCCCAAGAAGCGCTTGGTTTAAGGTCGCTAGCTGGACCATGATGCGTCTCAAACGAGGTATATTGGTGCAACCTCCTCAACCGGAGTTTCCGGTTGGTACTTCTTAAGTCTATGACCGTTGACCTTCAAGCTTCCCCTAGTTTCGCCTCATATCTCAACTGCACCATGAGGAAAAACATGTTTCACAACATAAGGTCCGGTCCATCTTGATTTTAACTTACCTGGAAAAAGGCGGAGGCGGGAGTTGAAGAGTAGAACTAGGTCTCCTTCGTTAAGCTCTTTTGGGACGATACGCTTGTCATGCCATCTCTTCGTCCTTTCCTTATAGATTTTGGCATTCTCATAAGCGTTCAAATGCAGCTCCTCCAGCTCGTTGAGTTCCAATAGTCGCTTCTCGCCGGCCTCCTTAATGTCGAAGTTCAACCATTTGATCGCCCAATACGCTTTGTGTTCCAATTCAACGGGCAAATGGCAAGACTTCCCATATACCAAATTATAAGTGGTGGTACCTATGGGAGTCTTAAATGCGGTCCTGTACGCCCAAAGAGCATCGTCCAATTTCATGGACCAATCCTTCCTCGTTCTAGAGAAGGTCTTCTCCAAAATTGCTTTGATTTCTCTATTCGAGATCTCGACCTGTCCACTAGTTTAAGGGTGATAAGCGGTTGATACCTTGTGGGTTACCCCATACTTCGATAGAAGTGCCTTGAACTTCCGGTTGATGAAATGCGTTCCTCCATCGCTGATGATGATGCGTGGAGTTCCAACCCATATAGAGACGTAATCAACCGCAAGAAGGATATAGTGGTTTCCTCCGGAGGATGGAAAAGGTCCCATGAAGTCAATCCCCCATACATCAAAGATTTCCATCTCTTGGATGTTATTAAGTGGCATCTCGTTCCTCCTTGATAAATTTCCTGTTCTTTGGCATGCATCACAAGAGACAACAAAAGATTGTACATCCTTAAATAATGTAGGCCAAAAGAAACCGGAACGCAATACCTTAACGCATGTTTTGTCGGTGTTAGCATGTCCTCCACAAGGAAGTGAATGGCAATGCCGTATAACGCTATTAACTTCATCTTCCGGAATGCATCTTCGAAGCATCCCATCCGGTCCGCGCTTGAATAGAAGCAGCTCGTCCTAGTAATAGTGTCGTACTTCTTTGAAGAATCTCTTCTTTGGAGAGTACGTCAATCCGGGCGGTGTTTCCTGACAAACAAGATAATTCACAATATCAGCATACCAAGGTCCGTTTTTATCAGAAAGTTGGTGGATTGAATGTTCCACCAACTGAGGATGAATGTTAGAGAAGGGAGTAAGAAGTTTATTATTCTCAGTAGTCTCAGTCGACATCATCTCGCCGTCGACCTCGGTCGAGGCGCAGAGGCGTTGACCGAGATGTTCTTCAGTCGCCTCGCTCAGTCCAGGAAGTGCCTCGGTCGAGGTACTGCAACTGGAACCGAAACTGGAGATCTTCGTCTCCTGGATTAGCTTCTCAGTTTTTGCTCCTGGATCCTCTTCCAGTGCCTTTAAGCTCCGTATATCTGCATCACAAGAAGCATCTATACCTTCCTCCATTAAACTGAAGCTAATAACTCTTTCGAGTGGATCGTTAATAAGGATAGAGCTCACCAATTCTCTTGATTCTTCTTCATCGTTGATGTTGAAGATATCATCAGTTAGCTGCTCCCCTTTCATGGCTGCAAGCAATGCGAACTCCACTTCATCGCCGCCAACGTTGAATTTCAACTTGGCGTTCTTGCAATCCACGTTGCAACCCGAAGTTGCTAGAAATGGTCTCCCGAGAATAATAGGAACAGGATAATCTGCGGGAATGTCAAGTACGACAAAATCTATAGGTAGATAGAAGTTACCTAACTTGACCGGAACGTCCTCCAAGATGCCCACGGGATGGGTAATGGAGAGATCCGCCATATAAAGTCAAATCTTGACCGGCTTGGGCTCTCCAAGTCCGATCTTCACACATAGCTCCAGCGGAATGATGCTCACGTTGGCTCCTAGATCACAAAGGGCTTCACAAGTGACATCCCCGACTTGAATGGGAATGCAAAATGAGCCGGGATCTCTCAATTTAGGTGGCATCTTCTCCTTCATGATTTGAATAAGCTCCGAGGATTTAGATGTCATCCTAACTTCACCAAAGTCTTCCAGTTTCCTCTTCCTTGATAGGATCTCTTTTAAGAACTTCCCATAGGCGGGCATTCCTAGAATAGCATCGAGGAAGGGAATGTTAATATGCAGCTTATTCACAAGTCAAGTAACTTACCAAAGTGCTTGTCTAGATGTGCTCTGGCTCTTGACTGGGGGAACGGAAGTGGTGGTTTGTATGCAGGAGGTGGAACATAAACTTCAGTTTTCCCCTCTGCTTTCTGTGGCTCCACCTCGGTTGGCATGTCGGTCGAAGTGTTCTTCGATTGCATCTGGACCGAGGTAGTCTGCGTCGGTACTGGCACCGACCGAGGCACTGGATCTGCAGTTTTCAGTCCACTCCTTGTAGTTATGGCCATGATTTGGCCCTTAGGGTTGCTTTCCGTCCTTGCTGGAAGCTTCCCTGGATCTCTTGGCGCTTCATTCGCCCTACTTGCAAGTCGTTGTTCAAAGGCCTTTTGGGCCTTCGAGAACGATGTTATATAAGTCTCCATAGCACTAAGATTGATCAAGATGGCCTCCAGAACTGCGTCTTTCTTTTCTGGCTGAGACGAACTTGATCCTTGCACCTGGCTTTTCAATTGAGTAGAAGAAGAAGAAGGGGAAGAGAGAAAAGGGTTAGAGGAATCGTTAGAGTTGGAGTTTGAATGATCAAGATGGAGTTTGAATGATGGCCTACTTGCAAGTTGTTTCCGTTGTTGTTGTTCCTTTGTCCTTGCTCTTCCTTCTTGGTTTGAGCAACCAAGAGTTCCTTCAATTGCTTCACGTCATTCTTCAAAGACGTGAGTTGATTGTTGTTGGGCTGAGTTTCTTGGAAGTTAACTCTTTTAACTCCACCTTCAGCTCCTTGGTGGGTGTATTTCTCCATGTGCAAAGCTTGCTTCTCGATGAAGTCCCAAGCTTCGTCAATCGCCATGTCCATGAAGGTACCGGCGGAGAGTAGTTGGAGATTGAACTGGGTGCTTCCGTCCAGTCCCTTGAAGTATATCTCCAATAACTCTAACTTTGGAATCCCATGATGTGGGCAATCCAAAAGAATGTCCTTGAACCGCTCTCATGACTTGGACAAGCCCTCCTTGTCCTTCATAATGAAAGCATTAATCTTCCCTCTCATTTCAGCTGTCTTTGAGGGGGGAAAGAATTTGGTCAAGAACTCCGTAGACATTTCCTCCCATGTGCTAATTTTTCCTGGAGGAAGAGATTGATACCAAGTAAGAGGTCTATCTTTTAAAGAAAAGTAAAAAGGTCTTAACTTGTAGTTGTTGTTTTCAATCCTCGGAGGTCTCAAGGTCTCCATCAAGATCTCATAGTTTTGAAGATGTTGATGTGGTGATTCCTTCTCTAGCCCTCCGAACTGGCATTGGCGAATCATGGATAGAACTTGCGGTCGAAGTTCATAGTCGTGATCCGCTGGATCTCCTAGGTTGACTCCTGGACGCCTCAGTTGTTGATTAGGGTCCATCCTCTGACCTAGGGTTTGTGGGATTCCTACAAGAAGAACATCTCGGACTGGCATCCGAGGTGGAAGTATCTCGGCCGGGGCGTCAGGTACTAGGACCAGCCTCGGTCGAGGGTCAGCAACTGGGACCTGCCTCGGTCCAGCATCGGGAACTGGGTCTTCCCTCGGTCGAAGTAGAATCTGGTCTCATATGACGGCCATTTCTGCTTTGATTGCTTCAGTTTTGGTGCGAGTTTCTTCCTTCTCTCGCCTTAGGGTTGCTTTCCGTCCTTGCTGGAAGCTTCCCTGGATCTCTTGGCGCTTCATTCACCCTACTTGCAAGTTGTTGTTCAAAGGCCTTTTGGTCCTTCGAGAACGAAGTTATAGAAGTCTCCATAGCACTAAGATTGATCAAGATGGCCTCCAGAACTGCGTCTTTCTTTTCTGGCTGAGACGAACTTGATCCTTGCCCCTGGCTTTTCAATTGAGTAGAAGAAGAAGAAGGGGAAGAGAGAAAAGGGTTAGAGGAATCGTTAGAGTTGGAGTTTGAATGATCAAGATGGAATTTGAATGATGGCCTACTTGCAAGTTGTTTCCGTTGTTGTTGTTCCTTTGTCCTTGCTCTTCCTTCTTGGTTTGAGCAACCAAGAGTTCCTTCAATTGCTTCACGTCATTCTTCAAAGACGTGAGTTGATTGTTGTTGGGCTGAGTTTCTTGGAAGTTAACTCTTTTAACTCCACCTTCAGCTCCTTGGTGGGTGTATTTCTCCATGTGCAAAGCTTGCTTCTCGATGAAGTCCCAAGCTTCGTCAATCGCCATGTCCATGAAGGTACCGGCGGAGAGTAGTTGGAGATTGAACTGGGTGCTTCCGTCCAGTCCCTTGAAGTATATCTCCAATAACTCTAACTTTGGAATCCCATGATGTGCGCAATCCAAAAGAATGTCCTTGAACCACTCCCATGACTTGGACAAGCTCTCCTTGTCCTTCATAATGAAAGCATTAATCTTCCCTCTCATTTCAGCTTTCTTTGAGGGGGGAAAGAATTTGGTCAAGAACTCCGTAGACATTTCCTCCCATGTGCTAATTTTTCCTGGAGAAAGAGATTGATACCAAGTAAGAGGTCTATCTTTTAAAGAAAAGTAAAAAGGTCTTAACTTGTAGTTGTTGTTTTCAATCCTCGGAGGTCTCAAGGTCTCCATCAAGATCTCATAGTTTTGAAGATGTTGATGTGGTGATTCCTTCTCTAGCCCTCCGAACTGGCATTGGCGAATCATGGATAGAACTTGCGGTCGAAGTTCATAGTCGTGATCCGCTGGATCTCCTAGGTTTACTCCTGGACGCCTCAGTTGTTGATTAGGGTCCATCCTCTGACCTAGGGTTTGTGGGATTCCTACAAGAAGAATATCTCGGACTGGCATCCGAGGTGGAAGTATCTCGGCCGGGGCGTCAGGTACTGGGACCTGCTTCGGTCGAGGGTCAGCAACTGGGACCTGCCTCGGTCCAGCATCGGGAATTGGGTCTTCCCTCGGTCGAAGTAGAATCTGGTCTCGTATGACGGCCATTTCTGCTTCGATTGCTTCAGTTTTGGTGCGAGTTTCTTCCTTCTCTCGCCTTAGTTCTTCCCTGCTGAGGCGTAGCAGCTCTAACGCCTCTTTCAATTCGGCCTCAAGATTGCGGTTGTCTTGTTGGGCCATCTTTGCTTCTCTTAAGCGTCGCTTGTATGTCTTTTCTGGTTCGGGATCGTAAGGAACGATTTCCTTCCCAGTGCGGGTTCTTCGCATATACCTAAGAAAGAACCTGCAAAAGTCACTCAAGTAGAGTGGTTAGTAGACACGGGGGCAAGTGCCCCAAGAGCAAACCGTACCAAGTCCCCGGCAACGGCGCCAAAAACTTGTTCGCTCCAAACGGTGTGTGCAAGCTTTAAATTTATAACCCTAGACGTAAGCTTAAAACAAGGATGCGAACCCGCAGTGTACGGGTCAATTGTTGTAAAAGCAAGGAATTCCAGGGGTCGATCACAGGGACTTAGTGAAACAAAGTCCAGTTACGGTATGCTTATGTAAATACTAACCGCAAAGGCAATTAACACAATCAAAGGTGAATAAGAAGTCAAATAAGCAAACATGTAATTCTAGGGATTAAAGCATCTAGTTGTGGTTCCAACTCAAGATCTAAAGATAAGCGGACAAAAGTGAGGTTTTTGCATGGGGAAGGTGTTACTAAAGTGGAATAGATTACCGGGTAAGTCTCACTACTCACTAATCCTAAACCGTAACTCCTATTACCGGGTAAGTCTCAAGGAACCAAGATAAAGAACTATAATCACAAACTAACACACCATCTAAGGGAATAGAATCAACCTTTACCGGGTAAGTCTCAAGCTAACTCACAAAGATGGGATGGAAGCACACTCAAACCCCAATAATGGATAAACCTTTATTACCTACACTTATGATCTTAGGTACACAAACTAAGGAATTACCGGGTAAGTCTCATCCTAAGCTTGCATTGAACCAGGAAAGGTTTAATAAGAATAGGATTTGGCAAACTCTAACACTTAACTCTCAATTTAGGATCAGATAAGTCACCTCGGTCAGCCAAATTCCACCCCGGCCGAGATGTTCATCGACTGAACGAGATGCTTAGGGTTAAGGTTAAATACTCGAACTTTCAGGATCCTACTGGAATCTAAGATTATTCTATCATTGTTTTTCCCATAACCTTCAGCCAATCACCCTAGAATCACACAAGGAAATTAGCCACTCATCATCATCATGAAAGCATTAATCAAATATATGGGAAGAAGGTGAATATTTGAACAAGAAGAATTTAATGGAAAGACTTCAATAACTGAATCAAATATCACAACAAAGGCGTTCCTTGGATAGCAATCCAACAAGACAAGACAACAAGGAAGGGAATCTAAGATAATCTTACAAAAACCCTTCAAAAAGCTATAAAAGCTATGATCTTCAATCTTCCTTCAACCTTCAAAAAGGTTCTTCAAATCTCCCAACTGGAGTATGGCTGCTGCTGCGTATAAACCCTTATCGATCGTATAGCATCCCCTTGGATTTGTGGAAATCCAACCCTTTTTATAGGAAAATAACCCTCCAAAGATAAAAATATCTTAGAAAGATCTCTTCCCATAAAAATGGGTAAAATATATGATCTAGCATATCTTCTTCCTTCCAGGAGCCAAGCCCAAAAAATATAAGATCACTTTCCAAATATAAAAGATCTCAGCCAAGAATAAAATATTCTCGCCGCGTCCTAGGTATTCGCCTCGGTCGAGTCGACTTCTCTGGATCACCTCGGTCGAGATGAATCTGTAGTCAACCGAGGTGAGTCACAACTGAATGTGAAATCTCTCAAAACTGGTCCAAAGTGAATCTTTAATCCATGGCTATGCTTCTTGGATGGTTCCTTATGTCCCTCAATGTAGCTCCAATGACTCCATAGCTCCTTTTGCTCCTTTTTCATGCAAAACGCGCCATTTTACCTACGATTACAACAAAACTAGGTGTAGACCTCGATTCTCGCAAAGGTAGATGAAATGGTAATATAATCACATAATATACATACAAACATGCAGATTATTGAAGATAAAACGTCCAAACAAACCCCAAAATATAGACTATAATTCATGTTATCACATGCGCATAAACCTAAAGTAACCTGCAAATATCACTCATGAAAGGTATCAAATGACAAGAGCTAAGCTCCCAAGCTTGACTACCGATAACCGAATTCGGCCTAGGCCAAATCCCCGGCAACGGCGCCAAAAACTTGTTCACCACTTAGCGTGCATGCAAATAAGCTTTAAATTTATAAAACTAGAATCAAGCAAGCGAACCCGCAGTGTACGGATCGGCGTAGTAAAGCAAGAATTTCAAAGTATCGAACACAGGGATTTGGGGGGAACAAATTCAGTTGTAAATTGTCAAGCAAGTAAAAGTAAGAAGCTTTGCAAATATTGGGAAAACAGCAACCCTAAAGATCCAGGTATCTAATTGTGGAAATTGATTCAAGATATACTAAAGAAGTAAGGAAAGAGTCAAGAGTTGCAAAGGTATGCTAAGGTAAAGAAATGTACGATGAAGTGTCCAAGGCTTTATATGACTTATCTAAAGACACTCTCTATAAAGGTTGTTGAGGCTTCAGTATAGAAAGGATCTAAAGACAAGAATTAATATCAAATACCCAAACTTGCAACCCAAGGATCAAGACTAACTAAACCGATTAAGGTTGTGACACTCGAAATCGAAGTAGAGGTTGTTGAGGCTTCACTACTACCTAGAAAAGGACAGACCAAGACTAGATTAAAGCTAATCTTTAACCTTGGATCAAAGTAAAAGCAAGGTTCGTAAACTGGCACAAATTACGGATAGATCTTGAGTTCCACGGCCGTGGAATCTCAAGAACAAGCCGTGATTTTGGGCGTCGGCGAAATCTCTCTAACTCTCAGGGTCCAATCTGTTTACGATATATCTATCATCATCTAAGCCACAACTATCAACCCTTCACCTTAGAATTGCTAAAGGGTTTTAGCCAATAACAGTCATTATAATATCAAATTCAAGTTTAAGAAGAATGAATGATGAAAGCCTTCAAAAACCTTCAATAAACTTCAAATCAATATCAAATCCACAAACAAGGACAATAATGTATATCAGATTTGGAATAACACAAACCAATCACAATCCTTGATAAGAACGAAGAGCGGGATGTCAATCCGTCTTCTAATCAAACCTAGGAATAAAAGGCGCAACTTCCGCCACACACAACTTCCAAATCTTCAAGCCTTCGTAAATCTCCGTTGCAAAAGTGCAATTCTCCGCACGTCCAATGAAACCCTAGGAACGTGTAAGTGAGTGTAAGTGAAGGTGCCGAATTCTCCCTCCTCCAGTCCTTTTATAAGGAAGGATAGAATAACCGTCCGGCCCATATGCGTAGACAATGTGTCCATATTTTATTCGTCAAAAGATTGCCTAAATCATGGTTTCATGGAGTTCCAAGGCCGTGGTTTAGAGCGTGGAAGTGGATTACGGTTCTTCACAACTTCCACGACCGTACTTTATACCGTGTAACTCTCTGGAATGCTCCACGTTCATGTTGTCAAGATCCACGGCCGTGGTTTTGGACGTGGACTTCTTTACGGCCGTATTTTAGAGCGTGGAAGCATAGATTGCTCTTAGTTTCCTTTGTTTCGTGCCATTCCTCATCTTAGCATCTTCCTTGGCTTCTTTGTGGTGTCCTCAATCCTTGGATGTGTTCAATTAATCTCCATCCTCTCTCAATTGGTTCGGTTTTAGCTCCTATTCGCCTACAATCAACATAAAGCTTATGTAGACCTCTATATCGACAATATAGACAAACTAGCTAACAATTGCTTCAATGCCTTATCAATGAATACTATAATGGATGAAAAACATCTAGAAAACGTGCCTAGAATATCACAATATTTCATGCTAACAGCAGCGTTCCTTCTGGCGTCTAGAAATTGTGCAGCAAGAGAGATCGTACGTTTTTACAGTTCTGATTAGGTTAGGTTATTAGATTAGGTTAATGTGAGGGATTAAGTTAATGGTCCAGCCATTAGGGTGAAGTAAAACTGGGCCGGCTGTAGATAACATGTGGCCGGGTCAGTTGGGCATGCTCATCTACTAAGATGGCTGATAAAAAGGTCGTTACTCACACGGAATAAAAGTACGAAAATTATTATACGGTTACCAAATTATCATTTTATGTGAATCAGGTTGTAACGCCCCAAAATTTTGGCGCGTTTGCATTATTTATTTATCCGGCTTTTGTCGATATATTTTATTTCTCGTGTTTAAATTATTAATTTATATCGTAAAAATAAACTGCGAGAATGGTTATGTATTTCAAAGTATATTTTTGGGAGTTTACCTATATACTCGTTCCATATCTATATATATATATATATAAATATATATATATATATATATATATATATATATATCTTCCGTATTTTATTTTTTCAAAAAAAAGAAGTCGGGAAGTCGTTCCGACTCGAAAATTCCGTTTGAAACGTTTAAAAACGAGTCTACCCTTTTTATTAACCCTTTTCTTCTTCTATTTCCTTTTTTTTATTTCTTTTTTTTCCTTTTTCTTTTTCTCTCTCTTTTTGTTTTCCTCTCTCCCCTGGCTGATGCTCTCTCTCCCCGATGCTGGTACATACCCGACTCCTCGTTCCCTTTGGCCTCACCTATACTGGCAGCTTGACCCCTCAATTGTGCAAGCGTTTTCCCCCTGTCCATCTCTCCATCTCTGTCCAGTACTTGTCATCGAACTTCCCGGTGCTCACACCAGAGACATCAACCTTGGTCGAAGTTGCAATGACATAAGTGTAACAGCCCGAATCCGCGGGACTCGAGATGTCACATTGGGCTAGGATCTCACAATGGATCCTGACCCTAGCCTAACAACAAGTTCACTGGATCTTACAACATGGCACTGACAGATATAAAACAAATACATAAAACAATATAAATTGTACGACCCAAAGTAAACAACAACATAGCCGAGTATATAAAACGACATCCTCATATAGGACGTACAAAAGATCATCCTCACACAGGAGGGGAAACACAACAACCCCAAACCAACCACCTAATGTACGAGAGTCCTCGGCCTGTCACCCTGCCAGATCACCCAGTAGCGCCTAACCTGTAAACATCTACAACACGGTATGAAACCGTTATCTAACCATACATATATGAGGTAATGCATAAGAATAAGCACAATCATGAAAGATAAACACATCAGCATGATATCACACATTTACCAATTTATTATCTTTATATAATAACCATTCACACAAAAACCGTATATATATATATAGATAGATGAAAGTATGTGACACGAGGACCGATACATCCCCGCCTCTGAGTACAATGTCCAGCTGTACGAGTATCGGTCACACAATCCGTGTACCCTATGGGAGTGGATTGCGCCCTTCTTGTAAACCAGTCTGGCCCGACATCAAAGAACCTCCCAGACTCCACGGCGGGATGAAAGGGAAAGGTTATCACAGCCACGCAGTGGGGCAGTCAATAGAACATAGGTCGATAAAAACGACAACTCATGCTATCATAGCAAACATATAAAGCACACACCACTCATGCAAACACCCAATATAGGGATGGTAGCTAAGTAAGTCCTACGGACTTACCTCATCCTCGTACAAACTCAACCACGATCACCTCTACACTGGAGGGACAACACGGTCTATAAAAAGGCATAAAGAGATATATCAACCTCTATTTATCAAAGGGGTCACACCTAGACCCAAAGGGATTCATAAGGATCATACTCAATCTATGAGCCTCACAACCAACTAAACCTCAATATCTCAACATAACTCACAATTCCTCAAATCTCAAGGTAGTATCTAATCAACATTCCTCAATCTCAATTTTAATCCTAATTTAATTAATTAACCTTTAATTAATTAATTAGATTTTGCCAGAATAACGTTTTGCCCGCAGGCAATTTCTAAACCCACCTGTCATCAGATTTCATCAAACAAACTATCCATAATGACCAGAATAATATAACGACCATAATGGAATTCCTAATTATCCATTTTGACAAGCCTAAAGTCAATTTAGGCCAAATCGCAGTACGGAAAACGAATAAATTCATAACTTATTCGTTACTAACCCGATTGACGATCTGAAAGAAGATTCGGAAACGCAGCGACGCAGGCGGGTCGAACCTCTTTCTAAGTTTGAAGGTTGAGAGAAATCAGAGCTTTTACGAAGAAACGTGAAAGGAAATGAATTAATAAATGATTTTCCGCTATTTATAGTGAAGTCGATAATTATCCTTTAACCGATCCAAAGGCGGGTCGAACCTCTTTCTCCAAACTTCTCGAGATTGGAACATTAAATCCGGAATATTGTAGGGATAATTAATTCACAACTGCCTCGGAAAACGTGTATTCCTAAGCCGTCTTCTTAGCCTTTAAGAAACGAAATAGCGACTCTTTTGGCCGTTTTGCCTCTCCATGTTATTTCATATCTAGGACATATCCGATGTCCTGATCATTTCTCTCAACTGCATTTTTATTAATTGGAGCTCCCAAATGCTCCAAATAACACCGGAGGGTAAAAATAATTACCCGGGGGAAAAAGTAAAAATTTCCCCAAACGTACAAAATTACACCAGGAACATAAAGGTGGGACTCATACTCATCACTTGCGAAATCTTCGCGAGTTATATATCAATTACTATCAACGATTAAGTTAATCAACATTAGTTAGAATTAGAAAATCCTAGCTATTACAATAAGACTGATTCACAAGCCTTAGAGGAACGCCGTTAACCTTGAATGGTCTAGTAACCAGAAGCAATCCAGATGTAAGCTGCTTGAGGAACACCACTCTCTTCCCCTTAAACCTCCCAGCCAACAAGATCAACATCAACACAATTCCAAGGGTTATGCTTGCCCTGAGCTTGGTAGGCTTTGGCTTGCGCTTGTTAAGTAGAGGCTTCTTGACGTCCTCAGCGGGGTAAATAGGAGCCTTGTCAGCCGGGGCAACCTCTGCGGGCTTAGGATCGTGCTTCAGCTTCACCGGGCTCTCATTTGGAAAGGGAAGCAACAACACTAGCCATCTCCCAAGCGTTTCAACCGCCTCCCTTCACAACCTCGATCTCCTTCCTATGTAAACCGTGACTGCTGCAACCACTGGACTGAACCTCAATCCTCGCCGGAGCTGACTGCAACCGTTTGTGAAGTCCATCAGGGGAAACAATGGCCTCCTCTGCTCCTCCTTTTCGCTCCCTCTGTCGAGACAGCACCCCATCGTCTCTCCCTACTTCCGCCTCCATGCTGGGCCGCCAGGAACAACGCCGGAGAGGAGCCTGCCTGGAGCCCCGCCTGGGCCGCTGCCCTCTGAGCCCCCTTCTGCTTCTACCGTGTTAAGAGGTTGATGAAACCCTATTTCTTGTTGTTTAAATCGGGCCCCTCAAATTATGTGTAATTACAAATGTAACCCAGTATTTTATATTTACACTTTTTACCCAACTTTTCGTAATTAACAATATTGCCTACTGCTGGATTATTACAGATTTTGCCCAAGGTTTTATTTACAGAATATATCCCAAGTTTTTGGAACATCATGAGTTGCCCGGAAAATGTTTTTACGGACTTTCAACCAAAGGTTTATAACGGATTTTATTCTTATAGTTTATATTTGTTATACAAATTATGACCCATGTGTATATAATTGTATAATTTGTCCCGGAAAGTATTTAAGCGGTTTTTAACCTTGGTTTTGACAACGGGTTTACCTTACATTTTATATAAGATATATATTCCGTTCAAATTTAGCGAATAAGCTAAATTTGTTTAGCTTTGGTGTTAGGACCGGAAGTGTAATACCCGGAATTTTAAATTCCGTTATTTTCGAGTAAACATAATCCTATCGTTTTATGTAAAATTATAAATTCCCATAAAATGGTACAATTTTCACAATACTTCTTTCATTTGGAAAATTCATTTTTTTTTATGCAAGAAGTTAATCACATAAAATATTTTTTACCAATATCTATGATTTTATGTGAAGTTGATCACATAAAATCACTTCTTAAAATACTCCCACAAGATCACTCTTGCATGACAAGAATGACAAGGCCATTAGACAACCATGGCAAGGCCCATGACAAGCCACTCCACTTAGCCTTGCTTGATATTGGGCCGCCACCTCATCCTTCATTCCATGTTACGAGCCCAGCAAGGAAGAAGCAGCTACTTGGAAAACCCTAAGCTGTTTTCAAGCCTTCAGACGTGCAGTTGGAGCGCCATTTTTTTTCCGTCCCCCTTACACCTTACGCAATCCACATCCTTCCCTCTCTTGTATGGCAAGTCTTCGTATACGATCGAGCAATTAAGGATGGGATCTCGCAACTGCCTTCCCTTTCGAACGCATGAACCAATTCGTAGTAGAACCTTACGCTTCTTCCGCGGCGCCTCATCTCACCATCATCCCTCTCCTACCTCTCGCTCTTGTCCTCCTCACACACAATATGGTGCATGTGAGTAGTCTTCAGGCGGTGCCTCTCCCCTCGACAGAGGCGGCGTCTACAACCTCGCCCAAGGTCTTGCACACTACGCTGCAGACTTCTTCCAGCAAGCTGCGCAGAAACGCTGAACCCTCCGGACAAGCATCACAATAGAACAACCTCTTCACATCGCTGCTGTGTCAACCTATCTGAGTATCGTCAAGTCTAGGATCTGTCGACAACTTCAGCGTCGACATTATCCTCCACAAGGACACCGCAACAGCAACGGCCCTCCCTGTGATGATATAACAAGCAGCAGCCAGCAAGCAAACACAAAGGAAGCAACCCTGCTCCTTTGTCTTGCCTTCGCCTTGCATCAGTCGAGGAGCCACAACATCGTTATTGATGCCTCTCCTCGTCCTTGTCGGTTGAGTAAGACTCGTACCTATCTTCTTTACGTTTCCCTCCATACACTGATGCTGATAGTTGTCCCAAACTGTTTTGAATCAATATATAACAGCCTAGGAGAAATCTCAAGGAGCTGCTTCATTTTTCTGAGTTTTCAAAACTGTTTCGAGCATCTAACTTCAGGGCCAGATTTATGTATGCAATACTACTCCTTTTTGGCTGAAATTTTAATATGATGTAGTTGACACATGGTTGTAAAACATATCAAAAATTTAGTAAGCTCTAGCGAGTGGTTTAGTAGTTGTGATTTTTCGAAGTTGGGACCTTGAACAGTTTTTTTTTCTGTTGTTGTTGAATATTCTAAGTGTTAGGAAAAAACTGCTTGTGATGCAGTTTTGTGAGATAGATTTGAATGGGTTATTGACCTCTATTGGACTTGAATTTTGGATATGTTGTTTATGGATATACATAGTAACATGTGGTAAAGTTTGATAACGATCCATGGGTTTAATCCGAATTTGTGACGTTCCGAAGTTGGGTCTAAGTATAGTTTGGTTTTAGAAGAATTGTGCTAGGTTTTAAGTATGTGTTCTTGGAGATGGTTTGGGATGGTGTATCTTTATAGATTATATCATAGGGAATCATGGTTGGGCAAGTGAGTAAGAGTCTCAATATGTTTTGGGATTTAGTAGTAGTATGTTAGTCGAGCCTTAGTAGTAGATAGTCATTTTGAATGATAGTCATCGTTCAAACTCAGTAGATTTTTCCTTAGAGTTGGACTTTATGTCTTGTGGTTTATGCGGAAGTTCTTGAGACTAGGTTTGAGACACCCTAGTATATTGTTATATGATCGTGTGAGGGTCAGTGAGACTAGAAGTAGTAACCTTCTAGCGTATTGTTATATGATCCTGTAGAGATCATCGAGACTAGAAGTTTAGGACTTCTAGCATATCGGATAGTTGTTGATTTGTGTGCCTTGTTATTCAGGCATAAAGTACTCTCCTACGGGAAGCTGAGCGTGATATGACAGCTGGGAGTACCTTTGATACAGGTAAGTCCTTGCGACTTACTTAGCTGGTTTCTGGATATTAGTTGAGTGATAATAGTGGTGTGTGTACCATGTGTGTTATAATAACAACTTGTTAGGACGACCATTGTTATTATGTGTTAAGGCCCAAGTGTATGTATAACGGGCCGTGACATCACTTCCCAGCTCTGCCAGGAGACTGGGAAGTTCTCTATACCCAGACCATACAGGTACACGGTGAGATGCATCGGATCCACTCCTGATGGGTACACGGGGGCGGAGGCGAGGTTTGGGAATCCCTCGTGTCACAAAATAAGTATCATTAGAGTGAATGACTTAAATGAAGATAATAAATGGATTGTTTGAAAGCATGATGAGTGTTTATTATTTTATGTGTGTGTGTTATTATTATTCTCCTAATGTTTAGATAACTAGCTAATGGTTAGTTTGTTGTGTTTTTAGATTTACTGCAGGTTATAACAGCAGCTGAGTGATCCGGAAGTAGTGGTCAGCCGGGTCTCCGTACTCTTTAGAGTGGGGGTTTGGGTTGTTGCTTTGTTGTCTTTCCCTTTTGTTAAGACAGTTAGTCTTTTCCGTTGTTTAAGTACGATAGGATGTTAGACTTTGTTGCATTCATCCTTTTACAAATACTTTTTATAAATTTCGGTTTTTCTTATTTGTGTCTTGTTGCAAGATCCTAGTAATATTGTTGTCAAACTGAGGTCGGGACCCATTGTGAGGTCCTAACCAGTAACACTCCGAGTTCCGAGAATTGGGGTGTTACAGGAAGCGCCCCGATAAAGGCCAAGAATCTATATCGACATCCATAGATCGTCTTCCGTCTTTTTGACGCCACGTGACTACCCTCTCCCCCGAGCTTATGATCTTACTCGATTTAGTTATGTTTAGTGGTAGAATCATGCTAGGTTGGATCTTGCATAACTTAGGGAAAATGCCAAGTAGTGGCTTGGAACCTTAGGTGCGTATTTGAGGATGATTTGAACGTTCTAAGGATTGAGGGGTGTATGTTATCATGTGAGCTTTGTTGAGGTTGTGAGTATGTGTTTGTTGAGATTGTGGAGTTATGATGGAAGTATCCTAGCATGTGGTTATAGTTGAGATCTTGTGAGTTTATGAGGGCTAGGAGTGTATCCTAGATTATGAGAGTGTATGACCTAATAAGATCATATAGGACTAATAGTCTAAGGACTTATAGCTTGTGTGAGTGGTTGATTGATTACCCTGCCTTGTCTTGCACATGCCTTGGTTATATTCCTACGGGAAGTTGGGATCGGTTTTGGTTAGCTTTGGGACGAGGTAAGTCTACGGACATAGTTAGCTTGCTTTTACGTATTATTTGGATATGTGATGGTGGTGTGTGCTTTATCTTTGTTTATATCATGAAACCGTATTAGGGAACTCGGTTATATATATTTGGCCCATTGTATGTTATTATCGGGTGGTGACATCACTGCCCAATTTCCCGAGGGAGGTTGGGGGGATCTTTACGACCAGGCCATACACGGTATACGGGCGGGCTTCTTCATCACTCCCTCAGGGTATACGGGTTGGGCGCCGCCACACTCCTGTTGGTTACACAGGGACAGAGGCGATAGTTATAAGACTCTCGTGTCACACTTGAACGAATGGATTAGAAATGGAATAACCTAAAAGGAGAAGATAAGAACCGGATGTGTATATTTATGTGCATGTAGTTTGTTATGTATGCTTTTGTGTGTGTTTTTGCCGTTGCTATCTTTATAATGCCTAGAATGTGAGCTAACGGTTTTATACCGATTGTTGTAGTTGACTTGCAGGTTAGGTGTGGCCGAGTGATCCGGAGGAGTGGGCAGCCGGGGTTCCGTACATCTTAGGTTGAGGTTGGTTTTGGAGTCCTTGTGTCGTTGTTGTTTTTGTTTTTTTTTGATGTTGTTGTAAGGACGGCTGAAGTCTTTCCTTTCTTTTGTTTTCGGGTTTCATCACATTGCATGAAAATGTATTTCGGTTTTGGCCTTTATTTGTGCCTTGTTGTAAGATCCAGTGAAATTTGTTGTCAGGCTAAGGGTCGGAACCCATTGTGAGGTCTCGCCCGTAGCATCCCGATATCCCACGGATTCGGGGTGTTACACAGGTCACATAAAATGATATAATTTTATCTTATTTAAAAGACTAACGTGTAATAACCGAAAATTTTAAACTCCTTTTAATACCAAATTAAACCGGATTCCGATCCACCAACTTAGGTTCTTTTAAATAAAATAAAACAATACTAAATTTTATCATTTTATGTGACCTTGATTCACATAAAATGATAAATTTTTGTAACCCATAAATATTTCCGTACATTTTAAAAACCGAAGAAACGATTCCGTAAGAGTAATGGGGATTTAATTCAGTCTTTTATTTTAATGGGTGAGCAGGCCCAAATTAACTTGGCCCATATAACCCTCAGCCGGCCCAAACTACCTAACCCTCCACTAATTAAAAATTTAACCTAATCCTAAACCTAATGAAACTAATCAAGCGGACACTGCTCTTACATGCCGCTACAAGTATCACCTTCTAAAACACCCCAGCCTCCCACACTCAATCTGTAAACCGAGCCACCGATTCCCTCGACGCCGAAGCTAGTGCCGCCGCAAGTACAACTCGAGCCTCTCCGGGACTGTCACGACGACCACCGTAAAATCGAAACGGTCGGGACTGCCGACGCACCAACCTCCGACCTGGGTAGACGAACCGGGCGGAAGAGCAAGGCCTCGCGACCACCAGGATCGCCACGCTCCACCACCAGGATTGCCGACGCCGGTTCTGCCGACCACCAGGTGAGACGCTGTTCCGTTTTTCTCCCTCAATCGGTATACTTGCTTCTGCGAGAATGACACCAACGCCATCGACCACCAAAGACCCGTACCCCTGCAACTGGCGGACTCCATTTTCAGCGCCAGAGCCTTCGGTTGTGCCAACCAGGTAACCCGTCTCCTCCTGTCTGCACCGTTGGTACCGCCGCTTTGAACCCAGACGGAACCGCAGCGAAGCATGCGAGATCTGCAGCAGAATCGTCGACCACCAGTGACATTGATCGACACCAGCAGTGATCCCTCTCCCTTGCTGCAGTGGACCGATCGACATCGTGACGGGTCTTCTCCTCCGCTGTAGTGTGTGTTTTAGCTAAGCGTAGAGTGCACCGTGGACTGTGGAGAGCATCTTCGAGCCAGCCTTCGAGCCCGGTCCAAGACGCCCTGCTACGCCCAACAGCCGTGAAACCGGACTACCGGCGGCCTGTGTAGGTAAATCCAGTCCCGTGCACTGCTATATGTTTCGAGATGGAGTTATAAGTTGAGGGTACTGAGTATGTATGTATATATACGTATGAGAGCAGGGTATGTAAACCATATGTACAAAATAAATTAAGAAGTGTATATTAAGGGTTGGGAGAGATGAATAGAGTTAGACAAGAATAAGTTAACTAGACCTTTATAGATACATAGATAGATAAGTTTGGAGTTGTGTAAATTTCATATATAGGTCATGGTAGTAATTAGGAAAGTATATATATAGATATATATATATATCTACATGTATAAGGATAGTGTGTGTGTATATATATATATATATATATATATATATATATATATATATGTATAAAAGTATATATATATATATGAATAGGTAGAGTGTATATATACATAAGTATATATATACATAGATGAGTATGAGTAACGTATTATATACGTACACACACATAAGTATTAAAGTGGAATAACCGGAGAAAGGATAATGTAGTTCTCTTTGACGAGTGTTTGAAATTGATCTTATAACCTCTAAGTAAGCTATCCGTGAGAACCAAATTTTGGAAACAAGTTCTAAAAATGATGTTATATATTAATGTTAGACTTTGAGAATTTTCGGCATTAAGGGTAAAATGGTCTTTTGCTGTAAGAGAGCTTTTTCCGTAATTCCTTCGCATGAGGTTGGACATCTGGATGTGATTTTGATCCACAGACCTTATTTGACAGGCATTTGAGTTACCACGAGTTCGGACCGAGTTGAGAGTTGAGAAAGCGATTTTTGATCAAGGTAAGTCCTTACGACTTACTTAGCTGGTTTCTGGATATTAGTTGGGTGATAATCGTTGTGTGTGTGCAATGTGTGTTATAATAAGAATAACAACTTGTTAGGACGACCGTGGTTATTATGTTTTAAGGCCCAAGTGTATGTATAACGGGCCGTGACATCACTGCCCAGCTCTGCCAGGAGACTGGGAGGTTCTCTATACCCAGACCATACAGGTACACGGTGAGATGCATCGGATCCACTCCTGATGGGTACACGGGGGCGGAGGCGAGGTTTGGGAATCCCTCGTGTCACAAAATAAGTATCATTAGAGGGAATGACTTAAATGAAGATAATAAATGGATTGATTGAAAGCATGATGAGTGTTTATTATTTTATGTGTGTGTGTGTGTGCTATTATTATTTTCCTAATGTTTAGATAACTAGCTAGTGGTCAGCCGGGTCTCCGTACTCCTTAGAGTGGGGGTTGGGTTTGTTGTTGTCGTTCTTTCGTTTGTTAAGACAATTGATCGATTTTCTCTTGTTAAGTACTTTAGGCTAGACCGTGTTGCATTCATTCCTTTGAAAATACTATTCCATGAATTTCGGTTTTTCTTATTTGTGTCTTGTTGCAAGATCCTAGTAATATTGTTGTCAAAATGAGGTCGGGACCCATTGTGAGGTCCTAACCAGTAATGCTCCGAGTTTTGAGAATTCGGGGTGTTACAACATGGTATCAGAGCTCTAGGTTGGCAACAATGGCACTTGAAATCTTCTGAAAGACCGAATAAGTACTTAAGCAGAGCCCGAAAAGGGATTTGAGTTTTAAAAGGGCTTTTGGTTTTCAAAATGCATGCATAGTCTGTGTAACGCCCCGTTTTTGGGCACGTTTTCGATACTTATATATATATATATATATATATATATATATATATATATATATTAAAGTTTTTTTTTATGGCGTAAAATATTATTCCCGAGTATATTTATTAATTCGATATGTACATATTTTTTCGTCTTTTATTTCCGGAAAGTTAGAAAAGTTTTCCCATCAAAAAGACTCGTTCGGTTCGTTTGGATCGAATTTATTGATTGCTGACTTCCTATTTAAACATTACCATTATTATACTTTTTTTTATTTATTTCTCTCCCACCTTCCTCACCTCTCTCTTCTTGACCTGTTGTTGGCCGATGAGCATGACTTCCCTCTGTTTGGAGCTGATGTAGCCTAGCCCTAGCCCCAGCTCTGAAACTTCGACCTCTCGCTTCCCGGGCTCGACCCCTCGCTCCCCGCCCTGCAGGGTGCCCAGCGACCTCTCGCCCATCCTTGTGCTGGCTCTAACCAAGCAGCCTCCCCTTCTCTCACACTTATCCTCACTCTCTTACCTTGCAAAATCGGCCTCAACAACCAGCCCCAACAAACAATCTGACATCTCCTCTATGTCGTGGACCTCACTACAGCCCTGCTCCCCGTCTTCTCTGCACCCCGGCAACCATCGGCACCACCTCACCTTCTAGAACTCACCACCATTGCCACCTCCGGGAGTAGCAGCTCGACTCAAGCTCCCCTTCATCAACACCACTGCAATTCTACAACCGCCGGGAAATGAAGATGCTACCTGCCCCGCCTCACCTTCTTCCACCATCGGAGCAACGAGCCCCTCCCTCGCTGCTACCGGTGCCACCAGACGCCAGAATTGCAGCCGCCTTCGATATCCCTTCACTTTCTGTTTGTTACAAGTGCCAATGAGAACATATACCTCCTTTGCCGCCGGAGCTGACGCTGCTCTGCCTTCTCCTTGACTCGTTCGCCAGGACCTCCCGCATCTCCTGCCGCTTGGAGCCCTTGCCGGAGCCGAGGCCGCCGCCCCTGAACTTTGCTTCCACCAGCCGCTTGCATCTCTTCCTTCCTGGTTGAGAAGATACCCTATTACACCTTTTTTTTTTTTAAAACCGGGCCCCCTTCTTTTTGGTAATTGCAGTTTGGCCGTGTTGATTTAAATAACTACAGATTGTACCCATAGCTTTATAATAATTGCAGTTTTGGACCCACATTTTTGGAAGTTGAATTTATGCCGTCTACAGAAAATTAATTACATATATTGACCCGGTTTTACAAATTATCAATTATGCCCTTGTTGGATTAACCTCGAATTATGACCCCAAAGATTTTAATTGTGGTTTATGACCAAATAAATTGCCCGGAAAATGTATTGTGGGTTTTTAATGTTGGTTTTTGAAAACGATTTTTACCTCAAATTAATTATATCATATATATTACTATCAATTTAGCGTACAAGCTAAATTTCCTTAACTTTGGTTTAGGTCCGGAAGCGGCCGTTATAGACCAACGAATCCAATCTCGACGTCCGTAGATCCTCTTCAGCCTCGGATTATGTGTGAGTACCTTCTTCCTCGATCTAGTTATGTTTAGTGGTAGAATCATGCTAGGTTGGATCTAGCATAACTAAGGACAAATGCCAAGTAGTGGCTTGGAACCTTTAGGTGAGGATTTGAGGATGGTTTAAACGTTCTAAGAATTGAGGTGTGTATGTTATCATGTGAGCTTTGTTGAGATTGTGAGTATGTGTTTGTTGAGATTGTGGAGTTAGGATGGAAGCATTCTAGCATGTGGTTATAATTTAGATCTCGTGAGTTTATGAGGGCTAGGATGGTTTGAACGTTCTAAGGGAAGACTGAAGTTTTGAAGTTTAAAGTCGATGTGAGATGTACAAGAAGTACGTGAAAGATTGAGGATATAACCTCTACGGTCGATTGAACGTTACATAAGAAAAGGGAGTAAGTTCTACACCTACTCGAAGGAATGATGCAATCTTTGGTAGAATACGAAGTAAGTAACACTATTATATTATAAGGTGTGATTAAGTCCTACAGTTAGGATCTTCATGACTTCACATATGTGTGAAACCTTAAAAATATTATTAGAGCAAGTCTCCCGAGTTCCGGAGATGAAATATATTTGAAAGAGGACGGTGAACATTGCAACTTAAGAAGTATTAAACCACGTATTCGATGGACGTCACCTCAATAGATCGGGGTGGACCACTTGACAAATGTTAAGACAAGATTGTGTTGATATCTTACGAGATGTGATGGGAGAAGAAAAGCTGGAACACGGGATAGAACGGATTCCAATGCATCGGGAGGAGGATATACCATTAAGATGATTTGAAGTTCACCTTGAAATATATCTTGAATTCTTGATTTGAGACGACTATCTCCATTTGTACATTGATTACTATAAGTTAAGCAAGATGACAATGAAAGACAAGTATCCCTTACAACGAATGAGGGACCTACTCGAGTAGTTGCAAGGGTCGGTAGTTCCTTCTAAGATTAACTAAGGTCTGATTGTCACCAATTGAGAATTCGAGACTGGATATTGCAAACACGGCCTTCAAGACAAACCATGGACACTACGAGTTGTAGTGATTCCTAATGGGCTTACTAAGGCCCCAAATAAGATGTTTTGGTCTACTCTCTAAGAAGAGAGAAGTCGTACGAAAAGTTGTGTCGGGATGGCAACCCCGAAGGATTTGAAAGAAGTTACAAGTTTTCTTGGTCATGCGGGTCATCACCGGATTTGTGGAGAGATTCTCCAAGTAACAACATCTATGGATAACCTACGTCGGATGACAATGAAGTATTGAGTAGGATGAAAATTGGCAATGGAGTTGTTGAGGATTAAGAGGAGATTCATACGTGTCTCGTTAGTAGAAACAGTGTTAAGTAAATTACTTCCTTCATTACTTAGAACTTGCAACAAGAATTGAGGAAACGTAACATTAAACTTGGTTTGACAAGAACCCAAGCCCAATGTGTTATGAGAAGATTCGATCTTCTTTGTTTGAGACGATCAAGGAGAAACATAATGTAAATGTCGCATTGAGAGAGACCCGAGAGAGAATTTGAGTTTCCGATATATCGGACCTTCTTGAGATCTTAGCGCAAGTTGAGAAAGTGGTTTATTGGTTTACGTAGCCAAATAGAGTAGAGGGCATTCATCCGGTGTTTCATGTGTATCAATCGAGAGAGTACATACATGACTCGAGACATGCCGTAAGTCATGAAGATCTAGTGACAGACAAGGAACCGATGAGGCTAGCTAGAAGACGTAGGATAGTATTTTTGGTCGAGTTTTACGCAGTTTTAGCGACATCTATAGGACCGCCGGGTTAGTCCCGAGAACTTTCCATGGTATGCTTATGTGATTTGTGACGTGATGTGTTTATGTGTGTTTCGTATGTATATATCTTGCGAGTCTTGGTGTGTCTAGGCGAGTAGACTTTGGATTAGAGGGCCGTAGTTGCCACGCGTACGTTATAGTGTTCCGAGCGGTTAGCGAGAAGTGAGTGTTCGAGAGTTCGGGTTTGGCAAGTTTCGGGACGAAACTTATTTTTAGGGGGATCTGATGTAACGCCCCGTTTTTGGGCACGTTTTCGATACTTATATATATATATATTAAAGTTTTTTTTATGGCGTAAAATATTATTCCCGAGTATATTTATTCATTTGATATGTACATATTTTTTCGTCTTTTATTTCCAGAAAGTTAGAAAAGTTTTCCCATCAAAAAGCCTCGTTCGGTTCGTTTGGATCGAGTTTATTGATTGCTGACTTCCTATTTAAACATTACCATTATTATACTTTTTTTTATTTATTTCTCTCCCACCTTCCTCACCTCTCTCTTCTTGACCTGTTGTTGGCCGATGAGCATGACTTCCCTCTGTTTGGAGCTGATGTAGCCTAGCCCTAGTCCCAGCTCTGAAACTTCGACCTATCGCTTCCCGGGCTCGACCCCTCGCTCCCCTCCCAGCAGGCTGCCCAGCGACCTCTCGCCCCTCCTTGTGCTGGCTCTAACCAAGCAGCCTCCCCTTCTCTCACACTTATCCTCACTCTCTTACCATGCAAAATCGGCCTCAACAACCAGCCCCAAAAAACAATTTGACATCTCCTCTATGTCGTGGACCTCACTACAGCCCTGCTCCCCGTCTTCTCTGCACCCCGGCAACCATCGGCACCACCTCACCTTCTGGAACTCACCACCACTGCCACCTCCGGGAGTAGCAGCTCGACTCAAGCTCCCTTTCATCAACACCACTGCAATTCTACAACCGCCGGGAAATGAAGATGCTACGTGCCCCGCCTCACCTTCTTCCACCATCGGAGCAACGAGCCCCTCCCTCGCTGCTACCGGTGCCACCAGACGCCGGAATTACAGCCGCCTTCGATATCCCTTCACTTTCTGTTTGTTACAAGTGCCAATGAGAACATATACCTCCTTCGCCGCCGGAGCTGACGCCGCTCTGCCTTCTCCTTGACTCGTTCGCCGGGACCGCCCGCATCTCCTGCCGCATGGAGCCCTTGCCGGAGCCGAGACCGCCGCCCCTGAACTCTGCTTCCACCAGCCGCTTGCATCTCTTCCTTCCTGGTTGAGAAGAAACCCTATTACACCTTTTTTTTTTTAAAACCGGGCCCCCTTCTTTTTGTAGTTGCAGTTTGGCCCTGTTGATTTAAATAACTACAGATTGTACCCATAGCTTTTTAATAATTGCAGTTTTGGACCCACATTTTTTGAAGTTGAATTTATGCCGTCTACAGGAAATTAATTACATATATTGACCCGGTTTTACAAATTATCAATTATGCCCTTGTTGGATTAACCTCGAGTTATGACCCCAAAGATTTTAATTGTGGTTTATGACCAAGTTCCTATGTTCGTATAAATTGCCCGGAAAATGTATTGTGGGTTTTTAATGTTGGCTTTTGAAAACGAGTTTTACCTCAAATTAATTATATCGTATATATTACTATCAATTTAGCGTACAAGCTAAATTTCCTTAACTTTGGTTTAGGTCCGGAAGCGGCCGTTATAGATCACCCAATCTCGACGTCCATAGATCCTCTTCAGCCTCGGATTATGTGTGAGTACCTTCTTCCTCGATCTAGTTATGTTTAGTGGTAGAATCATGCTAGGTTGGATCTAGCATAACTTAGGGCAAATGCCAAGTAGTGGCTTGGAACCTTTAGGTGAGGATTTGAGGATGGTTTGAACGTTCTAAGAATTGAGGTGTGTATGTTATCATGTGAGCTTTGTTGAGATTGTGAGTATGTGTTTGTTGAGATTGTGGAGTTAGGATGGAAGCATTCTAGCATGTGGTTATGATTTAGATCTCGTGAGTTTATGAGGGCTAGGAAATATCCTACTTTATGGGAGTGTATGACCTAATAAGAGTATATAGGACTAGAAGTCTAGGGACTTCTCAGTTGTAAACACACATATCAATAACCCTACTCCTCTGTAGTAATATACATCTCAGACTTAGGTGGGATGTATCACCGTAAATCACGGGATCCCAAAAATCTTCTAACTACAACAGAATGGAAGCAGAGGTCAAATGCCTCCTCAACTCTTCAGAACATAGACACACTGCTTTCATCACGTAGTTATGGTGGTCTTCTCAAAAGACTCACAAATGAATACGTAATCATATAAAATCCTTCCTCAAAGCATTGGTAGCAATCGGCTGAGCCGAGAAAATTACGTATTCCTTAATGTTCATCAGTATCTCCCATGTTACAACATACTTGGTTCTCGCCAGGTCAACCATGATCCCACTGGCGGAGACAACATGGCCTAAAAAGGCTACCACTGACATCTCAACTTACACTTAGAGAGCGTAGCATACAACCCTCTATCTCTCGAAATCTACAGAACGGTCCTCAGACGATCGGTCTACTATTCTCTGCTATGAGAGTATACCGACATGTCATCCATGAAGTCCACCACCAACTAATCAAGGAAGTCGATGAAGATACTATTCATCAACTCCGTAAAAACTACTAAAACATTTGTCAACCAAAATGACATCACTACAAACTCGTAGTGTCCATAACGGGTATGGGATGCTATCTCATACACATGCTGCTCTCTCATCCATGACTAGGGATATCTTGAGCACAAAGGATTCCTGAAAACACAATTGCTTCTTGAAGCTAACTCATCAGGTCGTCAATACGGAACATGGAACCCACTAGGGTAAACCCGTTTCGATCAACTTTTCAAGTTATCAGTACAATATATCGACAAGCACCATATAGTGTGGCTTTCCCATTCAATCTTGTATCATACTTCAACTCAATAACAATGTCCACACTTCGCTGAGGTGGCAACTAGACGGTTCAGTAAAACATCTATAAACTCATAAACAGCTAGAATACCTTTCATTGTTGGACTATCTCGCTCCTTCATGGTATAACACTAGAAGGCGTCATATCCCTGTGCTATCAGCTCGCTGCTCGTACAGTCCTAATGACAAACCCGTCTCTTCAAAGGTCTAAACCTCAAAAGACCTCTATTTAACTCAACTCAGTGAACACTATAATAGTCTTACTATTAAAAGCTAACACCACATGATATCTATTCATCCAAACCATACACATAATGACTTCCTCATGCACCTACGACATGACAAAGAAGTCTACAACCATACACGGGTCCCTGAAATAAGGGAACAAACACACGCATCTCACGGGTATCTCAGACCCAAAAAGGTAATCTTGTAAAGGAAAATCCACCTTCTACTATATACAAAATGTCAACCATTAACGCATGCATCGAAAGACATGAAGTGCATAGCACTCACAACAAGCAAAACTCCACCAGGTAAACCATTAACGAGAATGGTACCTATAAGAGCTAACACTCGTAGCTCCACTACATATCATCACTCAATGTCAGATCCATGCTCCTCAGGTATCACTGAGGTCATTACTATAGCCTCCACTTCCACTCTTTCTACACCGGAAAGAGGAAGGTCTTGTTGGGAAGAAACACCACCGTGTTGACAGAATGGGCCAGATGACCTAACTCACCACAAGTGTTACAAGTTATCAGTGCCAAAGGGGGCACATAACGCAAATGATCTGGATAGCCACAACTGAAACATAATCATCCCATCCTTGCAACCTGTGCAACTGAAGGGTAACTCGACCTTCGTCGTCCACCTGGAATGATCTCACTCTTGAAGGGAACCTGTAAAGGCAATGCCTTGCCCTGTCGACAAAACTTCGCTCTATGCCCTACTTTACCACACGTAAAGCATATGATGGGAGCCTTTGGGCACACAGCTCGCCAGTGTCCCAACTTCCACGCAATTAAAACACTGTAGTTCCTTCCCAGTCATCTTCATGGCCAAAGGATCACTAGATTGTCCTGATATCGGACTTGGTTCCCCATTCATCATCTTTGCTTCTCTAGTAACTGATTCAGTCCATTGCTTCTTTCCGGATCCATAAGCTTTAGTTGATCTCACAATTGTTGGTAAATCTGGTGTCGATCTACCCGCTATCACCGCTTCATATACTTGTTACATATATTCTTGAAACTCGGATGTACTCATGGAGACACGATCAGCCTCTTCAAACTCGTTCTCTGCCATAGGGGATACAACAGCGGAAACTGGTCCCTGACCTATCACTACTGGAGGAAGAGGGGTGTGCCCCAACCTCATCCCACTACAGATACTACTCTAGTCTGAGTCATCTGTAGGATATACGCACCTAATCTTATAAGGCTATATATATGCCATAGGTATCGATTTGTATATAATACATCCACATAATCCATAGTACACACAGATATATATACATATCTACGCTGCAGAGATCCATGGCGGAGGTGACGACTTCTCGTACATTCTATCCCAAAACCACACTTAAAACCAAAACCTTTGAAAACGTCAGATCTCATGTGGGCTCTGTTTATTTTACCTATCAAACCTCGTTGCAGGTAGCAAGTGCCATTGTTGTCAACTTGGGCTCTGATACCAACTCTGTAACACCCCGAATCCGCGGGACTCGGGATGTCACATTGGGCTAGGATCTCACAATGGATCCTGACCCTAGCCTGACAACAAGTTCACTGGACCTTACAACATGGCACTGACAGATATAAAACAAATACATAAAACAGTATAAACTGTACGACCCAAAGTAAACAACAACGTAGCCGAGTATATAAAACGACATCCTCACACAGGAGGTACAAAAGATCATCCTCACGCAGAGGGGAAACACAACAACCCCAAACCAACCACCTAATGTACGAGAGTCCTCGGCCTGTCACCCTGCCAGATCACCTAGTAGCACCTAACCTGTAATCATCTACAACACGGTATGAAACCGTTAGCTAACCATACATATATGAGGTAATGCATAAGCACAATCACACATAGGGAAAGATAAACATATCAACATGCTTTCACTCATTTACCCATTTATTCATCTCAATATAATGGTCATTCACTCAAATCGTATAGATATAGTATATATGAAACTAGGTGACACGAGGACCGATACATCCTCGCCTCCGAGCCTGCTAGCCAGCCGTACTAGTATCGGTCACACAATCCGTGTGCCCTATGGGAGTGGATTGCGCCCTTCCTGTAAACCGGTCTGGCCTGACATCAGAGAACCTCCCAGACTCCACGGCGGGATGAAAGGGAAAGGTTATCACAGCCACGCAGTGGGGCAATCAATAAAACATAGGTCGGTAAATACAACATCACATCCTATCATAGCAAACATATAAGGCACACACCACTCATACAAACACCCAATATAAGGATGGTAGCTAAGTAAGTCCTACGGACTTACCTCAACCTCGTATAAAGCTCAACCACAACTTGATCACCTCAACACTGGAGAAACAACACAACCTATATACAAGGCATCAAGAGATGTCACATCTCTTATCAAGCAAAGGGTCACACCTAGACCCAAAGGGATCCATAGGGATCATATACATCCTATAACCTCGAATAACATGCTAAACCTAAAAGCCACATCAGGGCATAAATCCAACTCATGATATCATCATCAAACTAAAATCCTATAATTACCAGAATAATGTAACGAGCATAATGGAAATTCCAATTATCCATTTTAACCAACTTAAGGTTAATTTATACTAACCCGCAATACGGAAAACGAATAAATTCATAACTTATTCGTTACTAACCCGATATACAATCCGGAAGAAGGTACGAACTCCTGGCGATACGGGGAGTAAGAGCACGGTATGAAACCTTACATTTGATGACTTGCGGTGGTCCGTCGGCGTTCCGATAGCGGTAAACGGAAGCTTTACCAAAAAGCTAACAAACGGGAAATAAATTTGTACCACGTTGAAGAGAACAAGATAAGGGACTCGATAGTACAAACGGATTTGAAAATGGATCGAAAGTGAAAGGTTTGTGAGTGACCTAAGTTGAGCATACCTTGGTTGTTCGCTCTCGCTTTTCTTCTTCTGCAACATATATTGCAATTGCAATTTGATGATGAAGATAGGCTCAGCCGCCTCTTCTTATCATTATCATATATATATAATATATATATATCTAGGCTAGGTAAAGTGTAGTTTTATTATTTTTATAATAAATATATATTTATAATGTATTGTATACATATGTATAAGTGAAGAAGGCATATCCGTCATTCTTCATTACATAGTTAATATATATATAAATATAATAATGTTTATTTAAAACATTTAATTAAAACGCGGTTATAATTTCCGGTCTTCAAATCTTTACCAAATTGGAATAGAAATTTCGGAATATTATCGGGATAATTAATCCATAATTATCTCGTAAAATGTGCATTCCTAAGCCACATTTCTTAACCGCTAAGAATCGATTTAACGACTCTTTTGTCCGTTTTGCCTCTCCATGTTATTTCATATCTAGGACATATCCGATGTCCTGATCATTTCTCTCAACTGCATTTTTATTAATTGGAGCTCCCAAATGCTCCAAATAACACCGGAGGATAAAAATAATTACCCGGGGGAAAAAGTAAAAATTTCCCCAAACGTCCAAAATTACGCCAGGAACATAACGATGGGACTCTTACTCATCACTTGCGAAGTCTTCGCGAGTTATATGTTAATTACTATCAACGATTAAGTTAATCAACATTAATTAGAATTCGAAATCCTAGCTATTACATCAAGAACTTTGATTTTCGAGAAAATCATATACAATTGAGGTTTCTTATGCAAATGGTACCGATAGGTGTTTAATAAAAGTCATGCATATCGGACCGATAACGCTAGGATGGATAAGGTGTAAACCAAAAGAATACCTTAACCAGTAAGAAGAAGAGTCATGTATCAAATGACGGGTCTTGCTAAATTTGAATAAAGTGTTGAGATGAGGATGCCTTTGTAGAATCTACGCAAAGTACCACGTAACTGAGGTTCCAACATGAAATGGGCAATAATGATCAACTGAAAGTTGAGACCGATTCAGGGGAGGAAATTGTTATAAAACGAGTCACCCGGTGGAAGAGTTCACAAGACAGGCTTGAGAGACCAAAAGAGATAAAATGTCGACCCGGATATGAGGGTCTAAGGTGCATGGAAGGGATACCTACAATGGAGTATAGAAGCATAATGTAGACTTTTCAAGTGTGGAGAGGTTTTGACCTCCTCAAAGATATAGGAATTTGAAAGAAATCACAATGCCGGTATCAAAGAGTTGAATCCTCGTAGCGTAAACAACGGAGTTTCATGAAAGCAATATTGCCGGTAAAACAAGCAAAAGAATGTATATATGAGAACGGCCTTGGTGGACTCGAAAGTCCAAGGTAACCCCAATTATCATGGGATCTAAGTCATCAACACCGATGGTCCATGCAAGGGGATGATAATTAAAGTCATCAGAACTACAAAAACACTTACCAGCTATCGTTGAAGACTCGGAATGATTATTTATGTCAAGATGAATGACCCAGTGGAGTTCGAGAAGTAGATTTAGCCTAAGGAAAACAGAAGTGTGGAAGATTAAACGAATTAGCAAAGCATGAAAGAATTAATCGAGCAGATGATGTTCACTAAGAATTTAACGCCAGTATAGGTATGAGAAGAGTAAGTCCGGGATATTGAGATAAGTCAATTATAGGCTGACCGACGTCAACTGAGGACGTGTAAGTGTTGGTTGATATTGACGAGTAGGTACCGTTAAGAAGAGACATTAGCGACTGCGGATCTAAGAGGTAACCTTACCGATACCTTGAAGGATTTCCCAAGTAGGCAACAACAACCTTTTGGGATGATCTAAGGATATGGAGAGAATCGGGTTAGAGGTTGCTTAGTGGTTGATTAAGAACAAACTACGGTTGAGTAAGAGAGTAAGGGTATGTTTGAAGAGGATCTTGCTAGTATTAGAAGGAAAGTATATGCGGGAGTGGGTAAATCATGTTGACCCTCAGAAAGACGTCATGTTACAACATGTTACAACAGAAGCGTGGTAGGCCCATAACCCGCAGATGAAGAAAATCAATGTTAGATTAACTATGAATTCAAGTTGAGGAATTAGAGATCTATATGAACGGGTTTACTTGGGATTGTGATTTGTTTTGAGTTATATAATTTTGAAAGCTCGACAAAAATAGGTGATGAGGTATTATTTGAGAAACGGTCCAACTGAGTCATATTAGGGAGAAAAGGATCAAGTGCATGGTCTTCCAAAGAGCATTAACCACCTACTAAAGTACCGGGAGATGTCTCAGTTCATTGTTTCAGAATTTATAGACGGGATCTTCCGAAAAGTCGGGAGCAAATGGATTCAATAGAAGGAAGAAAGTTTTATTGTTATTTTGGTAGTCGCCAAAAGATATATAGGTGAGTTTAGAAAGGGAACCGTTGATATATATAAACTGTTTGAGCCTTCACTTTATCGGTTGACACTATTACCTATACTAGAGGATGTATGTCACCATTCCCCACGTCTCAATGAGAGAGTACTTACCGGATAAGAGTCACGTCCTCAGCTTTAAGAATCGGATAGATGGGCCAAAGCAAACTTTTGTGGAGTACCCAGTAGCCGTCCTAGAGCGCAGTACTAGTCGTCTGCGGTCTAAGGAGATATCGATGTTGAGGATCTAGTGGTCTAAACGAGGAGCTGATGAGGCACGTGAGAGACAGAGGAGAGTATTAGACGTAATTATCCCGAGTTCTTTGCAGGGTTAGCTGCTACTTCTGTATTGACGAGTTAGTACTCGGATGTTGTGTTGTTTGACCATTCATGTTTTTACCTTGGATTGAGTTTGTGTTTTATTTGACGTATGCCTGATCATGATGATTGAGTAGTTGCATGGTAGAAACGAAAATTTTTATGACATCAAAATATACAAAGAAAGTAGTTTGAGTAAATACGTTATTCTAAGTTTCGGGACGAAACTTCTTTTAAGAGGGCACTGATGTAATAACCAAAAATTTTAAACTCCTTTTAATACCAAATCAAACCGGATTCCGATCCGCCAACTTAGGTTCTTTTAAATAAAATAAAACAATACTAAATTTTATCATTTTATGTGACCTTGATTCACATAAAATGATAAATTTTTGTAACCCGTAAATATTTCCGTACATTTTAAAAACCGAAGAAACGATTCCGTAAGAGTAAAGAGGATTTAATTCAGTCTTTTATTTTAATGGGTGAGCAGGCCCAAATTAACTTGGCCCATATAACCCTCAGCCGGCCCAAACTACTTAACCCTCCACTAATTAAAAAACTTAACCTAATCCTAAACCTAATGAAACTAATCAAGCGGACACCAGCAGTATCATTAATATATATATATATATATATGTATAAAAGTATATATATATATATATGAATAGGTAGAGTGTATATATACATAAGTATATATATACATAGATGAGTAAGAGTAACGTATTATATACGTACACACACATAAGTATTAAAGTGGAATAACCGGAGAAAGGATAATGTAGTTCTCTTTGACGAGTGTTTGAAATTGATCTTATAACCTCTAAGTAAGCTATCCGTGAGAACCAAATTTTGGAAACAAGTTTTAAAAATGATGTTATATATTAATGTTAGACTTTGAGAATTTTCGGCATTAAGGGTAAAATGGTCTTTTGCTGTAAGAGAGCTTTTTCCGTAATTCCTTCGCATGAGGTTGGACATCTGGATGTGATTTTGATCCACAGACCTTATTTGACAGGCGTTTGAGTTACCACGAGTTCGGACCGAGTTGAGAGTTGAGAAAGCGATTTTTGATCAAGGTAAGTCCTTGCAACTTACTTAGCTGGTTTCTGGATATTAGTTGGGTGATAATGGTTGTGTGTGTGCAATGTGTGTTATAATAAGAATAACAACTTGTTAGGACGACCGTGGTTATTATGTTTTAAGGCCCAAGTGTATGTATAACGGGCCGTGACATCACTGCCCAGCTCTGCCAGGAGACTGGGAGGTTCTCTATACCCAGACCATACAGGTACACGGTGAGATGCATCGGATCCACTCCTGATGGGTACACGGGGGCAGAGGCGAGGTTTGGGAATCCCTCGTGTCACAAAATAAGTATCATTAGAGTGAATGACTTAAATGAAGATAATAAATGGATTGTTTGAAAGCATGATGAGTGTTTATTATTTTATGTGTGTGTGTGCTATTATTATTTTCCTAATGTTTAGATAACTAGCTAATGGTTTCTGGTGTTGTGTTTTTAGATTTACCGCAGGTTAGAACAGCAGCTGAGTGATCCGGAAGTAGTGGTCAGCCGGGTCTCCGTACTCCTTAGAGTGGGGGTTGGGTTTGTTGTTGTCGTTCTTTCGTTTGTTAAGACAGTTGATCGTTTTTCTCTTGTTAAGTACTTTAGGCTGCTAGACCGTGTTGTATTCATTCCTTTGAAAATACTATTCCATGAATTTCGGTTTTTCTTATTTGTGTCTTGTTGCAAGATCCTAGTAATATTGTTGTCAAACTGAGGTCGGGACCCATTGTGAGGTCCTAACCAGTAATGCTCCGAGTTCTGAGAATTCGGGGTGTTACAAACGGTTGTCGGATCGAAATCTGGTTTGATCCCGTATTAAACAATTTTTAAAATTTTCGGGTATTACAAATTTAATCCCATGATTGTCGAGTAGTGTAGTAGAAACAAATAAATAAAACACTTTATCAGAAACTTTAATAATTGCATAAAAAAAAACATTTTCAAAGGTGAATGACTCTAACTTTGTGCACCTCTGGAAGAAGACTTAAGCCTCTCATTTGTTCAACCCGTTGACATGTAAAATATACTTGGTTTTCCACGAACCCTTCAACAATAATTGATCATCATAAAGGGTATATTGATCCAATATTTATCCAAGAGAGTGTTAAAATGGTGTTCATCATCCAACACGTTCAAATCGAAGTTATTATTACAACGGGTAAGTTTTGATTTATAAGACAATTTATCAAAATTGCTCCCGCACGAGCACACTTAACTTCAGAGTTCTTTGTCCTCACTTGACCACTGAAAAGAAGAATTTTTTTGAAATGGGTAGCAATCGATCCTTATAAGTTAACCATAAATCTCCATTCAAATGATGTAGATGATAATTTTACCAGGTGTTATAGTTTCTAACTCAAATTTGAACGTATTGGAAGATGAATCCATTTTTTAATGTTTTTGGAGAAAATTTTGGATCAATCTAATCTATTTTGATGATTGAATAATGTTGAACCAGTATACTTGTAGAATTTATAGATTCCTTCTATCGTGATTGAAATATATTATAAGGTATATACAAAAAACAAAATCAATAATCATTATTGAAACTCTCAATTGATTTTACCAACCAACTAAATTAACTATAATATTTATAAATCACATAATATCCAAGTGACTCAATCGATATATTCACTTGTGTGGGATTAATTATTCATTATCAATATTGTTAGATGTTAAGTAACTAATCAAAAGATTTATTAGTTTTTTCCATAATATTCTTTAAATCTCAAATACTTTATACAAAATATTTTTCATTCATTATTATTTACTAAGTAACTAAATAACATATTATATTAATAACAAAAAAACTTCTCATTTATTGAATACAAAAAATAAATTAGGCCAACTGTAAGATCCGGAATTTTTTATTTCCGTTTAATTCCGAATAAATTCGGAGTTCGAGCGGTTGATGGTTCCCATTCTATCTAGTATTTATTTCTTCACAAATTTTATCATTTTATATAGAATTTAATTTTAATAAAATGATAGAATTATATCAAACCCTAATTCTTAAAATTATTTATCATTTTATGTAGAATTTAATTCACATAAAATGATAGAATTATATCAAGCCCTAATTCTTAAAATTATTTATCATTTTATGTAGAATTTAATTCACATAAAATGATAGAATTATACCAAACCCTAATTCTTATAATTAATCCTTAACGACGACTTTACACGAGATCATGACAAGGTTGAGATGAGACTGTGACAAATCTGTGACGAGATCATGACAGAGCTTAGAGGAGGTCATGACGAAGCCCGACAACTTTGTGACAAAGCCATGCATGGGCTAGACAAAACCATGACACGTTTTGACAACGCTGTGACAAAGCCTTGACAAACTCCGCTTATATTTTTATTCCTCTTGTTTCAGCCCATCTCTGTTAATTTCCTTGTTGCAGCCCACACAAATGCCAGCCCACCTCTCTTGCTTGCATCCAACCGGACTGCTTGTACACTCCAGCCAGTAGGCCCGTCGAGAGTCGGTCCAACGAACCTGCTGCTTCTCCCTTACGTACGCTGAGATGGAGCAAAAGAAGATCCCTGCGTAACGCTCCCACCAATCGCTCTTCCCCTTCCATCCACAGGAACCCTAGCCGGAGCCTTTAGCCATCTCTACCCCTCCCCTTTGGACAAAGCCCGGAGGGAGTGCAGCCAGTGAAGATCTCTGGCCCTCCTTTCTTCTCTTTGGTCGCGCACAACAAGCAGAATCCGGGAGAGAGTGCTCCTCTTCGTGCACAGCTTCGACGCCTCCCTTCTGCACAGCCAGTAGACGAGTGCAGCAGTGGTGAGTCTTCGCATCTCCTTTCCTCTCCTGTGGTGACAATCAGCAACTTCCCTACTCCCTTGACAGTAGTAGCAACCCTCTACAACCCTCCTTTGGTAAGAGATCAAACCATTCTTCCCTTCTCTCTATAGCTGTACATGAAGGAAGATTTAGATCATGGTTTTATCATGTACAGAGAATCAAACTTGCAGCTTGTGACTTTCCCTACGTTGGTACAAAACGAAAGAAGTGAGTTCCGAACCTTGGACCATTTGCACGTTCAGTTTGAATTCCAGAAACTTTAAAGAACAGTCAACTTCGGCTCCAGTTTTGGGTAGGTTAGACTCCACCTTTACAGCTGATTTTCGGATATGTTTTAGTCGATATTGTATAGTATAACATACTAAAATTTGAGAGGAATCGGAGCTACGGTTTGAGAGTTATGGTGTTCCAAAGTTGACGCCTCATGCAGTTTTTATATATGTGATGAGTGTTGAGGAAAACAGCAAGTGATGCTGTTTTGTGAGATGGTTTTGAATAAGCTCTTGATCTCCGTTGGGCTTGAATTTTGGATATGATATAGTCGACATATTGTTGTAGAACATATTAAAATTTGAGAGGAATGCAGCGAGTGGTTTGGGATTTATGATTTTTCAAAGATTGAGTCGTAAGCAGTTTTTCTGTTGTGCTGAAATTCGGTTTTGTGAGATAGTTTTAAATAGGATTTTGATCTCTTTTGCGATTGAACTTTGGATATATTATAGATAAGATTTTATAGTAGAACATATCAAAGTTTGGGATAAATCCAGCGAGTAGTTTAGGAGTTATGATTTTTCAAAGTTAAGACAGTGTGTTATTTGTTAAGTGTTGTAACCAACTTTAGAAATTTTTGTAGAAGTGATGCTTTAACAGTTTTAAGAAATTCTTTCTCCTATGATTAGATGGGATATCATAGAGGACCTAAGAAATTATTTCGGAAATTTTATAAATTTATTCGAGTTTTATATTTGAAGCCGAAGTTGGATCTTAATGACCTTTCGGAAAATAAGAAGAATGTGTAAATTGCCAGTTTGTAACCAAACTCATCTTTATGAGTTAGAATATGACATTTTAGTCTCAAATAAGAGTTTAGAAATAAATTATGGAATTTTTAGAAGTTTCGGGACCAAGGGTAAAATAGTCATTTTACCATAAATTAATACTGTAATCAATTCCGTTCTATTAAGACCTACTATCTTAGAAGTCTTAGACTTCTAATCACCTAGAAAGTGTGATGACACACTTGCCTCCTTTGACAGGCCACTGAATTCCTATTGTACAGATGGATTTGCGAATTAGAAAGTCGACATTTGATTCACGTAAGTCCACGGACTTACTTAGCTGGCTTCTTGCATGTGTGTGATGTGTATGAGTGGTGTTTGTTAGTTAAGATAAATAACGAAACCGGAATAGGCCGACTTTAGTATATTGTGTAATTGACCCAAGTGTATGATAACGGGTCGTGACATCATCTACCTAGCTCTTGCGAGAGTCTAGGAGGTTCCCTGCGACCAGCCCAGTCAGGTAGACGATCAAATGCATTAGTATCATTCCGCGTTGGTAAACGGGGACAGGGGCGAGGTTTGGGAATTCCTCGTGTCACAAAATAAGTATCATTAGTAATGACATATCACCTAATTAAAGATCATAAAAGGATTGATTGTGCATGTTGATTGTGTATGTTGTGTGTTTGTGCTTTTACCTTTATACTTATGCATAGAATATTAGCTAACGGTTTTATACCGCTTGTAGATGCCTTGCAGGTTAAGACAGTTGTAGAGAGATCCGGAGGAAATGGTCAGCCGGGTCCACGTACTCTTTTAGTTGGGGGCGAGGTTGTCTTATGTTCTTTATATGCGTCGTTTTAGTACCGTTGCTTTGTAAGGCTGATACATATCCTTCATGTATATATTGTTTAAAGTTTTCAAATGTCTTAATACTTTTGTGCCTTGTTGTAAGATCCTAGTAAAATTGTTGTCAAACTAAGGTCGGGACCCATTGTGAGGTCCTAACTAGTAGCTCCCCGAGTTCTGAGAATTTGGGGTGTTACAATATGGTATCAGAGCTCTAGGTTGGCAATAATGGCACTTGAAATCTTCTGAAAGACCGAATGTATAGAATAACTAGAACCCGAAAGGGGTCTAAAATTTTCAAAATGGATTTCTGTTTTTACACACACGAATAGTCGGGTTGTTGGGTTAGTAGTACGTCGGACCACCATCGCTCTCCGTGGATCTCTACAACTTGGATTGATAGGAGTTAGTATATAGACTGTAACACCCCGAATCCGCGGGACTCGGGGCGCTACAGGTTCGGACCTCACAATGGGCCCCGACCCTTCGCTTGACAACAATTTCACCGGATCTTGCAACAAGGCACAAATAAAGGCCAAAACTTAAATACATTTTTATGCAATAAATGAAAACCCGAAAGAAACAACAAAAGACTTCAGCCGATATGCAACACCAAGGGTCAAATGCCACCACACGATATACAATATACATGAATAATATACAACCTCGACTCTAACCAAAATCCACTCCTAAAATGTACGGAACCCCGGCTGCCCACTCTTCCGGATCTCTCGGCCGCATTCCTAACCTGTAAGGCAATCTACAACAATCGGTATAAACCGTTAGCTCATATTCGAAGCATTAGAATTAATGGGAAAGGCACATACACAAGTAATCTCATCACAAGCATACAACATACATAAAATCACACCAATCCAGTTTATTATCTTTATTATTATTAAGTCGTATCCCGTTCTAATTCAACTTAGGTTGTGACACGAGAGTCACCGAAACTCACCTCGGTCCCTACTTACCGGCATGGAATGGTACTGATGCATCCGACCGTCTACCAGCACGGGATAGTCGCCGAGAACTTCCTAGCTCTCGCGGGAGCTAGGCAAGTTGTCACCGCCAGTTATCATACACTTGGGCCAAAATAATATAAAGGTCGGTAATCCTAATTCCGGTTTAGTTGTTATAAACAATAAACAATAAACAATAAACACACACCACCAAACACACATCAATGCTAATACAAGGAATACGAGCTAAGTAAGTCCGGAGACTTACCTCGTCACCACACTCAACTCACAACACTCTCGCTTCCTTAGGGAGGAAGCCCATAACCTGCTCACAAGAAGATAACTATATCAACAACAACCCACTCACAATAGAAGTCTTAGACTTCTATACATATGATCTACGTAAGACCATTTGACTCTCAATTCTAGGACCGCATCCTAGAATCTCTCATGCTCACATCACACTCAACACAAGCTAGAAGTCCTAAGACTTCTAAACCCTCGGATCTCGCAAGATCATAACTCATAATGCAACTAGGATAAGCCAAACCTAAACTCCAAAATCCCACAAGATCATACAACCCCACCTCGAGCCTCAAAATGCTCACAAGATCAACCATATCACTTAAAGTCTTATAGCAACATCACAAGATAACCAACACCTCAAGTTTAGAATCAACATCAATCCATCAAACAATATTAAATCCCCAAAACTCACCTAAGGTCCAAATCACTATTTGGTATTAACTCTAAGTTATGCTAGATCCATCCTAACATGATACTAGAACTTAACATAACTAGATCGAGGGGAAAGAATACTCACACGACGTCAAAAGCCGGAAAACAATCAACGGATGTTGACTTGGACTCGTTCGGCCTTTATCGGGACGCTTCCGAACCTAAAACCGAAACTATACAAATTTAGCTCATATGCTAAATTTGAACGGATTATATACTATATATAAATCTAAGGAAAACTCGTTTTCAAACGCTGCGTTAAAATCTCGTAAATAATCCTCCCGGGGCACTTTTGATATTCTAGAAGCTTGGTCATAAACCACAATTAAAATCTTTAGGGTCATAATCCAAATTTAATCCAACAAGGGCATAATTGATAACTTGTAAAACTGGATCAAAATATGTAATTAATTTTCTGCAGCGGGCATAAATGAAATAATCCATAAATATGGGTCAAAACTGTAATAACAAAGCATTGGGTATATTCTGTAATTATACCAAAATTGAGGGGCCAAATCGAATAACCCAAAAGGGTTTTCTCTCTCGCTGGAATAAGACGCAGGCTGGGGAAAGAGAGATTCACAAGGCAGCGGATGGGCTCCGGTAAGGCTCCAAGCGAAGGTGAGGCAGCAAGGAGGGCTGCAGAGGTCGCCCGTAACCGGCGACAGTGGCCTCCTCCCGGCAACAGATGAGAGCAGAGGAGAAGGCGGCTTCGATGGTGGGAGTTTCGTCTGGCGCCGGCTCAAGCGGATTGCAGGGGCTTTCCCGACGGTTCGATGCGGCGGCAAGTGCCACAGCAGAAGTGCTCGGGGAGGGTGCTCAAAGTCTGCCTTGTCCCTCCTAGTTCCAGCGGTTGTAGAGAAGGCGCAGCATTTAGGGCTCGATGTTGAGCCTACAAAGGTGTTTGCTTTCGAATGGTAGGGAGAAGAAGGGAGACACAGGGTTGATGGGACGGACAGAAGCTGCTCAATGACGGAGGTGGTTGCTGTTGATGTAGACGAGAGGAGATAGGGCTGCAACATTGAGGACGATCTAGGGAGACGCAAAGGTCGGCATAGGGCTTCTCTTGCTTGCCAGGAGAAAAGCGAGAGGAGAGGTGGAGTTTTTGGATCCTTGGTGGCTGAAGAGGCGGCAAGGCGTCTTCCCTGTCGGTGAAGGAAACAAACGATAGCTGAGTTGCGCAGAGAGCTTGGCGAGAAGGGAGATGAAGGATTGAGGGAGAGGGATGGTTCTCACTTGCTGATGGTGAGGTGTGAGCGAGGAGGGCAAACAAATGTTTTGCAAGTTGTTGGACGGTAGCGTGTCTAGGCAGAGGGTGCAGGGCTAGGAGCCGTTTAGGCATGTAGCTTGGGCGGCCTGGGCAACGAGGAGACGCATCTGTTGTGAAGCTGACCATCCAGGAGTTGATGGTGCCGCCTGGCACAGGAGAAGACCAGAGAGAAACAAAAAGAAGGTAGAAAAAGGAAAAGAGGGGGAAAATTGAAGAAAATTAAATTAACTCATTTAAAAATATTCGAAATGGGATTTTTGGATCGGAAATATTTTTGAGATTTTCCATAATATAAAAATACGGATATACGTGAACGTATCCAAAATATAAATATACTCGGAAATAATTACTTCACGTTGTAAAAATACTTTTGATAAAATATTATGCTAGTAAATTATCGATAAAAGTCGGGAAAATTAAAATCGAAAACGCACCAAAATTTTGTAACGAACCACAATTAAAATCTTTAGGGTCATAATCCAAATTTAATCCAACAAGGGCATAATTGATAACTTGTAAAACTGGGTCAAAATATGTAATTAGTTTTCTGCAGCGGGCATAAATGAAATAATCCATAGATATGGGTCAAAACTGTAATAACAAAGCATTGGGTATATTCTGTAATTATACTAAAATTGAGGGGCCAAATCGAATAACCCAAAAGGGTTTTCTCTCTCGCTGGAATAAGACGCAGGCTGGGGAACGAGAGATTCACAAGGCGGCGGCTGGGCTCTGGTAAGGCTCCAGGAGAAGGTGAGGCAGCAAGGAGGGCTGCGGAGGTCGCCCGCAACCGGCGATAGTGGCCTCCTCCCGGTAACAGAGGAGAGCAGAGGAGAAGGCGGCTTCGATGGTGGGAGTTTCGTCTGGCGCCGGCTCAAGCGGATTGCAGGGGCTTTACCGACGGTTCGATGCGGCGGCAAGTGCCAGAGCAGAAGGGCTCAGGGAGGGTGCTCAAAGTCTGCCTTGTCCCTCCCAGTTCCGGCGGTTGTAGAGAAGGCGCAGCATTTAGGGCTCGATGTTGAGCGTACAAAGGTGTTCGCTTTCGAACGGTAGGGAGAAGAAGGGAGACACAGGGTTGATGGGACGGACAGAAGCTGCTCAATGACGGAGGTGGTTGCGGTTGATGTAGACGAGAGGAGATAGGGCTGCAACATTGAGGACGATCTAGGGAGACGCAAAGGTCGGCATAGGGCTGCTCATGGTTGCTAGGAGAAAAGCAAGAGGAGAGGTGGTGTTTTTGGATCCTTGGTGGTTGAAGAGGCGGCAAGGCGTCTTCCTTGTCGGTGAAGGAAACAAGCGAGAGTTGAGTTGCGCAGAGAGCTTGGCGAGAAGGGAGATGAAGGATTGAGGGAGAGGGATGGTTCTCACTTGCTGATGGTGAGGTGTGAGCGAGGAGGGCAAACAAATGTTTTGCAAGTTGTTGGACGGTAGCGTGTCTAGGCATAAGGTGCAGTGCTAGGAGCCGTTTAGGCATGTAGCTTGGCCGGCCTGGGCAACGAGGAGACGCATCTGTTGTGAAGCTGACCATCCAGGAGTTGATGGTGCCGCCTGGCACAGGAGAAGACTAGAGAGAAACAAAAAGAAGGTAGAAAAAGGAAAAGAGGGGGAAAATTGAAGAAAATTAAATTAACTCATTTAAAAATATTCGAAATAGGATTTTCGGATCGGAAATATTTTTGAAATTTTCCGTAATATAAAAATACGGATATACGTGAACGTATCCAAAATATAAATATACTCAGAAATAATTACTTCACGTTGTAAAAATACTTTTAATAAAATATTATGCTAGTAAATTAACGATAAAAGTCGGGAAAATTAAAATCGAAAACGCACCAAAATTTTGGGCGTTACGTAGACTTTTTATGATGTTTCTTATTATATGTTATATACGTGTATATGCTTAGTTTGTTAGTATCCTAAAGGATATTTTATATCCTTTAGTCGTGATATCACAAAGCGATTATCGCCTCATGATAAATCAACTGTGGACTTGAAGAATCTCCAACACGAGGCAATGGAATCGGACCTTGAAATGAGTATTATACTCGGGTAGGCTGCTTGGTAATCCTTACAAATTATCCAGAGAACAATCAGATGAGGAAGAAATCCCTGAGTCGGTTCAGTTAGAAGGAATAGAAGGTCGTACAAGGAACTCGGGCATACGAGGCCGAAAGACGGAATTAGAAGAACCATGCAAGAGACTACTAGAGTGCCGAGTAGAGATAACAATATAGGAACATGACAAGTAGAATTGAGTACAACCAAGATTACGGAATCAAGGACATTATAATCGAGGCGGATGCCCTATAGACCATTAGGGGCATGAGAAACCAGAAGAGACAAAGTGTCAATCCGGGGGTGAGAATCTAAGGTGCACAGAATGAACACCTACAATTGAGTGTAAAAGAAAAAAGGCAGACCCCACAAACGTGGGGAGCTTTTGACTTCCTCAGAGATATAAGAAGTTTGAAAGAAACCGCGACGCCAATATCCAAAGAATGGAAGCCTGTAGCAGGGTCAACGGAGTTTCAGGAAGGCAATATTACCACCAACACCGGTGAAGAAATCTATATGAGAGAACGGCCTTGCTAGACTCGAGAGTCCAGGGTAACCCGAATTATCACGGGACCTAAGCCATCAACACAGATGGTCCATGCAAAAGGAACTGTAAGTGGATGATCATTATGGCCATAAGAATTTCAAAGACGCTTGCAAGCTATCGTGGAAACTTGAAACGACTATTTGTGCCAGATGAATGACACAATCGGACTAGAGAAAATGGAGTTAGCCTATAAGAAGAGGAAGGGTGGAAGGTAGAACGAACTAAAGAAGTATAAAAGGATTTTTGTGAGCGACTGTTTACCTACTAACTACGGAAATTTTGACAGATCACAATTTACACGGAATGGAGACTTACAACTTAATGTAAGAGCGAAGGTAGACTTCACAAGCCTGGAGAAATTTTGTCTTCTTTAAAGATAAGAATTCTAAGAGGAATCACAACGCCATTATCGAAAGGATCGAAGCCCGTAACATAGTCAATAGAGATTTGGAAGGAAATATTACAAACAACGCCGATTAAGGAACCTGTGCTTGTGAGAATCGTGTGGTGGACTCAAGAGTCCAGGGTAACCCCCATTTATAATAGAACATAGGTCATCAACACAAACGGTCCTTGTAAAAGAACTACAATTGGGAGGTAGTTAAAAGTCATCGGAAATACAAGAAGCTTACCATCTATTGTGGAGAGCTAGGAATAACTTTTGACGGCAGGCGAATGGCACAGTGAGACTTGAGAAAGAGAGTTGTTCCAAAGGAAGCAGAAGAGTGAAAGATAAGACGAACTAAAAGAAGGATAAAAGGATTAATCTAGTAGGTGATGTGCACCAAAAGTTCAATACCAGTAGAGGTATGAAATTGAGATAAGTCAATTATAGACTGACCGATGTCAACCAAGGACGTGCAAGTATTGTTGGGTATTGACGAGTTATGTTCCGTTAAGAAGAGATATTTGTGAATGTGGATCTATGGAGTAGCTTTACCGGCGCCTTAGAGGATTCCTGCAAGTAGGCAACTACAACTTTCTTGGATGAATTAAAGGTATAAAGAAAAACGTTTTAAGGGTTACTTCTTGGCCTGTTAAGATCAAAATCCGGTCAAGTCAGGGAGTTTGGATCCGTGGTAGAAGAATTAAGAAAGTAAGCGGAAGAAGTTGTTTTTCAATCGTTGTTTTATTTTCTTAACGCAAGTAAAGAAGGTACTTGGTACTTCATCCGTATACGACTCATGGTGTAATTGGAAGAAAGATTTTTGAGGTCAATCATTTTATACTTACAGAAAAGGTCCTTAGGATTAATGAGTGACAACAGGATAAGCAGAGTAGCGTAGCGGAAGTGTGGTGGGTCCTAACCCACAAACAAGAAGCTCAAGGGTACTGATGGATGTCGTGTCGAGTTTAAGATGGTGATAGGTTGGGAAATACATTCTAGTTGGAAGAAACGTGAGATAGGCTATGTGAGTGACGGCTTTGCTACATGTTTCCAGACAAGTAGTTTTGGAATTTCATACTAATGGAATACTCTAGAGTGAGTTTTCTGGATGGATTAGGAAAGAATTAATGATGTAATAAAAGTATTGTGCATGTCCTGCACTAGAAAGCTCCAAGTGAGTAACTACCATCCTGAGTTGAAGATACATAAGAAAGACAAGCGACAGGAGCATACTTGCAACCTAGTAACAATGCTTAAAGAAAGCATAATCTCGGAGTAGATTTTATGTGTAATGCTATGTCGGAACTGAGCCTAGTTGCGTTTTGAGTTAGGGGGATACTATCGGGCTGGTAACAATGGTGGATAAAAGAGCGCACTGCCGATGGTATGTTTAAATTTATTGAGTAGTTATTAACAAATACCGGTGATATAAGATCACTTTGTGTCTAATACCGTCATTTCGGACTTATTCTATTCATTTAAGATCTTAGAAAATGTGTAAGAAGCCTAAGTTTGAGCAAACGATATATTAGAGATCTATAAATAATATAATAAAGCCAAGTGAACAAAGAGGATGACCACTAGATTTGATTTTTAGTTGTCTTGACTATTAGACCTAAAAAGGGTAAGGGTGACGATTCCGTACCTGAGGAACATGATGACTGAGTAATATTAAAAGACAAGACCATGCGGGTCGTGATACGAAGAGCATAGGGCACTTGGTAAGTGTTAGTGGATGTCAAAGACCTTTGGCCTGAGTGGGTAGGCAGAACCTTTTCAGAAGGCCGGAAGCAAGTGGTCATAACGAAGGGAAGAAAGTTGAATAGATTAGTTTCCGTAGGGTCATCAAAGGATTTGGAAGTGAGTGGTGTAAGGCAACCATTTGAAGTTTTAAAGCGGGTTAGAAGTGACTGATGGACTAGTATTCCTCACCCTATTGGAGAGTGTAGCTTCAATTTTCCACGAAGACTAAGTTTGGGAACTGATTTTGAAAATTTCAGTTGGAGAGATACCTACCAGACACGAGTTAGGTCATCAGATTAGAAGATCAGACAGTTGAGCCGGATAATCGGTGAGATATCCTGAAAAGATTTAAGATTCAGTGGTTTAAGAACAGCCGATAAGGCTACCTAAGATATTGGGGATAGTAAGAGACGTAACATTTCAAAGACCTATGTAGCGACAGTTGTAACCTCGGGAGTGAAGAGTTAGGGCTTGACCTTGTATGTGTGATATTGTTTGACTGCTTGTTTATTTCATGATTGAGTGTTTAGTTAGTTGTAACGCCCCAATTTCGAATTTTATTTATTTGACTTCAATCGATATTTTATTAGAATAAATATTTTTATTATTATTATTTATTTTAAAATTATTTTAAGGCGTAAAATATCTTTCCAAGTATATTTTCATTTTTGGTTTACTTTCGGAAAGATTCGGAAAGTCTTTCCGATTCGAAAATCCTGTTCCGTATGTTTAAGCGAGTCTATCCTTTTATTAATTGCTTCTTCTTCAATTATTACTTTTTCCCTTTTTCTTTTTTTTTCCTTACTCTTCCTGTCGCTCTCTCCTATGGCTGGTGAGCCTTTCCACTCTTTCCCCCTCCGACCCCTCGTCCTCACACCCCGACTCCTCGCTCCCCTTCCGCCCTATGACATTCATTTCCCCTTCTATCCCCTAGGACACAGCCCAACCTCACTCTACACGCCAGCCTTCCTCCCCTGCTCTCCCCCTCTCGCTGCTCTTGTTTGGCATCCCTACAGCTTACCATATTTTCACCTACCAGCGACACTACCTTGTCAAAGCCGGAGAGCCGCCAAGGGACCTCCTATTATCCAGCATCGTGGAAGCCACAATCTATAAACCCCTTGAAATCTAGCCCTTCTTCTCTACAATTTTGCTTGAACCCCTGGAGCGAGAGATCCCTGCCAGCGTCGTGCTGTTGCCGACGAATCCCACCGGAGGGAGCCCACCGAATGCTCCTCCGTCGCCTCGCCTTGGCCCATACCAGAGCCACCTCGTCCTGCCAAAGCCAGTGCCTGCTCCACCCCGCCGCCGAGTTGCTGGTTCACAAGAACCTTTACCCTGCACGTATGGTTGCTGAAGGTTGAAGAACCTTTTTAGGGTTTTTAATTCGGGCCCCTCCCTTTTATGCTATTTGCAAACTGTGACCCACTGTTTGTATTTGCAGTTTATAACCCAACTTTTGGAATTTGATATTTATGCCCCGGCAGGAATTTAATTACGATTATGGCCCATATTTCTAATTTGCAGATTTGACCCAAATTTTAGAAAACTGAATATATATGTATATATATATATATCCCTACAGATTTATTTATGAAATATGACCCATATGCGGAAATTGTATAATTTGCCTAGAAAATGTTTTTACGGGTTTTAACTTGGAGTTTAAATACGAGTTTAATTCATAATTATATATATTATCAACTATTCCCTTGTTGGATTTATTTCGGATTTATGTCCCGAAGGTTTATTGGCGGATTATGAACAAGTTTCTAAAATTGTATAAATTGTCACTTAAAGTATTTAAGCGGTTTTTAACATTGGTTTTGAAAACGAGTTTTACCTTAGATTTTACATAAGTTATATATTCCGTTCAAATTTAGCATATAAGCTAAATTTGTTTACCTTTGGTGTTAGGATCGGAAGCGCCCCGATAAAGCCCTAACGAGTCCAAGTCGACATCCGTTGAACGACTTCCGTCTTTCGACGTCGTGTGAGTATTTTTTTTTCCCTTCGATCTAGTTATGTTAAGTTTTAGTATCATGCTATGATGGATCTAGCATAACTTAGAGTTAATGCCAAGTAGTGGCTTTGAACCTTAGGTGAGCTTCGAGGATTTGATATTGTTTGATGGATTGATGTTGATTCTAAGCTTGAGGCGGTGTTGCGATCTAGTGAGGTTGTTATAAGGATTCGAGTATATGGTTTGATCTTGTGAGAATCATTAGGCTTGAGATTTGGGATTACATGTTGTTGTGAGAGCATCGAGACTAGGAACGTGGTATCCTATCGTGTGAGTTGTATGACCTTATAGAGGTCATTTGGGCTAGAAGTCTAAGGACTTCTAGCATGAGAGATGATATTGACCGTGTGCCTTTTTTTTGACCAGGCGTTGAGTGCCTTCCTACGGGAAGTTGAGAGTGGTGGTTAGCGGGATTATCTCTGGGACGAGGTAAGTCTTCAGACTTACTTAGCTCGTATTCTTTGTATTAGCATTGATGTGTGTTGGGTGGTGTGTGTTTACTGTTTATGTTATAACAACGGAACCGGAAATAGGATTACCGACCTTTATATTATTTTTGGCCCAAGTGTATGATAACGGGCGGTGACATCATCTGCCTAGCTCTTACGAGAGTCTAGGAGGTTCTCGGCGACTAGCCGTGCTGGTTAGACGGTCGGAGGCATCCGTACCGTTCCATGCCGGAAATAGGGACCGAGGCGGGACCACGGTGGTCTCGTGTCACAAATCTAAGTTGAATTAGAACGGGATATGACTTAATCATAATAAAGATAATAAACCGGATTGGTGTGCCTTTGATTATGTTGTGTGTTTATGATGTTTTGCTTGTATTTGTGCCTTTCCCGTTAATTCTAATGCCTCGAATATAAGCTAACGGTTTTATACCGAATGTTGTAGATTGCCTTGCAGGTTAGGAATGCGGCCGAGAGATCCGGAAGGGTGGACAGCCGGGGTCCGTACATTTTTGGAAGGGTTTATGAGTTGGAGTCGAGTTATGTTTTTCCTTTGGTTTGCTTTTTGTATGCCTCGTGTTTGGCATTGTGGTTTCGAGTTGTATCTCGGCTGAAGTCCTTTGTTGTATTCTTTCGGGTTTTTCTTTTCATTGCATAAAAATGTATTTCGGTTTTGGCCTTTATTTGTGCCTTGTTGCAAGATCCGGTAAAATTGTTGTCAAGCTAAGGGTCGGGACCCATTGTGAGGTCCCAACCCGTAGCATCCCGAGTCCCGCGGATTCGGGGTGTTACAAAAGTGGTATCAGAGCCTTAGGTTGACAACAATGGCACTCACAATCTTCTAAAGGCCGAATGAGGAATAAACAGAACCCACACGGGTTCTGACTTTTCGTTTTCAAAATCACATGCATGAGTCGGGGTAGAATGTACGGACCACCACCCCTTCCGAGGATCTCGGCAGCTTAGTTTATTGGATTTTTTGATACATATATGTAGATATGTAGAGATGTATAGTATATGTGGATGAAGTTGCATAATGACTTGATTCATATGTATAGTTAAAATATGTGAACTATAGTGCATGTTTAGACCTTGTTTTGTCGTTATGGATTTCCGGATGTGATGTATTAGTAGTAATGGGAACATAAGACTTATATATATAGTTATATATACATACACATTTGGTATGCCAATATTATATTAGTAGTAGTGAACCTTATTGTTAAGATGATAGGAAGCTATCATCGCCCTTGGGCAAATGCCTTTTTGGGATTAGGATAGTATATATACGAGGATGAGTATGCTCAAGTACCGAGTTGAGCATCACGTTCTGGCGAACCCCCTGGCGATTCATCGGACTCCTTTTAGGGACGTCAAAGAAACCATTTGAAGGATAAAAAGGACATTAGCGGCAAAGACGAACAAGTAGAAGGGAATTTTTAGTCAACTTAAGAGAATTCAAGATGGAAGCAATACAAGTAAAGAGAGCAACGTTAAGGTGTATAAGTGGTTATAAAGAAGCCATGATTGAACGACTACGAGGCCAATAGAGATAACAAACTTATGGTACATCAAGAAGACGCGTGGGCAACTAAAGATGCGAATAAGAGAGGAGACGTGTACACTTTAGCAAGGTTAAAGGTGGTATTCCTCCAAGAAGTGAAGTTTTCGTTAGACGCTCCTAAGCTTTGGAGTCAAGATGAGAAAAGTGATCGAACCATGTGCAAAAGATTTAAGTTAAGCTTACAAGGTACCAATAAGTGAAGTGTCAACATTACGAGAGCTATGAGAAGAAGGGCATGGTAGGGATTCACGTGGAGTTGACCGGTTTCCATTATAACGACAAGACTAAGAAACGCCAAGAAGAAAGAAGTGCATATATATGATGGTTTGAGAAGATGAAAGAGGAAACAAGAAGCTTTGATCGAAAGACTTAAGATACCAACCAATAGGAACGCGGGTGAATGTTAGCTAAGGCTATAATATTTGGAAAGGTGCACTTGAAAGACATCAAGGAAGAGTGGTTAAGCTAAGGAAGGTGAGTCATACGGCGTGCAAGGCCTAGAAGAGTATGGTTACCTTATGGAAGAGGAAGAAAGCATGGAACGGGGAAAGAACTAACGGAGTTTAAGGTAAAGTACCCCGAGGAGGGTAGCCTTCACGAGAAGGTAACAAGAGAAGTGTAGTAGAATAATAAATTTTTGACTTCGGAGAAGGTCAAATACAAGCTAAGCGGTGACAACTAAGAACGCACAGGTGCGAGTTGTCTATTGGTGAGTGCAGAAGGGATGAATAAACAAGATTATGGGCATTCAGAGGATCGACAAGAAGAGCTTAAAGTATTCGCGGTGGACCAATGTCAATGGTATGGAAGTACGTCAACAGAGCACATTTGTTTTAAATCAAATAATGTGGAACGAGTTCAAACAAGTACTTATAACAAGACTTCCGAGGAGGACATTGTAACGAACTTACGCGACCTTCTTAGGTCATGGGATTGACATATGGGGGAATGACACGGATCAGAATTTTTAAAGTTTGATTTAGGTGAAGAGAACTAGAATAAACAAGAGGAAAGTGAGGCTTCTATAGTTGATGTATGTAAAGAGGAATACATAAAGAGGGTGTGTGGTATGTTGAGGATACATGGTATGTTTGTGCTAATGAAATAAATGGTATGTTTTCGCAAGCAAAAGTTGAGTAAGATGTTTCAGACTCACACGGAAGAGTCATGGTGGCTATGGCGCGAAAAGGAGGACCTAGATTAGGACAATGCTACAAGCTTAGAGTTTATGATGTTATTACCTGGAGATGTAATGGGTTTGCTATTTCAGTGGTTTTGGATGGGGAATTTCTTCTAGCATTTCCCACGGGGATACAGGTATGGTTGTGAAGTTGTTCAGGGAATATCGAGAGATGCATAAGGTGACCAACAAGAGTAATAGAAGACCGAAGTTTTGAAGTTGTTGATATGAGATGTACAAGGAGTACATGAAAGGTTGAGGTTAGAGCCTCTACGATCGGTTTGACGTTACATAAGAAAATGAAGTATTAATTTTTACGCCTACTTGAAGAAATGATGTCTATGGTGAAAGCTTATGTAAAAGACGGATAGCTCCTTCCATATGTGGGGATGTCATGAAAAGCGAAGAAGATAAAATCAATTGTTTTGAAGCACGGTTAAGTCCTACAGTTTGGACCCTTATGGTTGCACATAAGTGAGAAACCTGAGAAGATTTTTACAATCATGTCATCAAAGGTGGATAATGAGATTAAGATAAAGGAATATTTAAATAAGGCTACAAGAGTTAGAAGACTCGAGCAAGTCTCTCGAGTTCAAGAGATGAAGGATCTCGGAAAGAGGACGGTAAACATTGTAGCTAAAGATGGAATAATACACGTGCTTAAAGGACGTCACCCAGACAAATCGAGGTAGATCATCAGTATCATGACCACTTGTAAAGTGATAAGACAAGATTATGTCGGTTATTACAATATGTGATGTGAAGAAAAAAAGATGAAACCTGAGATATCACGGATTCCAATACGTCAGAATGTGGAATTTTCCACTAAGGTTGAGCTTGGCGCACCTCCGACATCCAAGACGATGTATAGAATGACACTTGTGAAGAGACATGAGTTGTGGAAGCGAGAGAAGGAGCAATTGTAAGAACTTATTGAAAAGAGTTCATTAAATTATGTGAAATGCTATGGAGAACTCCGAATGCTATCTTGAGCTCTTGATTTGAAGCTCATATTAGAATATATCTTAAATCTTGATTCGAAGTTGTTATGGAGAATGTCAGTTTACAAAAAAAAAAGGACGGTTATCTCAATTTGTACATCGATTACCATTAGCCGAAAAAGTAACAATGAAGGACAAGTATCCCTCACCACTGATAGATGATCTACTCGACCAATTGCAAGGGTCGGTAGTCTATTCTAAAAATGATTTAAGGTCCGATTATCGTCAATTTAAAATTCGAGACTGGATATTACAAATACGGCATTTTGGACAAACCATGGTCGCTACGAGTTGTAGTGATTCTATGAGGGCTTACTAGTGCCTAGATAAGATATTTTTGGTCTACTCTCGAAGAATAGAGAAGTTGTATGACAATTTGTCTCAGGATGTCAACCCCCGAGGGATGTGGAAGGAGTTTACAAGTTATCTTAGATGTGTTGAGCTTTACCAGATATGTGAAGGGAAAAGTTTTGTAACACCTATTATGGTAGCCTACTACGGATGACGATGAAGTATTGAATAGGATGAAGAATTGACAATAAAGTTGTTGAGAGTTAAGAGGTGCAACTATTTTGATTTACCTTGAGGTACTATAGGTTTGAAGTGGACAAGTGATTCTTCAAGACAAGGTCTTGATCGAGTACTGAGGAGTGGTGTAAGAGTAATAGCATACGTGTTTTGTTAGTAGAAGTAGCATGGAGTAAAGTACTTCCTTCGTTACTTGGAATGTCAACAAGAATTGATTTGACAAGAACCAAAGCCATCAGTGTAAATTGGAAGTTTGATCTTCTTGGTAGAGAAATCAAAGGGAAAATAATGGGTATGCTGCATTGAGAGAGACCCGAGAAGGAAGTTGAGTTCTGATATATAGACCTTTTTGAGATCTTAGCGCGTTGGAGAAGTGTTTTATAAGTTGGCATCGCCGCCAAGAGTAGAGAAGTGTTCACCCGGTGTTTCATGTGTATCAGTCGAGAGAGTACATGCAGGACGGATGGTCAATCATGATGGTCTAGTGGCACACAAGGGACCGATGAGGCTAACCGGAAGACTGAGGATAATATCTTTGGTGGGGTTTTACACTGAGCTAGTAGCATCGATATAATTGACGGCTTAGACCTAGTTCTTCCCTTGATTGAGTTATGTGCATGTATGACGTTATGTGTAGTTTGTGCCTTGTTTAGGAATGTGCTTTATGACCTGATATATCTTGCGATGGTAGTTCGAGTAGATGATGTGTTTAGATTAGAAGGTTTAAGTCTACTTAGTTTGAGAGCTCATACCTCGGCCTTAGGGACCGAGAAGTTCGACGCATAGCAAGTTTCGGGACAAAACTTGTTTTTAGGGGGATCAGATGTAACGCCCCAATTTCGAATTTTATTTATTTGACTTCAATCGATATTTTATTAGAATAAATATTTTTATTATTATTATTTATTTTAAAATTATTTTAAGGCGTAAAATATCTTTCCAAGTATATTTTCATTTTTGGTTTACTTTCGGAAAGATTCGGAAAGTCTTTCCGATTCGAAAATCCTGTTCCGTATGTTTAAGCGAGTCTATCCTTTTATTAATTGCTTCTTCTTCAATTATTACTTTTTCCCTTTTTCTTTTTTTTTCCTTACTCTTCCTGTCGCTCTCTCCTATGGCTGGTGAGCCTTTCCACTCTTTCCCCCTCCGACCCCTCGTCCTCACACCCCGACTCCTCGCTCCCCTTCCGCCCTATGACATTCATTTCCCCTTCTATCCCCTAGGACACAGCCCAACCTCACTCTACACGCCAGCCTTCCTCCCCTGCTCTCCCCCTCTCGCTGCTCTTGTTTGGCATCCCTACAGCTTACCATATTTTCACCTACCAGCGACACTACCTTGTCAAAGCCGGAGAGCCGCCAAGGGACCTCCTATTATCCAGCATCGTGGAAGCCACAATCTATAAACCCCTTGAAATCTAGCCCTTCTTCTCTACAATTTTGCTTGAACCCCTGGAGCGAGAGATCCCTGCCAGCGTCGTGCTGTTGCCGACGAATCCCACCGGAGGGAGCCCACCGAATGCTCCTCCGTCGCCTCGCCTTGGCCCATACCGGAGCCACCTCGTCCTGCCAAAGCCAGTGCCTGCTCCACCCCGCCGCCGAGTTGCTGGTTCACAAGAACCTTTACCCTGCACGTATGGTTGCTGAAGGTTGAAGAACCTTTTTAGGGTTTTTAATTCGGGCCCCTCCCTTTTATGCTATTTGCAAACTGTGACCCACTGTTTGTATTTGCAGTTTATAACCCAACTTTTGGAATTTGATATTTATGCCCCGGCAGGAATTTAATTACGATTATGGCCCATATTTCTAATTTGCAGATTTGACCCAAATTTTAGAAATCTGAATATATATGTATATATATATATCCCTACAGATTTATTTATGAAATATGACCCATATGCGGAAATTGTATAATTTGCCTAGAAAATGTTTTTACGGGTTTTAACTTGGAGTTTAAATACGAGTTTAATTCATAATTATATATATTATCAATTATTCCCTTGTTGGATTTATTTCGGATTTATGTCCCGAAGGTTTATTGGAGGATTATGAACAAGTTTCTAAAATTGTATAAATTGTCACTTAAAGTATTTAAGCGGTTTTTAACATTGGTTTTGAAAACGAGTTTTACCTTAGATTTTACATAAGTTATATATTCCGTTCAAATTTAGCATATAAGCTAAATTTGTTTACCTTTGGTGTTAGGATCGGAAGCGCCCCGATAAAGCCCTAACGAGTCCAAGTCGACATCCGTTGAACGACTTCCGTCTTTCGACGTCGTGTGAGTATTTTTTTTCCCTTCGATCTAGTTATGTTAAGTTTTAGTATCATGCTATGATGGATCTAGCATAACTTAGAGTTAATGCCAAGTAGTGGCTTTGAACCTTAGGTGAGCTTCGAGGATTTGATATTGTTTGATGGATTGATGTTGATTCTAAGCTTGAGGCGGTGTTGCGATCTAGTGAGGTTGTTATAAGGATTCGAGTATATGGTTTGATCTTGTGAGAATCATTAGGCTTGAGATTTGGGACTACATGTTGTTGTGAGAGCATCGAGACTAGGAACGTGGTATCCTATCGTGTGAGTTGTATGACCTTATAGAGGTCATTTGGGCTAGAAGTCTAAGGACTTCTAGCATGAGAGATGATATTGACCGTGTGCCTTTTTTTTGACCAGGCGTTGAGTGCCTTCCTACGGGAAGTTGAGAGTGGTGGTTAGCGGGATTATCTCTGGGACGAGGTAAGTCTTCGGACTTACTTAGCTCGTATTCTTTGTATTAGCATTGATGTGTGTTGGGTGGTGTGTGTTTACTGTTTATGTTATAACAACGGAACCGGAAATAGGATTACCGACCTTTATATTATTTTTGGCCCAAGTGTATGATAACGGGCGGTGACATCATCTGCCTAGCTCTTGCGAGAGTCTAGGAGGTTCTCGGCGACTAGCCGTGCTGGTTAGACGGTCGGAGGCATCCGTACCGTTCCATGCCGGAAATAGGGACTGAGGCGGGACCACGGTGGTCTCGTGTCACAAATCTAAGTTGAATTGGAACGGGATATGACTTAATCATAATAAAGGTAATAAACCGGATTGGTGTGCCTTTGATTATGTTGTGTGTTTATGATGTTTTGCTTGTATTTGTGCCTTTCCCGTTAATTCTAATGCCTCGAATATAAGCTAACGGTTTTATACCGAATGTTGTAGATTGCCTTGCAGGTTAGGAATGCGGCCGAGAGATCCGGAAGGGTGGACAGCCGGGGTCCGTACATTTTTGGAAGGGTTTATGAGTTGGAGTCGAGTTATGTTTTTCCTTTGGTTTGCTTTTTGTATGCCTCGTGTTTTGCATTGTGGTTTCGAGTTGTATCTCGGCTGAAGTCCTTTGTTGTATTCTTTCGGGTTTTTCTTTTCATTGCATAAAAATGTATTTCGGTTTTGGCCTTTATTTGTGCCTTGTTGCAAGATCCGGTAAAATTGTTGTCAAGCTAAGGGTCGGGACCCATTGTGAGGTCCCAACCCGTAGCATCCCGAGTCCCGCGGATTCGGGGTGTTACATTAGTGATGCGTGTTTTTGGTAATCTTGATGTGCAGGAAACGTAGATTTGGAAACGACGAGATTTTTGTGTAGTGATCAAACACACCCATATATATGGTGCCTTAAAGGCCGATCAGGATCGTCTTACCCTAAGGTTCGGGACGAAACTTATTTTGAGGGGGATCTGATATAACGACCAGTTTTTTTTTTATATGGAAGTAGGACATACCAGTTTATTTATGGAAGTTTAGGAAACGAATAAAAATTTAGTGAGATTAGGACATACCAGTTTATTTATGGAAGTAGTTTAATTAAGTACCTTGTTCTATGTTTCGGGACGAAACTTATTTTAAGGGGGTACTGATGTAAGATCCGGAATTTTTTATTTCCGTTTAATTCCGAATCAATTCGGATTTCGAGCCGTTGACGGTTCCCATTCTATCTAGTATTTATTTCTTCACAAATTTTATCATTCTATGTAGATATTAATTCACATAAAATGATAGAATTATATCAAACCCTAATTCTTAAAATTATTTATCATTTTATGTAGAATTTAATTCACATAAAATGATAGAATTATATCAAACCCTAATTCTCAAAATTATTTATCATTTTATGTAGAATTTAATTCACATAAAATGATAGAATTATATCAAACCCTAATTCTTATAATTAATCCTTAACGACGAGTTTAGACGAGATCATAACAAGGCTGAGACGAGACTGTGACAAATCTGTGACGAGACCATGACAGAGCTTAGACGAGGTCATGACGAAGCCTGAGAACTCTGTGAAAAAGCCATGCATGGGCTGGACAAAACCATGACACGTTTTGACAAGGCTGTGACAAAGCCTTGAAAAACTCAGCTTATATTTTTATTCCTTTTGTTTCAGCCCATCTCTTTTAATTTCTTTGCTGTAGCCCACACAAATGTCAGTCCACCTCTCTTGCTTGCATCAAACCGGACTGCTTGTACACTCCAGCCAGTAGGCCCGTCGAGAGTCAGCCCAACGAAACTGCTGCTTCTCCCTTACGTACGCTGAGATGGAGCAAAAGAAGATCCCTGCGTAACGCTCCCACCAATTGCTCTTCCCCTTCCATCCAAAGGAACCCTAGCCGGCGCCTTTAGCCATCTCTACCCCACCCCTTTGGACATAGCCCGGCGGAAGTGCAGCCAGTGAAGATCTTTGGCCCTCCCTTCTTCTCTTTGGTCGCGCACAGCAAGCAGAAGCCGGGAGAGAGTGCTCCTCTTCGTGCACAGCTTCAAAGCCTCCCTTCTGCACATCTAGTAGACGAGTGCAGCAGAGGTGAGTCTTCGCATCTCCTTTCCACTCCTGTGGTGATAATCAGCAACTTCCCTACACCCTTGACAACAGTAGCAACCCTCTACATCCCTCCTTTGGTAAGAGATCAAACCATTCTTCCCTTCTCTCTATAGCTGTAGATGAAGGAAGATTTAGTTCATGGTTTTGTCATGTACAAAGAATCAAACTTGCAGCTTGTGACTTTCCCTACCTTGGTACAAAACGAAAGAGGTGAGTTCCGAACCTTGGACCATTTGCACGTTCAGTTTGAATTCCAGAAACTGTGAAGAACAGTCAACTTCGGCTCCAGTTTTGGGTAGGTTAGACTCCACTTTTACTGCTGATTTTCGGATATGTTTTAGTTGATATTGTATAGTATAATATATTAAAATTTGAGAGGAATCAGAGCTACGGTTTAGGACTTATGGTGTTCCAAAGTTGACGCCTCATGCAGTTTTTATATATGTGCTGAGTGTTGGGGAAAACAGCAATTGATGTTGTTTTGTGAGATGATTTTGAATAAGCTCTTGATCTCCGTTGGGCTTGAATTTTGGATATGATATAGTTGACATATTTTTGTAGAACATATTAAAATTTGAGAGGAATGCAGCGAGTGGTTTGGGATTTATGATTTTTCAAAGATTGAGTCGTAAGCAGTTTTTCTGTTGTGCTAAAATTCGATTTTGTGAGATAGTTTTAAATAGGATTTTGATCTCCTTTGCGGCTGAATTTTGGATATATTATAGATAAGATTTTATAGTAGAACATATCAAAATTTGGGATAAATCCAGCGAGTAGTTTAGGAGTTATGATTTTTCAAAGTTAAGACAGTGTGCTGTTTTGTTAAGTGTTGTAACCAACTTTAGAAATTTTTGTAGAAGTGATTCTTTAACAGTTTTAAGAAATTCTTTCTCCTATGAGTAGATGGGATATCATAGAGGACCTAAGAAATTATTTCAAAAATTTTATAAATTTATTCGAGTTTTATATTTGAAGCCGAAGTTGGATCTTAATGATCTTTCAGAAAATAAGAAGAATGTGTAAATTGCCAGTTTGTAACCAAACTCATCTTTATGAGTTAGAATATAACATTTTAGTCTCAAATAAGAGTTTAGACATAAATTATGGAATTTTTAGAAGTTTTGGAACCAAGGGTAAAATAGTCATTTTACTATAAATTAATATTGTAATCAATTACGTTCTATTAAGACCTACTATCTTAGAAGTCTTAGACTTCTAATCACCTAGAAAGTGTGCTGACACACTTGCCTCCTTTGACAGGCCATTGAATTCTTACTGTACAGATCGATTTTCGAATTAGAAAGTCGAGATCTGATTCACGTAAGTCCACGGACTTACTTAGCTAGCTTCTTGCATGTGTGTGATGTGTATGAGTGGTGTTTGTTAGTTAAGATAAATAACGAAACCGGAATAGGCCGACTTTAGTATATTGTGTAATTGACCCAAGTGTATGATAACGGGTCGTGACATCATCTGCCTAGCTCTTGCGAGAGTCTAGGAGGTTCCCTGCGACCAACCCAGTGAGGTAGACGGTCAAATGTATTAGTACCATTCCGCGTTGGTAAACGGGGACAGGGGGCGAGGTTTGGGAATCCCTCGTGTCACAAAATAAGTATCATTAGTAATGACATATCACCTAATTAAAGATAATAAAAGGATTGATTGTGCATGTTGATTGTGTATGTTGTGTGTTTGTGCTTTTACCTTTATACTTATGCATAGAATGTTAGCTAACGGTTTTATACCGCTTGTAGATGCCTTGCAGGTTAAGACAATTGTAGAGAGATCCGGAGGAAATGGTCAGCCGGGTCCACGTACTCTTTTAGTTTGGGGTGAGGTTATCTTATTTTCTTTATATGCGTCGTTTTAGTACCGTTATTTTGTAAGGCTGATACATATCCTTCATGTATATATTGTTTAAAGTTTTCAAATTTTTTGATACTTTTGTGCCTTGTTGTAAGGTCCTAGTAAAGTTGTTGTCAAACTAAGGTCGGGACCCATTGTGAGGTCCTAACCAGTAGATCCCCGAGTTCTGAGAATTTGGGGTGTTACACCAACCTAGTTATTTTATTTGTAACACCCTGAGTTTCAGAACACGGGGAGCTACTGGTTTGGACCTCACTGTGGGTCCCGACCTTAGTTTGACAACAGATCTTACAACAAGACACGGATAAGGAAAACTCGGAAATCATAAAGTATGTTTTAACAAAGTAATGAATGTGACCAAAAAACTGACAGCCGGAAATAACAAGGTCTCACAATCTGAGAAAAAGAAATAGTCATATGTGAAAGACCAACAAAAATAAACTACAACCCGTCCTAAGGAGTACTATACCTCGGCTGTCCACTACCATCCGGATCACTCGGCATCTACTCTAACTTGTGGTAAGTCTAAACAGTGATAAACAGTTAGCTAACTAATCAAATATAAGCAGAAAGATAAATAGCACAAACACACAGCAGGAGAAAATAACACTCAACATGTTGGCAAACAATCCAGTTATTATTTGATAATTTAGGTGATTCACTTCATCCCATTTTAAAATTTGTAGCACGAGAAATCTTAAGATTCTCGCCTCCGTTCCTTAGGCCAGATATGTAAGTCGGCGGAGGTGTGCCAAACCATCCAACTGGTGATGGTTTGGCACACCTCCGCCGGGGGCGTCCCCGCAAACCAAGTGTGGACTAGTCCCGGAAGAAACAACCAGCGCCCTCGGGCTAACTGAGCAGAATGCTACCGCCCGTTACTCTTAGGCCAGATATGTAAGTCGGTCGATGATTACTATGAAATACATTAATACGCACATCATTCAAACACCACTATCATCATTCAAACTCATATCTGAGAACTAGCTAAGTAAGTTCAAAGGACTTACCTGAATCAGATCTCGACTCTCTTAATCCCAACTTGATATGTAACAGTAGAACCCAGTGGCCTGTCAAAGGAAGCAAGTGGATCAACACATCTCCTAGGTACTTAGAAGTCTAAAATTCCTAAAATGTAAGATCCTATTTGTAAAATCCTAGGTTTTTGCCTTCACCGCCCCTGCGGTGAAGAGGGCCGCCCCTGCGGCTGTGAAATCCGCCCCTACGGATCGTGCAACAGATCGCGCCGATCTGTTTTCATCGTTTTATCTTTCTTCCATAAATAGAATACCCAATATTCTATCTTATGGGCCGGTTTTCTTATCTTCTTTCTAAACCCTAGACGCCCTTCCTTCTTTTCTTTCTAGCCGTCCCTATATATTCTCTTCTTTCTCCCCTTTTTCCCGTTCCTTGCTATCATCTTCAACCCTGGAGAGATGCAGCCGTCCTTTGCTTCCCACGACTTCGTTGAACGTGTAAGTGCATCTTTTATGATTCTTCCTCACTTTCCTTTAGCGCTGCATGTTTTCCCTTCTGTTTTGGTTTCTTCCGTTCGTTCTTTTCTTTCCTTCTTCTCCAAGGATCAAGCATGAGCCTTGATTCTTGTGGAGTGTTTTGTTGTTGACCCTTCGTTGTTCTGAGGCTCTCTAGAGTTGAGTTTTAACGTGTTGGAACCGAAGGTCCGAGCTTTGGTTGCCCCTGCTATGAGATCTGTCGAAGAGAAGCCCGACAGTAGCTTCTGATGAAGATCCGCCCTTGCGCCTGCACAGGGCCGCCCCTGCGCCTCTGTCACAGCCGACCCTGCGTCTGCACAGAGACGCCTTTGCGCCTCTGTTCAGCCGCCCTTGCGCATCTGTCTAACCGCCCCTGCGGTTTCTTTGTTGTAACTCCCGTCTTTGGTGAGTTACTTCCTTCCTTCCTTTCCTCGTTCCTTCCTTGGTTCCTTATGGTTGTTCCTTGTTCCCCTGAGTTGTTGTAAGACTAAGGTTGAGCCCTTAGCATGTGTTGATCTCTTAGAGACCTTTGAGACTAGAAGTCATAGACTTCTAGCAACCGTTTCGTTCCAGATTCGTGTTGCTTGTTCGTACAAGCTTTCCTTGCTCCTTTCTTGAGGGAAACTAAGTTGTTCCTGAGTTGTGTTGATCTTTTGGTTTTACCTTCGAGTGAGGTAAGTCCCTTGGACTTACTTAGCTTCATTCCGCGTATTAGTTGGATTGTTTTGGCTTGTTTGTGTTGCTATCATGTTTACAACGGATAATTGGAAATAGGATTCACCCTTTGATAACCTTAAATGGACCAAGTGTATTATAACCGGGCGGTGACCACTTGTCTAGTTCTACAGGAGACTAGAATGTGCTCTTGCAACCCAGACCCGTAGGTAACGGATATACTGATCTATTCCTATTGGTAGACGGAAGCGGAGGCGAATTTCGGGAGATTCTCGTGTGACAAAAGAAGTTGAATTAGTAATGGATAACCTTAATGAAAGATAATAACCGGTTGCGGTGTAAGCATGCTATGTGTTTTCTTTACGTTATGTGTGTTTGTGCCTTTACACTCTTGCTTATACCTAGAATGTTAACTAACGGTTTATACCGTCGTTGTAGATGTTCCGCAGGTTCAGGAAGCTGCTGAGTGATCCGGACGGTGTGGTCAGCCGGGGTTCCCGTACATTATAGGACGAGGTTGGGTTTTTGTTTTGTTTGTTGTTTCCCTTTTGTTTTGACCCGGTTGTGGAGCTTTTGTGTTTTCTTCTGTTTGAACCTTTGATTTTATATTAAGTTTTGTTTTCATTCGTCTGTGCCTTGTTGTAAGTTCCGTTTGTTGTTGCTACTCTAAGGGTCGGGACCCATTGTGTGGTCCTAGCCGGTAGAGCTTCAAGTTCCTAGAACTTGGGGTGTTACACAAGTTAAAATGACTATTTTACCCTTGGTCCCTAAACTCTCAAAAATCTCATAATCTATGCTTAAACTCCTATTCGAGACAAAAATTCCATATTTTAACTCTCAAGGATGAGTTTGGGTAAAACTAGAAAAACTACACATTTTTCTATTCCCGAAAAGACATTAAGGTCCAACTTTGGCTTCAAATATGAAACTCGAATAAATTTATAAAAATTCCAAAATAATTCTCTAGATCATCTATGATATCCCATCTACTCATAAGAGTAAGAATTTCTTAAAACTGCTCAACCATCACTTCTACAAAAATCTCTAAAGTCGGTTACAACACTTAGAAACTTCTATACTAAGCCAAATTTCATTGCTGGAAAAAACAACTCAACTACTCTACTTTTGGACCTTATAACTTCTAATCCAACCGTTCATTTATTCTCAAATTTTGACACAGTAAACTAAATATATCCATCAATGACCTATCAAAATTCCAATGGTGGATCTTCAATATAAATCCTTAACATTGATCCACAATATGGACAGTTTCCAACTTCCAAAACTGAAGAAAACACAACTTATTTACAGCAGGCTTGTTTCTACTAATTCTGACACACTCTTCTAATCCAAACTACTTACTAGTCCAAGGTCCTAAGTTCATCAGCAGCACAATAGTATATTCTAACCTACTTTTGCATCAAGAATTCAATCCTATTATGTGAAGAGTCCAAAGGCCAAGGCAAGAGCTTTCTTACCTAGGATTGGAAGCAAGGTAGAGTACTACAGTCCGGTACCAAGGTAGGGGAAGTGACAAGCTCGAATTTTGATCCTCTGTACATGACCAAAACTACGAATTAAACCTTTCCTTCATGTATAACCATAGAGAGAAGGGAAGATGGTTTGGTCTCTTACCAAAGGGTGGTTGCAGAAGGTTTTTGCACAAGGTAACTGCTGCTTGAGGATCTTGGTTTCTATCAAGATGGAAGAGAAGAAAACAGGCGTCACTCACCTATACAAGTCGATCAGAAGGGGTGCAGATAAATAGAGGAGTACGAGGGAGAAGGCAGGCATTACCACTGGCGTCACCTTTGGACTTCTGTTGGTGACTCGAGTGAGGCGTGGCGGCTTCAACACTGTACTCCGGAAGTGATCGAGGGCAAGGCTGAACCATTGGCTAGGGCTGCGAGATTGAAAGCGGGTTGGCAATTGCTTGCTGTGAGAGGATCCGCTGCAGAAGGAAGGTAAGAAGATCTGGCCTGCCTGATATCCGGCAGTTACTGAGATCTTCTCATCCGTAACATGAAGCAAGGAGGTGAAAGGGGAGTGTGTCGTTTACGTGGGCTGAAGAGGAGGTGAGGCCAGCTGCTATTCCTCTCTTGCTGGTCTGGAAGTCTCATTGGGCTACTTGGCCAACTTCCGGCCGGGCTGAAGAGACAGATAGTAGATCAGGATTGGGCTTAAACAAGGCCAAAGGATGGGTTGAAGCAAGAAAAAAAAACAAAAGGGTGGGCTGGGTTGTCATGAGCTTGTCAAGGCCTTGTCAAAACTTGTCATGGCCTTGTCAAGCTCATGCATGGCCTTGTCAAACACTCGTCTTGGTCTCGTCAAACCTTGTCGTGGTCTTGTCTTGGTCTCGTCAAAGGATTGTCATGATCTCGTCAAAAGTCTTGTGACCTAGATTAGGGTTTGGAATTCGTCATTTTATGTGAGTTAAATTTACATAAAATGATACAAATATGTGTCGGTATAGAATCTTGGGTTTCATAAAAAGATCACGAGTCAATCTCCGGTGTGACTCGGTATACAATGGAACTAAAATTTCCGGAAATTACATCGGTACCCCCTTAAATTAAGTTTCGTCCCGAAACTTAGAATAAGGTATCTAATCAAAAGATTCCCATAAATCAACTTGTATACTGTGGCCCCACCAAAATTTTTTCTTTTTTAATTTTTTTTGTTTATTTCGTTTACTAACAATCAAAACTACTCAATCATTACAATCTCGTAAAACATCAAAACATAATCACCCAGTCTACTGCATAATCACAAAAGTCATACAAACAACGTCTAAGTACTAACCCGTCGGTACAGAAGTAGTGGCTAACTCCGCAAAGAACTTGGAATATCTACATCTAGCTCTCCTCTGTCTCCCATGTGGCCTCCTCGACTCATCGTCTAGACCACTGGATCCTCAACATCGGTATCTTCTTGGAACGCAGACGTCTAGTACCGCGCTCTAGGATGGCTACTTGATACTCCATAAAAGTATGGTCGTGCTCAACTATCAGATCCTCATGGCTAATGACGTGTCTCGGGTCCGGAATGTACTCTCTTAGCTGAGATACATGGAAGACCGGGTGGACACCCTCTAGTCACGGTGATAGTGCTAGTCTGTAGGCAACCTATCCGATTCTCTCCAGAATCTCAAATGGTCCGACATATCGAGGACTCAGCTTTGCCTTAATGCCAAAACGCCAGACGCCTCTCGTCGGAGATACTCTCTACCACACCTGTTAACCTACTCTATACTCCAGAGGTCAACGCCTCTTGTCGGCATAGGATTTCTGACAACTCTTAGCTGCTAACATCCGCTCTCGGACCAAGGCAATCCGAGCGATGTCATCATGTATCTGATCTAGTGCTACTCCATTAGCTCTGATAGGCTCCTCTCAACATAATGATGTGCGACATATCCGCCCGTACAAAGCCTCATAAGGGGCCATCCCAATAGACGCGTGCCAACTGTTATTATATGAAAACTCTACAAAGGGAAGGTGATCAAGCCATACCTGTCCCCAATCCAGTACTCAAGCCCGCAACATGTCCTCTAACGCTTGGATGGTCCTCTCAGATTGACCGTGAGTCTGTGGGTGATAAGATGTGGTAAAGTGGAGACTCGTCCCTAAAGTAGTATGTACTTGCTGCCAAAATCTCGAGGTGAAATGTTCAGCCCTGTCAGAGACGATAGTCCTCGGAACTCCATGGAGTCTCACAATGTGTCTAGTGAACTTCTCAATTAGACGACTTACCGGCCACGTTTCCTTAATCGAAATGAAACGTGCGGTCTTCGTCCGATGGTCTACCACCAACCAAATAGCATCAAAACCTCTACTAAGTCTCAACCCCGTGACAAAATCCATAGAGATATCCTCCCACTTCCACTATGGTACTGGCAGTGGGTGAAGCTCTCCTCCGGACCTACGATGCTCAATCTTGACATGCTGGCAGGTCGCACACTGAGCTACAAACCGAGCCACGTTGAGCTTCAGACCACCCCGCCAAAAGGAACGTCTCACGTGCTTGTACATCTTGCTCGCTCCTATATGCACTGAGTATGGGGTAGCATGGGCCTCACCCAATATCCGCTGTCTCAACTCTTTGTCCGATGGTACACAAATACGCTCCTGACGCCTCATCACTCCATCAGCACCAATAGTGAACTGAGGTGCCTCTCCTGCTTTTGTCGGATCTCACCCAACAGATCAGGAAGTAACTCCAAAGTAGCCAACTGATGAACTGTATTTGGAAACTGAATCTCCACTTCCAACCAAGCCAAATCCCTCTACAACTGCGGCTGTACTGTCAACCGGGTTATCGCCTTCTCCCGAGGCATCTTCCGATTCAAAGCGTCACCAACTACATTCGCCTTTCCGGGGTGGTAGAGAATCTAAAGGTCAAAATCCTTGATCAACTCTAGCCACCGACTCTGGCGGTTATTCAACTCCCGCTGAGTGAATATGTATTTCAGACTCTTATGGTCTGTGAAGATCTGACATATCGCTCCATAGAGATAGTGACGCCAGATCTTAAGAGCATGGACTACTACAGCTAACTCTAGGTTGTGTGTGGGGTAGTTCTTCTCATACGTCTTCAGCTGACGAGACGCATATGCTATGACCTTACCCCTCTGCATCAAGACACACCCCAAGCCTAGCTTGGATGTGTCACTGTATACCACAAAGTCCTCTGTACCCTCCAATTGAGCTAAAATCGGAGCAGACGTCAATCTCCTCTTCAACTCTTCAAAACTCTGCTGACACGGCTCAGACCAAACGAACCGAGTAGTCTTCCTCACAAGACAGGTAAGTGGTCGAGCAATCATGGAAAACCCTTCCATAAATCGGCGGTAGTAGCCTGCCAAACCTAGAAAGTTGTGAACCTCCTTAACATTCTTCGGAGGTTGCCAAGAAGACACTGACTCAATCTTCTCCGGATCGACCTTAATCCCCTCAGCCGTCTCTATATGACCTAGGAAAGCCACCTCTAACATCCAAAACTCGCACTTGGACAGGTTAACATAAAGCTGGCTATCCTGCAAAATCTGTAATATTGTCTTCAAGTACCCGGCATGCTCCTCTCGACTCCTAGAGTAAACTAGGATGTCGTCAATGCAACCACTACAAACTGGTCTAAGAAGTCGATGAAAATCCCGTTCATCAACTCTATGAATACTGATGGCGCATTAGTGAGCCCAAATGACATCACTACAAACTCATAATGACCATACCTAGTCCGGAATGCCGCCTTAGGTATGTCTTGATCTCTTACCCTCAGCTGGTGATAACCTGATCTCAAGTCTATCCTCGAAAACACAGATGCTCCATGCAACTAGTCCAACAGATCATCTATGTGAGGCAGTGGATACCTGTTCTTGATGGTGACCTTTTTCAACTCTTTGTAATCGATGCATAGCCTCATCGATCCATCTTTCTTCCTCACAAACAACACCGATGCTCCCGAGGGAGAAACACTAGGGCGTATGAATCCCTTCTCTTCTAACTCTAACTTCTTCTTCAACTCAAGCAGCTCTATCGGTGCCATGCGATACGGGGCCTTCGAGATCGGTCTCGTTCCCGGCTCTAGCTCAATGCTGAAATCAACACTCCTCTGTGGGGGTAACCCTAGCAGATCGTCACTGAATACCTCTGCAAACTCGCATGCAATTGGTATCTCCTCTAATGTCAGGCTCTTGCGTTCCTTCATGGCATAACACCAGAAGGGCTCGCAACCATGTGCTATCAGTCTTGCTGCTCTTAATGCGTTGATAACCGTGTCGGACTTTCCGAGGTCCTAACCTCGAAATATCACTCCGTGAAACTCCTCAGTGGTGATAGTCACAGTCCTCCTGCCAATGTCTAACACCGCTCCATGTGTCGTCATCCAATCTATCCCTAAGATCACGTCCTCATGTGCTAAGGGCATGACTAGGAAATCTACTAGCCAATCCCGATCTCCCAAATGAATAGGACAATCATGTATCTCTCGGGATCCTCTAATCTTACCCTCATCAGGTAACCTAACTATAAAAGGTACACCCTCTACCGTAGCTAAGGACAACCTATCTACGCATGCATCTGATATAAAAGAGTGTGTAGCACCAGTATCGAACAAAACTCGCACAGGTAAATCATGGATCTAGATAGTAATTGTGGTCACAGGTGCCGCTGGCTAATCAGCACTCCTCAGCTCAAATACTCTCGACGGGGCTCCTCTGGTGTCAGTAGTACCACCACGTCCCTTGCCATGGCCTGATCCATGTGTAGTACTGTGTGAAGCAGGGTGTCTTGGAGCCCTGTACTGTTGCTGCTTCTGGTTCGGCGCTCGGTACTGAGGAGGCCTCTGTCCACTCCTCTTTGTACCTGTAGGCGAAGAACCTTACTGTGACGGGGCTTTGCCCTGATGGAAGAAAGTAGACTTGTGTTCCTGCTTCCCACAAGTGAAGCAGGTAGTAGGTGGCCTCTTACAGTTTGGTCTGAGATGATCACGACTGCCGCAGTTAAAACATTGCCGCTCTCTACCCGAAGTCTTGATTGTAGTGTGATAGCTCGGCCTCCCCTGAGTCTGCCCTAGTCCAGACCCGGATACAGTTGTACCACCACTAGAATAACCTATCCTTTGCCGCTTATCCGGCCCACCAGGCTGAACTGCTCTCCTCGAAATTGGCCTATCTCTCTCATATGCAAAAGCCCTATCCTGATAGTCTGACAAAGACTCGTAGTGAAATCCTGCAAGATAAGAACGAGTGCTCTCTCTCAATCTCCGAGAAGAGAGATACACGTGCTGCTCTTCAGGAGGTGCAGTTGGTCCAAGTATGGTCAACTCCTTCTGAAATTTCTTGACTTCCTCAGCAACCGGAAAATCCTCAAATCCTGCCTCAATGAAATCCTGAAACTTCTCTCTCCTTAACTAAGCAGGGCAATACCTCTCTCTAATACTGCTCTTCATCTGCTCCCAACTGGTGACTCGGCTGCAAATGATCCGCCACCAGGAATGAGCCTCCTCTGTGAACAAGGTCTGTACTAACTCCACCTGTCTATCCTCTAGGCAACGTATCGCCTTCAGTGCAGTCTCTACGTGCCCTATCGAATGCTCCACTTCCATCACTATCTCTCCATTGAATGAGGGAACTTTCAAGGAGTTAAAAGCCTTCAACCACTCATCCGGCCTCGGGACTCTAGACCCAGCAGGAGCTCTGTCAGCCTCAACTTTCCTCTTAGGCACAGTCGGCGCCTGAATCAATCTCTGTGTCACCTCAGTTGACCTAGCCGGTACTGGTGGTACATGGACAAGTCTCTTTGTCCTGGCAGCCTCCTCCATACGTTGGACGTATGCTCTATACTCTATGTACTCAAATGCCCCTATTGAAATGCGTCTGGACTCAATCGAACGTGCTCCCTGTGCTCCAAACCTAGCCGCTGTCTCATTCCGTACCTCGGGAACCGTACTCTCAGCTACCTCTTCTAGTGCAGCATCTGGCATGCTCGCTGCGGGTGGATCCTCTTGAGGAGCTCGTCCTCGACCTCTCGCCAGTGAAGGTCTACCTGTATGGCCACGACCTCTAATAGCAGAAGTCCTATCAACCCTATCCTCTCTAGCTGGAGGAAGAGGTGGACGACCTCTACCTCGACCAATAGTTGGTGTAGCCCTAGTACGTGCCATCTATACGAGTGATAATAACTACAGTTATAATCTAGCTAATTTGTCAAAAGCAGGACAAGTCTAAAGTGATAATACTAAGAATGCCGAGATCCGCGGAGGTATTGGTGGTCGTCCGTACTTTCTATCCCAACCCGACTATGCATGCATTTTAAAAACCAAAATTCCTTTGGAAAACTCAGAGCCCTTTCGGGTTCTGCTTATTTACTTATTTGACCTTTTAGAAGAGTTCAAGTGCCATTGTTGCCAACCTAGAGCTCTGATACCATTTTGTAACACCCCAAGTTTCAAAACTCGGGGAGCTACTAGTTAGGACCTCACAGTGGGTCCCGACCTTAGTTTGACAACAACTTAACTTAGATCTTACAACAAGGCATAGATAAGGAAAACTCAGAAATCATAAAGTGTGTTTTAACAAAGTAATGAATGTGACCAGAAAACTGAAAGCCGGAAATAACAAGGTCTAACAATCTGAGAAAAAGAAACAGTCATATGTGAAAGACCAACAAAAATAAACAACAACCCGTCCTAAGGAGTACGACACCCCGGTTGTCCACTACCATCCGGATCACTCGGCATCTGCTCTAACCTGTGGCAAGTCTAAACAACGATAAACAGTTAGCTAACTAATCAAATATAAGCAAAAAGATAAATAGCACAAACACACAGAAGGAGAAAATAACACTCAACATGCTGGCACACAATCCGGTTATTATGTGATAACTTAGGTGATTCACTTCATCCCATTTTAAAAGTTGTAGCACGAGAAATCTTAAGATTTCCCGCCTCCGTTCCTTATCCAGCTGGTGATGGTTTGGCACACCTCCGCCGGAGGCGTCCCCGCAAACATAGTGTGGACTAGTCCCGAAAGAAACCCCCAGCGCCCTCGGGCTAACTGAGCATAATGCTACCGCCCGTTACTCTTAGGCCAGATATGTAAGTCGGTCGATAATTACTATGAAATACATTAATATGAACATCATTCAAACACCACTATCATCATTCGCACTCATATCTGACAGCTAGCTAAGTAAGCCCAAAGGACTTACCTGAATCAAATTTCGACTCTCTTAATCCCAACTTAATCTGTAACTGTAGAACCCAGTGGCTTGTAAAAGGAGGCAAGTGGATCAACACATCTCCTAGGTACTTAGAAGTCTAAAACTTCTAAGATGTAAGATCATATAAGAATAGAAACTATTACAATACTCATTTAAGGTAAATTGACTATTTTACCCTTGGTTCCGAAAGTCTCAAAAATCTCATAATTTATGCTTAAACTCCTATTCGAGACAAAAATGCCATATTCTGACTCTCAAGGATGAGTTTGGGTAAAACTAGAAAAACTACACATTTTTCTATTTCCCGAAAAGTCACTAAGGTCCAACTTTGGCTTCAAACATGAAACTTGAATAAATTTATAAAATTTACAAAATAATTCTCTAGATCATCTATGATATCCCATCTACTCATAGGAGAAAGAATTTCTTAAAACTATTCAACCATCACTTCTACAAAAATCTCTAAAGTCGGTTACAACACTTAGAAACTTCTATACTTAGCCAAACTTCACTGCTGGAAAAACATCTCAACTACTCTACTTTGGGACCTCATAACTTCTAATCCAACCTTTCATTTATTCTCAAATTTTGACACAGTAAACTACATATATCCATCAATGACCTATCAAAATTCCAATGGTGTATCTTCAATATAACTCCTTAACATTGATCCACAATATTGACAGTTTCTGATAACACGATTTATGACTTAGTTTTAGGTAATCATTTAGATAGAATTCTCACTCATTCATGCATGGTTTAGCACTAGTTCGCGATGTTTGCATTCAATTCACGTACTTTGTCGAGATAGACGTCTACACGGACTTGTGCGTTGCTTTGTAGGTATTTTGGGAGATTTAGGAGCTAAAACGATACGTTTGAGGATCGTTCGTCAAGATGACACATCCTCGGACGCATTAGGATGCAAATTAAGGGCTAAGAAGGACTATTGGAACCTTGCCTACACTAGCCATGCACCAAATCACAGCTTAATGATCCAAGGCGAAGTTTCTGCACAAAATCACGGTTCTCTGACACTCCACGGCCGTGGAATCACCCGTGGATTTTGCCAGATTCTTGTGACAACTGTGCCACGACTCTCATGGCCAGCTCATGCAAGTTATTTATAAAAGTGGTCCTTCATGGGCTGTGAGAGGCAGCTGGGAGCATCTTGGAGTAGCTCTCCATTATCCATTTCCTCTAACAAAAATATCCTCTCAACAAGAAGATTTTCTAGGAAGGAAAGTGTCAAAAAAGGAAGAAGAAGAGCTCCATTGAAGAGGAGAAGAAGAACACACACCATTGCCACACTTCGACAGCTTTTGTAGTGAAGAATTCCGGATTCTATTTCTAGAGTTGTATGAAACATTTGAACCTTCTTTTTGAAGGATTGTGAGTTACTCTCATTCTATTTTCAGCTTGATTCGGTTTTAGTTCACTTGTTCATCTCTTTTCCTTCATCATCTTGCAAATGGATGTCATGATTTTGTGTTTGCTTGTTTCGATTTCTATTATGAACGTTGTAGGCTAAATAGATGTGGTTCTAGGGTAAGAAAAGGATGGTTATGGCTAGGGCTATGATAGGACGGACTTAGATTTACCTTTGGATGACTTGTGTGCTTGAACGTAGCTGTTGTTAGAAATCACGGGTAGTTCTTGCCTAACCACGGCCGTGGTTTAGGTAGAACAAACCGTGATTTTCCCTGGTTCGATGGATCTTGTCCTAGATTGTTAGAATGTTGAAATCCTAAGTTTTTGTTGAGTTAAATCTATCCTAGGGTGACCTAGTGTTAGCAACTAAGTGTTAGGAGAGACCTACCCGGTAATCCTTACCCTTAGATTCCAAAGATAACAAACCTTAGGTATTGGTGAGCCTAATAAGCCGCCATTGGATTTAGTGTGCTAGGATAGTTGTTTAGGACTTCCCTTTCCAAGACTTACCCGGTAAGGATAGGTTAAGATCTCTAGACAACAATCCGGTTTGTGTAGAATTCCGTCCCTTAGGTTGTTAGAGGCTTAGCCGGTAATGAGACCTAGGGAATGGACTAGTGGATCATGAGACCTACCCGGTGATTGATCCCAATCTAGAAACACTTAACCCCAACATAGTTAATCCAAGGAATGAATAGATAACTTGAGTCCTATGCCATAACCGGAATTTCCAATCCCTAGAATCTGTCTTTTCTTTCTTTGATCTATATCTTGTTTAGTTTGTTTATTTGTGTTAATTCATAGTTTAGTTGATTGATTACTTTGCATGTATTGTGATCCTTGATTGATCACCGAAAACCAACCAAAAACATTTGAGATTTTCATTTCTTTATTTCTTTCTTCTCTTTCAACCTAGGTCTTTACTAAACTCAATCACAAATCAAATCAATTTCACCTTAGTCTTTGTGTTCGACCTCGGAATACTATCCCTACTACAAACGTCCCGTACACTGCGGGTTTTGCTAGGTAGTTTAGGATTTAGTTCGAGTTATAAATTTAAAACCCATTTGCGCATCACGATCCTAGCGTAACAAGTTTTTGGCGCCGTTGCCGGGGACTAGGTCTAGATTGAGTTTATTTTGTGATTGTTTATTAGTGTAGATATTTCTTGTTGCTTTTGATCTCTCTTTGGTGTATGTTTTTGCTTTTCAGGACATCTCTTATTCTCTAGGTGTATGCGAAGATCTCGTGGCAAGGATTTAGCTCCATTCGATCCCGAACCGGAGAAAACCCTTAGATCTAGATCCAAGAGTATTAAGAAGGGAAAAGAGATGGCCGGAAGAGACCTCCAAGCTGAATTGGATGAAGCCTTAGAGCAAATAAGGCTAAGAGATGAGCTCTTGGAGGAAGAAAGGAGACTTGCCAATGAGAGGCAAGAAGCAACTAGGAGGGAGATTGATGAGATTAGGCAATCCCTTGTATGAGGGGAGCTTAATCGCCAACAACCTCCACCTCCACCACCACAACCGTAGCCGCCGGCCAATGTTAGGGTTGTTCCCATTGTTATTGAGGAGCCACAAACCCTAGGGAGACGTATGGATCCGGCACAAAGAGCACACCGACCGGGTGTGAACTTAGGAGATCCCGCGACCCACAACTATGAGCTCCGCCCTCAAGTTCTACAAATGATCCGGCATAATCAATTTGGAGGGATGGAAGGAGAGTCTCCTCATCAACACTTGATGAATTATGAGATCTTGATGGAGACTCTTAGACCACCAAGATTGGAGAGCAACAACCATAAGCTTAGGGCTTTTTCCTTCTCTCTTAAGGATAAAGCCTTAGCTTGGTATCAATCTATTCCACAAGGGCGAGTTCGTACTTCGGAGGAGATGACAACCGAGTTTTTGACTAAGTTCTTCCCACATTCCAAGACTACCGAGTTAAGAGGGAAGATCAATGCCTTCGTGATGAAGGATAGAGAAAGTTTATTCAAGTCTTGGGAGAGGTTCAAAGATCTTCTCCTTGATTGTCCACACCATGGCATACCGAAAATTGAGCTATTGGAGATCTACTTCAAAGGACTTGATGAAGATAGCCAATTCAAGCTTCAATCTCTTTCCGGTGGGACTTTTATGGAGAAGCATGTAGATGAGGCTTGGGAGTTTGTGGAGAAGCAAGCTCTAGTGATTGAGAAATACTCCCATAGGAAGAGTGAAGGGAGAAAGGCGGGAGCATATGAGGTGAGTGAAGTCACCATGAACAATTTCAAGCTTGACGCCATCAACAACGAGTTGAAGTCCTTGAGGGAGTTGTGTGCTACAACTTTGAAGAACCAAGCAACTCCTCAAGTGCTTCCACAAGCCAACTTGTCTTCCAAGGAGAAGGATGTGAATTACATGGGAAGGGGCAACTTCAACAATTACCAAGGCCCAAGGAGTTTCAACAACAACCGGCAATTCAACAATAACCGGCCCAACCACAACCATCCCGGATTTTCTTACTCTAACCCGGATGGAGCCTTGAACCCTCCCGCTTCCACAAGCACAACTCCACCACCAAGAGCTTCACAAGAACCTCCACCCGGATTTACTCAACCTCCAAAGGATAGAACCGAAATAATGTTTGAGCAATTGCTTGGAAGGTTGAGTGGTCTTGAGAGCACCGTGACTTCAATCTCTAAAGCTCAAAAGGTTTTGGAAGCAAAAGTGTTCCAAAAGGCGGGTGATGCCCATAGAGATCCGGGAAAGCTTCCCGGAAGAACCGAAGACAACCCAAGAGGCCAAGTGTTGGCTATCACAACGAGGAGTGGGTTGAGTATGAAGGATCCTTTGCCCAAGAACAATGCTAAGGGAAAGCAAGTAGTGGTAGAAGAGGGAAGAATGCAAGAAGATGGAGGCAAGAGCAAGGATGTAGAGCCAACCTATGTGGCACCGCCTCCATACAAGCCACCTCTACCGTTCCCACAATCAAGAGCAAGAGCTCGTTTGGACAATCACTTTGGTAAGTTCCTTGAACTAATGTCTAAATTGCATATTAACATTCCATTCATGGATGCCATTTTAGGAATGCCGGCATATGGCAAGTTTTTGAAAGAAATACTCTCCAACAAAAGGAAGTTGGAGGAGTATGGGGAGATAAGAATGACCAAGAGATCCTCGGAATTGATCCAAACAATGAAGGAGGAGATGCCTCCCAAGCTAAGAGATCCGGGTTCTTTTCGTGTCCCAATAGGAGTGGGAGATGTGAAGTACGAGGCCCTTTGTGATCTTGGAGCGAGTGTAATCATCGTACCGCTTGCACTTTGCAACAAGGTGGGGCTAGGAGAGCCAAAGCCGGTCAAGATGACCCTCTATATGGCGGACCGTTCTATCACTCATCCGGTTGGGATTCTAGAGGACATCCCAGTGCAACTAGGAGGATTCTATGTGCCAATTGACTTTGTCGTCTTAGATATTCCGGCGGACTATCCGGTTCCCATCATTTTAGGAAGACCCTTCCTAGCCACCTCCGGATGCCTAGTGGATTGCAAGAATGGGACTCTCTCCTTCAACATTGGAGAAGAGAACATCAAGTTCAAGTTGTCCACAATGATGAAAGGGCCAACCCTTGATGAGGATGTCTTCAACATAATCGAGCATGAAGAATCTAGAGAAGTTGTGAGCTCAATCTTGATCAAGGATCCCTTGGAGAAGGTTCTTCCCTTAAGTATGATGGAGGAAGGTGTTGAGGAGGCTTGCAATGAAGAGATCAAGGCCTTGGAAGCATTGGAAGAGGAGCCAAGAGTTGGATTTGAAGGCCACGAACAGGAGTTGAACAGCTGCAAGTTCCATGGTCGAGATTCAAGTTCCACGGCCGTCAAACTTTCTGGACAACTCCGAGAAGCAAGCTTGGGAAGAACCACGGCCTTGGAAGTTGAGCAACCCGTGATTTCAGCCGTGGTTTTCCCTGGATCAGCCCTTGATGGTGATCAAGCTTCTAGGAGCCTTGGAGGGTCTTCATTTGCTTTGGATTCATCTCATCCAACATTGTTTGGATCGTCTTCAACCGATAAAGGTCCTCCTTCACTTGAACTTAAACCCCTCCCCTCTCATTTGAAGTATGCTTTTCTTGGTGAAAATTCTACATATCCTGTGATTGTTAATGCATGCTTAAGTGATGATGAACTTGCTAAGTTGTTGCATGAACTAAGATTGCATAGGAAAGCCATTGGTTACACTATTGATGATTTGGTTGGCATCAAGCCTTCTTTGTGCATGCATAAGATAATGATGGAAGATAATCATAAACCCTCTATTGAACATCAAAGGAGATTAAATCCTATAATGAAAGAGGTAGTCAAAAAGGAAATCATTAAGTTGCTAGATGCGGGAATTATCTACCCTATCTCGGATAGTAAGTGGGTTAAAACCCGTTCATGTAGTACCTAAGAAGGGTGGGATGACCGTAGTAACCAATGAGAACAATGAACTAATCCCAACTAGGACGGTTACGGGATGGAGGATGTGCATTGATTATAGGAAATTGAACATGGCCTCTAGGAAAGATCACTTCCCTCTCCCCTTCATTAACCAAATGCTAGAGAGGTTAGCTCAACATTCTCATTTTTGCTATCTAGATGGATATAGTGGATTCTTCCAAATCCCTATCCACCCCAATGACCAAGAGAAAACAACCTTTACATGTCCATGGGGTACTTTTGCATATAGGAGAATGCCATTTGGGTTTTGTAATGCACCCGCCACCTTCCAAAGGTGTATGATGGCTATCTTCTCGGAATACATAGAAAATATCATGGAAGTGTTCATGGATGATTTTTCTGTTTATGGTTCTTCTTTCGATAATTGCTTGGCTAACTTGTCATTAGTATTGCAAAGATGTGAGGAGACAAATCTTGTCTTAAATTGGGAAAAATGCCACTTCATGGTAAGTGAAGGCATCGTGTTAAGACACTTGGTGTCTAACCGTGGCATTGAGGTTGATAGGGCCAAGATTGAAACAATAGAGAAGTTGCCACCACCTACCTCGGTGAAAGGGGTAAGGAGCTTCTTAGGGCATGCCGGTTTCTACAGGAGGTTTATTCAAGATTTCTCTAAAATTTCTAAGCCCCTCACTAACCTACTAATGAAAGATGTTGATTTTGTCTTTTCCAAAGATTGTCTTGAAGCTTTTTGTAGGTTGAAGAACGCCTTGATCTCCGCACCTATTATGCAACCTCCGGATTGGAGTCTACCATTTGAGATCATGTGTGATGCAAGCGATGTAGCCGTTGGGGCTGTCTTGGGGCAAAGGAAAGAAGGGTACACTCATGATATTTATTATGCTAGCAAGACGCTAGATGATGCCCAACTCAATTATGCTACCACCGAGAAGGAGTTGCTAGCGGTGGTGTATGCATTTGAGAAGTTCCGCTCATACCTTGTTGGAGCGAAGGTCATAGTTTATACGGATCATGCTGCGATCCGTTATCTACTTACCAAGAAGGATGCCAAACCACGTTGATTCGGTGGATCCTTCTTCTTCAAGAGTTTGATTTAGAAATACGGGACAAGAAGGGATCCGAGAACTCGGTGGCGGACCACCTTAGTAGACTCCCACCATTAGAGCTTGAAAGAGATGACATCCCAATTGATGACTCATTCCGGGATGAACAATTACAAATGGTGGAGGAATGCTTGTTCCAAGTGTCTAGAGGAAGTGAGCCATGGTATGCCGACATCGTGAACTACTTAGTGTGTGAGGAAGTGCCTCCTTGATTGACATATGCACAAAGAAAGAAGTTCTTCAATGATGTGAGGCACTACTATTGAAGTGAACCACTTCTATTCAAGAGAGGGCCGGATGGGATGTTTAGAAGATGCATACCGGAAGATGAAGTGGAGAGTGTGATCTGGCATTGTCACTCCTTACCATGTGGAGGCCATGCTAGCTCACACAAGACGTGTGCAAAGGTATTACAATCCGGTTTTTATTGGCCTAACTTGTTCAGAGATGTGCAAGGTTTTGTAGCGGCGTGTGATGCTTGCCAAAGGACGGGCAACATCTCAAGGAGGAATGAAATGCCCTTGAACAACATCCAAGAAGTCGAAATATTTGATGTGTGGGGTGTGGACTTCATGGGACCATTCCCTTCTTCATGTGGAAATCTCTACATCCTATTGGCGGTGGACTATGTGTCAAGATGGTTGGAAGCAATCGCCTCTCCTACAAATGATGCCAAGGTAGTGGTGCGTTTCTTCAACCGAGTGATCTTCCCTAGGTTTGGAACACCAAGGGTGATCATTAGTGATGGAGGAAAGCATTTCACCAATAGGAATTTTGGGGCGCTTTTGGCTAAGTATGGGGTGACTCATAAGGTGGCAACACCTTACCATCCCCAAACTAGTGGCCAAGTGGAGATCTCCAACCGGGAGATCAAGGCCATCCTTGAGAAGACGGTGTCTAGGACTAGAAAGGATTGGGATATGAAGCTCAATGATGCATTATGGGCATATAGAACCGCCTTCAAGACACCAATTGGAACCACTCCTTACAAGTTAGTCTATGGCAAGTCTTGCCATCTTCCGGTGGAAATGGAGCATAGAGCTTATTGGGCCATTAAGTGGCTAAATTTTGACCTCAAAGAGGAGGGAGAGAAGAGGTTGCTTGATATAAACGCCCTTGAGGAGATCCGGTTGGAAGCTTATGAGAATGCCCAGATCTACAAGGAGAGGACCAAAAGATGGCATGACAAGCGCCTCATCCCGAAAGAGTTGAGTGAAGGCGACCTTGTCCTTCTCTTCAACTCAAGGCTAAGGCTCTTTCCCGGAAAGCTCAAATCAAGATGGACCGGGCCATATGTGGTGAAGAAGATCTTTCCCCATGGAGCTATTGAGATAGGAGGGGAGCATTGTGGGAATTTCAAAGTGAATGGGCACCGCTTGAAGAAGTATATTCCGGGAGCTCCGGTGGACATGATTGCCCCACTTCACCTTGAATAGACGCCCCCGAGTTTGGTCAAGCTAATGACCTTAAAGAAGCGCTTGGTGGGAGGCAACCCATTGGTAACATTTTTTTCCTTTTTCGTTTTGTTTTCGTTTTTTAGATTTCTCTATCTTTGTGTGTGTTTTGTCTACTTTGTGTGTGTGCTAGAGCCTTAGTAGCATTGGAAGCCTTTCTTGGCATATGAATGATGATGATGAACCCCTCACCAATTATGGATGGAGCGGACGCGGGACTTGGACGGCTAGCGGTGCCTAGCGCGGGTTCCGAAGCTTTGATGGATGCTTAGAGCTCTCTACCATGGTTGATAGGATCATCCAACATCAATTCATTTGAGAAATCCCAATTACCATAGCAAACCACTTTTACATTGTGAGAACCTTCTTTCACTCTCTTTGCTTGAATACCACATTGGGGACAATGTGTTTCTAAGTATGGGGTGGGGTTTGCATGATCCTATGCATGATGAGCATTTAGGATAGTTTAAAATCTTCACATGTCTTGCATTGTACATAAAACGAAAATCCCATAAAAATCAGAAAATTTTAAAAAATTTTTGTGATTTCTAGGCTTGGATATGATCCTAATGATGAATCTTGTCTTGTGAATTGGCTATGGACGGCCTTATGTGTTGAATTGATAAACGCATATGTGGACTTGAACTACTTCTCTTGAATTCTATGAATGATTTGTGATCATGATGCTTGCCTAGAGTGGATTGAGTATTGAAAGTCGAAATTACATGATAGTTCTTGCATACCATCTAGGAATGAATGAGGCATTTCATCTTTCTCTACTTCTCATCTTGATCATGATTGCTTAAGCACCTCAATTGATATAAAATTGACCTCTTTTAACCCATCCGGGAATAGGAGCATGCTAGTGTGTTGAAGTGTGTGAAAAGCAAGTGTGGAGTAAAGTTGTTGATAAAAGGAATGTCATGAATGAAATGCTGAAAATATTGTAGAAGTGTAGCCAAAAATATAGGTTTGGGGGCGTTGGTTTAAATGACGAGTAACTCGGTACACTTCACATAATCGGGTGTTGGTGCCTTGCCAAAGTCAAATGAACCAATAGCCCTAACGAGCTTTGGTATGTGTGCCCGGTGTGGATGCACCTCGAAAAAGAGAAAAAGCCCGAGGATGGCTAATCACCGAGGTTTCGGCTATTGTACACCAATGCCATTGTCTCAAAAATAAGTCAAAGAAAAAGAAAAGAAAGCAAGATAGGGAAAAATATACACTTGGGGGAAGTTGATCGAGGACAAGGATGTGGAGTTAGTTCCATTCCCGGATTAGCATCACATAACCTAGAAAAATTTCCCACCTAATCACAACGTTTCTTGGCCTTTTATGTCACAAGACCTTATGACCTACTTGCATGTTTGTAAGACTTAGTAATCTAGATTGGATATACTCTTGATCTTCTTGACCTCTTCATCCTTACATCTCATGCATGCTTTTGAGTTAAGTACAATTGTCTTTCCATGCCTTCATTTGTTTGATACATAATTGCTTGTCCGATTGCCATTGAACATGACTATGAAGGTGATCCAATAGTAGAAGCACAAACCCAAAAAGATTTTGCCATTTTTCTGCATACATAAATCATGTCATCTCTTAGTCTATAATTGGGAATTTGCTCGGGGACGAGAAAACCTTAAGTATGGGGTATTTTGATAACACGATTTATGACTTAGTTTTAGGTAATCATTTAGATAGAATTCTCACTCATTCATGCATGGTTTAGCACTAGTTCGCGACGTTTGCATTCAATTCACGTACTTTGTCGAGATAGACGTCTACACGGACTTGTGCGTTGCTTTGTAGGTATTTTGGGAGATTTAGGAGCTAAAACGATACGTTTGAGGATCGTTCGTCAAGATGACACATCCTCGGACGCATTAGGATGCAAATTAAGGGCTAAGAAGGACTCATGGAACCTTGCCTACACTAGCCATGCACCAAATCACAGCTTAATGATCCAAGGCGAAGTTTCTGCACAGAATCACGATTCTCTGACACTCCACGGCCGTGGAATCACCCGTGGATTTTGCCAGATTCTTGTGACAGCTGTGCCACGACTCTCATGGCCAGCTCATGCAAGTTTGTTATAAAAGTGGTCCTTCATGGGCTGTGAGAGGCAGCTGGGAGCATCTTGGAGCAGCTCTCCATTATCCATTTCCTCTAACAAAAATATCCTCTCAACAAGAAGATTTTCTAGGAAGGAAAGTGTCAAAAAGGAAGAAGAAGAGCTCCATTGAAGAGGAGAAGAAGAACACACACCATTGCCACACTTCGATAGCTTTTGTAGTGAAGAATTCCGGATTCTATTTCTAGAGTTGTATGAAACATTTGAACCTTCTTTTGGAAGGATTGTGAGTTACTCTCATTCTATTTTCAGCTTGATTCGGTTTTAGTTCACTTGTTCATCTCTTTTCCTTCATCATCTTGCAAATGGATGTCATGATTTTGTGTTTGCTTGTTTCGATTTCTATTATGAACGTTGTAGGCTAAATAGATGTGGTTCTAGGGTAAGGAAAGGATGGTTATGGCTAGGGCTATGATAGGACGGACTTAGATTTACCTTTGGATGACTTGTGTGCTTGAACGTAGCTGCAGTTAGAAATCACGGGTAGTTCTTGCCTAACCACGGCCGTGGTTTAGGTAGAACAAACCGTGATTTTCCCTGGTTCGATGGATCTTGTCCTAGATTGTTAGAATGTTGAAATCCTAAGTGTTTGTTGAGTTAAATCTATCCTAGGGTGACCTAGTGTTAGCAACTAAGTGTTAGGAGAGACCTACCCGGTAATCCTTACCCTTAGATTCCAAAGATAACAAACCTTAGGTATTGGTGAGCCTAATAAGCCGCCATTGGATTTAGTGTGCTAGGATAGTTGTTTAGGACTTCCCTTTTCAAGACTTACCCGGTAAGGATAGGTTAAGATCTCTAGACAACAATCCGGTTTGTGTAGAATTCCGTCCCTTAGGTTCTTAGAGGCTTACCCGGTAATGAGACCTAGGGAATGGACTAGTGGATCATGAGACCTACCCGGTGATTGATCCCAATCTAGAAACACTTAACCCCAACATAGTTAATCAAGGAATGAATAGATAACTTGAGTCCTATGCCATAACCGGAATTTCCAATCCCTAGAATCCATCTTTTCTTTCTTTGATCTATATCTTGTTTAGTTTGTTTATTTGTGTTAATTCATAGTTTAGTTGATTGATTACTTTGCATGTATTGTGATCCTTGATTGATCACCGAAAACCAACCAAAAAACATTTGAGATTTTCATTTCTTTATTTCTTTCTTCTCTTTCAACCTAGGTCTTTACTAAACTCAATCACTGTTCGCCCCTAAAGGTGTGTGCAAATAAGCTTTAAATTTATAAAACTAGAATCAAGCAGCGAACCCGCAGTGTACGGATCGACGTAGTTAAGCAAGAATTTCAGAGTATCGAACACAGGGATTTGGGTAGGAACAAATTCAATTGCAGATTATCAAGCGAGTAAATATGAGAGTTCTTGCAAATATTGGGAAAACAACAATCCTAAAGATCCAAGTATCCAGCTGTGGCAATCGATTCAAGATATACTAATGATATAAAAACAGAGTTGAGATATGCAAAGATATACTAATGTAAGGTAATTGTACGGTGAAGTTCCAAAAACCTTATATGACTCACCTACAAGACACTCTCTATACAGGTTGTTGAGGCTTCAATATAGAAAGGTTCTAAAGGCAAGAATTAATGTCAAATACCCAAACTTGTAATCCAAGGATCAAGACTAACTTAACCGATTACGGTTGTGACACTCACAATCGAGGTAGAGGTTGTTGAGGCTTCACTACCACCTATAAAAGGCAAGCCTAAACTAAGTTAAAGCAAATCTTTAACTTTGGATTAAAGTAAAAGCAGGTTCGTAAACTTAAAGGAAATTACGGGTAGATCTTGAGACTCCACGGCCGTGGAACTCAAGAACAAACCGTGATTTAGGGTTCGTCGACGATTCTCTCTAACTCTCAGGGTCTAATCTGCTTACGATCGATCTTGAGGCGCCATCTTTTTGGGTTTGTGCTTCTACTATTGGATCACCTTCAAAGTCATGTTTCATGGCAAAGGATAAGCAATCATGCATCAAACAAGTGAAGGCATGGAAAGGCAATTGCACTTAACTCGAAAGTATGCATGAAATGTAAAGATGAAGAAGTCAAGAAGATCAAGAGTATATCCAATCTAAATCACTAAGTCTTACAAACATGCAAATAGGTCATAAGGTCTTGTGAAATAAAAGGCCAAGAAACGTTGTGACTAGGTGGGGATTTTCTAGGTTATGTGATGCTAATCCGGGAATGGAACTAACTCCACAATCTTGTCCTCGATCAACTTCCCTCAAGTGTATATTTTTCTCTATCTTTTCTTTCTTTTCATTCTTTTTCTAATTTTTGAGACAATGGCATTGGTGTACAAAAGCCGAAACCTTGGTGATTAACCATCCTCGGGCTTTTTCTATTTTTCGAGGTGCATCCACACCGGGCACACATACCAAAGCTCGTTAGGACTATTGATTTATTTGACTTTGGCAAGTCACCAACACCCGATTATGTGAAGTGTACCGAGTTACTTGTCATTTAAGCCAACGTCCCCAAACCTATGTTTTTGGCTACACTTTCACAACAATTTCAGCATTTTATTCATGGCATTCTTTCATCAACAACTTCACCCCACACTTGCTTTTCACACACATCCACACTAACATGCTCCTATTCCCGGATGGGTCAAAAGAGGTCAAATTTATATCAATTGAGGTGTTCAAACATCATGATCAAGAAGAGAAGTAGAGAAAAATGAATTGCCTCATTCATTTCTAGATGGTATGCAAGAACTATCATGTAATTTTGACCTTCAATACTCAATCCATTCTAGGCAAACATCATGATCACAAATCATTCATTGAATTCAAGAGAAGTACTTTAAGTCCACATATGCATTCATCAATTTAACACATAAGGCCATCCATAGCCAATCCACAAGACAAGATTCATCACTAGGGTCATATCCAAGCCTAGAAAGCACAAAATTTTTTAAATTTTTTGATTTTTATGGGATTTTCGAAATGAATATATACAATGCAAGTCATGTGCAAATATTAAACTACCCTAGATGCTCATTATGCAAAGGATCATGCAAACCCCACCCCATACTTAGAAACACATTGTCCCCAATGTATAAATGAAGTAAAAAAAAGTGAAAGAAGGTTCTCACAATGTAAAAAATGGTTTGCTATGGTATTTGGGATTTCTCAAGTGAATTTGATGTTGGATGATCCTATCAACAATGGTAGAGAGCTCTAAGTGTTCATCAAGGCGTCGGGACCCGCGCTAGGCACCGCTAGCCGTCCAAGTTCCGCGTCCGCTCCACCCATAATTGATGAGGGGTTCATCATCATCATTCACTTGCCAAGCAAGGCTTCCAATGTTACCAAGACTATAACACACAAAAGGCACACGAAACACACACAAAAATAGAAAAAATCTAAAACAAAAACAAAACGAGAAAGGGAAAACGTTACCAATGGGTTGCCTCCCACCAAGCGCTTCTTTAAGGTCATTAGCTTGACCAAACTTGGGGGCGTCTCATTCTAGGTGAAGTGGGGCAATCATATCCACCGGGGCTCCCGGGATATACTTCTTCAACCGGTGCCCATTCACCTTGAAATCTCCACAATGCTCCCCTCCTATCTCAATAGCTCCATGGGGAAAGATCTTCTTCACCACATATGGCCCGGTCCATCTTGATTTGAGCTTTCCGGGGAAGAGCCGCAGCCTTGAGTTGAAGAGAAGGACAAGGTCGCCTTCACTCAACTCCTTCGGGATGAGGCGCTTGTCATGCCACTGTTTGGTCCTCTCCTTGTAGATCCGGGCATTCTCATAAGCATCCAACCGGATCTCTTCAAGGGCGTTCATATCGAGCAACCTCTTCTCTCCCGCCTCCTTGAGGTCAAAATTTAGCCACTTAATGGCCCAATAAGCTCTATGCTCTATCTTCACCGGAAGGTGGCAAGATTTGCCATAGACCAACTTGTAAGGAGTGGTGCCAATTGGTGTCTTGAAAGCGGTCCTATATGCCCACAAGGCATCAACGAGCTTCATAGCCCAATCCTTTCTTGTCCTAGAGACCGTCTTCTCAAGAATTCCCTTTATCTCCCGGTTGGAGATCTCCACTTGGCCACTAGTTTGGGGATGGTAAGGTGTTGCCACTTTATGAGTCACCCCATACTTAGCCAAAAGTGCCCCAAAGTTCCTATTGGTGAAGTGCTTCCCTCCATCACTTATGATCACCCTTGGTGTTCCAAACCTAGGAAAGATCACTCGGTTGAAGAACCGCACCACAACCTTGGCATCATTTGTAGGAGAAGGGATTGCCTCCACCCATCTCGAAACATAGTCAACCGCCAATAGGATGTAGAGGTTGCCACATGAAGAAGGGAATGGTCCCATGAAGTCCACACCCCACACATCAAATATTTCCACTTCTTGTATGTTGTTCAAGGGCATCTCATTCCTCCTTGAGATGTTGCCCGTCCTTTGGCAAGCATCACAAGCTACCACAAAGCTTTGCACATCCTTGAACAAACTTGGCCAAAAGAAGCCCGATTGCAACACCTTTGCACATGTCTTGTGTGAGCTAGCATGCCCTCCACATGGCAAGGAATGACAATGGCAGATCACACTCTCCACCTCATCCTCCGGTATGCATCTTCTAAACATTCCATCTGGCCCTCTCTTGAACAAAAGTGGTTCACTCCAATAGTAGTGCCTCACATCCTTGAAGAACTTCTTCCTTTGGGCATATGTCAAACCGGGAGGCACTTCCTCACATACTAAGTAGTTCACAATGTCGGCAAACCATGGCTCGCTTCCTCTAGACACTTGGAACAATCATTCCTCCACCATTTGTAATTGCTCATCCCGGAATGAGTCATCAATCGGGATGTCATCTCTTTCAAGCTCCAATGGTGGGATTCTACTAAGGTGATCCGCCACGGAGTTCTCGGATCCCTTCTTGTCCCGGATTTCCAAATCAAACTCTTGAAGAAGAAGGATCCACCGAATCAACCTTGGTTTGGCATCCTTCTTTGTAAGTAGATAACGGATCGCGGCATGATCCGTATAGACTATGACCTTTGCTCCAACAAGATATGAGCGGAACTTCTCAAATGCATACACAACCACTAGCAACTCCTTCTTGGTGGTAGCATAATTGAGTTGGGCATCATCTAGCGTCTTGCTAGCATAATAAATGGCATGAGTGCGCCCATCTTTCCTTTGCCCCAAAACAGCCCCAATGGCTATATCACTTGCATCACACATGATCTCAAATGGTAGGCTCCAATCCGGAGGTTGCATGATAGGTGCGGAGATCAAAGCGTTCTTCAACCTACAAAAAGCCTCAAGGCAATCTTTGGAGAAAACAAATTCAACATCTTTCATTAGTAGGTTAGTAAGAGGCTTATAAATTTTAGAGAAGTCTTGAATAAACCTCCGGTAAAAACCGGCATGCCCTAAGAAACTCCTTACCCCCTTCACCGAGGTAGGTGGTGGCTGTTCGCTCCAAACGGTGTGTGCAAGCTTTAAATTTGTAACCCTAAACTTAAGCTTAAAACAAGGATGCGAACCCGCAGTGTACGGGTCAATCGTAGTAAAAGCAAGAAAATTCCAGGGGTCGATCACAGGGACTCGGTGAAACAAAGTCAATACGGTGTGCTACGTTAGTTCTAACCACAAGAGCGATTAACACAATCAAAGATGAATAAGATGTCAAATAAAGCAAGCATGTAATTCTAGGGATTAAAGCATCTAGTTGTGGTTCCAACTCAAGATCTATAGATAAGCGGACAAAGCTGAGATTTTTGCGTGGGGAAGGTGTTACTAAGTGGAGTAGATCACCGGGTAAGTCTCACTACACACTAATCCTAAACCGCAACTCCTATTACCGGGTAAGTCTCAAGGAATCAAGATAAAGAACTATAACCTCAAACTAACATACCATCTAAGGGAATAGAATCAACCTTTACCGGGTAAGTCTCAGGCTAACTCACAAAGATGGGATGAAAGCACACTCAAACCCCAATAAAGGATAAACCTTTATTACCTACACTTATGATCGTTAGTACACAAACTAAGGAATTACCGGGTAAGTCTCATCCTAAGCTTGCATTGAACCAGTAAGGTGAAATAAGAATAGGATTTGGCAAACTCTAACACTTAACTCTCAGTTACGGGTCAAATAAGTCACCTCGGTCAGAAGAATTCCACCCCGGCCGAGATGTTCATCAACCGAACGAGATGCTTAGGGTTAAGGTTAAAGACTCGAACTTTCAGGATCCTACTGGAATCTATGATTATTCTATCATTGTTTTTCCCACAACCTTCAGCCAATCATCCTAGAATCACACAAGGAAATTAGCCACTCATCATCATTATGAAAGTATTAAATATATGGGAAGAAGATGAATATTTGAACAAAGAAGAATTTAATGAAAAGACTTCAATAACTGAATCAAATATCACAACAAAGCGTTCCTTGGATAGCAATCCAAAAAGACAAGACAACAATTGAGGGAATTGAAGACAATCTTACAAAACCCTTCAATAAAGCTATAAAAGCTATGGACTTCAATCTTCCTTCAACCTTCAAAAAGGTTCTTCAATTCTCTCCCAAATTGGGGTATGCAGTTGCTGCGTATTTTTCGGTGTAGGTGGATTCTTGCGCTGATAGCGGATGATGGATTTGTAGAAAATCCAACCCTTTTTATAGGAAAATAACCCTCCAAAGATAATAAATCTTAGAAAGATATTTTCCCATAAATATAGGTAAAATATATGATTCTGCATATCTCCTTCCTTCCAGGAGCCAAGCCCAAAAATATAAGATCACTTTCCAAATTTAAAAGATCTCTTCCAAGAATAAAATATTATCGCCGCGTCCTAGGTTTTCGCCTCGGTCGAGTCGGCTTCTCTGGATCACCTCGGTCGAGGTGAATCTGTGGTCAGCCGAGGTGAGTCACAACTAAATGCGAAATCTCTCAAAACTGGTTCCAAAGTAAATCTTTAATCCATGGCTATGCTCCCTGGATGTAGCTCCAAATGACTCATGACTCCTTTTGCTCCTTTTTGATGCAAAACGTACCATATTACCTGCAATTACAACAAAACTAGGTGTAGACCTCGATTCTCGCAAAGGTAGATGAAATGGTAGCAAAATCACATAATGTACATACAAACATGCAGATTATGAAAGATAAAACGTCCAAACAAACCCCAAAATATAGACTATAATTCATGCTATCAGTGGCAACTTCTCTATCGTTTCAATTTTGGCCCTATCTACCTCAATGCCACGGTTGGACACCAAGTGTCCTAACAGAATACCTTCACTTACCATGAAGTGGCATTTTTCCCAATTCAAGACAAGATTTGTCTCCTCACATCTTTGCAATACTAATGACAAGTTAGCTAAGCAATTATCAGAGGAAGAACTGTTCGCTCCAAATGGTGTGTGCAAGCTTTAAATTTATAACCCTAGACGTAAGCTTAAAACAAGGATGCGAACCCGCAGTGTACGGGTCAATCGTAGTAAAAGCAAGGAATTCCAGGGGTCGATCACAGGGACTTAGTGAAACAAAGTCGATAACGGTAAGCTTCGTAAATACTAACCACAAGAGCAATCAACACAATCAAAGATGAATAAGAAGTCAATAAAGCAAACATGCAATTCTAGGGATTAAAGCATCTAGTTGTGGTTCCAACTCAAGATCTATAGATAAGCGGACAAAGCTGAGATTTTTGCATAGGGAAGGTGTTACTAAAGTGGAATAGATCACCGGGTAAGTCTCACTACTCACTAATCCAAAACCGTAACTCCTATTACCGGGTAAGTCTCAAGGAATTAAGATAAAGAACTATAACCTCAAACTAACACACCATCTAAGGGAATAGAATCAACCTTTACCGGGTAAGTCTCGGGCTAACTCACAAAGATGGGATGGAAGCACACTCAAACCCCAATAAAGGATAAACCTTTATTACCTACACTTATGATCTTAGGTACACAAACTAAGGAATTACCGGGTAAGTCTCATCCTAAGCTTGCATTGAACTAGGAAAGGTATAATAATAATAGGATTTGGCAAACTCTAACACTTAACTCTCAGTTTAGGATCAGATAAGTCACCTCGGTCAACCGAATTCCACCCCGGCCGAGATGTTCATCGACTGAGCGAGATGCTTAGGGTTAAGGTTAAAGACTCGAAGTTTCAGGATCCTACTGGAATCGATGACTATTCTATCATTGTTTTTCCCACAACCTTCAGCCAATCACCCTAGAATCACACAAGGAAATTAGCCACTCGTCATCATGAAAGTATCAATCAAATATATGGGAAGAAAGTGAATATTTGAACAAGAAGAATTTAATAAAAAGACTTCAATAACTGAATCAAATATCACAACAAAAGCGTTCCTTGGATATAAATCCAACAAGAGAAGACAACAAGGAAGGGAATCAAAGACAATCTTACAAAACCTTCCAAAAAGCTATAAAAGCTATGATCTTCAATCTTCCTTCAACCTTCAAAAAGGTTCTTCAAATCTCCCAACTGGAGTATGGCTGCTGCTGCGTAATAGGTGATAGCGTGATGTTTCGGTGTATGCGGGATGTTGGATTTGTGGAAATCCAACCCTTTTTATAGGAAAATAACCCTCCAAATATAATATATCTTAGAAAGATCTCTTCCCATAAAAATAGGTAAAATATAAGATCTTCTTCCTTCCAGGAGCTCAGCCCAAAAATATAAGATCACTTTCCAAAGATAAAAGATCTCAGCCAAGAATAAAATATTCTCGCCGCGTCTTAGGTATTCGCCTCGGTCGAGTCGGCTTCTCTGGATCACCTCGGTCGAGATGAATCTGTGATCAACCGAGGTGAGTCACAACTGAATGTGAAATATCTCAAAACTGGTCCAAAGTGAATCTTTAATCCATGGCTATGCTTCGTGGATGTAGCTCCAAATGACTCATAACTCCTTTTGCTCCTTTTTGATGCAAAACGTGCCATTTTACCTACAATTACAACAAAACTAGGTGTAGACCTCGATTCTCGCAAAGGTAGATGAAATGGTAATATAATCACATAATATACGTACAAACATGAAGATTATGAAAGATAAAACGTCCAAACAAACCCCAAAATATAGACTATAATTCATGCTATCAAAATACCCCATACTTAGCCCTTGCTTGTCCCCAAGCAAGTTCCGCATATAGAAGACAAGATATAATGGATTATAAGTCAATAAAATCAATGAAAAGTCTTTCAAAAACATTTTTATGGTGTGTTACAATCATAGATCGCTCTAAGAGAGTACTTCATGGAATTTAAAAACTCAATATTATCAAAACATTTTATAAATATAGGAAAGTTGTTCATCTTTGCATAAAACCATAGAATGCATAATAAGTCATAATTATCAAAATTAATCATGTATAATCCAGTTTAAACCACTAAGTCAATCAACAAGCTCAAGGTCTCAAGTGCTTCCCAAAAGAAAGGTCAAGAAACGTGTAGTGTAGGGATGTATGTAAGGTAATGTGGTGCTAGAATCCAGGAAAAGGATAAACTTCACTTTCACTTCGACTTGCAACATCTTCCACCAATAAGCTTTGCTTTATTTCACACTTTTTCTTTTTACTTTACTTTTTGGGATGCATGGACAGAGGTGCACAATAACCGAAGCCTAGGAAATCAGCAATCATCAATTTCTTGAGATGCATCAAACCCTTGATGCACATACCATGACCCGTTAGGAATATCGCTCAATACGACTTTGGCAAGACACAAACACCCGGCTATGTGAATGGTGCCGAGTTACTCATCTTCATGATTGACTTCCCCAAACCTAAGATTACTTTCTAACACTTTCACTTCCAGCCAACTTCTCAACTTTAACTTCACTTGCTTTCACCACTTGCTTGCTTCCAAATTCCCGGATAGGTAAAGGGAGGCAAATTGTATATGAGGGGCTAAGCATGATCAAGAAGAAGAAGAGAGAAGAATGAATTGCCTTGGTCTTTCCAGGAAGAAAGTGAGAGAACTCATAATGTGGTGTCAACCTTCAAATTCAACATAACTTAGACAAAAACGAAGTATTAAACATGCCAATAATTTCAAACAAAGCATTTAGCAACTTAAACATATTATAAAACCTTTCAAACAAATAAAGAATTTAAAACCAGTCGGTAAGCAAGATCTTCACTGAGGTCATATCCAGATAAGTAACACACAAAAATCATTTTCGAAAACTCTAAGTTACCCCACCTCGGTCGAGGTGTTCATAGGTCAACCGAGGTGAAACAGCTCGTTCGGCCAGAACTACCCCGGTCAAGGTCAAATAAATTTTTTAAAACCAAATTTTTTTCAGTTTTGACGTTTTTCTCAATCAAATAGCCTGTATGTATGCATGCAACGTCAGATAAACATATAAATGCAGAAGTGAAGCATAAATATAAAATATCCGATAAAGTGAATCATACATCAAAGTGTGAGTCATACATCAAAGTCATCAAATAAGTACATCAAATACCCCATACTTGGGACACATTGTCCTAGTGGGTCAAAATAAGTCTAGAGAATAAAAGTACTCACCGGATAAATAGCTGAACTGCATAAAAATAATAAAGAAAATCCTGCAACTCTCAGTAGTCACGATCCGGTGGTGGTGGTGGTGGCACGTACGGATACTAGGTCGGGTCGAACGGATAGCCCATGATGTGCTCGAACAGGATCTGGGCCATCATATGCTGATAATGCTGCCGCTCCTGCATCTCGCGGATATCCAGCAACAAAGAAGCATATGAATCAATAACCTGATCCGTCAGGTCATCGATCCGTCTGTGAGCATCTGCATCCCTGTGTCGGCGTGTCCTACGTCTAACAGGTCTTACCGGAGATGTAGCAGGTGCAGGCTCAGTGTCCTCCTCATCTAGATCTATAATCGGTGGTGCGCTCGTCCCTGCAGTATCTGTCCCTGTATCCATCGGGACTCCACCCTCTCTCATCCACAGTCTCCTCGTCGTCAGCCTCCTCCTCCTCAGCTGGGGCAGCTACTGCCTCCCTAAAATCCTCCATTAGTGGAGCCCAGGCGGTCTGCCAATAGTGTGGGTCATAAAGAGTGAACTGGGCAGACCACCTGATCCCCTGTGGCGCAGTCAGCTCCCACGGCATAGCCACATATGGAGTAGTCAGACCTCGGGGAACAAGAATCCGCCGAGTGATCATCTCCTGCAATCCAAGCGGCTTGGCAGCCGCCACCATCGTACAAGCACTGAGGTCCATGTCCTGATAAGCAGCTATGTGGGTGACAAGCCCTCCGCAGCAGATGTTCACCTTCGCCTTGGCCTTGATCCTGTGCAGATCCTCTGCTAGCATCAAGCCAAAGTCCGGGAAACCCCCAGTAACCATGCAGTACAAACTGAAAAGCTCGCCCTGTCGGATCTTCTGGGGCATCTCAGTACGCGCCAGAAGTGTCTCGTTGAATATCCGGTGGGCTAACCTAAAGGCTAGGTAGAAGATGACCTTCTCCCTGGAATCTCTAGGGCGCCATCTATCTGCATGCTCAACAACATGGGCAACCTGCCCCCAAAACTCCCTAGCTACAGATCGGGAAGGGAAGTCAATGGCGGTGGGCGTCGGAAAGCCAAAAATATCTCTCCAATACTCGAGCGGCACTAAGAAGTTCCGGTTCATCAACCAGTACTTCACAGACTGCTCTGTGGGAAGGTAGGTGAAGGAGCTAACGAACTCTAAGGTCGGCTCCAAGTAGGCTGGGGCTCGGATCTCAGTAAACTGATCCAGCCCAACTGTAGAAATCATCTTCCTAAGGTCTCCATCTACCCCTATGCAATCAAAAGCGGACACATCCAGGAAGCGAGGTGCAATCACTGGATGGCCAGAAATACGGTCATAATCCACCCGGTGTCGCTCATGGATCACCGGGCGGTAAGGTCGGGAAGAAGAGGAAGAAGGGGAAGGTGAGGATCTATCTCTGAGGGCAAGGCGGCGTTCAGAACTCATTTTCACTCAGTCACTATCAGATCACCTCGGTCATTGACAACTCTCAAGAATCACCTCGGCCGAGGCACAGCTCGACTGGACCGAGGCGGCGAACTGGATCTAATTTCCTCAAGAATTTCAGTTCTTTTCCCCCAAAAATCACTACAACTGCTTCCTATGGGGTACTTAAGCCTTTCCTCAACAAATGCAGGGGCAACTAAAGCCCAAATCGAAGCGAAACGGAGAGGTTAGGGTTTCGGTTCGTTTTACCTCGTTTTGGCCGAATCAGTTCGATTTTCTGTAAGTTTGTAGTTGCAACGCGATCCTCTATCCTTCAATTGTAGTTTGGAGATAGAAATCTTCAAAAACGAGCAAGAAACGAGAGAGAACGAAGTGAACTGTCGTCGCGGTCGAGGAGAAAGAGTAAAGCGAGGAGGAAGAAATTTTCCGCCTTTTATACCCTTTTCTGGACTGCTGTCACCTCGGTCGAGATGGTCTCGACTGGACCGAGGTGGTGTGGACCGAGGTGGTTCGTCAAAAAACCCTAGTCGCCTCGGTTGCTCAGGAATCATCTCGGTCGAGGTGCTCTGACAGTAACCGAGATGCCTCCGTCTTCTCAAATTCTCGAACTTCTGTCCTTCCAGTTATGCTTCTTCCTTAGATGTCTCCTGTTATCTGTCTAGAACGCCAAAAACAAAACAAAGCAAAGCAAAAGCAAAAACTATCTAAGCTAGACTAGAAAGCGGGAAAAGAAAGCAATACCTTGGGTTGCCTCCCAAGAATCGCTTGGTTTAAGGTCGCTAGCTGGACCATGATGCGTCTCAAACGAGGTATATAGGTGCAACCTCCTCAACCGGAGTTTCCGGTTGGTACTTCTTAAGTCTATGACCGTTGACCTTGAAGCTTCCGCTAGTTTCACCCCATATCTCAACTGCAGCATGAGGAAAAACATGTTTCACAACATAAGGTCCGGTCCATCTTGATTTTAACTTACCTGGAAAAAGGCGGAGGCGGGAGTTGAAGAGTAGAACTAAGTCTCCTTCGTTAAGCTCCTTTGGGATGATACGCTTGTCATGCCATCTCTTCGTCCTTTCTTTATAGATTTTGGCATTCTCATAGGCGTTCAAACGCAGCTCCTCCAGCTCGTTGAGTTCCAATAGTCGCTTCTCGCCGGCCTCCTTAATGTCGAAGTTCAACCATTTGATCGCCCAATACGCTTTGTGTTCCAATTCAACGGGCAAATGACAAGACTTCCCATATACCAAATTATAAGGGGTGGTACCTATGGGAGTCTTAAACGCGGTCTTGTACACCCAAAGAACATCGTCCAATTTCATGGACCAATCCTTCCTCGTTCTAGAGACGGTCTTCTTCAAAATTGCTTTGATTTCTCTATTCGAGATCTCGACCTGTCCACTAGTTTGAGGGTGATAAGCGGTTGATACCTTGTGGGTTACCCCATACTTCGATAGAAGTGCCTTGAACTTCCAGTTGATGAAATGTGTCCCTCCATCGCTGATGATGATGCGTGGAGTTCCAAACCGTGGAAAGATAGTTCTGTTCAAGAACTTCACAACCACCTTGGCGTCGTTAGTGGGAGAAGCAATGGCTTCAACCCATCTAGATACGTAATCAACTGCAAGAAGAATGTAGAGGTTTCCTCCGGAGGATGGGAAAGGTCCCATGAAGTCAATCCCCCATACATCAAAGATTTCCACTTCTTGGATGTTGTTAAGTGGCATCTCGTTCCTCCTTGATAAATTTCCTGTTCTTTGGCATGCATCACAAGAGACAACAAAAGCTTGTACATCCTTAAATAATGTAGGCCAAAAGAAACCGGAACGCAATACGTTAGCGCATGTTTTGTCGGTGCTAGCATGTCCTCCACAAGGAAGTGAATGACAATGCCTTATGACACTATTAACCTCGTCTTCCGGAATGCATCTTCAAAGCATCCCGTCCGGTCCGTGCTTGAATAGCAGCGGCTCGTCCCAGTAATAGTGGCGTACTTTCTTGAAGAATCTCTTCTTTTGAGAGTACGTTAATCCGGGCGGTACCTCCTGACAAACAAGATAATTCACAATATCAGCATACCAAGGACCTTTATTATCAGAAAGTTGGTGGATGGAATGTTCCACCAACTGAGGATGAATGTCAGAGAAGGGAGTAAGAAGTTTATTATTCTCAGTAGTCTCAATTGACATCATCTCGCCATCGACCTCGGTCGAGGCGCAGAGGCGTTGAACGAGATGTTCTTCAGTCGCCTCGCTAAGTCCAGAGAGTGCCTCGGTCGAGGTACTGCAACTGGAACCGAAACTGGAGATCTTCGTCTCCTGGATTAGCTTCTCAGTTTTAGCCCCTGGATCTTCTTCCAGTGCCTTTAAGCTCTGTATATCTGCATCACAAAAACAATCTATACCCTCCTCCATTAAACTGAAGCTAATAACTCTTTCGAGTGGATCGTTAGTAAGGATAGAGCTCACCAATTCTCTTGATTCTTCTTCATCATAGATGTTGAAGATATCATCAGTTAGCTGCTCCCCTTTCATGGCTGCAAGGAGTGCGAACTCCACATCATCGTCACCAACGTTGAATTTTAACTTGGCGTTCTTGCAATCCACGTTGCAACCCGAAGTTGCTAGAAATGGCCTCCCGAGAATAATAGGAACAGGATAATCTACGGGAATGTCAAGTACAACAAAATCTACAGGTAGATAGAAGTTACCTAATATGACCGGAACGTCCTCCAAGATGCCCACGGGATGGGTGATGGAGCGATCCGCCATATAAAGTCGAATCTTGACCGGCTTGGGCTCTCCAAGTCCGATCTTGACACATAGCTCCAGCGGGATGATGCTCACGCTGGCTCCTAGATCACAAAGGGCTTCACAAGTGACATCCCCAACTTGAATGGGAATGCAAAATGAGCCGGGATCTCTTAACTTAGGTGGCATCTTCTCCTTCATGATTTGTATGAGCTCCGAGGATTTAGATGTCATCCTAACTTCACTAACGTCCTCCAGCTTCATCTTCCTTGATAGGATCTCTTTTAAGAACTTCCTATAGGCGGGCATTCCTAGAATAGCATCAAGGAAAGAAATGTTAATATGTAGCTTATTCATCAAGTCAAGGAACTTACCAAAGTGCTTGTCTAGATGTGCTCTGGCTCTTGAGTGGGGAAATGGAAGTGGTGGTTTGTATGCAGGAGGTGGAATATAAACTTCAGTTTTCCTTTCCGCTTTCTGTGGTTCCACCTCGGTTGGCATCTCGGTCGAAGTGTTCTTCGACTGCACCTGGACCGAGGTGGTTCTCGTCGGTACTGGCACCGACCGAGGCACTGGATCTGCAGTCTTCAGTCCACTCCTCGTAGTTATGGCCCTTAGGGTTGCTTTCCGTCTTTGCTGGAAGCTTCCCTGGATCTCTTGGCGCTTCATTCGCCCTACTTGCAAGTTGTTGTTTGAAGGACTTTTGGGCCCTCGAAAATGAAGTCATAGAAGTCTCCATAGCACTAAGCTTGATCAAGATAGCCTCCAGAACCGCGTCTTTCTTTTCCGGCTGAGACGAACTTGATCCTTGCCCCTGGCTCTTTAATGGAGTAGAAGAGGAAGAAGGGGAAGAGAGGAAAGGGTTAGAGGAATCGTTAGAGTTAGAGTTTGATTGATTGTTACCAGAATTTTGGTTGTTCGCCCTCCAGTTGTTGCTATTGGACCCTCTATTGTTGTTGTAATTGTTGTTTCGGGGACCGTTGTTGTTGTTACGGTACCCGTTGTTGTTGTTCCTTTTCCCTTGCTCTTCCTTCTTGGTTTGAGCAACCAAGAGTTCCTTCAATTGCTTCACGTCATTCTTCAAAGACGTGAGTTGATTGTTGTTGGGCTGAGTTTCTTGGAAGTTAACTCTTTTAACTCCACCTTCAGCTCCTTGGTGGGTGTACTTCTCCATATGCAAGGCTTGCTTCTCGATGAAGTCCCAAGCCTCGTCAATCGCCATGTCCATGAAGGTACCAGCGGAGAGTAGTTGGAGATTGAACTGGGTGCTTCCGTCCAGTCCCTTGAAGTAAATCTCGAATAACTCTAACTTTGGAATCCCATGATGTGGGCAATCCAAAAGAATGTCCTTGAACCGCTCCCATGACTTGGAGAAGCTCTCCTTGTCCTTCATAATGAAAGCATTAATCTTCCCTCTTATTTCAGCTGTCTTTGAGGAGGGAAAGAATTTGGTCAAGAACTCCGTAGACATTTCCTCCCACGTGCTAATTTTTCCTGGAGGAAGAGATTGATACCAAGTAAGAGCTCTATCTTTTAAAGAAAAGTAAAAAGGTCTTAGCTTGTAGTTGTTGTTTTCAATTCTTGGAGGTCACAAGGTTTCCATCAAGATCTCATAGTTTTGAAGATGTTGATGTGGTGATTCCTTCTCCATCCCTCCGAATTGGCATTGGCGAATCATGGATAGAACTTGCGGTCGAAGTTCGTAGTCATGGTCCGCTGGATCTCCTAGGTTGACTCCTGGACGCCTCAGTTGTTGATTAGGGTCCATCCTTTGACCTAGGGTTTGTGGGATTCCTGCAAGAAGAACATCTCGGACTGGCATCCGAGGTGGAAGTATCTCGGCCGGGGCGTCAGGTACTGGGACCTGCCTCGGTCGAGGGTCAGCAACTGGGACCTGCCTCGGTCCAGCATCGGGAACTGGGTCTTCCCTCGGTCGAAGTAGAATCTGGTCTCGTATGATGGCCATTTCTGCTTCGATTGCTTCAGTTTTGGTGCGAGTTTCTTCCTTCTCTCGCCTTAGTTCTTCCCTGTTGAGGCGTAGCAGCTCTAACGCCTCTTTCAACTCGGCCTCAAGATCGCGGTTGTCTTGTTGGGCCATCTTTGCTTCTCTTAAGCGTCGCTTGTATGTCTTTTCTGGTTCGGGATCGTAAGGAACGATTTCCTTCCCAGTGCGGGTTCTTCGCATATACCTAAGAAAGAACCTGCAAAAGTCACTCAAGTAGAGTGGTTAGTAGACACGGGGGCAAGTGCCCCAAGAGCAAACCGTACCGGCTCGGTCTAGACCAAGTCCCCGGCAACGGCGCCAAAAACTTGTTCGCTCCAAATGGTGTGTGCAAGCTTTAAATTTATAACCCTAGACGTAAGCTTAAAACAAGGATGCGAACCCGCAGTGTACGGGTCAATCGTAGTAAAAGCAAGGAATTCCAGGGGTCGATCACAGGAACTTAGTGAAACAAAGTCGATAACGGTAAGCTTCGTAAATACTAACCACAAGAGCAATCAACACAATCAAAGATGAATAAGAAGTCAATAAAGCAAACATGCAATTCTAGGGATTAAAGCATCTAGTTGTGGTTCCAACTCAAGATCTATAGATAAGCGGACAAAGCTGAGATTTTTGCATAGGAAAGGTGTTAATAAATTGGAATAGATCACCGGGTAAGTCTCACTACTCACTAATCCAAAACCGTAACTCCTATTACCGGGTAAGTCTCAAGGAATTAAGATAAAGAACTATAACCTCAAACTAACACACCATCTAAGGGAATAGAATCAACCTTTACCGGGTAAGTCTCGGGCTAACTCACAAAGATGGGATGGAAGCACACTCAAACCCCAATAAAGGATAAACCTTTATTACCTACACTTATGATCTTAGGTACACAAACTAAGGAATTACCGGGTAAGTCTCATCCTAAGCTTGCATTGAACCAGAAAAGGTATAATAAGAATAGGATTTGGCAAACTCTAACACTTAACTCTCAGTTTAGGATCAGATAAGTCACCTCGGTCAACCGAATTCCACCCCGGCCGAGATGTTCATCGACTGAGCGAGATGCTTAGGGTTAAGGTTAAAGACTCGAACTTTCAGGATCCTACTGGAATCTATGACTCTTCTATCATTGTTTTTCCCACAACCTTCAGCCAATCACCCTAGAATCACACAAGGAAATTAGCCACTCGTCATCATGAAAGTATCAATCAAATATATGGGAAGAAAGTGAATATTTGAACAAGAAGAATTTAATAAAAAGACTTCAATAACTGAATCAAATATCACAACAAAAGCGTTCCTTGGATATAAATCCAACAAGAGAAGACAACAAGGAAGGGAATCAAAGACAATCTTACAAAACCTTCCAAAAAGCTATAAAAGCTATGATCATCAATCTTCCTTCAACCTTCAAAAAGGTTCTTCAAATCTCCCAACTGGAGTATGGTTGTTGCTGCGTAATAGGTGATAGCGCGATGTTTCGGTGTATGCGGGATGTTGGATTTGTGGAAATCCAACCCTTTTTATAGGAAAATAACCCTCCAAATATAATATATCTTAGAAAGATCTCTTCCCATAAAAATAGGTAAAATATAAGATCTTCTTCCTTCCAGGAGCTCAGCCCAAAAATATAAGATCACTTTCCAAAGATAAAAGATCTCAGCCAAGAATAAAATATTCTCGCCGCGTCCTAGGTATTCGCCTCGGTCGAGTCGGCTTCTCTGGATCACCTCGGTCGAGATGAATCTGTGATCAACCGAGGTGAGTCACAACTGAATGTGAAATATCTCAAAACTGGTCCAAAGTGAATCTTTAATCCATGGCTATGCTTCCTGGATGTAGCTCCAAATGACTCATAACTCCTTTTGCTCCTTTTTGATGCAAAACGTGCCATTTTACCTACAATTACAACAAAACTAGGTGTAGACCTCGATTCTCGCAAAGGTAGATGAAATGGTAATATAATCACATAATATACATACAAACATGCAGATTATGAAAGATAAAACGTCCAAACAAACCCAAAAATATAGACTATAATTCATGCTATCAAGAACCATAAACAGAGAAATCATCCATGAACACTTCCATGATATTTTCAATGTATTCCGAAAAGATAGCCATCATACACCTTTGGAAGGTGGCGGGTGCATTACACAACCCAAACGGCATTCTCCTATATGCAAAAGTACCCCATGGACATGTAAATGTTGTTTTCTCTTGGTCATCGGGGTGGATAGGGATTTGGAAGAATCCGCTATAGCCATCTAAGTAGCAAAAATGAGAATGTTGAGCTAACCTCTCTAGCATTTGGTCAATGAAGGGGAGAGGGAAGTGATCTTTCCTAGAGGCCATGTTCAACTTCCTATAGTCAATGCACATCCTCCACCCCGTAACCGTCCTAGTTGGGATTAGTTCATTGTTCTCATTGGTCACTACGGTCATCCCACCCTTCTTTGGAACTACATGAACGGGACTAACCCACTTACTATCCGAGATAGGGTAGATTATCCCCGCATCTAGCAACTTAATGATTTTCTTTTTATCTACCTATTTCATTATAGGATTCAATCTCCTTTGATGTTCAATAAAGGGTTTGTGGTTATCTTCCATCAATATTTTATGCATGCACAAAGAAGGCTTAATGCCAACCAAATCATCAATAGTATAGCCAATGGCTTTCCTATGCAATCTTAGCTCATGCAACAACTTAGCAAGTTCATCATCACTCAAGCATGCATTCACAATTACCGGATATGTAGAGTTATCACCAAGGAAATCATTCTTTAAATGAGAGGGGAGGGGTTTAAGTTCAAGTTTAGGAGGACCTTTATCGATTGGAGACGATCCAAATAACGTTGGATGAGATGAATTCAAAGCAAAGGAAGACCCTCCAAGGCTCCATGAAGTTTGATCATCAATAAGGTCTGATTCAGGGGAAACCACGGCTGGAACCACGGTTGGCTCCACTTCCACGGCCGTGGACCTTGCCTGGCTCATTTGTTGAAGCTTTACAGAGAGTTTGACGGCCGTGGAACCACTTCCACGCCCGTGGAATTTGCAGTTGTTTAGCACCTCTTCGTGGCCTTCATCTTGAGCACTTGTCTCCTCTTCTAATGCTTCTAAGGCCTTGATCTCTTCATTGCAAGCCTCCTCAACACCTTCCGCCATCATACTTAAGGTAAGAACTTTCTCCAAGGGATCCTTGATCAAGATCGAGCTCACAACTTCTCTAGATTCCTCTTGCTCGACTATGTTGAAGACATCCTCATCAAGGGTTGGCCCTTTCATCATTATGGACAACTTGAACTTGATATTCTCTTCTCCAATGTTGAAGGAGAGAGTCCTATTCTTGCAATCCACTAGGCATCCAGAAGTGGCTAGGAAAGGTCTTCCTAAGATGATGGGAACCGGATAGTCCGCCGGAGTATCCAAGACAACAAAATAAATTGGCACATAGAATCCTCCTAGTTGCACCGGAATGTCTTCTAAGATCCCAACCGGGTGAGTGATAGAACGGTCCGCCATATAGAGGGTCATCTTGACCGGTTTCGGCTCTCTGTTCGCTCCAAACGGTGTGTGCAAGCTTTAAATTTATAACCCTAGACTTAAGCTTAAAACAAGGATGCGAAACCGTAGTGTACGGGTCAATCGTCGTAAAAAGCAAGAAAATTCCAGGGGTCGATCACAGGGACTCGGTGAAACAAAGTCAATAACGGTAAGCTTCGTGAATACTAACCACAAAGAGCAATTAACACAATCAAAGATGAATAAGAAGTCAAATAAGCAAACATGCAATTCTAGGGATTAAAGCATCTAGTTGTGGTTCCAACTCATGATCTATAGATAAGCGGACAAAGCTGAGATTTTTGCGTGGGGAAGGTGTTACTAGAGTGGAGTAGATCACCGGGTAAGTCTCACTACACACTAATCCTAAACCGTAACTCCTATTACCGGGTAAGTCTCTAGGAATCAAGATAAAGAACTATAACCTCAAACTAACACACCATCTAAGGGAATAGAATCAACCTTTACCGGGTAAGTCTCAGGCTAACTCACAAAGATGGGATGGAAGCACACTCAAACCCCAATAAAGGATAAACCTTTATTACCTACACTTATGATCTATGGTACACAAACTAAGGAATTACCGGGTAAGTCTCATCCTAAGCTTGCTTTGAACCAGGAAAGGTGTAATAAGAATAGGATTTGGCAAAGTCTAACACTTAACTCTCAGTTATGGATCAGATAAGTCACCTCGGTCATCCAGTTTCCACCCCGGCCGAGATGTTCATCGACTGAATGAGATGCTTAGGGTTAAGGTCAAAGACTCAAACTTTCAAGGTCCTACTGGAATCTAAGATTATTCTATCATTGTTTTTCCCACAACTTTCAGCCAATCACCCTAGAATCACACAAGGATATTAGCCACTCATCATCATTATGAAAGTATTAAATATATGGGAAGAAGGTGAATATTTGAACAAGAAGAATTTAATGAAAAAGACTTCAATAACTGAATCAAATATCACAACAAAGCATTCCTTGGATAGCAATCCAACAAGACAATACAACAAGTGAGGGAATTGAAGACAATCTTACAAAACCCTTGTTCGCTCCAAACGGTGTGTGCAAGCTTTAAATTTATAACCCTAGACTTAAGCTTAAAACAAGGATGCGAACCCGCAGTGTACGGGTCAATCGTAGTAAAAGCAAGAAAATTCCAGGGGTCGATCACAGGGACTCGGTGAAACAAAGTCAATACGGTGTGCTTATGTCAATACTAACCACAAGAGCGATTAACACAATCAAAGATGAATAAGAAGTCAAATAAGCAAACATGCAATTCTAGGGATTAAAGCGTCTAGTTGTGGTTCCAACTCAAGATCTATAGATAAGCGGACAAAGCTGAGATTTTTGCGTGGGGAAGGTGTTTCTAAAGTGGAGTAGATCACCGGGTAAGTCTCACTACACACTAATCCTAAACCGTAACTCCTATTACCGGGTAAGTCTCAAGGAATCAAGATAAAGAACTATAACCTCAAACTAACATACCATCTAAGGGAATAGAATCAACCTTTACCGGGTAAGTCTCAGGCTAACTCACAAAGATGGGATGGAAGCACACTCAAACTCCAATAAAGGATAAACCTTTATTACCTACACTTATGATCGTTAATACACAAACTAAGGAATTACAGGGTAAGTCTCATCCTAAGCTTGCATTGAACCAGAAAGGTGTAATAAGAATAGGATTTGGCAAACTCTAACACTTAACTCTCAGTTATGGATCAGATAAGTCACCTCGATCAGCCAGTTTCCACCCCGGCCGAGATGTTCATCGACTGAATGAGATGCTTAGGGTTAAGGTTAAAGACTCGAACTTTCAGGATCCTACTGGAATCTAAGATTATTCTATCATTGTTTTTTCCACAACCTTCACCCAATCACCCTAGAATCACACAAGGAAATTAGCCACTCATCATCATGAAAATATTAATCAAATATATGGGAAGAAGGTGAATATTTGAACAAAGAAGAATTTAATGAAAAGACTTCAATAACTGAATCAAATATCACAACAAAGCGTTCCTTGGATAGCAATCCAAAAAGACAAGACAATCAATGAGGGAATTAAAGACAATCTTACAAAACCCTCCAAAAAGCTATAAAAGCTATAGACTTCAATCTTCCTTCAACCTTCAAAAAGGTTCTTCAAATCTCTCCCCACTGGAGTATGCTGCTGCTGCGTGCTATAAACCTTGATCGACGGTATAGCGTGATGTCGGAATTGTGGAAATCCAACCCTTTTTATAGGAAAATAACCCTCCAAAGATAATAAATCTTAGAAAGATATTTTCCCATAAATATAGGTAAAATTTATGATTCTGCATATCTCCTTCCTTCCAGGAGCCAAGCCCAAAAATATAAGATCTCTTTCCAATTTTAAAAGATCTCACCCAAGAATAAAATATTCTCGCCGCGTCCTAGGTGTTCGCCTCGGTCGAGTCGGCGTCTCTGGATCGCCTCGGTCGAGGTGAATCTCTGGTCAACCGAGGTGAGTCACAACTGAATGCGAAATATCTCAAAACTGGTCCAAAGTAAATCTTTAATCCATGGCTGTGCTTCCTGGATGTAGCTCTAAATGACTCATGACTCCTTTCGCTCCTTTTTGATGCAAAACGTACCAAATTACCTGCAATTACAACAAAACTAGGTGTAGACCTCGATTCTCGCAAAGGTAGATGAAATGGTAGTAAAATCACATAATGCACATACAAACATGCAGATTATGAAAGATAAAACGTCCAAACAAACCCTAAAATATAGACTATAATTCATGCTATCAAAATACCCCATACTTAGCCCTTGCTTGTCCCCAAGCAAGTTCCTCACATAGAAGACAAGGTAGAATGGATTATAGGTCAAGAAAATCAATGAAAAAGTCTTCCAAAAACATTTTATGGTGTGCAACTATCATAGATCACTCTAAGAGAGTACTTCCTGGAATTTTAAAAACTCAATATGCTCAAAACATTTTATAAATATAGGAAAGTTGTTCATCTTTGCATAAAATCATAGAATGCATAATAAATCATAATTATCTAAATTAATCATTTATAATCCGATTTAAACCGCTAAGTCAATCAACAAGCTCAAGGTCTCAAGGGCTTCTCAAAAGAAAGGTCAAGAAACGTGTAGGGTAGGGATGTATGTAAGGTAATGTGGTGCTAGAATCCGGGAAAAGGATTAACTTTACTTTCACTTTGACTTGCAACATCTTCCACCAATAAGCTTTGCTTATTTCAAACTTTTTCTTTCTACTTTACTTTTTGGGATGCATGGACAGAGGTGCACAATAACCGAAGCCTAGGAAATCTGCAATCATCGATTTCTCGAGATGCATCAAACCCTTGATGCACATACCATGACCTGTTAGGAATATCGCTCAATCCGACTTTGACAAGACACAAACACCCGGCTATGTGAATGGTGCCGAGTTACTCATCTTCATGATTGACTTCCCCAAACCTATTATTGCTTTCTAACATTTTTACTTCCAGCCACTTCTCAACTTTAACTTCACTTGCTTTCACCACTTCGTTTGCTTCCAAATTCCCGGATAGGTAAAGGGAGGCAAAATGTATATGAGGGGCTAAGCATGATCAAGAAGAAGAAGAAGAAGAGAATGAATTGCCTTGGTCTTTCCAAGAAGAAAGTGAGAGAACTTAACCTGCGGTGTCAACCTTCAAATTCAACATAATTTGGATAAAAACAAAGTATTAAACATGCCAATAATTTCAAACAAAGCATGTAGTAACTTAAACATATTATAAAACCTTTCAAACACATAAGGAATTTAAAACCAGTCAGTAAACAAAATCTTCACTGAGATCATATCCAGATAAGTAACACAAAAATCGTTTTGAAAACTCTCAGTTAACACACCTCGGTCGAGGTGTTCTTGGTTCAACCGAGGTGAAATGCCTCGTTTGGCCAGAATCTCCCCGGTCGAGGTCAAAAAAAATTTTTTTTTTTTTTAAAACCATTTTTTTTTTCGGTTTCGACGTTTTTCTCAATCAAATAACCTGTAGGTATGCATGTAATATCAGATAATCATATAAATGCATAAGTGAAGCATAAAATAGAATATCCGATAAAATATAATACATCAAAGGTAGTCGAATAAAATACATCACGTAGTCAGATAATACAAGCACCCCATACTTGGGACACACTGTCCCAGTGGGTCAAATAAAAGTCTAGAAAATGAGAGAACTCACCGGATAAAAAGCTGAACTGCATAAAAATAGAATAAAGAAAGTCCTGCAGCTCCTCAATAATCCTGATCCGGTGGTGGTGGTGGTGGCACGTACGGATACTGAGTCGGATCGTACGGATAGCCCATGACATGCTCGAACTGAAGCTGGGCCATGATGTGCTGATGGTGCTGCCGCTCCTGCATCTCGCGGATATCCAGCGATAATGCAGCATACGTGTCAATAACCTGATCCGTCAGGTCATCGATCCGTCTGTGAGCAGCTCGATCCCTCACTCCATGTCTCCTGCGTCTAGCAGGTCTGACTGGAGAAGTCTCAGCTGGTGCAGGCTCCGTCTCCTCCTCATCATCTAAGTCGATGATCGGTGGCGCGCTCATCCCTGCAGTATCTGTCCCTGTATCCATCGGGACTCCACCATCTCTCTCGTCCATCGTCTCCTCATCGTCGTCGTCATCCTCCTCAGCCTCAGCAGGGGCAGCTGCTGCCTCTCTGTGATCCTCCATCAGTGTATCCCAAGCCGTCTGCCAGTAATGCGGATCAAAGACTGTGAACTGTGCAGACCAGCGGATCCCCTGAGGTGCAGTCCGCTCCCAAGGCATGGCTACGTATGGAGTGGTCAAACCACGGGGAACTAGAATCCTCCGTGTGATCATCTCCTGTAATCCCAGCGGCTTCGGAGCCGCCGCCATCGTGCAAACACTGAGGTCCATCCCGTGGTAGGTAGCGATGTGGGTGACTAGACCTCCGCAGTAAATGTCTCCCTTCGCTTTGGCCTTGATCCTGTGCAGATCCTCTGCCAGGAGCAAGCCAAAGTCAGGGAAACCTCCTGTGACCATGCAGTAGAGGCTGAACAGCTCGCCCTGTCTGATCTTCTGGGGCGTCTCAGTACGCGCCAGAAGTGTCTCGCTAAAAATCCTGTGGGCTAGTCTGAAGGCTGGATGGAAGATGACCCTCTCTCTGGAATCTCCAGGACGCCATCTGTCCGCATGCTCAGTAATATGGGCTATCTGCCCCCAGAACTCCCTAGCTACGGATCGGGAGGGGAAGTCGGTGGCGGTGGGCTCAGAAAAGCCAAAAATCTCTCTCCATATCTCTAAAGGAACTATGAAGTTCCGGTTCATCAACCGGTACTTCACAGACCGGTCTGTGGGGAGGTAGGAGAAGGAGCTAACAAACTCCAAGGTGGGCTCTAAGTAAGCTGGGGCTCAGATCTTAGTAAACTGACCCAGCCCGACAGTAGCGATCATCCTCCTAAGGTCAGCGTCTAACCCTAGGCAATCAAAAGCCGACACGTCCAAAAATCGTGGTGCGATAACTGGACGGCTAGCTATCCGCTCATAGTCTACCCGGTATCTCTCGTGGATAACCGGGCGGTAGGGATGGGAAGAAGAGGAAGAAGGGGAGGGTGAGGATCTGTCTCTAAGGGCTAAGCGACGATCTGAACTCATTTTCACTCAGCTCTGTCAGACTACCTCGGACACTGACAATCTCCAAGAATCACCTCGGTCGAGATGCAGTTCGACCGGACCGAGGCGTAGCAGTTACGATTCCAAATCTCAGAATTTCAGTTCTTTTCCCCCTAAAATCACTACAGATGCTTCCTAAGGGGTACTTAAATCCTTTCTCAACAGATTCAAGGGCAACCAAAGCCCAAATCGAAGTAAACGAACGAGTTAGGGTTTCGATCGTTTTTACCTCGTTCCGGCCGATTCACTCGAATTTCTTGCAGATCTGCAGTTGCAATAGGATCCTCTACTCTTTAATTGCAGTTTGGAAGCGGAAATCTTCAAAAACGAGCGAGAAACGAAGGAGGCGATGTAAATCTGTCGCCGCGGTCGAGGAAGGTGAATAAAAAGTGAAAAGTAATTTTTTTTTCCTTTTTATACTGTTACTGGATCTGCTGTCACCTCGGTCGAGATGGTCTCGACTGGACCGAGGTGGTACGGACCGAGGTGGTTCTGCAGAAACCCTAGTCGCCTCGGTTGCTCAAGAATCAACTCAGTCGAGATGCTCTGACAGTGACCGAGATGCTTCTGTCTTCTCAAAATCTCGAACTTCTGTCCTTCCAGTTGTGCTCCTTCCTTAGATATTCCCTGTTGTCTGTCCAGAACGCCAAAAACAAAGCAAAGCAAAGCAAAAACAAAAACTATCTAAACTAGACTAGAAAACGGGAAAAGAAAGCAATACCTTGGGTTGCCTCCCAAGAAGCGCTTGATTTAAGGTCGCTAGCTGGACCATGATGCGTCTCAAATGAGGTATAGTGGTGCAACTTCCTCAACCAGCGTTTCCGGTTGGTATTTCTTAAGTCTATGACCGTTGACCTTGAAGCTTCCGCTAGTTTCGCCCCATATCTCAACTGCACCATGTGGGAAAACATGTTTCACAACGTAAGGCCCGGTCCATCTAGATTTCAACTTACCTGGAAAAAGGCGGAGGCGGGAGTTGAAGAGTAGAACTAAGTCTCCTTCGTTAAGCTCCTTTGGGACGATACGCTTGTCATGCCATCTCTTCGTCCTTTCCTTGTAGATTTTGGCATTCTCATAAGCGTTCAAACGCAGCTCCTCCAGCTCGTTAAGTTCCAATAGTCGCTTTTCGCCGGCCTCTTTGATATCGAAATTCAACCATTTGATAGCCCAATATGCCTTGTGTTCCAATTCAACGGGCAAGTGGCAAGACTTCCCATATACCAAATTATAAGGAGTGGTGCCTATGGGAGTCTTGAATGCGGTCCTGTACGCCCAAAGAGCATCGTCCAACTTCATGGACCAATCCTTCCTCGTTCTAGAGACGGTCTTCTCCAAAATTGCCTTGATTTCTCTATTCGAGATCTCGACCTGTCCACTAGTTTGAGGGTGATAAGCAGTTGATACCTTGTGGGTTACCCCATACTTCGATAGAAGTGCCTTGAACTTCCGGTTGATGAAATGCGTTCCTCCATCGCTAATGATGATACGTGGAGTTCCAAACTGTGGAAAGATAGTTCTATTCAAGAACTTCACAACCACCTTGGCGTCGTTAGTGGGAGAAGCAATGGCTTCAACCCATCTAGAGACGTAATCAACTGCAAGGAGAATGTAGAGGTTTCCTCCGGAGGATGGGAAAGGTCCCATGAAGTCAATCCCCCATACATCAAAGATTTCCACTTCTTGGATGTTATTAAGTGGCATCTCGTTCCTCCTTGATAAGTTCCCTGTTCTTTGGCATGCATCACAAGAGACAACAAAAGATTGCACATCCTTAAATAATGTAGGCCAAAAGAAACCGGAACGTAATACCTTAGCGCATGTTTTATCGGTGCTAGCATGCCCCCCACAAGGAAGTGAATGACTATGCCTTATGACGCTATTAACTTCATCCTCCGAAATGCACCTTCGAAGCATCCCATCCGGTCCGCGCTTGAATAGCAGCGGCTCATCCCAGTAATAATGTCGTACTTCCTTGAAGAATCTTTTCTTTTGAGAGTACGTCAATCCGGGCGGTATCTCCTGGCAAACAAGATAGTTCACAATATCAGCGTACCAAGGACCTTTATTATCAGAAAGTTTGTGGATGGAATGCTCCATCATCAGTGGATGAATATCAGAGGAGGGAGTAAGATATTTGTTATTCTCAGTAATCTCAGTTAAAATCATCTCGCCATCGACCTCGGTCGAAGCGCATAAGCGTTGACCGAGATGTTCTTCGGTCGCCTCGCTCAGTCCAGAAAGTGCCTCGGTCGAGGTACTGCTACTGGATCCGAGACTGGAGATCTTCGTCTCCTGGATTAGCTTCTCAGTTTTAGCTCCTGGATCCTCTTCCAGTGCCTTCAAGCTCCGTATATCTGCATCACAAGAAGCATCTATACCTTCCTCCATTAAACTGAAGCTAATAACTCTTTCGAGTGGATCGTTAATAAGGATAGAGCTCACCAATTCTCTTGATTCTTCTTCATCGTAGATGTTGAAGATATCATCAGTTAGTTGCTCCCCTTTCATGGCTGCAAGTAGCGCGAACTCCACCTCATCGCCACCAACGTTGAATTTCAACTTGGCGTTCTTGCAGTCCACGTTGCAACCCGAAGTTGCTAGAAATGGCCTCCCGAGAATAATAGGAACAGGATAATCTGCGGGAATGTCAAGTACAACAAAATCTATGGGAAGATAGAAGTTACCTAACTTGACTGGGACGTCCTCCAAAATGCCCACGGGGTGGGTAATGGAGCGATCCGCCATGTAAAGTCGAAACTTGACCGGCTTGGGCTCTCCAAGACCGATCTTCGTGCATAGCTCCAGCGGGATGATGCTCACGCTGGCTCCTAGATCACAAAGGGCTTCACAAGTGACATCCCCAACTTGAATGGGAATACAAAATGAGCCGGGATCTCTCAACTTAGGTGGCATCTTTTCCTTCATGATTTTGATAAGCTCCGAAGATTTAGATGTCATCCTAACTTCACCAACATCCTCCAGCTTCCTCTTCCTTGATAAGATTTCTTTTAAGAACTTCCCATAGGCGGGCATACCTAAAATAGCATCAAGGAAAGGAATATTAATATGTAGCTTATTCATCAAGTCAAGAAACTTACTAAAGTGCTTGTCTAGATGTGCTCTGGCTTTGGACTGAGGGAATGGAAGTGGTGGTTTGTATGCAGGAGGTGGAACATAAGTTTCTGTCGTCCCTCCTGCTTTCTGTTGCTCCGCCTCAGTTGGAATCTCGGTCGAGGTGTTCTTCGACTGGATCTGGACCGAGGTGGTCTGCGTCGAGCGAGGTACTGGATCTGCAGTTTTGAGTCCACTCCTCGTCATTATGGCCATGCATTGGCCCTTAGGGTTAGTTTCCGTCTTTGCTGGAAGCTTCCCTGGATCTCTTGGCGCTTCATTCGCCTTATTAGCAAGTTGTTGTTCGAAGGACTTTTGGGCCCTCGAAAATGAAGTCATAGAATTCTCCATAGCGCTAAGCTTGATCAAGATTGCCTCCAGAACTGCGTCTTTCTTTTCTGGTTGAGACGAACTTGATCCTTGCCCTTGACTTTTCAATGGAGTAGAAGAAGAAGAAGGGGAAGAGAGGAAAGGGTTAGAGGAGTCATTAGAGTTGGAGTTTGAATGATTGTTACCGTAGTTTTGGTTATTCGCCCTCCAGTTTCTTGCTATTGGATCCTCTATTGTTGTTGTTGTAGTTGTTGTTTCGGGGACCGTTGTTGTTGTTACAGTACCCGTTATTGTTGTTGTTCCTTTGCCCTTGCTCTTCCTTCTTAGTTTGAGCCATCAAGAGCTCCTTCAATTGCTTCACATCATTCTTCAACGACGTGAGTTGATTGTTGTTGGATTGAGTCTCTTGAAAGTTGACTCTTTTAACTCCACTTCAGCTCCTTGGTGGGTATATTTCTCCATGTGCAAGGCTTGCTTCTCAATGAAGTCCCAAGCCTCATCAATCGCCATGTCCATGAAGGTACCGGCGGAAAGTTGTTGGAGATTGAACTGGGTGCTTCCGTCCAGCCCTTTGAAGTAGATCTCCAACAACTTGATCTTTGGAATCCCATGATGTGGGCAATCCAAAAGGATATCCTTGAACCGCTGCCAAGATTTGGACAAGCTCTCCTTGTCCTTCATAATGAAAGCATTGATCTTCCCTCTCATTTCGGCGGTCTTTGAGGGGGGAAAGAATTTGGTCAAGAATTCCGTGGTCATCTCCTCCCATGTGCTGATTTTTCCTGGAGGAAGAGATTGATACCAAGTAAGAGCTCTATCTTTTAAAGAAAAGTAAAAAGGTCTTAGCTTGTAGTTGTTATTCTCAATTCTGGAAGGTCGCAAGGTTTCCATCAAGATCTCGTAATTTTGAAGATGTTGATGCGGCAATTCTTTCTGTAGTCCTCCGTATTGGCATTGACGAATCATGGCTAGAACTTGCGGTCGGAGTTCGTAGTCATGATCTGCTGGATCTCCTAGGTTCACTCCTGGACGCCTCAGCTGTTGATTAGGGTCCATCCTTTGACCTAGGGTTTGTGGGATTCCTGCAAGAAGAACATCTCGGACTGGCATCCGAGGTGGAAGTACATCGGCCGGGGCGTCAGGTATTGGAATCTGCCTCGGTCGCTGGTCAACTACTGGATCCTGCATCGGTCGAGGATCAACAGGAGGATCTTCCCTCGGTCGAAGTAAAATCTGGTCTCGTATGACTGCTATCTCAGCTTCGATTGCTGCAGTCTTGGTGCGATTCTCTTCTTTCTCTTGCCTCAGTTCTTCCTTGCTGAGGCGTAGCAGCTCTAGCGCCTCTTTCAATTGGGCCGCAAGATCGCGATCGTCTTGTTGGGCCATCTTCGCTTCTCTTAAGCGTCGCTTGTATGTCTTTTCTGGTTCGGGATCGTAAGGAATGATTTCCTTCCCAGCGCGGGTTCTTCGCATATACCTAAGAAAGAACCTGCAAAAGTCACTCAAGTAGAGTGGTTAGATGAAACGGGGCAATCGCCCCAAGAGCAAACCGTACCGGCTCGGTCTAGACCAAGTCCCCGGCAACGGCGCCAAAAACTTGTTCGCTCCAAACGGTGTGTGCAAGCTTTAAATTTATAACCCTAGACTTAAGCTTAAAACAAGGATGCGAACCCGCAGTGTACGGGTCAATCGTAGTAAAAGCAAGAAAATTCCAGGGGTCGATCACAGGGACTCGGTAAAACAAAGTCAATACGTTGTGCTTATGTCAATACTAACCACAAGAGCGATTAACACAATCAAAGATGAATAAGAAGTCAAATAAGCAAACATGCAATTCTAGGGATTAAAGCGTCTAGTTGTGGTTCCAACTCAAGATCTATAGATAAGCGGACAAAGCTGAGATTTTTGCGTGGGGAAGGTGTTTCTAAAGTGGAGTAGATCACCGGGTAAGTCTCACTACACACTAATCCTAAACCGTAACTCCTATTACCGGGTAAGTCTCAAGGAATCAAGATAAAGAACTATAACCTCAAACTAACATACCATCTAAGGGAATAGAATCAACCTTTACCGGGTAAGTCTCAGGCTAACTCACAAAGATGGGATGGAAGCACACTCAAACCCCAATAAAGGATAAACCTTTATTACCTACACTTATGATCGTTAATACACAAACTAAGGAATTACAGGGTAAGTCTCATCCTAAGCTTGCATTGAACCAGAAAGGTGTAATAAGAATAGGATTTGGCAAACTCTAACACTTAACTCTCAGTTATGGATCAGATAAGTCACCTCGATCAGCCAGTTTCCACCCCGGCCGAGATGTTCATCGACTGAACGAGATGCTTAGGGTTAAGGTTAAAGACTCGAACTTTCAGGATCCTACTGGAATCTAAGATTATTCTATCATTGTTTTTCCCACAACCTTCACCCAATCACCCTAGAATCACACAAGGAAATTAGCCACTCATCATCATGAAAATATTAATCAAATATATGGGAAGAAGGTGAATATTTGAACAAAGAAGAATTTAATGAAAAGACTTCAATAACTGAATCAAATATCACAACAAAGCGTTCCTTGGATAGCAATCCAAAAAGACAAGACAATCAATGAGGGAATTAAAGACAATCTTACAAAACCCTCCAAAAAGCTATAAAAGCTATAGACTTCAATCTTCCTTCAACCTTCAAAAAGGTTCTTCAAATCTCTCCCCACTGGAGTATGCTGCTGCTGCGTGCTATAAACCCTGATCGACGGTATAGCGTGATGTCGGAATTGTGGAAATCCAACCCTTTTTATAGGAAAATAACCCTCCAAAGATAATAAATCTTAGAAAGATATTTTCCCATAAATATAGGTAAAATTTATGATTCTGCATATCTCCTTCCTTCCAGGAGCCAAGCCCAAAAATATAAGATCTCTTTCCAATTTTAAAAGATCTCACCCAAGAATAAAATATTCTCGCCGCGTCCTAGGTGTTCGCCTCGGTCGAGTCAGCGTCTCTGGATCGCCTCGGTCGAGGTGAATCTCTGGTCAACCGAGGTGAGTCACAACTGAATACGAAATATCTCAAAACTGGTCCAAAGTAAATCTTTAATCCATGGCTGTGCTTCCTGGATGTAGCTCTAAATGACTCATGACTCCTTTCGCTCCTTTTTGATGCAAAACGTACCAAATTACCTGCAATTACAACAAAACTAGGTGTAGACCTCGATTCTCGCAAAGGTAGATGAAATGGTAGTAAAATCACATAATGCACATACAAACATGCAGATTATGAAAGATAAAACGTCCAAACAAACCCCAAAATATAGACTATAATTCGTGCTATCAACCCTCCAAAAAGCTATAAAAGCTATAGACTTCAATCTTCCTTCAACCTTCAAAAAGGTTCTTCGAATCTCTCCCAACTGGAGTAGGCTGCTGTTGCTGATCTTCGTATGTATGCGAGATTTGCGGGGGTGATAGCGGATCTTGGATTTGTGGGAAATCCAACCATTTTTATAGGAAAATAACCCTCCAAAGATAATAAATCTTAGAAAGATATTTTTCCATAAAAATAGGTAAATTATATGATTCTGCATATCTCCTTCCTTCCAGGAGCCAAGCCCAAAAATATAAGATCACTTTCCAATTTTAAAAGATCTCAGCCAAGAATAAAATATTCTCGCCGCGTCCTAGGTGTTCGCCTCGGTCGAGTCGGTGTCTCTGGATCACCTCGGTCGAGATGAATCTCTGGCCAACCGAGGTGAGTCACAACTGAATGTGAAATCTCTCAAAACTGGTCCAAAGTAAATCTTTAATCCATGGCTATGCTCCCTGGATGTAGCTCCAAATGACTCATGACTCCTTTTGCTCCTTTTTGATGTGAAACGTGCCATTTTACCTACGATTACAACAAAACTAGGTGTAGACCTCGATTCTCGCAAAGGTAGATGAAATGGTAGTAAAATCACATAATATACATACAAACATGCAGATTATGAAAGATAAAACGTCCAAACAAACCCCAAAATATAGACTATAATTCATGCTATCACTCTCCTAGCCCAACCTTGTTGCAAAGTGCAAGCGGTATGATGCTTACACTTGCCCCAAGATCACAAAGTGCTTCATACTTCACATCTCCCACTCCAATCGGGACGCAAAAAGAACCCGGATCTCTTAGCTTGGGAGGCATCTCCTCCTTCATCGTTTGGATCAATTCCGAGGATCTCTTGGTCATTCTTATCTCCCCATACTCCTCCAACTTCCTTTTGTTGGAGAGTATCTCTTTCAAGAACTTGCCATATGCCGGCATTCCTAAAATAGCATCCATGAACGGAATGTTAATATGCAATTTAGACATTAGTTCAAGGAATTTACCAAAGTGATTGTCCAAGCGAGCTCTTACTCGTGATTGAGGGAATGGTAGTGGTGGCTTGTATGGAAGCGGTGCCACATAGGTTGGCTCTACATCCTTGCTCTTGCCTCCATCTCCTTGCAAAGTCTCTTCCTCTATCACCACTTGTTTCCCTTTAGCATTCTCCTTGGGCAAAGGATCTTTCATGCTCAACCCACTCCTTGTTGTGATAGCCAACACTTGGCCTCTTGGGTTGTCTTCGGTTCTTCCGGCAAGCTTTCCCGGATCTCTATGGGCTTCACCCGCCTTTTGGAACACTTGTGTTTCCAACACCTTTTGAGCCTTGGAAATGGAAGTCACGGTACTGTCAAGACCACTAAACCTTCCAAGCAATTGCTCAAACATCATTTCGGTTCTATCCTTTGGAGGTTGAGTAAATCCGGGTGGAGGTTCTTGTGAAGCTCTTGGTGGTGGAGTTGTGCTTGTGAAAGCGGGAGGGTTCAAGGCTCCATCCGGGTTAGAGTAGGAAAACCCGGGATGGTTGTGGTTGGGCCGGTAATTGTTGAATTGCCGGTTGTTGTTGAAGTTCCTTGGGCCTTGGTAGTTGTTGTTGTAGTTGCCCCTTCCCATGTAATTCACATCTTCCTCCTTGGAAAATAAGTTAGCTTGTGGAAGCACTTGAGGAGTTGCTTGGTTCTTCAAGGTTGTAGCACACAACTCCCTCAAAGACTTCAATTCATTGTTGATGGCGTCAAGCTTGAAATTGCTCATGGTGACTTCACTCACCTCATATGCTCCCGCCTTTCTCCCTTCACTCTTCCTATGGGAGTACTTCTCAGTTACTAGAGCTTGCTTCTCCACAAACTCCCAAGCTTCATCTACATGCTTCTCCATGAAAGTCCCACCGGAAAGAGATTGGAGCTTGAATTGTCTATCTTCATCAAGTCCTTTGAAGTAGATCTCCAATAGCTCAATTTTCGGTATGCCATGGTGTGGACAATCTAGGAGAAGATCTTTGAACCTCTCCCAAGACTTGAATAAACTCTCTCTATCCTTCATCACGAAGGCATTGATCTTCCCTCTTAACTCGGTAGTCTTGGAAGGTGGGAAGAACTTAGTCAAAAACTCGGTTGTCATCTCCTCCCAAGTACCAACTCGCCCTTGTGGAATAGATTGATACCAAGCCAAGGCTTTATCCTTAAGAGAGAAGGAAAAAACCCTAAGCTTATGGTTGTTGCTCTCCAATCTTGGCGGTCTAAGAGTCTCCATCAAGATCTCATAATTCATCAAGTGTTGATGAGGAGACTCTCTTTCCATCCCTCCAAATTGATTATGCCGGATCATTTATAGAACTTGAGGGCGGAGCTCGTAATCATGGGCTGCGGGATCTCCTAAGTTCACACCCGGATGGTGTGCTCTTTGTGCCGGATCCATATGTTGCCCCAACGTTTGTGGCTCTTCCATAGCAATGGGCACAACCCTAATATTCACCGCCGCCGGCTGCGGTTGTGGTGGAGGTGGAGGAGGTTGTTGACGGTTAAGCTCTCTTTGCACAAGAGCTTACCTAATCTCCTCAATCTCCCTCCTAGTTGCCTCTTGCCTCTCATTGGCAAGTCTCCTTTCATTCTCCAAAGCTTCATCCCTTATCCTAATTTGCTCTAAAGCCTCATCCAACTCAGCTTGGAGATCTCTTCCGGCCATCTCTTTTCCCTTTTTAATGCTCTTGGATCTAGATCTAAGGGTTTTCTCCGGTTCGGGATCGAATGGAGCTAAATCCTTTCCACGAGATCTTCGCATACACCTAAAGAGCAAGAGATGTCCTGAAAAGCAAAGACACAAACCAAAGAGAGATCAAAAGCAATAAGAAGGATCTACACTATAAACAATCACAAAAAGACTCAATCTAGACCTAGTCCCCGGCAACGGCGCCAAAAACTTGTTACGCTCAGGATGTGATACGCAATGGCCGCCCCTTTTCCATTTCATTGACTTCTTTTTTAATTTCTTCGTAGCTTTTGTTTTCCGGCATATCTTGTTTAGGTAAAATTTTTGAAATGATACCTTTATTTCCATGTCTTCCAGCTACTTTATCACCTACTTTTATTTCTCGTTTCTGTGAAATATATACACGAATCGTTTCAGGATTAGAACTAGAACTCCCTTTTTTCTGGATCCATCTCACATCAATAACTCGACTCCACAATAGATCCGTCCTCCCAACGCTTAAGGAGATATTTTTGTAGAAAAGAAAGGTGTATGTCATGGGCCCTATTCTCTATTTGCCAGGCGGTGCACAGATTTACGTTCAATAATCCCAGGGGCTTTCACTTCGACACGTCTTCGCTCGTGATCGCTTAGAGCCCCTCTTCCATCAATAGGTACTCCCAACGCGTCGACCACACGCCCTAGCATAGCCTTTCCCGCCTAGCGAACCCGCAGTGTACGGGACGTTTGTAGAAGGGATAGTATTCCGAGGTCGAACACAAAGACTAAGGTGAGATTGATTCGATTTATGATTAAGTTTAGTGAAGATCTAGGTTAAGAAAAGAGAGAGGAATAAGGAAGTGAAAAATCTAAATGCTTTTGGTGGGTTTTTAGGTGATCAATCAAGGATCACTAAACATGCAAAACAAATCAACTATGCTAACAAATCAACACAAACAAACAAACTAACAAGATATAGATCAAGGATAGAAAATCGGATTCTAGGGGTTGGAAGTTCCGGTTATGGCATAGGACTCAAGCTATCTAATCGTTCCTTGGATTAACTATGATATGTTGGGAGTAAGTATTTCTAGATTGGGATCAATCACCGGGTAGGTCTCATGGTCCACTAGTCCGTCCCTAAGGTCTCATCACCGGGTAAGTCTCTAAGAACCTAAAGGGCGGAATTCTACACAAACCGGATTGTTACCTAGAGATCTAACCTATCCTTACCGGGTAAGTCTCGGAAAGGTTAGTCCTAAGCAACTATCTAGCACACTTAGTCCAATGGCGGCTTATGAGGCTCACCACTACCTAGGGTTTGTTTTCTTTGGAATCTAAGAGTAAGGATTACCGGGTAAGTCTCTCCTAACACTTAGTTGCTAACACTAGGTCACCCTAGGATAGATTTGACTCAACAAACACTTAGGATTTCAACATTCTAATAATCTAAGACTAGATCCATCGAACTAGGGAAGATCACGGGTTGTTCTACCAAGTCCACGGCCGTGGTTTGGCAAGAACAAACCGTGGATCCTAACAGAGGCTACGTTCAAGCACACAAGTCATCCAAGGGGCTAATCTAAGTCCATCCTATCATGGTACTAGTCATAATCATCCTTTCCTTACCCTAGAACCACATCTAATTAGCCTACAACATTCATCATAGCAATCGAAATCATCAAACATGAAATCATGGCTTTCATTTGCAAGAAAATGAAGATAAAGAGATGAACAAGTGAAGTAAACAAAACCAAGCTGAAAATGGAATTAGAATGACTCACAACCCTTCTTAAAGAAGGTTCAAATGGTTCATACAAGTCTAGAAATCGATTCTGAAATTCTTCACTACAAAGCTATCAAGTCTATCAATGGTGTGTTCTTCTTCTTCTCCAATGAAGCTCTTCTCCAATGGTAGCTTCCTTCTACCTTCTTCTTCCAAAGAATCTTCTTGTTCAGAGAATATTTTGATTGGATGATAGTGGATAATGGAGAGCTGCTCCAAGATGATTCTCTCAGCCAATGAAGGACCACTTTTATACTACAACTTTGCAAGAGCTGGCCAAGAGATCGTGGCACAGCTGTCACGAAAACCTGGCAAAATCCACGGGTAGAATCACGGCCGTGGAGTGTCAGTTAACCGTGGTCTGGACCTTCAGCTTTGCCTTTGATCATTAAGCTTCGATTTGGTGCATGGCTTGTGTTAGCAAGGTTCCATGAGTTCTCCTTAGCCTTTAGTTTGCATCCTAATGAATCCGAGGGTGTGTCATCTTGATGAACGATCCTCAAACGTATCGATTTAGCTCCTAAATCTCCCAAAATACCTACAAAGCAATGCACAAATCCGTGTAGACGTCTATCTCGACAAAATACGTGAATTGAGTGCAAACGTCGTGAACTAGTGCTAAACCTTGCATGAATGAGCGAGAAATCTATCTAAATGATTACCTAAACCTAAGTCATAAATCGTGTTATCACTTACCAATATTGATGATAAAAAAAACATTTTCAAAGGTTAATGACTCTAACTTTGTGCACCTCTGGAAGGAGACTTAAGCCTCTCATTTGTTGAACCCGTTGACATGTAAAATATTCTTGGTTTTCCACGAACCCTTCAACAACAATTGATAATCATAAAGGGTATAATGATCCAATATTTCTCCAACAGAGTGTTAAAATGCTGTTCATAATCCAACACGTTCAAATAGAAGTTATTATTACAACGGGTAAGTTTTTATGAATAAGACAATTTATCAAAATTGCTCCCGCACGAGCACACTTAACTTTAGAGTTCTTTGTCCTCACTCGACCACTGAAAAGAAGATTTTTTTTTGACATGGGTAGCAATCCATCCTTATAAGTTAACCATAAATCTCCATTCAAATGATGCTGATAACAATTTTACCAGGTGTTACAGCTTCTAACTCTAATTTGAACATATTGGAAGATGAATCCGTTTTTAATGTTTTTAGAGAAAATTTTGGATCAATATAATCTGTTTTGATGACCGAATAATTTTGAACGAGTATACTCTTAGAACTTATAGATTCTTTCTATTGTGATTGATATATATTATAAGGTGTATACAAAAAACAAAAGTAATAATCATTATTGAAACTCTCAATTGATTTTACCAACCAACTAAATTAACTATAATATTTATAAATCACATAATATCCAAGTGAATCAACCGATATATTCACTTGTGTGGGATTAATTATTCATTGTCAATATTGTTATATGTTAAGTAACACATCAAAAGATTTATTAGTTTTTTCCATAATATTCTTTAAATCTCAAATATTTTATATAAAATATTTTTTATTCATTATTATTTACTAAATAACTAAATAACATATTATATTAATAACAATAAAACTTTTCATTTATTGAATACAAAAAATAAATTTGGCCAACCTAGTTATTTTATTGTACCATAAATATTCTTCCGAAAATCTTCATTTTTATATATATTTTAAGATTTAATATACCATGCTGAATTCTAACACCCCGAATCCGTGGGAGTCGGGGCGCTACAGGTTGGGACCTCACAATGGGTCCCGACCCTTAACTTGACAACAATTTCACCGGATCTTGCAACAAGGAACAAATAAAGGTCAAAACCGAAATACATTTGTATGCAATGAAAGGAAACACGAAAGAAACAATAAAAGACGTCAGCCGATATGCAACACCAAAGACCAAAAGCCACCACGCGATATACAATATACATGAATAATATACAAACTCGACTCTAACCAAAATCGCTCCTAAAATGTACGGACCCCGGATGCCCACCCTTCCGGATCTCTCGGAGCATGCCTAACCTACAAGGCAAACTACAACATTCGGTATAAAACCGTTAGCTCACATTCGAAGCATTAGAATTAAAGGGAAGGGCACAAACACAATTAATTCAACATAGTCACACAACATACTCAAAGCACACAAATCCGGTTTATTATCTTTATTTATTAAGTCATATCCCGTTCTAGTTCAACTTCTTTTGTGATACGAGAATCCTCCGAAACTCGCCTCGGTCCCTTCTTCCGGCAATGGAACGGTCGGACGCCTCCGACCGTCTAACCAGCACGGGCCAGTCGCCGAGATCCCCCTAGCTCTCACGGGGAGCCAGACAGTGATGTCACCGCCCGTTATCATACACTTGGGCCAAATAATATAAAGGTCGGTAATCCTATTTCCGGTTTAGTTGTTATAAACAGTATATTAATAAACACACACCACCCAACACACAACAATTGTAATACCCGGAAAATTTATTTTCCGTTTAATACCAGATCAAACCGGATTTCGATCCGCTAACCTCTTCTCATTCTAAAGAATGTTATACATTATAAAAATTTTATCAAAGTTCTATCATTTTATGTAACTTAGTTCACATAAAATGATAAATATGTAAACCGAATAACATTTCCGTATGATTAAAAACCGAAGAGTAGTTCCGTATAAGTTAACGACTCATTTAATAGCTATCATCTAGTAGGATGAGCAGACCCATCGGACTAAGCCTAGTAGATAGTAATTTCCGGCCCCGCTGGCCCAACCAATATTTTTTTACCCTAATCCCTAATTAATTAACCTAAACCTATTGTTTTCCTAACCTAATTGCTGCTACGATTCTCTCGCTGATTCCTCCCTCTCTACCGCAACAACTCTCGCACATTTGGAAATCGACACAGCAGCAGCAGGCCGATGAAGTCTAGTCCCACGCAGCAGCAACCCGACGCAGTCCAGTCCGGAGCAGCAGCATGCCAACACAGTCCAGCCCTTCGACAACCAGTAGTCGCCCAACGCAAAGCCATCTAGGACTCCCGTACTCGTCCTCTGCACAGACAGCCTGGGACTTCCGCATTCGTCCTCTGCACAGACTGGCTAGGACGCCAACACCCAACCTTTACGCTCCCAACTGCTGCACGCTTCCATCGGGAACGAGACAGGAGCGGATCGTCCCGCTCAGCCTGCTACAAACGAGTATCTGGTAAGCTGTTAAGCCTGCGGTCCACTTTCCTCTCCTAATGAATAGACAGTAACCATCCCTTCCTTTGATCTAATGCAGTCATCCGTAACAAACGGCATCTACTGAGATCCAACGACGGGATCTTCATTGGGAGATCGACCACAAAATGTGCCTTCATTGTTGCGGGTGAGTAGACACAGCCTTTAACCTCAGTACCATAATGTTGTATAGGGAGTGTCCCTTTAGTTTGATGAGTAGGAAATGAGAGTATGGTTGATGATTGTGTAAGCTGGACTTAAAATAGGTGAAGAGAGTTCAGTAGGGAGAGGGTTTTGGAACATAAGATGATAGGATATAGTTCAGACATAACTTGTGATTGGTGGGATTCGAACTGGGGACCTTCAGGTCATAGTACATATGAGAGACTGCTAACAGAGAGACTCGAACCCAGGACCTTATTCAGCCTAGGAAAATTTCATGTCGTGAGCTGAAACTGCTGACTTTAAACCTGTTTTTGGATAGCTTAGATCCAACATCCACCATTGAATTTTTAATATATTGTAGATATAAATATGTAGTTTATTGTGTTAAATTTTGGGAGAAAGTTAACGGTCGGATTAAAACTTATAAGGACTCAAAGTAGGACAGTTGGGTTGTTTTTACAGCAGAGGAAAAATTGGCTAAGTATGGGAATTTCAGCTTTTATTCCAACTTGTGAGATTTATGGGAGAGTGATAGTTGGGAATTTTTGAGAGATCTTTACCCCTATGTTTAGTATGCATATCATAGAGAATCTAGGATTTTTTTTCGGAATTTTTATATTTTTATCCAAGCCTTGTATCTTAGCCCAAAGTCGGACCTTAACGACTTTTTGTGTAAACTAAGAATTTTGGTAACTCTTATAAATCCTTACCAAACTATTCCACAAGAACTAGAGGGTGGAAATAAGTTCCAAGGAAGAGTTTTGAACTAGGCTATAGAAAAATATCGGAGTTTCGAGACCGGGGGTAAAATAGTCATTTTTATCTAAAGAGGGCCTTTCTAGTAAATTCTCTTCATAAGCTTGTACATCTTAGGAGTTTATAACTTCTAAGAATATGGGATGTAATTTTGATCCACGTGCCTTGTGTGACAGGCGTTTGAGTTTCTACGGTTGCGGACCGAGTTGAGAATTTTAGAATTTTGATCTGATTCAGGTAAGTCCTTGCGACTTACTTAGCTGGTTTCTGGATGTTAGTTGGATGACGGTAGTGGTGTGTGTGTGTGTTTATAATAACAACTTGTTAGGACGACCATTGTTATTATGTTTTAAGGCCCAAGTGTATGTATAACGGGCCGTGGCATCACTGCCCAACTCTGCCAGGAGACTCGGAGGTTCTCTATACCCAGACCATACAAGTACACGGTGAGATGCATCGGATCCATTCCTGATGGGTACACGGTGGCGGAGGTGAGGTTTGGGAATCCCTCGTGTCACAAAATAAGTATCATTAGTAAGAGTGAATGACGTAAGTAAAGATAATAAATGAATTGATTGAAAGCATGATGAGTGTTTACTTTTGCTATGATGTGTGTGTGTGTGTGCTATTTTCTTTTGCATAGTGTTTACTTTTGCATAATGTTTAGATAGCTAGCTAACGGTTAGAGCAGCACCTGAGTGATCCGGAAGTAGTGGTCAGCCGGGTCTCCGTACTCCTTAGAGTGGGGGTTGGGTTGTTGCTTGTCGTTCTTTCCTTTTGTTAAGACATATAGTCTTTTCCCTTTGTTTAAGTACTATAGGCTGTTAGACCTTTTGCATTCATCCTTTTAAAAACACATCTTTATAAATTTCGGTTTTTCTTCTTTGTGTCTTGTTGCAAGATCCTAGTAATATTGTTGTCAAACTATGGTCGGGACCCATTGTGAGGTCCTAACCAGTAATGTCCCTAGTTCGGAGAATTCGGGGTGTTACAACATGGTATCAGAGCGAGGTTGGCAACAATGGCACTTGAAATCTTCTGAAAGACCGAATAAGTACTTGTGCAAAACCCGAAAAGGGATATGAGTTTCAAAAAGGACTTTTGGTTTACTTTAGTTGGACTTTTTAGCTTGATTATAAAGATGTGTGATATAGATAAGTATATGCCGAAGATTAGTAGAAATTATAGTTATGTTATGTCCTTAACGGAGATAGCATAATGAGTTTCTCACCGCTTTGACACATCTAAGTAGATTTTGAAGGGTGTCAACGTGAGGATTAGTATGCACACCTTATGTGCATTAGGGTAGAGGAACGGCGGACAACTCCTTCGAGCTTGTTGAGGAACGTCGAGACAGAAAAGTGAAGTCTAAAAGACAACACCTACTACAATGACAAGAAGGGAATTCCGAGTCAACTCAATAGGATCAAATGAAGAATATACATGAGGGTAGTTCCGGCAGCGTGTTGGATGACCGGCAAGTATACAAATTGGAAGAGACAACCCATAGGTCCTTTCAAGATAGTGTAAAGCAACATTACAAACAAAGGGGATGCCTTCAGAAACACAGATAGGCATGAAGGTCAAGGTGAAAGATAGTAGCAATCCAGACAAAAGACATTGAATCTAAGCTTACTTACGGACCAGAAAGTGAAAGTTTGAGGCTAGAAGCAGAGCGGAATATGATCACTCTCGACAAGATACTTTCCACTACAATCAAGATGGGAAACCGAGACAATCATAAGAGTAGGAGTCAAGATAAGATACATTGCCCATCCCGATACGAAGAATGTAACGCCCCAAATTTTGGGCGCATTTTCGATAGTTATTTTTCTTTTTTCTTTTCCGACTTCTATCGGTATTTTATTAGATTAAATATTTTATTAAAAGTATATAACGGCGTAAAATATACTTTCCGAAATATATTATTATTTTGGATACGTTCGTGTATATCCGCGTTATTATCTTTGGAAAAGTCGGGAAAGTTTTCCGATTTGAAAATCCCAATCCGAGTATTCCCGATCGAGTTATTTTTATTTTAGTTTATTTTATTTATTTTTCATTTCTTTCTTCGTGTGGTTTGGCTGTTGTTTTGAGTGATTGCCGCCCACCTACCTTCCTAGCCTCAACAGCAACAACACGCTACCCAGAACCCGTTGAACTCACGCTACCTCTCCCTCTGTACCTCAGACTTGATGCTCCTCCCTCATTTCGCTTCACCCTCAACCTCTCCATCCTTTCCTACACGCTGAGACTGCCGGGCCAGGGGCTGCTGCACCACCTTCCCCGCCTCAGTTTTTCCTTCGTCTCCCCCAAGCAAGAAGAGCCGCTACCCCCTACGACCCTTGCAATCGGCACCCTGCTCCTCATATCCTATCCATCGACGCCACCTGCAGGCCCTAATTCGTCGGAGAAGGAGAGCCCAACAGCCGCCGGAAATGCTGGCGCCTCGCCTTGCCGGAGATTGTAGCCGGATCTACAACCCTGCATCCTCCTATTTCCCCCATTTCTCCTCTGCGGTTTTCCATGGAGTGGAGGTTCCCTGCCAGCATCGCAGCCGATGAAGCCCACCGGGGAGCCACCTCGCCGCCGCCGGGAAGGAAGCCCCTCCACTTCCTCCTCCTTCGCCGTCGAGTCCTTGTGCAGTGCCGTCCTGGAGCGTGCCGCCCTCCTCTCCTCTACAGCGTGCGGCAAGGTTGAAGAAGAACATCCTACACAATTGTTAATTGACCCCTATATCTGAGCATTATTACAATCTGGACCCCCTCCTTTATGTATTGCAATTTTGACCCACTCATTTGGAGATTTAACTTTATACCCTGCTGAATTGTGTTTTTGCAGTCCAGGCCCTATGTTCTTGAAATGCGTAGTTTTTGCCCTTGTGTGTAAATCAAAGTTTTGACCCAAAGCTTATTCCGGAAAATGTTTTTACGAGTTGTACCTTGGGTTTATGATATTGTTTAGATTGCCCGGAAAATATAATTACGGATTTTAATTTCGGGTTTACGACCAAGTGGTTTGATTTCATATTTTCGTCCCTGAAGGGTTTAACGAGTTTTAACGTTGGCATTTGAAAACGAGCTTTCATTAGATTTATTTATATTGTATATTCCGTTCAAGTTTAGCGGATGATCTAAACTTGTTTAGTTTGGTGCTAGGTTCGGAAGCGCCCCGATAAAGGCCTAACGAGTCCAAGTCGACATCCCTTGAACGACTTCCGTCTTTTGACGTCGTGTGAGTGTTCTTTCTCCTCGATCTAGTTATGTTAAGTTTTAGTATCATGCTAGGATGAATCTAGCATAACGTAGAGTTAATGCCAAGTAGTGGCTTTGAACCTTAGGTGAGTTTCGAGGATTTGATATTGTTTGATGAATTGATGTTGATTCTAAGCTTGAGGTGTTGATATTATCTTGTGAGGTTGTTATAAGGATTTGAGTATATGGTTGATCTTGTGAGCGTTTTGAGGCTCGAGGTGGGGTTGTATGATCTTGTGAGAATTTAGGGGTTGAGGTTGTATGATTATTGAGATTTTGGACGAGAATGAGAGTATCCTAGCTTGTGTTGTAATGGTTATGGTTTATGATCTTGCAAGATCATGGGGATTAGAAGTCTAAGGACTTCTAGCATGTGAGAGAGATGTTGATTGTGTGCCTTGTTTTGACCAGGCGTTGAGTGCCTTCCTACGGGAAGTTGAGAGCGGTGGTTAGCGGGATTATCTTTGGGACGAGGTAAGTCTCCGGACTTACTTAGCTCGTATTCCTTGTATTAGCATCTATGTGTGTTGGGTGGTGTGTGTTTATTCCTTATCGTTTATAACAACTAAACCGGTAATAGGACCACCGACCTTATATTATTTTGGCCCAAGTGTATGATAATGGGCGGTAACATCATCTGCCTAGCTCTTGCGAGAGTCTAGGAGGTTCTTGGCGACTAGCCCCTGCTGGTTAGACGGTCAGAGGCATCCGCACCGTTCCATGCCGGTAAGTAGGGACCAAGGCGGGACCACGGTGGTCTCGTGTCACAAAACTAAGTTGAATTAGAACGGGATATGACTTAATAATAATAAAGAGAATAAACCGGAATTGTGTGCTTTGAGAATGTTGTGTGTTTATGATGATTTACTTGTGTTTGTGCCTTTCACCTTGATTCTAAGGCTTCGAATATTAGCTAACGGTTTTATACCGATTGTTGTAGATTGCCTTGCAGGTTAGGAATGCGGCCGAGATATCCGGAAGAGTGGGCAGCCGGGGTTCCGTACATTTTAGGAGTGGGTTTTGGTTAGAGTCGGGTTGTGTTTTATTCTTTTTTTATTATGTTGGTATGCCGTGTGTATGGCGTTTTGGTCTTTGGTGTTGTTTATCGGCTGAAGTCTTTTGTTGTATGGTTTAGGTTTTCATTGCATTGCATAAAATGTATTTTGTTTTGGCCCTTATTTGTGCCATGTTGCAAGATCCTGTGAAATTGTTGTCAGGCTAAGGGTCGGGACCCATTGTGAGGTCCCAACCCGTAGCGCTCTGAGTCCCGCGGTATTTGGGGTGTTACAAAAGTGGTATCAGAGCCCTAGGTTGACAACAATGGCACTCGCAATCTTCTAAAGGCCAAATGAGGAATAAACAGGACCCACACGGGTTCTGACTTTTCGTTTTCAAAATCACATGCATGAGTCGGGTAGAATGTACGGACCATCACTCCTTCCGCGGATCTCGGCAGCATAGTTTATTGGATTTTTAGTATACATATGTAGATATGTATTGTGGACTTAGGGTGTTTTTGTACTATTATTGTATGTGGATTGTAGTTGCATGATGGACATGATTTATGTGTATTTCTATATATGTGAACCATTATATGTTTTGGACCTTGTATTGTTGTAATGAAATGCCAAATGAGTGATATTGGTAGTAATATGGACTTAGGACTTATATAGTTATGGATATGTATTCCTATTATATATAGTAGCATATGGATATATAGGACCTTTTAGTTGAGATGCTATTATTATATCATCGCCCTTCGACGACGTCGTTTTGCATAGGATAGTGTACATACGAGGACGAATATGCTCAAGTATCGAGTTGAGAGCTACGTTCGGGCGAACACCTTGAAGTTCTTGTACGCCTTTAAGAGGATGTCGAAGAGGAGGATTAGAGATGACGTAAACGAAGGACAACCAAGTAAAAGAAACTCGAGACAACTTAAGAGAAATTGAGATGGGGAACATACAAGAATAAGGAGTAACACAAAGGTGTGGAAGTGGTTACAAAAAAGTCACAATTAGAAAGACAACAAGATCAATAAGGATAACAAACATAAGTTCTTCAAGAAGACGCGTGAACAACTAAAGATGCGAAGCGAGGAGGAGAGGGATACATTCTAACAAGGTTAAAGGTAACATTCCAATAAGATGTGAAGTCTTTTTTAGACGCTCCTAAGCATTCGAGTCAAAACGAGAAGAGTGATCGAACCATTTGCTAAAGATTTAAGAGATTGTAAGTTAAGCTTACGAGGTACCAAAACGTTAAGTTTCAACATTACTAGAGTTATGAGAAGAAGGGCATGGTGGAGATTCACGTGGAGTTGACCGATTTCTATTATGATGATAAGACTAAGAAATGCCAAGAAGGAAGAAGTATGAGAAGACATGATCCCGAGAAGATGAGTGACGCAATAAGGAGCTTGAGCTATAAAGAGACATAAGATACCAACCAAGAGGAACGCGAGTGGATGCTAGCTTGGGCTATAATATATGGGAAGGTGCACTTGAAGGATATCAAGGAAGAATGGTTAAGCCTATGGAAGGGGGTTATAAAAAAAAAACAACAAGGCCAAGAAGAGTATAGTTACCTTATGGAAGAGGAAGAAAGCATGGTACGAGGAAAGAACTACTGGAGATTAAGGTAGAGTACCCCGAGGAGGGTAGCCTTCATGAGAGAGGTAACATGGAAAGTGTAGTAGAACGGTAAGACGTTGACTTGGGACAAGGTCAACTATAAGTGGACCAGTGACAACTGAGAACGCACATGTGCGGGTTGTCTATTGGTGAGTGTAGAGGGGATGAGTAAAAAGACTATGAGTATATAGAGGATCGACAACAAGATCTTAAGGTATTCACGGGGGATCAATGTCAATGGTAAGGAAGTACGTCAACGGAAGTGCCTTTGTCTTAAATCAAATAATGTTGAATGAGTTCAAGCAAGTAGCTGTTACAAACCTCCTAGGGGAGGTTGAAGATGACCCTTTTACGACCTTCTTAGGTCATGAGAACGGCATATGGGAGATTGACCCGGATTAGAAGTTTTATGGTTTGATCATGGTAAATGCAACTAGTAGATCAAGAGGAAGGTGGTATTTTCATTGTTTGTGGTGTGTAGACGGGAGTATAATAAGAGGATGCATGATATGTTCGTTCTAATGAAATGGAGGGTATGTTTTCACGAGCAAAAGATGAGAGAGAGATGTCAAACTCACATGGAAGAGACATTGTGTCTATGGAGTGAAAGGGAGGACCTAGTTTAGAGCAACACTGCAAGCTTAGAGTTTATGATGCTAATGCTTAGGAAGTAATGAGTGGATCTTTCAGTGATTGTGGTTGGAGAGATTGGCCTAGCGTTCTCCACGGAGCATACTGGTACGGTTGTGAAGATTGTTCATGGAATACCAAGAGGTGTTTAAGGTAACCAACAAGAATAAGAGAAGACCAAATTTTGAAATTTGTTGTCGATATGAGATGTACAAGAAGTACATGAAAGAGTGAGGCTAGAGCCTCTACGGTCGGTTTGACATTACATAAGAAAATGAATTATCAATTTCTACGCCTACTTGAAGAAAGGATGTCTATGGTGAAAGCTTATCTACAATACGTAGAGCTCCTCCCATATGTTGGGATGTCATGGAAAGCGAAGAAGATAAGGTTAATTGTTTTGAAGCACGGTTAAGTACTGCAATTTGGACCCTTATGGTTGCACATAAGTGAGAAACCTTAGAAGATTTTTACAATCATGTCATTTAAGAGGGAAAATGGGATTAAGTTAGAAGAATACTTGTATAAGAACACAAGAGTCAAAAGATGCAAGCAAATCTCTCCAATTCAAGAAAAGACGAATATTTGAAAGAGGACGGTCAACATTGTAGCTAAAGATGAAACAATGCACGTGTTTAAAGGACGTCGCCCCAACAGATCGGGGTAGATCATTAGTGTCATGATCAACTATAAAGTGTTAAGAAAAGGTTGTGTTGGTTACTACATTATGTGACGAAAGAGAAAAGATGAAACCCGAGATAGAACGTATTTCAATACGTAAGAATGTGGAATTTTCAACTAAGGACGAGCTTGATTTAATTCCGATGTCTAAGGTGTCGTATGGAATAACACTTGTGTAGAGACATGAGTTGTGGAAACAAGTAAAGGATAAATTACAAGAACTTAGTGATAAGGTTTCATTAGAAATAGTGAAATGGCATAGAGAACACCAGACGTTATCTTGAACTCTTGATTTTAAGTTCATATTGGAATATATCTGAAACTCTTGATTTGAAGTTGTTATGGAGACCACCAGCTTGCGAAAAGAGAGACGATTAGCTCTACTTGCACATCAATTAACGTTAGCCAAACAAGATAACAATGAAGAATAAGTATACCCCACCACGGATAGGTGATCTACTTGATCGGTTGTAAGGGTTGGTAGTCTCTACTGAAATTGATTTAAGGGTTGATTGCCACCAATTGAAAATTCGAGACTAGGATATTGCAAATACGGCATTTTGGACAAACCATGGTCGCTACGAGTTGTAGTAATTCTATGGGGGCTTACTAATGCTCAGATAAGATATTTTGGTCTACTCTCGAAGAAGAGAGAAGCTGTATGACAAGTTGTCTCGGTATGTTAACCCCCGATGGATGTGGAAGGAGTTATAAGTTATCTTAGATGTACTGAGCTTTACCAGATTTGTGAAGGGAGAAGTTATGTAACACCTTTTATGGTAACCTACTACGGATGACGATGAAGTATTTAATGAGACGAAGAATTGACAATAGAGTTGCTGAGAGTTAAGAGGGGATTCATTGGTGCAACTGTTTTGATTTACCTTGAGGTATTATGGGTTTGAAGTGGACAAGTGATTCTTCAAGACAAGGTCTTGATCGAATATTGAGGAGCGAGGTAAAAGTAATAGCATACGTGACTCGTTAGTAGAAGTAGTGTGACGTGAAGTACTTCCTTCATCACTTGGAAACTTGCAACAACTATTGGGGAAGCGTAACATCAAGTTTTGTTCGACAAGAACCGAATCCAACGGTGTAAATTGGGAATTTGATCTTCTTCTTTAGAGACAAGCAAAGAAGAACCATAATGGAAGCTATGTATTGAGAAATACCCGAAAAAGGAAGTGGAGTTTCAATATATCGGATCTTTTAGAGATCTTAGCACGAGTTGGATAAGTGTCTTATAAGTTGGTGTTGCCGCCAAGAGTAGAGAGTGTTCACCCGGCGTTTCATGTGTGTCAATCGAGAGAGTACATACATGACTCGAGACACGTTGTCAGTCATGATGATCTAGTGGTAAACGAGGAACCGATGAGGCTAACTAGAAGACGTGGGACAATATCTTTGGTTGAGTTTTACGCCGACCTAGTAGCATCGATAGAATCGATGGGTTAGACTAGTTCTTCCCTTAGTTGATGTAATATCCGGAATTTTATTCCGTTTAATTCCGTAGCAAACCGGAATTCGATCCGTTAGTCTTTCTATGTCAACCTAGTCGTACACACTATCTCAAAATTTTATCATTTTATGTAACCTCACTTCACATAAAATGATAGAATTTTATATCAAACCCTAATCTCTCAAACCCTAGTTTATATCATGACATGTCCTTGACAAAGTCATGACGTTCTTTGGACGAGACCAAGACGAGATTTGACGAGACCATGACGAGATCATGACAAGGCCATGCATGGGCTTGGCAAGGCCATGACAAGTTTTGACAAGGCCTTGATAACATCAGCCCACTTTAATTCTACCTTGTTTTCAGCCCATGTTTCTTGATGGATTTACATGCCAACCTTTAGCTTCTCACTTGTCTGCACGGATCGGAGCAGCCCAGGAGGCCCAGCTGGACGTGGCCCAAAGTACTCCTCGCTTGTTGCTGGACAGTGACGTGCAACAGCCTTGAAGAAAAGGCAACCCGTCGACCCTCTCTCTCCCCATCTCCATGTAACGGCCGAGAATTTCGCTGAGAATCTTCCCACGTTGATCTCCTTCCCTTTCAGTCACGCCTGGCTTCTATCCAGATTCACGCAAGCCACATTTTTTTTCCTTTCGTTGCTGCATCAACGTACAGACCCTCAGCAACCGACAACAGGCTCCTCGCACACAGATGAAGTTGCCACCGTCTTTTGCATCTCGCACAGCAGGCTCCTCGCACAGCAGGCTCCTCCTTTGTGCACTCGGACGCCAAGAACAAAAGAGCCGGACCACGCCTTGCCCTCCTTCACGCTGCGGTTGGTGAGTAGGAACCGTTTCCCTTATCTACACACCTCCTTTGATTGCTCCCTCTTGGATCTAAATGTGCTGCCTGGACCTGCTCATCTACATAAACACGCCCAAGTCTACGCAGCGATCTTCTGCCTCCCTCCTGTACAAGAGCGACTCTTCCCTCCGCTAGACAGACGACAAACTGAGAGGTGAGCCTGTTTGTCTTCTTCCAGTCCCCTCACCAAAGTCAATGTGTTGATGTCTACGTGCTGCAGGAGGCAAGGACCTACGTCTGGATCGATCACATAACCAGAAGCACCACCATCTCGAGCCTCCTGTGCAGCCACTCTCTCGCAAGCCCTATAGGAACCAGGTGAGAGTTTTAAGCCTTCATCCTCCCTCCATAGCTTTGTGTAAAGAAGATGTCTAAACCTTGTGTTACGCCCACCTCAGGAATCGAACTTGGGAGCTTTAGCCCTCCTGGACCTTTTCCTTAGACGCTGCAGGTGAGTCTCGAAATTGAGACCTTCTGCACTCTTAGTTTTGAATGTCCAGAAACAGTGTTGAGAAAGCATGTTTGAACCTCTTTTTCGATGTCTTAGACACGAAATCTACCGTTCAATTTTTAGTATATTATAGGTTGATATGCATAGAATGATGTATCAAAATTTGGGACTTATGCAACGGTGGGATTTAGAGTTATTGAGGCTCAAAGTTGACTCCTCACACAGTTTTTATAATTGTGCTGAGTGTTGGGAAAAACAGCATGTGATGCTGTTTTGAGAGATAGTTTTGAATAAGAGTTTGATCTCTGTTTTACTTGAATTTTGGATATGATATAGTTGGCATATTGTGGAGGAACATATTAAAATTTGGGATGAATCCAGCAAGTGGTTTAGGAGTTATGAATTTTTGAAGTTGAGACCTTAAACAGTTTTCTGGATGTTACTGAAATTGTTGAGTGCTGGAATTATCTGGGTTGTGCAGTCATGTTTGAGCTTAAGTTTGGATACCTTAGAAACATAATCCACCGTTCAGTTTTTAATATGTTATAGAGTGGACTGGCTGAGCAGTTAAGAAATTTGGGGTTGATCCAACGGTTGGATTTAGATCTATGAAGGTCCAAAGTGGACTGGCTGAGCAGTTAAGAAATGCTCAGTTTTTGGCTAAGTGTGAATTTCTGGTTTAGGAACTGACTTTGAGAATTTGTGTAGAAGTGATTATTATGTATTTTTGGGAAATTCTGACTACTATGTATAGAGTGCATAGCATAAAAGACTTAGAGATTTTTGTTAGACTTTTTATTTTTTTTATTCGGTTCTCATATCTTAAGCCAAAGTTGGACCTTGACGACTTTTTATGAAAGTCAAGAAGGTAGTTAACTCTTCTAAATCTTTAGCAAACTTTCCTTTGAGAGTTTGAGTGTGGTTTTGAGTTCCAAAGAATAGTTTGGAACTTTGTTATGAAATTTTATAAAGTTTCGGGACCAGGGGTAAAACAGTCATTTATCCGTATAAGGGTATTTTGGTAATTTAGCTGATGATAGAGTTAAATATCTTAGAAGTCAGAGACTTCTAATTAAGTGGGATATATTATTGATCCACTTGCCTTTTATAACAGGCGGCTGAGTTCCTGTGGTTACAGACCGAGTCGAGATAACGAGATTATGTTTGAATTCAGGTAAGTCCTTTGGGCTTACTTAGCTGACTTCTAGATATGAGTGTGGATAATGATGGTGGTGTGTGATTGAGATGTTTAGAGTTACATTATTGTAATAAATATTTACCGGCGGAGGGGGTTTCTTTAGGGACTAGTCCACACTCGGTTTGTAGTGATGCTACCGGCGGAGGTAAGCTAGACCTACACCCAGTTGGTGTAACACCCCGAATCCACGGGATTCGGAGCGCTACGGGTTAGGACCTCACAATGGGTCCCGACCCTTAGCCTGACAACAATTTCACTAGATCTTACAACAAGACACAAATAAAGGCAAAACCGAAATTTATTTTAATGCAATGATATGAACCCCAAAAGAAAACAACGAAAGACTTCAGCCGAGATACAACGCTCAAGGCAACCGCCATACACGCGACATACATAATACCCTAAACAATACATAAAAACAACCCCCAAAACCCATCCTAAGATGTACGGACCCCGGCTGCCCACTCTTCCGGATCTCTCAGCCGCGCCCGTAACCTGCAAGGCAACTACAACAATATCGGTATAAAACCGTTAGCTAGCATTCAAGGCATTAGAATCATGGTATTGGCACACACACACACATAAGGCATCATAAACACACAACATGTTCCAAAACACACAATCCGGTTTATTATCTTTTTATTATTAGGTCATATCCCGTTCTAATTCAACTTCTTTTGTGACACGAGAATCTTAAAGATCTCGCCCTTGTCCCCTTTCACCATACGGGTTTGTACTTGATGCGGATCAGCATCACCCAATGGGCTGGTCGCAAGGCACCTCCCAATCATCCCCATTTTGGACTGGACAAGCGGTCACCGCCCGTTATCATACACTTAGGCCAAATATAAACATATAAAGTCGGTGGTCCTATTACCGGTTTAGATGTTATAACATAAGCAATAAACACACACATAAACAACAAACACACACCACCAAACACGCATTGAAACTAATACAGAGAATACGAGCTAAGTAAGTCCGAAGACTTACCTATCCCAAAGCTAAACCCGCTAAATCCCGTACTCAATTTCCCGCGGGAATGTAACTCAACGCCTGGTCAGACAAGGCACACAATCAATAACTAACCAATAAGATAGAAGCCCGAGGGCTTCTAGTCTCCCAAACCTATACGAGGTCACAACCCTAGCCTGCTAGGTCCAACTCTTAATCCCAAAGATCATCCTATGATCGTACCAAAACATCACAATACTCATAAACCAATCCACGATCCTAAGGTCCAAACCACTACTTGGTATTCTCACTAGGTTATGCTAGATTATCCAACCTAGCATGATACTAATACTAAACATAACTAGATCGAGGAAAAGGCAACTCACCCGACGTCAAAAGACGGAAGACGGTCTATGGGTGTCGAGAATGGTTTCGTTGGCCTTCTATGGGGCGCTTCCGAACCAAACACAAAACTAATCAAATTTAGCTTATACGCTAAATTTGAACGGAATATAATATATATAAAACTATGAAAAACTCGTTTTCCAAAAGCCAAAGTTAAAACCCGTGATTAGAAACCGTTAACACATTTCCAGGGCAAACTATCCCGTTCCAAAATCCATAATTAATCCTACAGGGGTAAATATTCAACTTTCCAAAAACTTGGGTCAAATATGTAAATGTAAAATATTGGGTCCAAATTGTAATTACGTAAAATAAGGGATGCCCGATTTTAATTAACTCCAGGGTTTCAAAACCCGATTCAGATCAGCTGGGGAAGGGGAAAGAAAAGCGGCGCAGAGCTCCCAGAGAGCGAGGCAGCGAGGCAGCAAGGACGAAGGGCTCCGGAGGACCTTGGTGGCTCCGGGCGTTGGCGGCTCCAGAGAAGGAGGTGCGTTGGCGTCCTCTCCCGGCGGAGTTTACTGGAGCGGGGAATGATAGGAAATCGAGAGAGCGAGAGAGGCACTTCCGGCGTCGCCTGGTAGGGATGCTTCCCTTGTCGGCGGAGGAGAGACGAAAGGGGACATACGTCGGCGTGAGGCGGGACGCAGAGGGAGATGCAGATCCGATGGGCTGGGGGTGAGATTGAGAGGGAGTGAGGCACTGGTGCTCCTCCCTGGTGGTGTTGCCAAAGCTGCTCCTGGTGGTGATGAAGGGAAGCAGAGGAGGGTCTGCTAGGGATGGATGAAGGAAATGCAGAGGATGAGATGAGGAGATGATCTTGAAGACATGAGGCTGAAGGTGGAGGGAAGATGGAAGGTTGCAGCAGAGGAGGCGATTCAGTGGTGGTTCGAAGGGGAGAGGTGTGAAGCTGCTAAAAGCAGATGGAGTAAAGCGAGGGAGAGATCCAGAGATGTGAGATGGGGGTAGACAGGTGCGGCCAAAGGCCGGACTAGCAGCCATAGGCTGCAGGGGAGCTAGCGTGTAAAGGTCGAGGGGTCACTGCAGTGTTGCAGCTCATCAGGGGTGAAGGAGAGGGAGAAGAGAGGGAAGCAAGAAAAACAAAAAAGAAAAGAAAAATAAGCAACATAAAAGGAAACAAAAAGCCATAGAATAACTCGATAAATTTTAATCGGAATGGAACTTTCGGATCGGGAAACTTTCACGAACCTTTTACGAAAAGTAAAAATACGGAAAATATGTATGGATCAAATAATAAATCAAATGCAAAAATATACTTTGCGATATAGAAACCATTCTCGTAAATTATTTAAGACATTAACACGGGTAATAAAATATATCGATGTATATATATATATATATATAGATACTCGTAGTATTTAATTTACGACGTAAAAATATTCATAAATTTTTTTTTTTAAGCAATTAAAATATCGATAAAAGCCGGATATAAATCAATATCGCAAACGCGCCAAAATTGGGGCGTTACATCAGATCCCCCTAAAAACAAGTTTCGTCCCAAAACTTGCCACACGTCGAACTTTCCGGTCCCTAAGGCCGAGGTAAGAACAATTAAACTAAGAAGTCTTAAAACTTCTAATCTACACACACAATCTACTCAAACTACCCCCGCAAGATATATCAGGTCATATAGCACCTTCCCTCACAAGCCACAACTACACATAACGTCACAAATGAACATAACTCAACCAAGGGAAAAACTAGGTCTAACTCGTCGATCCTATCGATGCTACTAGCTCAGCGTAAATTCAACCAAAGATATTATCCTTTGTCTCCCTATTAGTCTCATCGGTTCTTCGTCTGCCACTAAATCACCATGACGGACAATCTGTCTCGAGTCGTGTATGTATTCTCTCGACTGATACACATAAACATCGGGTGAACACTCTCTACTCTTGGCGGCTACGCCAACCGGTAAACCACTTTCCAACTCGCGCTAAGATCTCAAAAAGGTCCAATATATCAGAAATCCACTTCCTTCTCGGGTCTTTCTCAATGTAGCATTTCCATTATTTTCCCTTTTATTTCTCTATCGAAGGATATCGAACTTCCAATCTACACTGTTGGCTTTGGTTCTTGTCAAACTAAACTCTGATGTTATGTTTTCTCAATTCTTGTTGCAATTCCAAGTAATAAAGGAAGTACTCTACTACATACCACTTCTTTTAACCAGACACATATCATATTACTTATACATCGCTCCGCAATACTCGATCAAGACCTTGTCTTGAAGAATCACTTGTACACTTCAAACTCATAATATCTCAAGGTAAGTCAAAACAATTGCACGAGTGAATCCTCTCTTAACTCTTAGCAACTCCTTTGTTAATTCTTTGTCCCATTCAGTACATCATTGTAAATCCTTTCACATCCTTCGCGATTTGTCATCCCGAGACAACTTGTCATAAACTCTCTCCTCTTTAAGAGTAGAACCAAAATATCTTATCTGGGGCATCAGTAAGCCCATAGGGAATAACTACAACTCGTAGTGACTTTGATTGGTCCAAAATGCCGTACTTGCAATATCTCAGACTCGAATTTTCAATTGGTGACAATCAGACCTTAATCATTCTCATAAGAGACTACCGACCCTTGTAACCGATCGAGTAGATCATCCATTTGTTATAAGGAATATTTGCCCTTCGACTCACGGTAATCGATGTTCAATTGGAGAGAGTTGTATGCCTTTTTCCCAACAATTCTGGTGTGCTCATAATAACTTTAAATCAAGAGTTCAAGATAACTTCTAGTGTTCTTTATGGCAGTGCATTGGTTCTAATGAACCTTTATAAGCAAGTCCTTGCAATTGCTCCATTGATAGCATCCTCAATTCGAGTATCCTTACGAGTATCATTTATTGATGCTTGTTGTACGGCGCCTTAGAAATGGGAGTTGAGCCCAAATCAATCTTAGCGGTAAAATTTGCATTACGATGCATTGGAATCTGTTCTATCTCGGGTTCTATCTTTCTCTACCCATCAAATATCGTAATAACCGACACCACTTAGTCCTAACGCTTGCATGTGGTCCACCGCGACTAGTTGGGGTGACGTCCTTCAACATGTGTATTGTTCCTTCTGTAGCTACTATGTTCACCGTCCTCTTTCAAAGATCCTTCATCTCCAGAACTCAAGGAACTTGCTTGAGTCTTCCGACTCTTAAAGCCTTGGTTAAGCAATAATTCAGTTTAATCCCTCTTCTCACTTCAAAGGAAAGGCGATATAACATCTCTTACTCTCGCAAATATGTTCCGTCACAAGGGTCCTAACCACAAGACTTAATTATGCCTGATAACAAACCGATATAATCTTCTTCGCTTTCTCCGACATCCTAACCTATGTGAGGAGTTCTCCGTATCCTTGATCAGCTTTCACCATAAACATTCTTTCTTCAAGTAGGTTTAGAACTTACACTTCATTTCCTTATGCAACGTCAAACCGACCATAGAGGCTCTAACCTAATTCTTTCATGTACTTCTTGTACGTCTCATATCGACTTCAAACTTCGAAATCTTAGCTTTCTCTTACTCTTGTTGGTCACCTTAAGCATCTCTTGATATTCCCTGAATAATCTTCACAACCGTACAAGTATGTCTTTAGGCGAAATTTCTCAACCACATTCACTGAAAGATACACTCATTACTCCACCAAGCACTAACATCATAACTCTAAGCTTGTAGCGTTGCCCTAATCCAGATTCCTCATTTCACGTCACAACCACTATGGCTTCGCCATGCGAGTCCCAAAAACCTTGACTTAGATTTTGCTCGCAAAAACATGACATTCATAACCTTAGAAGAACATATCATACCTCCCCTTATATATTCTCCCTTTACGCACAATAACCATAGAAGACTCGCCTTCCTCTTCGTCCTTCCAATCCCCCTTTACCCTGATCCGTGTCGTCCCTCCGTATGACAAACCCATGACCTGATTAAGATATTTTCACTTCCCTTGATATACCTATTTATTGCCGACATTCAACCACCACGAATATTCCACGTTCTTGTTACCCCTCTTCATGATCTCATCTCCTGGGTTACTCTCCCAACCTACATCCACCAGTATACAACCCACACTTGTACATTTTTGGTGGTCACCGATTAGCTCATGGATGAACCTCTCCAAGATCAACGACTTACCCTCCTACCTCACTTCCATTTTACCATACTCTTGAAGGATATCTTCTTGGGGTATTCCGCCTTAACTTCACTAGCTCATTTAACTCTACTTTCAACTCCGTTAGCTCCTATTACGCTCCCCTCTTCCTTCCACTTCTGTAAGATAACTACACCTTCTCGGCTCTTTTGTGTCAAATGACCCAACTTGATAGGCTTAACCGTCCTTCATAATGTGTTGTAAGTGTAATTTCCCCACATCTCTATCGTTTATAACCATTCTCTTCTCTTGGTTGGTAACTTAAGTCTTTCGATCCTCGCCCCTTGTTTCATCTTTCATCTTTTGAAGATCATCACCCACACACACTTTCTCCTTCTTAATATTGCTCAGTCTCATCACCACGACGGAAAACAATTGACTCCGCAAGGTAATTCTACTATGTGAACTTTTGTCATGTAATCCTCCTCATAACTCTCGTATTTCTGAAGAAGTATCCCGCTTAAGCTCTCACAAAAACCGTCACTTCACTTCCTAGTTCTTCTGTAAGCTTAACTTATGCATCTCATGAATCTTTGTATTAGTTCGAACACACTTCACACTCTGACTCTCATGCTTAGGATCATCTAGGAAAAACTTCAGGTCTCAAGGAAATACCACTTCTACCCTTGCTGGTATGCACTCCTTTCCTTCCCGCTCCGCGTCTTTAGTTATCCATGCGTCGTCTTGAAGAATCATAATTTCGTTGTCTAGACTTCACTTCATTGTTACTCGTCATCGCTTTCTCGGAACCTCTCCCATAACTTCAGATTGCTTCCCTATTTGTATATCTTCCATCTCAGTTTTGCTTATGTTGACTCGAGGTTCTCTTCTCTTTGTTCGTCCTTTGTGTACGTCATCTTTAATCCTCCATTTGGACGTCCTCTTAAAGGAGTCCGAGAAACACCAAGATGTTTGTCAAAACGTGATACTCAACTCGGTACTTGAGCATTTCCGTCTTCGTGGTGACACTATCCTAAGCCAAAAGGCATTGTTCAAGGTGCGATGATAGCTTTCTATCATCCTAACTATAAGGTCCAAAAACTATATGCTACTATATATCCTAGTACATGTATATGACTATATAAGTCCTATGTCCACATTGCTCTAACCAACATATCACATCCAAGCAAAACTATTATAACAAAACAAGGTCCCAACACTTATATGATATCATCATGCCACATGTACAAATATCAATATAAAAAAAATCATGCCTTCATTTTCACATAACAAGTCCATCATGCATAACTATAATCCACATATAATAATATTCCAACAACATCCTAGGCCCACGATAAATATCTACATAACTACACATATCTATATATATATATACTAAAAATCCAATAAACTATGCTGCCGAGATCCACGGAAGGAGTGGTGGTCCGTACATTCTACCCCGACTCATGCATGTGATTTTGAAAACGAAAACTCAAAACCCGTGGGGTTCTGTTTATTCCTTATTCGGCCTTTAGAAGATTGCGAGTGTCATTTTTGTCAACCTAGGGCTCTGATACCACTTTGTAACACCCCGAATCCACGGGATTCGGAGCGCTACGGGTTAGGACCTCACAATGGGTCCCGACCCTTAGCCTGACAACAATTTCACTGGATCTTACAACAAGACACAAATAAAGGCAAAACCGAAATTTATTTTAATGCAATGATATGAACCCCAAAAGAAAACAACGAAAGACTTCAGCCGAGATACAACGCTAAAGGCAACCGCCATACACGCGACATACATAATACCCTAAACAATACATAAAAACAACCCCCAAAACCCATCCTAAGATGTACGGACCCCGGCTGCCCACTCTTCTGGATCTCTCAGCCGCGCCCCTAACCTGCAAGGCAACTACAACAATATCGGTATAAAACCGTTAGCTAGCATTCAAGGCATTAGAATCATGGTATTGGCACACACACACACACATAAGGCATCATAAACACACAACATGTTCCAAAACACACAATCCGGTTTATTATCTTTTTATTATTAGGTCATATCCCGTTCTAATTCAACTTCTTTTGTGACACGAGAATCTTAATGATCTCGCCCTTGTCCCCTTTCACCATAGGGGTTTGTACTTGATGCGGATCAGCATCACCCGATGGGCTGGTCGCAAGGCACCTCCCAGTCATCCCCATTTTGGACTGGACAAGCGGTCACCGCCCGTTATCATACACTTGGGCCAAATATAAACATATAAAGTCGGTGGTCCTATTACCGGTTTAGATGTTATAACATAAGCAATAAACACACACATAAACAACAAACACACACCACCAAACACGCATTGAAACTAATACAGAGAAGAGCAATCCAAAGAAAAGACATTAAAAGCATAGAATAGAAATTCATCCAAGGGTGAAAATCTAAGTTATAACATAAGCAATAAACACACACAAGTCATCCAAGGGTAAAAATCTAAGTTCATCCTATCATGGTCCTAGCCATAGCCCTTCTTTCCTTACCCTAGAATCGCAATCTATCTAGCCAACAACATTCATTTCAAGATCAATCTCCACAAATAAAGCATGCTTGCAAGTCATGGTCAAATGATGAAGAGCAATCCAAAGAAAAGACATTAAAAGCATAGAATAGAAATTACCAAATTCTTACAAGGCTCCAAGAGCTAATCCAACTTGACAACAATGAAAGCTTCACTCAAATCCACTCTATCTCACTCTAAAACGAGAATCTACACTAATCTCTTCCAAGAACACCCCTAATGGGTGCTTGGAAGAGAGGCAACAATGGAGAAGTGTTTTGGGGAAGAAAGGTAGGTCAAAAGAGAGGAGAGAGATCCCCAATTACAGCCTGCAAAATCCTTTAAATACCCACTAAGATGCAAGAGCAATGGAAGAGATCGTCGCCAGCTGTCAATGTGGTCCTGGCAAGAATCACGGTCATAATCACGGCCGTGGAAAGGGCTTAGACCGTGGTTTTGTCCAGAAGCCTCTCCTAGGCTCGTTAAGCCATGATTCGGTGCATGGCTTGTGTTGGCAAGGTTCCATGAGTCCTCCTTAGCCCTTAGCTTGCATTCCAATGAGTCCGGAAGTGTGTCATCTCGAGGAATGATCCTCGGATGTATCGATTAGGCTCTTAAATCTCCCAAAATACCTACAAAGCAAGCAAAAGTCCGAGTAGACGTCTATCTCGACAAAATACGTGATTTGAGTGCAAACGCCGTGAACTAATGCTAAACCATGCATGAATGAGCGGAAAATCTATCTAAATGAGTGTCTAAATCTAGATCATAAATCGTGTTATCAATGACATCCTCATGAACTAAGGGCATGACTAGAAAATTGACTAGCCAGTCTCGATCTCCCATACGAACAGGACATCCAAAGATCTCTCTAGTCCCTCTTACCTTACTCCCATCAGGTAAGCCTATCATAAAAGGTATTCCCTCTACATTAGCTAAGGACAATCTATCTACGCATGCATCAGATATGAAGGAGTGTGTAGCACCCGTATCAAATAAAACTCATATAGGTAAGTCATGAATCTGGATCGTACCTGTGGCAGTCGGTGCATCTGGCTGATCAGCATCCCTCAACTCAAACACTCGTGCATGAGCTCCTCTAGTATCAGCTACACTACCACGTCCTCTGCCCCGACCTGATCCCTGCATGGAACCCTGTGATGATGTGTGTCCTGGAGCCCTGTAAGACTGTTGCTGACCAGTAGCTCGGTACTGCTGCTGTTGACTCAGAGCTCGGTACTGTGGCGGTCTCTGTACACTCCTTGATAAGCCTACAGGAGAAGAACCCTGCTGAGATGGAGCCTTGCCCTGGCGGCAAAATGCAGCTCTATGTCCAACCTTGCCGCACTGGAAGCAGGTCACTGCCGGCTTCGTGCAGTTCGATCGGATGTGTCCATAGCCACTGCAGTTGTGGCACTGTAAGCCACTAGCTGAAGTCTGACCAGTAGCGGTATGGCTATGTCGCCCCTGAGTCTGTCCCCGTCCAAATACAACTACTCCTGAACTACCACTACTATAACTTGTCCTCTGCCGCTTATCCGGCCTGTCTGACTGAGCAGCTCTCCTTGAGTCTCTCTCATATGCAGACGCTCTATCCTGATAGTCTGACAGAGTCTCACGGCGAAATCCTGCCAAATAGGAACGCGTACTCTCTCTCAATCTCCGTGAAAAGAGATATACATGCTGCTCCTCAAGAGGTGCATCTAGTCCAAGCAGTGTTAGTTCCTTCTGGAACTTCTTGATGGCAGCAGCAATCGGAATGTCCTCAAATCCTGCCTCAATGAAATCCTGAAACCTCTCTCTCCTCAACGAGATAGGGCAGTATCTGTCTCTAACAATGCTCCTCATCTGCTCCCAACTGGTGACTCGACTACGTATGGTCCGCCACCAGGAATGAGCATCCTCAGTGAAACATGTCTGCACCAAGTCCACCTGTCGATCATCTGGGCAACGTATCGCCTCTAATGCAGTCTCTACCTGTCCAATCCAGTGCTCCACCTCCAAAACTATCTCTCCACTAAATGAGGGGACCTTCTGAGAGTTGAAAGCCTTCAACCACTCATCCGGCCTCGGTGCTCTAGACCCAGTAGGAGCTCTATCTGCCACAACTCTCCTCTTAGGTACAGCTGGCACCTGAGGCACTCCCTGTGTCACCTGGACAGATCTAGCCGGTACTGGTGGTACCTGGGTAAGTCTCTCTATCCTAGCAGCCTCCTCCATACGTTCAACGTATGCTCGGTACTTTGTGTACTCAGTCGCTCCAATGGAAACACGTCTTGACTCCGTCGAACGTGCTCTCTGTGCTCCAGACCTAGCAACGGTCTCATTCCTGACCTCAGGACCTACACTCTCAGCTACCTCCTCCACTCCAGCCTCTAGCATGATCACTGCTGGTGGATCCTCTCGAGGAGCTCGACCTCGGGCTCGGGCTAGTGGAGGTCTACCTCCACGGCCGCGTCCTCTAACTATAGGGGTCCCATCTCCCTTACCTGGTCCAGCTGGAGGGAGAGGTGGATGACCTCTACCTCAACCAGTAGCTAGCGTAGCTCTAGTACGTGCCATCTGCGCGAGGAATAATAACTATAATTACAACTAGCTACAAAGTCCAAAAAGTCCATCTACAGTAAAACCTAAAGTCCATGCTAAGCATACTGAGATCCGCGGTAGTAGTGGTGGTCAGACGTACTTTTCTATTCCCAACTAGACTATGCATGCATTTAAAAACCAAAAATTCTCTTTTTAAAACTCAGACCCCTTTTCGGGTTCTGTTGAAAACTTATTCGGTCTTTCAGAAGATTTCAAGTGCCATTGTTGCCAACCTAGAGCTCTGATACCATGTTTTAACACCCCGAATTCTCAGAACTCGGGACATTACTGGTTAGAACCTCACAGTGGGTTCCGACCTTAGTTTAACAACAATCTTACTAGGATCTTGCAACAAGACACAAATAAGGAAAACCGAAATTCATAAAATAGTAATTTTAAGGTAATGAATGCAACACGGTCTAGCAGTCTAAAGTACTTAAACAAAGGAAACGAACAACTGTCTTAACCAAAAGAACGAAAAGACAAACACAACCCCAACCCCCACTCTAAGGAGTACGGAGACCCGACTGACCACTACTTCCGGATCACTCAGCTACTGGTCTAACCTGCGGTAAATCTAAAAACACAACAAGAGGAACCGTTAGCTAGTTATCTAAATAATTAGAAGAATAATAGTAGCACACACACACACATAAAAATATAAACACCCATCATGCTTTCAAACAAGTCCATTTATTATCTTAAGTTAAGTTACTCGTTCACGCTAATGATACTTGTTTTGTGACACGAGGGATTCCCAAACCTCGCCTCCGCCCCCGTGTAACCATCAGGAATGGATCCGATGCATCTCACCTTGTACCTGCCTGGTCTGGGTATAGAGAACCTCCCAGTCTCCTGTCAGAGCTGGGCAGTGATGTCACGGCCCGTTATACATACACTTGGGCCTTAAACATAATAATAACGGTCGTCCTAGCAAGTTATTATTATTAAAACACGCACATAGCACACACACCAACTACCACTCAACTAACATCCAGAAACTGGCTAAGTAAGTCGCAAGGACTTACCTGATTAAAAATACACTCTAACACGTCTCGAATAGTCCGTACTCGTGGTAACTCAAACGCTTGTCAAATAAGGCATGTGGATCAAAATCACATCCAGATGTCCAAGCTCATGCTAAGGAATTACGGAATACATTTCTTACGGTAAAAGACCATTTTACCCTCAACCGAAGGTTTCTCGAATTTATTCTTAAACTTTCTAATTCCTTTTAAAACTTGTTTCCATATTTTGTGTCTCTCGGTTAGCTACCTATAGGTCACCAGTTCCAACTTGAATCCCCTCAACCCGGTTACTATCTACTCTATTACATATATTATCCGTAATATACTTTAACCTTTCTCCTCAACTCACTTATTTAATTGTGTAATTATTCGGTATTCATATATATATCCACATATTTTATTTCCCATCTTGTATGAATATAGGTACACTTACGTCATGCGTATATATATTCTTATGTTTCTATATATATATAAATCCCGAAATCTCAACTTATTTATATATATATATATATTTATATCTCTTTTACATTTTACTCACCTTTGTTATTTCTACAAAAGCATTGTAGTGCAATTATATATACACTTATACATATATACATATATGTGCCTATCTCTCTCGATCATTCTTATATACCCACAACCCCATTACGCAGCAAGGCTTACAAAGTGCTCACCTACAACAGCCCGTAGTAGCCCGTCCTTCCTCAGTTAACGGGGTGTAGCCGGCGTCTTGGACCGGGCTCGTATGCCGGCTCGAGCAGGTTCAACACAGTGAACCCACCTTGATCTCACACTGCAGAAACCGGAGGAAAACAATGCTGTTGTTCGCTACTTAACGAAACCGAAGAACCGAATGCGAAGAAGGGAAGAGATTGGCCGACTCACCTACTGCAGATCGGCGTCGGCGGCGACTAGACTCGTAGCAGGACGGTGTTTGGATCATTGCTGTGCGAAAACCAGGTGAGGAATGGGGAAGGAAGGCGCGATGGACGGAAGGGATCGAGCGGCTCACCTGGTGGTCTTTGGGTGTCGATAGAAGCGGCGCCTTGGCGGCTCGCGACGCCCTGGTGGTCGACAGCGGTGTTCCGGTGGCTCGGTGGCGGCTAAGGCCTGCAGTCGCGGCTGTGGAGGGAGAACGCGTTACACCGGCGAATAGAAACAGGGGAGGGAGAGGATAGACGAAGGGTGACTCACCTGGCAGCTGCAGTCGCCGGCGAACGAGGAAGGTCGACGAGGCGCGTGGTGGCCTCTCCGGTTGAAGGCAGAAGAGATGCTTGTTCGTTCGTTCAGCGATGGAGAGGGAAGATAGCAAGCGGCACACAAACGGTAAGGTAGATTAGGGTTAGATTAGGTTAGTTTAATTAGGTTTTAATTAAAGGTTAATGATGGGCTGGGCTGGTGGGTATTTGGGCTTGCTAGTGGGCCAACCGGCCTGCTCTCCCATTAGAACGAGAATAGGAACTCGTTACTCGCCCGGTTTTTGGTTAGGTACGGGAAGTTATATAATACGGAATTAAATTCCGTATTATCTTATTGATTATTATTATTTTTATTTTAAGGTGCGTAATTTATTTCCGGTTACAAGGTTTCGTCGTTTTATGTGAATTATTGTCACATAAAATGATAGAAATAACACTCGTTTTATTTTGCTTTTAATTTATGTACTTATATATTTAAGATTGACATTTCGAAAATTGGTTAAATTCAGGTTTAACGGAGTTTAAAAAATTCCGGTTATTACATCAGTGCCCTCTTAAAAGAAGTTTCGTCCCGAAACTTAGAATAATTCTCTTAATCGCGCATTTCCTTTGGTATATTAAATTTTCTCGACATTTCCGTTGGCTACAAGCAACTACTCAATCATCAACAGTAGTCATGTGTCACATAAAACGTAATCACTCAAATCAGTATAAAAACCTGAAAGGTCAAACAACACAACATCCGAGTACTAACTCGTCAAAACAGGAGTAACCTCTAACCCCGCAAAGAACTCGGGGTAGTTACGTCTAATACTCTCTTCAGTCTCCCAAGTGGCCTCATCAGCTCCTCTCCTAGACCACTGGATCCGCAACATAGGTATCTCCTTGGACCGCACGCGTCTAGCGCTGCGTTCCAAGACAGCTACTGGGTACTCTACAAAGGTGTGATCAGGCTCAACTGTCAAATCCTCATGGCTGATGACGTGTCTCGGATCCGGGATGTACTCTCTCAACTGAGATACATGGAAGACCGGATGAACACCCTCTAGTCTCGGCGGTAAAGCTAATATGTAGGCCACCTCTCCCACTCTCTCTAAGATCTCAAAAGGTCCGACATATCGGGGACTCAGCTTCCCCTTAATGCCGAAACGCCTAACTCCTCTCGTAGGTGACACTCTCAGCCACACCTGAGCACCCACTCTAAACTCCAAAGGTCGACGCCTTTTGTCGGCGTAGGACTTCTGACGACTCTGAGCTGCTAACATCCGCTCTTGGACTAGGGCAATCCGAGCGATGTCATCCTGTATCTGATCTGGAGCTACTCCATCAACTCTGCTAGGCTCATCCCAACATAATGGTGTACGACATCTCCGCCCGTACAAAGCCTCATAAGGAGCCATCCCAATAGACGCATGCCAGCTATTATTATACGAAAACTCTACTAGTGGGAGATGATCTGGCCATACCTGTCCCCAATCTAGTACACACGCCCGAAGCATGTCCTATAAGGTCTGAATGGTCCTCTCAGACTGTCCGTCTGTCTGTGGGTGATAGGCAGTGGTAAAGTGGAGATTCGTCCCCAAAGCAGTATGTACCTGCTGCCAAAATCTCGAGGTAAAACGTCCATCTCTGTCAGAGACGATAGTGCTCGGTACTCCATGGAGTCTCACAATGTGTCTGGTGAACTCCTCAGCTAGACGACTCACCGGCCACATTTTCTTAATCGGAATGAAACGTGCGGTCTTCGTCAGGCGGTCTACCACTACCCAAATAGCATTAAATCCTCTACTGAGTCTCAAGCCTGTGACAAAATCCATAGATATATCCTCCCACTTCCACTGTGGTACTGGAAGTGGATGGAGCTCTCCTACAAACCTACGATGCTCAATCTTGACCTGCTGGAAGGTCGCACACTGAGCCACATACCGAGTTACATCGTGCTTCAAACCACCCCACCAGAAGGACCGTCTCACATCCTTGTACATCTTACTCGCTCCAGGATGTACTGAGTATGGGGTAACATGAGCCTCACCTAGTATCCTTTGTCTCAACACACTGTCTAACGGCACACAAACGCGGTCCTGACGTCTCATCACTCCATCTGCACCAATAGTAAACTGTGGGGCCTCATCTCGAGACATCATGTCTCGGATCCTGATCAAAGTCGGGCAAGTCTCCTGCTTTTGTCGGATCTCATCCAACAGATCAGGAAGTAACTCCATGGTAGCCAACTGACCATCAGTATCGGGAAACTGAATCTCTATCTCAAACCAAGCCAAGTCCTTCTACAACTGTGGTTGTACTGTCAACCGGGCTATCGCCCTCTCCCTAGGCATCTTCCGGCTCAAAGCATCAGCTACCACATTCGCCTTCCCGGGGTGGTAAAGAATCTCAAGGTCGAAGTCCTTGATCAACTCTAACCACCGCCTCTGGTAGTTATTCAACTCCTGCTGAGTGAATATGTACTTTAGACTCTTAGGGTCTGTGAAGATCTGACATGTCGCCCCGTAGAGGTAGTGACGCTAGATCTTAAGAGCATGGACTACTACAGCCAACTCTAGATCATGTGTGGGGTAGTTCTCCTCATACGTCTTCAACTGTCGAGACGCATAGGCTATGACCTTACCCCTCTGCATCAAAACACACCCCAAGCCCAGCTTGGATGCGTCACTGTAGACAACAAAATCATTTGTACCCTCAGGTTGTGCCAAAATCGGAGCAGACGTCAATCTCCTCTTTAGCTCCTCAAAACTTTGCTGACACGGCTCAGACTAGACAAACCTAGTAGTCTTCCTCAGAAGACAAGTAAGTTGTCGGGCAATCCAGGAAAACCCTTCCACAAACCGGCGGTAGTACCTGCTAAACCTAGAAAGCTGCGAACCTCCTTGACATTCTTAGGAGGTTGCCAAGAAGATACTGACTCGATCTTCGCCGGATCGACTTTAATACCCTCAGCAGTCACCACGTGACCTAAGAAAGCCACCTCTGACATCCAAAACTCACACTTGGATAGCTTAGCATACAAATGGCTATCTTATAAAATCTGCAATACTATCCTCAAGTGTCCGGCATGCTCCTCTCGACTCCTAGAGTAGACTAGGATGTCGTCAATGAAGATCACTACAAACTGGTCTAAGAAGTCAATGAATATCCCATTCATCAACTCCATGAACACCGTTGGTGCATTAGTGAGCCCAAATGGCATCACTACGAACTCATAATGACCATACCTAGTCTGGAATGCCGTCTTAGGTATGTCCTGATCTCTCACCCTCAACTGGTGGTAACCTGACCTCAAGTCTATCCTCGAGAACACAGACGCTCCATGCAACTAGTCCAACAAATGATCTATGCGCGGCAGTGGGTACTTGTTCTTGATGGTTACCTTGTTCAGCTCTTTGTAGTCTATGCACAGCCTCATCGATCCGTCCTTCTTCTTCACAAATAACACTGGCGTGCCCCAAGGAGACACACTAGGGCGTATGAAACCCTTCTCTGCTAGCTCCTCTAACTGCTTCTTCAGCTGAAGCAGCTCTACAGGTGCCATACGGTACGGAGCCTTCGAGATCGGTCTCGTGCCCGGCTCTAAGTCAATGCTGAAATCAATGCTCCTCTATGGGGGTAGTCCTGGCAGGTCGTCACTGAATACCTCTGTAAACTCGCATGCAACAGGTATCTCCTCTATAGTCAGGCTCTTGCTTTCTTTCATGGCATAACACCAGAAGGCTTCGCAACCCTGTGCTATCAGTCTGGCTGCCCTCACTGCACTAATAACTGTGCATGACTTTCCGAGGTCCCAACCTCGGAATATTACTCTATGGCCTTCCTCCGTGGCAACGGTCACTGTCCTCCTACCAATGTCTAAGACTGCTCCGTGTTTCCTCATCCAGTCTATCCCTAAAATGACATCCTCATGAACTAAGGGCATGACTAGAAAATTGACTAGCCAGTCTTGATCTCCCATGCAAACAAGACATCCAAAGATCTCTCTAGTCCCTCTTCCCTTTGTTTAAGTACTATAGGCTGTTAGACCTTGTTGCATTCATCCTTTTTAAAAACACATCTTTATGAATTTCGGTTTTTCTTATTTGTGTCTTGTTGCAAGATCCTAGTAATATTGTTGTCAAACTAAGGTCGGGACCCATTGTGAGGTCCCAACCAGTAATGCTCCGAGTTCAGAGAAGTCGGGGTGTTACAACATGGTATCAGAGCTCTTGGTTGGCAACAATGACACTTGAAATCTTATGAAAGACCGAATAAGTACTTAAGCAGAACCCGAAAAGGGATCTGAGTTTTAAAAAGAACTTTTGGTTTTCAAATGCATGCATAGACTTGTTGGGGATAGAAAAGTACGGATGACCACCACTACTACCGCGGATCTCAGTACGCTTAGTATGGACTCTAGGTTTTAATTTAGTTGGACTTATTAGATTGATTATAAGGAAATTTAGTATAGATAATTATATGCCGAAGATTAGTAGAAATTGTAGTTATGTTATGTCCTGAACGGAGATAACATAATGAGTTTCTCACCCCTTTGACACATCTAAGTAGATTTTGAAGGAGGTCAACGTGAGGATTAGTATGCACATCTTATGTGCATTAAGGTAGACGTACGGCGGATAACTCCTTCGAACTTGTTGAGGAACGTCGAGACAGAAAAGTGAAGACTAAAAGACAACACCAACTACAATGACAAGAAGGGAATTTCGAGTCAACTCAATAGGACCAAATGAAGAAAATACATGAGAGTAGTTCCGGAAAAGCGTTTGATGACCGACAAATATACAAATTGGAAGAGACGAACCATAGGTTCTTTCAAGTGTGGTGTAAAGCAACGTTATAAGCAAATCGGATTCCTCCAAAAACACACATGGGCATGAAAGTCAAGGTGAAATATAGTAGCGATCCAGACAAGAGGCATTGAATCTAATCTTACTAGCGGATCAGAAGGTGAAAGTTTGAGGCTAGAAGCAGAACAGAAGATGATCACTCTCGACAAGCTACTTGCCACCACAATCAAGATGGAAAACCGAGACAATCATAAGCGTAGGAGTCAAGATGAGATACACTGTCCATCCCGATACGGAGAAACAAAGAGCCGCAAAAGGAAATCTTACAGGTTGCTAGAAAGGGGGGCAGATTTCACCAACATGGAAGTGTTGTGACCTCCTAGAATACACAAGAATTTCAACAAGGATCGGAATACAACAAGGACCGGATTTCTATAAAGGTGGAAGTACAAACAGCACCCCAAGGGAGGAAACTCACGAAGGAATTTAAGTTAATAACACTAGCGGGTCATAACAGAGAACCGCAAGTGAACAATAACTCGGGTAGAAAGAATCATGGAGAAATGCCTACAAGTTATAGTAGAAGAATTGATAAGTCCATTGACGGGAGACGAAGAAACAACTAGACTCGTAAGAGTATAGTGCTCTTATAGGAGTGTAATTTGTAGAAGGAGCTAAAGGAAAACAAATGAAAGAGATATATTTTCACCTTGTATATCACACCTCAAAAGAGATAGAAGAAAAGTAAGTCCGATCTTATAGAAGGTCAACTACAGACTAATTGGTAACAATAGAGAATTTACACGTGCTGACTAACTAGTGATGGTTGGTTGAAAGATAAGAAGAATAACCACAAGGTTATAAAGGAAATTTACCGACATCTGGTGAATATCTTCCAAAGATCAATGACAATAATGGTGAAGTTAAATCAATACAAGTACTAGTAGCCTTGATGGTAACATTGAATGAGTCCAATATGATAACTCTAATAAAGAAATTAAAGAAAAGCTCTTGATGGTCGGTAATGACCATTGATGATAGTAATGATGTAAATGGAATTGTTGTGAGTAGTTACTTACTACTGACTAAGTAAAGATACATTTCAAAGTTAGTATGAAGGAATTCCTGTAAGAAGAACTAGAAGACTAAGAAGAAGTAAATGATTGTGAACATGTCCTATGTCTTAGCATTCCACACAAGTAAGACTGATGGTGCTCCTCCGAGGAAAAGGGGTGGTCAAACTGTCTAGATTGACAGGGGAAACCCTTGTGATTAAAGACGTGACACAAAATAATTGGAATTTCAAAGGCGGCACAAACATAGGGTGTATGATTTAAAGCCTTGGTGAAATGTGTTGTAGAGTTGTGAGGTGATTGCAGATGGAATCTACAGGATGGCTAGAACAGACATGAGAAGGAGTAAAGTTGAATGACTAAAGGCTGATATGGATCCGGTAATACCCTAATAAGATGATTACCGAAAGGTATATATATAAAAGTTTAATGAGAAATGGAGGTACTCCGATGAAAATTCAAGCTCGACTGATGGCATAAGAGTTGATAAAAGTAATAAGACCAACCAACGTGGTCCGTAAGGCGTATACGAGGAAACACAAAGGGATTTAACTATCCTACTGGGGGTAAAGATTTATAGAAGGTAAAGCGACACAAGCATAAGGACAACATAATAAATGCGAGTCGAGAACTTTGATTTTTGAGAAAATCATATACAACTGAGGTTCTTATGCAAATGGTACCGATAGGTGTTTAACAAAAGTCATATACATCAGACCGATAATGCTTGGATGGATAAAGTGTAAACCAAAAGAATAACTTAAACAGTAAGAAGGAAAGTCATGTATCAAAAGGCGAGTCTTGCTAAATTAGAATAAAGTATTGAGATGAGGATGCCTTTGTAGAATCTATGCAAGAGTGCAACGTAACTGAGGTTCCAAAATGGAATGAGCAGTAATGATCAACTGAAAGTTGAGACCGATTCAGGGGAGAAAATTGTTATAAGACGAGTCACCTAGTATAAGAGTTCACAAGACAAGCTTGAGAGACCAAAAGAGATAAAATGTTGACCCGGATATGAGGGTCTAAGGTGCATAGAAGGGATACCTACAATGGAGTGTAGAAGCAAAATGTAGACTTTACAAGTGTATAGAGGTTTGACCTCCTCAAAGATATAGCGGAAACAACTGAATTTCATGAAGGCAATATTGCCGGTAACACCAGCGAAGGAATGTATATATGAGAACGGCCTTGGTGGACTCGAAAGTCCAAGGTAACCCCAATTATCGCGGGACCTAAGTCATCAACACCGGCGGTCCATGCAAGGAGAACTGCAAGGGGATGATAACTAAAGTCATCAAAACTACAAAGACACTTACCAACTATCGTTGAAGACTTGGAATGACTATTTATATCAAGATGAAAGACCCAGTTGGGCTCGAGAAGTAGAGTTAGCCTAAGGAAACAGAAGTGTGGAAGATAAAACGGATTAGCGAAGCATGAAAGGATTAATCGAGCAGATGATGCTCACCAAGAATTTAACGCCAGTATAGGTATGAGAAGAGCAAGTCCGGGATATTGAGATTAGTCAATTATAGACTGACCGACGTCAACTGAGGACGTGTAAGTGTTGGTTGGTATTGACGAGTAGGTACCGTTAAGAAGAGACATTAGTGACTGCGGATTTCAGAGGTAACTTTACCGATGCCTTGGAGGATTCCCCAAGTAGGCAACGAGAACCTTCTGGGATGATCTAAGGATATGGGGAGAATCGGGTTAGAGGTTGCTTACTTTTTGGTTAAGAACAGATTTCGGTTGAGTAAGAGAGTGGGGGTCTATTTGATGAGGATCTTGCTAGTATTAGAAGGGAAAAATCGACGGGAGTTGGGTAAATCATGTTGACCCTCAGAAAGACGTCATTGTGCCTAAAGGGTGTTACCACAAAAGCGTGGTAAGCATATAACCTACAAATGAAGAAAATCAATGTTAGATTAACTATGATTTCAAGTTAAGATATTAGAGATCTATATGACAAGGTCCACTTGGATGTGTGATTTGTTTTGAGTTATATAAATTTGAAAGCTTGACAAGAAGTAGGTGAAAACCCATTAAGTAAGGAACGATCCGATTAGGTCACATTGAGGAAACCGGGCCAAGCGGTTTGTATTACAAAGAACATTAGACACTTAGTAAAGTGCCGACAGAAGTTTAAGATCATTATTTCATAATCGATAGTCGGGAACTTTCGAAAGGAAAAAGCAAGTGGGCAAAGTGGAAGAAAAAGTGGTTTGATAGAGTCATCAAAAGAGCTGGAAGTAAGTTTAGAAAACCAAAGCGTTGAGAGGGTACCTACCGAATCCGAAACACGTCATCAGCTATGAAGATCAGAAATTTTAGCCGGTTCATACTTTTGTAGAGTTCTAGTGGTTAGGACGAGGAGCTGATGAGGCCACTTGGGAGACAGAGGAGAGTATTAGACGTAATTATCCCGAGTTTTATGCGGGGTTAGCTACTACTTTTGTACCGACGAGTTAGTACTCGGATGCTGTGTGGTTTGACTTTTCATGTTTGTACTTTGGATTGAGTAAATGTGTTTTCTTTGATGTGTGCCGGATTCGGATGATTGAGTAGTTACATGTTAGAAAACGAGACTTAATGAAACCAAGTTATAAAAAGAAAGTCGTTTGATTGGATACATTATTCTAAGTTTCGGGACGAAACTTATTTTAAGAGGGCACTGATGTAATACCCGAAAATTTAGTTTTGTTGGTTCGTTTAATCAACATAAAGTTTATCATTTTTTTGTTTGAAATTATTACTCATATAATATGATAAAAGTTTCACGATAAATTTTTTGCCAATTCTATCATTTTATGTGAAGAGTTAATCACTTAAAATGCTTCTATCCAACTTCTATAATTTTATACGGAATCATGATCTTTTAAAACACTTCCAAACCACTCTTGTTAGTGTAAACTAGCCCATTAGAACAATCCAAGTGCTGACGGGCCCAATGAGATTATCCAGCTGTTGAAGGGCCCATTGGAAAGGCTGGCTATTGGACAGGCCCGTTAGCAAGCAAATTCATGGACAGGCCACAAAGAGAGGAAGGGAACGTCATCCTCTTATGCCTACCGAAAGAGTCAGCAACTTCCTTCCACACCAATACACACTTGCCTGTTATTCTACCCTATCTTAATGAAACTTGTAACCGTAAATCTCTTTCCTTCTAAACCTCGGCACGATCTTCATTTTTTTCCCCTATACACAACAACTCGCTACTCACCTCGCCTAAACCTAAGACAGCCTGCTCAGCGCCACCACTGCTCGCCGCCACCACTGCTCCCAGCCACACCTGCTCGCCGACGCTGCCACTGCCCGACGCCACCACTACAAGCAGCCCCTTCTCTCTAGTTGAGCCACGCCAACGAAAGCTGTCCGACACCATCCTTCTTCGCCCTGGCCACCCGGATTCTCCTCACTCCGTTGTCGCTGCTGCAGGAGGTGAGTCGGTCGACTTCTCCCTCCTCTTTCCCTCTTTTTCCTCTCTTCTGCCCTTTTGTTTCGTATGTGTAAAATACGACAAACCGGCCTTTCTTGAATCTTGTAGTGACCAGCCTGAACCACCTCTCCATCTGCATAGCAGACACTGCTCGTCCCGAGTACGTTGTGGCGTCGGATTCTCTTCCTTGCTGCAGTCTGGTAGGTGGCTTAACCCTCTTTGCGAACATGTATCGTAATTGCATTGTCTGTTTATTTAGGGAGAAACGTGCAGAAGCTATAAATATGGGTTGTTTAGTTTAATTAGGAATGAGTTGTAATCCATGGGATTCGAACTGGGGACCTTCAGGTCATAGTAAAAGTGAGAGACTGCTAACAGAGAGACTCGAACCCATGACCTCTTTCAGCCTAGGAAAATTTCATGTTTTGAGTTGAAACTACTGACTTTGAACCCGTTTTTGGAGAGCTTAGATCGAACATCCACCGTTGAATTTTTAATATATTGTAGATAGAAATATGTAGTTTATTGTGTTAAAATTTGGCAAAAAGTTAACGGTCGGATTAGAACTTATAGGGACTCAAAGTAGGAAATTCTAGCTTTTATTCCAACTTTAGAAGAAAATGTGACTAAGTATAGAAATTCTAGCTTTTATTCCAACTTTAGAGAATTATGTAGGAGTTATGGTTGAATATTTTTGAGAGATCTTTGCCCCTATGTTTAGTATGCATATCATAGAGGATCTAGAGATTTATTTCGGAATTTAATACTTTTACCCGAGCCTCATATCTTAAGCCAAAGTTGGACCTTAGCAACTTTTTATGAAAGTCAAGAATGTGTTTAACTCTTCTAAAACTTTAACAAACTTCCTTTCTAGAGTGAGAGTGTGTTTTGAGTTCTAAAGAATAGTTGGAACCTTGTTATAGAATTTTATAGAGTTCGGGACCAGGGGTAAAATGGTCAATTACCCGTATAAGGGTATTTTGGTAATTTCTTTATGATCGATTATATAGCTTAGAAGTTGGAGACTTCTGAGAAAGTGAGATGCATTTTTGATCCACATGCCTTGTTTTACAGGCGATTGAGTTACTACGGTTGCAGACCGAGTTGAGACTTTTGAGAGTTGTGAATTGATTCAGGTAAGTCCTTGTCACTTACTTAGCTGGTTTCTGGATATTAGTTGAGTGATAATAGTGGTGTGTGTACCATGTGTGTTATAATAACAACTTGTTAGGACGACCGTCATTATTATGTGTTAAGGCCCAAGTGTATGTATAACGGGCCGTGACATCACTGCCCAACTCTGCCAGGAGGGAGGTTCTCTATACCCAGACCATACAGGTACGCGGTGAGATGCATCGGATCCACTCCTGATGGGTACACGGGGGCGGAGGCGAGGTTTAGGAATCCCTCGTGTCATAAAATAAGTATCATTAGTAAGAGTGAATGACTTAAATGAATATAATAAATGGATTGTCTGAAAACATGATGAGTGTTTATTATTTTATGTGTGTGTGTGCTATTATTATTCTCCTAATGTTTAGATAACTAGCTAATGGTTGTTTTGTTGTGTTTTTAGATTTACCGCAGGTTAGAACAGCAGCTGAGGGATCCGGAAGTAGTGGTCAGCCGGGTCTCCGTACTCCTTAGAGTGGGGGTTGGGTTGTTGCTTTGTCGTTCTTTCCTGTTGTTAAGACAGTTAGTCTTTTCCCTTTGTTTAAGTACTATAGGCTGTTAGAACTTGTTGCATTCATCCTTTTAAAAACACATCTTTATGAATTTCGGTTTTTCTTATTTGTGTATTGTTGCAAGATCCTAGTAATATTGTTGTCAAACTAAGGTCGGGACCCATTGTGAGGTCCTAACCAGTAATGATCCGAGTTCTGAGAATTTGGGGTGTTACAACATGCTTTCGAACAAGTCCATTTATTATCTTCATTTCAGTAATTCACTCTTACTAATGATACTTATTTTGGGACACGAGGGATTCCCAAACCTCGCATCCGCCCCCGTATAACCATCAGGAATGGATCCCATGCATCTCACCTTGTACCTGCCTGGTTTGGGTATAGAGAACCTCCCAGTCTCCTGTCAGAGCTTGGCAGTGATGTCACGACCCGTTATAATACACTTGGGCCTTAAACCATAATAACAACGGTCGTCCTAACAAGTTGTTATTATTATTTTCACATACATTGCACACACACAACCATTATCACTCAACTAATATCTAGAAACTGGCTAAGTAAGTCGCAAGGACTTACCGGAGTTGATATCAACTCTTTTGCTTTCAACTCGGTCAACAACCGTGGGAACTCACTTGCCTGTCATAAGGGACAGTGTATCAAAACACATTTCTTATATCCTTAGAAGTCTGAAACTTCTAAGATGTACAAATCTATCATAAGGGAAAGAAAAGAATTACTAAAGTACCCTTCTATAGTAAAATAACCATTTTGCCCTTGGTCCCGAGATTTTCAAAAATCTCACCACTATATCCCAAATTCTTCTTGTGGAACTAAATTTCCTAATTTAACTCCTAAGAATTAGGAGTCTTCTATGATATGTATACTAATGATAAGGACAAAGATCTCTCACAAATATTCATCCAAGGCTCCTACTTAAATTTCCAAAGTTGGTTCCAACACTTAGTGATTTCATACTTAATCAAACTCTAAGTCTTTTCAAAACAAAACTAGGCAACTACCCTTCTTTGACTAGTTATAACTTCAGATCCGACCGTTGAAATGCTCCCAAAATTTGACACCATAAACTACATATATCTGTCTACAACATATTAAAAATTCAACAGTGGATGTTCGATATAAGCTATCAAAACTGGCTCCTAAAAATAGTAGGTCGAAGCTAAAAAAAGGCTACAATTTTGATCTCAACTCTATCCTCCATGTCTATATCTTTTCTTAACACCTAAACTGCACAAGACTCTACTTTAAGGCTCTATAGAAGTCTTATATCAGGAGTACCCACCCTACTGCTTATCCAATCTACACCTAATACCTTATCAATCTAAGGCTAAAAACAATGCCATCTTCGATCGAGCTTATAAAGGTAGCACGGAACACACCTGAAACGTTGCAACAGGCTAAAGATGATCCTGTCCTCTAGTGTGTGTTGCGTGATTTGGGCGTCCTAGACCTACTGCTTGTACCCTGGCTCAACTGTATTCACCACCGGTGCACAAACTCGTCCTAGCGTTGTCACTACTGGAATCAGAGAGAGACATGTCGTTCAATGTTGTTACTTCCATGAAAACAGAGGGGAAAGAAGAGGGGTAGGAAGGGACGGCCTTGCTCGCCTGATGATCGGCGGAGGAGGTCGCAGAGGCTCCGGTAGGGGGCTGCTAATGTCCCGAGTTCTGAGAATTCGGGGGGTTACAATGCTTAGATATTTTACGCAAAACCCTTTTTGGTTAAATAACAAATTAAGAGAATTTCGTTACTTTTATCTAAAATTATGAAAACATCAAGGAAACTATACATACATCAAACCCATTTAATAAATCCAATTGTCAGATACAATAGAATCAACAAAAATATATGAATATCCTTGTTTAAATTGATTGATCGTCTCTTTATGAGGAATAAGATGTATAGTAAAACACGAATAATAAAAATAAATACATAAAATTAATCCCGTAATTGTCGAGTATTGTAGTAGTAAAAATTAATAAATAAAAAACTTTATCATAAATTTTAATAATTGCATAAACATGTAAAGTGGTTGATGTTATAAGAAGAAGAAAAAATAAGAGTATTTTTTACAAAAATGAAACATAAATATTATAGAATTAAGCATGTTAACAGTACAATTATACAATAAGTATTATATTCTAAAAGTGTATCTTACCAATATTGATGATAAAAAAAAACATTTTCAAAGGTTAATGACTCTAACTTTTTGCACCTTTGGAAGGAGACTTAAGCCTCTCATTTGTCGAACCCGTTGACATGTAAAATATACTTGGTTTTCCACGAACCCTTCAACAACAATTGATCATCATAAAGGGTATATTGATTCAATATTTCTCCAAGAGAGTGTTAAAATGGTGTTCATCATCCAACACGTTCAAATCGAAGTTATTATTACAACGGGTAACTTTTTTTGAATAAGACAATTTATCAAAATTGCTCCCGCACGAGCACACTTAACTTCAGAGTTCTTTGTCCACACTCGACCACTGAAAAGAAGAATTTTTTTTGACATGGGTAGCAATCCATCCTTATAAGTTAACCATAAATCTCCATTCAAATGATGCAGATAACAATTTTACCAGGTGTTACAGCTTCTAACTCCAATTGAACGTATTGGAAGATGAATCCGTTTTTAATGTTTTTGGAGAAAATTTTGGATCAAAATAATCTGTTTTGATGACCGAATAATGTTGAACAGGTACACTTGTAGAAGTTATAGATTCTTTCTATCGTGATTGAAATATATTATAAGGTGTATACAAAAAAACAAAAGCAATAATCATTATTGAAACTCTCGATTGATTTTACCAACCAACTAAATTAACTATAATATTTCATAATCATATAATATCCAAGTGAATCAACCGGTATATTCACTTGTGTGGGATTAATTATTCATTATCAATATTGTTAAATGTTAAGTAACACATCAAAAGATTTATTAGTTTTTTCCATAATATTCTTTAAATCTCAAATATTTTATATAAAATATATTTTATTCATTATTATTTACTAATTAACTAAATAACATATTATATTAATAACAAAAAACTTCTCATTTATTGAATAAAAAAATAAATTTGGCCAACCTAGTTATTTTATTGTACCATAAATATTCTTCCGAAAATCTTCATTTTTATATATATTTTAAGATTTAATATACTACGGTAAATAATACACTCAAATAAAATATCATAAAACCAAGTCATCGAATAAAAGAAAACCGATTTCACTAATCCAATTTGTTATTTTTCAAAGAATTTTTTGATGTCAGCATCAAATTAGACGAAATCAATTATTTTAAACGCAAAATATTAATTATACATAATATAACATTATTAAAGTTTTTAATTAAATGATTTATTATATATGTATTAAAATACTATTGTATTCAAATAAATGAATAAAAACTTGATTTTATCAATATGCTTAGATATTTTACGCAAACCCTTTTTGGTTAGATAACAAATTAAGATAATTTCTTTACTTTTATCTAAAATTATGAAAACATCAAGCAAATTATACATACATCCAACCCTTTTAATAAATCCTTGTAACGCCCCGTTTATTTGGAGCCCCTATTTTTTTTTTTGTAATATCCGGAATTTTTATTCCGTCTATTTCCGTAGCCTACCAGTTTCCGATCCCTTGACTTCACATAAAATAATAAGTTTAGCCCCAAACCCTAATTTAGACGACTTCACATAAAATAATAAGTTTAGCCCCAAACCCTAATTTAGAATATGACTCGTCGTTGACAAGTCATGACATCCTAGTGACGAGGTCGAGACGAGACCAAGACGAGTTAAGACGAGACCAAGATAAACTCGGGACAAGTACATGCATGGGCCAGACAAGTCTGTGACGAAGCTGTGACAAGTCCCAGACAAAACTGTGACGAAGCTGTGACAAGGCCCAGACAAGTCTGTGACGAAGTTGTGACAAGCCCAGACAATCTGTGACGAAGCTGTGACAAGGCCAGACAAGGCTGTGACGAATCTGTGATAAGCCCAGACAAGTTGTTGACAGCCCAGTCGTGACCATCAGCGCCAGCCCCAGCCCAGATTGCCAGCAGCGTCCGCTTCAGCCCATCTTCAGCGTGCCCAGCGCCATCTTCAGCCCAACATGCCAGCGCCCATCTTCAGCCATCTTCAGCGTGCCCAGCACCATCTGCAGCCCAGCATGCCAGCGCCCTCTTCAGCCCATCTTCAGCACGCCAGCCCAAGGGAGAGCAGCTGCTGTAACGTCTTGGATTTGCTGAGCTGGAACAATGCAATCTTCTGTATGTAACTGCTCCTTGATTTACGCAGAACATTTATCTCCTTCTAAATGCAGCCCACGTTCCCAACTTTCTGTCTACATTCAGAATCCTCTCTTCTTCATCCTTCCTTCTGCAGTAGACGACTCATCTCAATCGATCTCTTCTGCACACGGCTCTTCTGCACACAACTCTTCTGCACAGCGAGTACACAAATCCGGTAGAGTTTACTTCCCTTACCTTCTGATCTGTAGCCGTTTGATTGCATCTCTAATAAGAGACTTTCAGTGCAACGAATTCTCTTCCGGCTAGAAGGAAATACACTCGACCTTGTTCAATACAACTGGGTAAAAATCTATTTGCATTTCTATCTCTTCTGTCATCTCCTTACTAGTTAAATCCGTGTCTTATACCTCCCTTTTGTGCTGGACTGCCTCCCCATTGATGCAGCAGTGTGTTAGGCTGTAGTTGCTCCTTGGATCGTCAATAAAAACGAGTCAAGGCCCCAGTCCAGTGACAGGTCAGTTTTTTCTCTCTCACTTTTGCTTATGAAATAGATGTAGTGAATTCCATGAGAATAGAACCTAGGATGTGCGAGTTCAAGTGTTTAAACCAGTGTACTCGGGGAGAGTCGAATAGAGAACCCTAAGAAGATTAGACTGCTGTAAAACAGGAATGAGACGCAAGAGAAAGAGAAGTGAAATACATTGTTTTAATTTCATTGTTGTAAGATGGAAACGGGCATAGTTGAAGACCAATTTTAGAGAGTTTGGATGATGATCCACCGTTGAAATTTTAATAGGTGATAGGTAGATGTATGCAGTTTACTATATTAAAATTTGAGAAGAAATGAACGGTCGGATTAGAAGTTATAAGCTTCCAAAGTAGGGTAGTTAAGCAGTTTTTGTAAACATTGCAATTTTGGTTAAGTATAGAAAATGTAAGTGTTGTAGCCAACTTTGAGAATTTTTATAAAAATAATGGATGAACAGTTTTGAGAAATTTTTGCTCCTAAGGGTAGATGGAACATCATAGATGATCTAGAGAATTATTTCGGAATTTTTATAAGCTTCTACGAATTTTATATTTGAAACCGAAGTTGGACCTTTACGATCTTTCGGAAAATAGGAAAATAAGAAAAGTGCCAGTTTGTAACCAAACTAAACTTTAGGACTTAGAATATGACTTTATAGTCACAAATAAGAGTTTAGACAAGAATTTTGGAAATTCTGGGAGTTTCGGGACCAAGGGTAAAATAGTCATTTTACGATAAATTAGTACTGTAATCAGTTCTGTCCTATTACGATCTTCTATCTTAGAAGTCTTAGACTTCTAAATACTTTGGAGTGTGCTAATGCACATATCTCCTTTGGCAGGCAACTGAGTTGCTATAGTTACAGAGCGAGTTTGGTTTACAAAGAATCGAGATTTATAACAGGTAAATCCTTTGGGCTTACTTAGCTGACTTCTGAATATGAGCATGAATGATGATAGTGGTGTGTGATTGAAATGTTTAGAGTTATAGGTTGTGATAGATATTTACCGACCTATACTTGGCCTAAGAGTAACGGGCGGTGGCATTCTGCTCAGTTAGCTTGAGGGCGTTGGGGGTTTCTTTAGGGACTAGTCCATACTCGGTTTGTAGTGATGCTACTGGCGGAGGTCAGCTAGACCTACACCCAATTGGATAAGGAACGGAGGCGAGAACTGTTAAGAGTTCTCGTGCCACAACTGTAAAATTGAATAAGATAAATCACCTAAGTAATAGATAATAAACGGTTGTGTGCTAGCATGATGTTTGTTTATATTATTCAGTGTGTGTTTGTGCTGTTATTATTCTACTTATATTTGGATAGTTAGCTAACAGTTGTTATGTTATGTAGACGTACCACAGGTTAGAGCAGATGCCGAGTGATCCGGATGGTAGTGGTCAGCCGGGGTGTCGTACTTTTAGGACGTGTTGCAGTTTCTTTATTTGTGGGATTTCCAGTTGGACCTTGGTTCTTTTCTTTCTATCCGTAGTTGTTATCTTATGTTTTCCGGCTGTCGGTTGTTTTGGTCACATTCATACGTTGTTAAGACTTAATTTATGATTTTCGATTTTTCCTTATCTGTGCCTTGTTGTAAGATCTTGTTAAGTTGTTGTCAAACTAAGGTCGGGACCCACTGTGAGGTCCTAACCAGTAACTCGCCGAGTTGTAAAATTTGGGGTGTTACAACATGGTATCAGAGCTCTAGGTTGGCAACAATGGCACTTGAAATCTTCTAAAAAGGTCATATAAGTAAATAAGCAGAACCCGAAAGGGGTTTGAGTTTTCGAAAGAAGATTTTGGTTTTAAAATCCATGCATAGTCGGGATGGGATAGAAAGTACGGATGACCACCACTACCTCTACGGATCTCGGTATTCTTAGTATTATTATTATAGACTTTTACTGCTTACGATAGATTAGTTAGATTATAACTGTAGTTGTCACCGTTCGTGCAGATGGCACGTACTAGGGCTACACCAGCGACTGGCCGAGGTAGGGGTCGTCCCCCCTTCCCCCAGTTAGACAGGATCGAGCCGATAGGACCCCTGCTGTTAGAGGGTGTGGTCGTGGGGGTAGACCTCCACTAGAGAGAGGTCGAGGACGAGTTCCTCGAAAGGACCCACCTGTAGCAAGCATGCCAGAGGCTGTTGTGGAAGAGGTAGCTGAGAGTGTAGGTCCTGAGGTCAGGCATGAGACCGCCGCTAGGTCTGGAGCGCAGGGAGCACGTTCGACTAAGTCAGGACGTGTTTCTATTGGAGCATTTGAGTATAGAGAGTACAGAGCATACGTTGAGCGTATGGAGGAGGCTGCCAGAGTTGAGAGGCTTAACCAGGTACCGCCGGTGGTACCGGCCCGGTCAGTTCAGGTGACACAGGGAGTGTCTCAGGTACCGGCTGCACCTGAGAGGAGAGTTAATGCTGATAGAGCGCCTACTAGGTCTAGAGCACCGAGACCGGATGAGTGGTTGAAGGCTTTCAACTCTCAGAAGGTTCCCTCATTCAGTGGAGAAATGGGGCTAGAGGTGGAGCACTGTATAGGGAAGATAGAGACTGCATTAGAGGCGATACGTTGCCCCGAGGATCGACAGGTGGATTTGGTGCAGACCTGTTTCACAGATGATGCTCATTCATGGTGGCGGACCATTCGTAGCCGAGTCACCAGTTGGGAGCAGATGAGGAACATTGTTAGGGACAGGTACTGTCCTGTCTCGCTGAGGAGGGAGAGATTCCAGGATTTCATTGAGGCAGGTTTTGAGGATATCCCGATTGCTGCAACCATAAAGAAGTTTCAAAAGGAGTTGACCCTACTTGGACCAACTGCACCTCCAGAAGAGCAGCATGTTTACCTTTTTTCCAGGAGATTGAGAGAGAGTACCCGATCATATCTTGCAGGATTCCGCTGTGAGACTTTGTCTGACTATCAGGATAAGGCCTCTGCTTATGAGAGAGATATGCCAGCTTCGAGGAAAGCAGTTCAGTCTAGTGGGCCGGATAAGCGGCAGAGGACAGGACATGCTGGTAGTAGTGCAGTAGTAGCAAGTTATGGTCGAGGACAGACTCAGGGGAGGTCCAGCTACCACCCTACAGTTCAGACTTCAGGTAGAGATCGACAATGCTTTAACTGTGGTAGCCGCGATCACATTAAGACGGACTGCCAGAGGCCACCTACTACTTGCTTCACTTGTGGGAAGCCGGGACACAGGGCTACTTTCTGCCGTCAGGGTAGGGCCCCTTCACAGCAGGGATCTTCTCCCGTAGGTGCTGAGAAGAGTGGACAAAGACCTCCTTAGTACCGAGCACCAAGTCAACAGCAGCAACAGTACCGGGCTCCAAGACATCCTGCTTCATACAGTACGGCACAGGGATCTAGTCGTGGCAGGGGACGTGGTAGTACCACTGACACCAGAGGAGGACCATCGAGAGTGTTCGAGCTGAGGAGCACTGAGCAGCCTACAGCACCCGCGACCACAGGTACTATTTGGATCCATGACTTACCTGTGCGAGTTTTATTTGATACGGGTGCTACACACTCCTTTATATCAGATGCATGCGTAGATAGGTTGTCCTTAGCTATAGTAGAGGGTATACCTTTTGTGGTGGGGTTACCAGATGGGTGTAAGGTTAGAGGATCTCGAGAGATTTATGATTGCCCTATTCATCTGGGAGGCCGGATTTGGTTGGAAAATTTTCTAGTCATACCCTTAGCACATGAGGATGTGATATTGGGGATAGATTGGATGACTAGACATGGAGCAGTCTTAGATATTGGTAGGAGAACTGTGACTGTCGCCACTGAGGAGGGTCATAGAGTGATATTCCGAGGTTGGGACCTCGGAAAGTCCGGCACAGTTATCAGCGCAGTGAGAGCAGCCAGACTGATAGCACAGGGTTGCGAGGCCTTCTGTTGTTATGCCATGAAGGAGCGCAATAGCCTGACAGTAGAGGAGATACCAGTTGCATGCGAGTTTGTAGAGGTATTCAGTGACGACCTGCCAGGGCTACCTCCACAGAGGAGTGTTGATTTTAGCATTGAGTTAGAGCCGGGCACGAGACCGATCTCGAAGGCCCCGTACCGTATGGCACCGATAGAGCTGCTTGAGCTGAAGAAGCAGTTAGAGGAGTTAGCAGAGAAGGGCTTCATACGCCCTAGTGTTTCTCCCTGGGGAGCACTAGTATTATTTGTGAGGAAGAAGGATGGATCGATGAGGCTGTGCATTGATTACCGGGAGTTGAACAAGGTCACCATCAAGAATAAGTATCCACTACCTTGCATAGATGATCTACTAGACCAGCTGCATGGAGCGTCAGTGTTCTCAAGGATAGACTTGAGATCGGGTTATCACCAGCTGAGAGTGAGAGACCAGGACGTACCTAAGACGGCATTCCGGACTAGGTATGGCCACTATGAGTTTGTAGTGATGCCATTTGGGCTCACTAATGCGCCAGCAGTCTTTATGGAATTGATGAATGGGATTTTCATCGACTTTTTAGACCAGTTTGTAGTGGTCTTCATTGACGACATCCTAGTTTACTCTAGGAGTCGAGAGGAGCATGCCGGACACTTGAGGACAGTATTACAGATTCTACAGGATAGCCAGCTATATGCTAAGCTATCCAGTGCGAGTTCTGGATTTCAGAGGTGGCTTTCCTAGGCCATGTAGTGACTGCTGAGGGGATTAAGGTCCACCTGGCGAAGATTGAATCAGTGTATTCTTGGCAACCTCCGAAGAATGTTAAGGAGGTTCGCAGCTTTCTTGGATTGACAGGTTATTACCGCCGGTTTGTTGAAGGGTTTTCCCTGATTGCCCGACCACTTACTTGTCTTCTGAGGAAGACTACTCGGTTCGTCTGGTCCGAGCCGTGTTAGCAGAGTTTTGAGGAGCTAAAGAGGAGATTGACGTCTGCTCCGATTTTAGCACAGCCTGAGGGTACAGAGGACTTTTTAGTGTACAGTGATGCATCCAAGCTGGGCTTGGGGTGTGTCTTGATGTAGAGGGGTAAGGTCATAGCATATGCGTCTCGACAGCTGAAGACGTATGAGGAGAACTACCCTACCCATGACCTAGAGTTAGCTGTAGTGGTACATGCTCTTAAGATCTGGCGTCACTATCTCTATGGGCGACCTGTCAGATCTTCACAGACCATAAGAGTCTGAAGTACATATTCACTCAGCGGGAGTTGAATAACCGCCAGAGGCGGTGGCTAGAGTTGATCAAGGATTTCGACCTTGAGATTCTCTACCACCCCGGGAAGGCGAATGTAGTTGCTGACGCTTTGAGTCGGAAGACGCCTCGGGAGAAGGCGATAGCCCGGTTGACAGTACAGCCACAGTTACAGAGAGACTTAGCTTGGTTGAAGGTAGAGATCCATTTCCCCGATACAGCTCATCAGTTAGCCACCTTAGAGTTACTTCCTGATGTGTTAGGTGAGATCCGACAGAAGCAGGAGACATGTCCGACTTTGACCCGGATCCGAGACCGGATGTCATGAGATGAGGCACCTCAGTTCACTATTGGTGCCGATGGAGTGATGAGACGTCAGGACCGCATCTGTGTACCATCAGACAGTGAGTTGAGACAGAGGATACTAGGTGAGGCTCATGCTACCCCATACTCCGTACATCCAGGAGCGAGTAAGATGTATAAGTACGTGAGACGTTCCTTCTGGTGGGGTGGTTTGAAGCCTGATGTGGCTCGGTATGTAGCCCAGTGTGCGACCTGTTAGCAGGTCAAGATTGAGCATCGCAGGTCCGGAGGAAAGCTCCACCCACTTCCAGTACCACATTGGAAGTGGGAGGATATATCTATGGATTTTGTTACAAGGTTGAGGCTCAGCAGAGGTTTTGATGCTATTTGGGTAGTGGTAGACTGTCTGACGAAGACCGAACGTTTCATTCCGATTAAGGAAACGTGGCCGGTAAGTCGTCTAGGTGAGGAGTTCACCAGACACATTGTGAGGTTTCATGGAGTACCGAGGACGATCGTCTCCGACAGAAATGGACGTTTTACCTCGAGATTTTGGCAGCAGGTACACACTGCTTTGGGGACGAGCCTCCACTTTACCACTGCATATCACCCACAGACAGACGGTCAGTCTGAGAGGACCATTCAGACCTTAGAGGACATGTTGCGGGCATGTGTACTAGATTGGGGACAGGTATGGCCAGATCATCTCCCACTGGTAGAGTTTTCATATAATAACAGCTGGCACGCGTCTATTGGGATGGCACCTTACGAGGCTTTGTACGGGCAGAGATGTCGTACACCGTTGTGCTGGGATGAGCTTAACAAGGCTGATGGGGTAGTACCAGATCAGATACAGGATGACATCGCCCGGATTGCCCTAGTCCAAGAACGGATGTTAGCAGCTCAGAGTCGTCAGAAGTCCTACGCCGACAAAAGGCGTCGACCTTTGGAGTTTAGAGTGGGTGCTCAGGTATGGCTGAGAGTGTCACCTACAAGAGGAGTCAGGCGTTTCGGCATTAAGGGGAAGCTGAGTCCCCGATATGTCGGTCCATTTGAGATTTTAGAGAGAGTCGGAGAGGTTGCCTACCGATTAGCACTGCCACCGAGATTGGAGGGAGTACATCCAGTTTTTCATGTATCTCAGCTGAGAGAGTACATACCGGATCCTAGACACGTCATCAGTCATGAGGATCTGATAGTCGAGCCAGACCACACTTTTGTGGAGTATCCAGTAGCCGTCCTAGAGCGTAGTACTAGGCGCATGCGTTCTAAGGAGATACCGATGTTGAGGATCCAGTGGTCTAGACGAGGAGCTGGTGAGGCTACTTGGGAGACAGAGGAGAGTATTAGACGTAACTATCCTGAGTTCTTTGCGGAGTTAGCCGCTACCTCGGTAGCGACGGGTTAGTACTGAGACGATACTTTATATGATTTTTGTGATTATATGTTTAAGTGATTGTTTATGTTTATGTGCTTAATAGCGTGAGTAGTTTGCATGCTAGGAAAAAGTGAGATAAATTGGAGTGAGACCAGAATATATTTTTTTTAGGGTGAGATTGTTTTGGGTATATACTTTATTCTAAGTTTCGGGACGAAACTTATTTTTAGGGGGTACTGATGTAATATCCGGAATTTTTAATCCGTCTATTTCCGTAGCCTACCAGTTTCCGATCCCTTGACTTCACATAAAATAATAAGTTTAGCCCCAAACCCTAATTTAGAACGACTTCACATAAAATAATAAGTTTAGCCCCAAACCCTAATTTAGAATATGACTCGTCGTTGACAAGTCATGACATCCTAGTGACGAGGTCGAGACGAGACCAAGACGAGTTAAGACGAGACCAAGATAAACTCAGGACAAGTACATGCATGGGCCAGACAAGTCTGTTACGAAGCTGTGACAAGGCCCAGAGAAAACTGTGACGAAGCTGTGACATGGCCCATACAAGTCTGTGACGAAGCTGTGACAAGCCCAGACAATCTGTGACAAAGCTGTGACAAGGCCAGACAAGGCTGTGACGAATATGTGACAAGCCCAGACAAGCTGTTGACAGCCCAGTCGTGACCATCAGCACCAGCCCCAGCCCAGATTGCCAGCAGCGTCCGCTTCAGCCCATCTTCAGCGTGCCCAGCGCCATCTTCAGCCCAACATGCCAGCGCCCATCTTCAGCGTGCCCAGCACCATCTGCAGCCCAGCATGCCAACGCCCTCTTCAGCCCATCTTCAGCACGCCAGTCTAAGGGAGAGCAGCTGCTGTGACGTCTTGGATTTGCTGAGCTGGAACAATGCAATCTTCTGTATGTAACTGCTCCTTGATTTACGCAGAACATTTATCTCCTTCTGAATGCAGCCCACGTTCCCAACTTTCTGTCTACATTCAGAATCCTCTCTTCTTCATCCTTCCTTCTGCAGTAGACGACTCATCTCAATCGATCTCTTCTGCACACGGCTCTTCTGCACACAACTCTTCTGCACAGCGAGTAACAAATCCGGTAGAGTTTACTTCCCTTACCTTCTGATCTGTAGCCGTTTGATTGCATCTCTAATAAGAGACTTTCAGTGCAGCAAATTCTCTTCCGGCTAGAAGGAAATACACTCGACCTTGTTCAATATAACCGGGTAAAAATCTATTTGCATTTCTATCTCTTCTGTCATCTCCTTACTAGTTAAATCCGTGTCTTATACCTCCCTTTTGTGCTGGACTGCCTCCCCATTGATGCAGCATTGTGTTAGGCTGTAGTTGCTCCTTGGATCGTCAATAAAAACGAGTCAAGGCCCCAGTCCAGTGAGAGGTCAGTTTTTTCTCTCTCACTTCTCCTTATGAAATAGATGTAGAGAATTCTATGAGAATAGAACCTAGGATGTGCGAGTTCAAGTGTTTAAACCAGTGTACTCGGGGAGAGTCGAATAGAGAACCCTAAGAAGATTAGACTGCTGTAAAACAGGAATGACAGGCAAGAGAAAGAGAAGTGAAATACATTGTTTTAATTTCATTGTTGTAAGATGGAAACGGGCATAGTTGGAGACCAATGTTAGAGAGTTTGGATGATGATCCACCGTTGAAATTTTAATAGGTGATAGGTAGATGTATGTAGTTTACTATATTAAAATTTGAGAAGAAATGAACGGTCGGATTAGAAGTTATAAGCTTCCAAAGTAGGGTAGTTAAACAATTTTTGTAAACATTGGAATTTTGGTTAAGTATAGAAAATGTAAGTGTTGTAGCCAACTTTGAGAATTTTTATAAAAATAATGGATGAACAATTTTGAGAAATTCTTGCTCCTAAGGGTAGATGGAACATCATAGATGATCTAGAAAATTATTTCGGAATTTTTATAAGCTTCTACGAATTTTATATTTGAAACCGAAGTTGGACCTTTACGATCTTTCGGAAAATAGGAAAATAAGAAAAGTGTCAGTTTGTAACCAAACTAAACTTTAGGACTTAGAATATGACTTTAGTCACAAATAAGATTTTTGACAAGAATTTTGGAAATTCTGGGAGTTTCGGGAGCAACGGTAAAATAGTCATTTTACCATAAATTAGTATTGTAATCAGTTTTGTCCTATTACGATCTTCTATCTTAGAAGTCTTAGACTTCTAAATACTTTGGAGTGTGCTAATGCACATATCTCCTTTGGCAGGCAACTGAGTTGCTACAGTTACAGAGCGAGTATGGTTTACAGAGAATCGAGATTTATAACATGTAAGTCCTTTGGGCTTACTTAGCTGACTTCTGAATATGAGCATGAATGATGATAGTGGTGTGTGATTGAAATGTTTAGAGTTATAGGTTGTGATAGATATTTACCGACGTATACTTGGCCTAAGAGTAACGGGCGGTGGCATTCTGCTCAATTAGCTTGAGGGCGCTGGGGGTTTGTTTAGGGACTAGTCCATACTCGGTTTGTAGTGATGCTACCGGCGGAGGTCAGCTAGACCTACACCTAGTTGGATAAGGAACGGAGGCGAGAACTGTTAAGAGTTCTCGTGCCACAAGTGTAATATTGAATAAGATGAATCACCTAAGTAATAGATAATAAACGGTTGTGTGCCAGCATGATGTTTGTTTATATTATTCTGCGTGTGTTTGTGTTGTTATTATTCTACTTATATTTGGATAGTTAGCTAACAATTGTTATGTTGTGTAGACGTACCACAGATTAGAGAAGATGCCGAGTGATCCGGATGGTAGTGGTCAGCCGGGGTGTCGTACTTTTAGGATCTGTTGCAGTTTCTTTATTTGTGGGATTTCCAGTTGGACCTTGGTTCTTTTCTTTCTATCCGTAGTTGTTATCTTATATTTTCCGGTTGTCGGTTGTTCTGGTCACATTCATACGTTGTTAAGACTTAATTTATGATTTTCGGTTTTTCCTTATTTGTGCCTTGTTGTAAGATCTTGTTAAGTTGTTGTCAAACTAAGGTCGGGACCCACTGTGAGGTCCCAACCAGTAACTCCCCGAGTTGTAAAATTTGGGGTGTTACATTTTTATCGATGTTTTATTAGCTCAAGTATTTTATTTAAACGTTTTTTTACGGCATAAATTATTTTCCCCGAGTATAATTATATTTTGGATACGTATACATATATCCGTATTATTATTTTCGGAAAAGTCAGAAAGTTTTCCGATCCGAAAATCCCGTTCCGAGTATTCTGGTCGATGTGATATTATTTACAATTTCATTTCTTTTTATCTTCCCTTTCCTTCATATATTTCTTTTTTTTAATTGGTTCCTTAGACGACCCTTCAGCTGACCGTATTTGCTATCCTAGCCCTGCAGTGTTCACCATAGCTTCCCAACCATTAAACACTAAAACCCCTCGCTCAACTCACCACTCTAACCCCTCGCTCGCCCAACCGTCTAACCATCGTTACCCACCTTTGCATCCTCTCAGCTCCATTCTGGCACGCTTACTCCTCGTCTCTGGACCCAACTCTCATCCTTCCTTCTATCACGCAGAAGGATGCAACTTCAACTCCTCAATCTCACAGCACCTGCAGCATCCTCTCCCATCTACAACTGCCTCTCCCTCACTTCAACTGCCACCAACACCGATTGCTGCCGCCTGCTTCTCTCGATAACGATCCTTAGCCGAGCCGGATCGAATACCATCACTTGCGGCTCCTGTTCTCTCCTGAAACTTTTACCCATGCTCTTCATCTCTAGCCAGCTTTGTTCCCTCTTTGCCTCTGTCGAGTGAATACGCCGGAGGTAACAATCGCCAAACACCCAAAATCGAAGCCTATCGTCATCGCCATCGGGAAGTGCTTAGCCTCGCCTCCAACTTCCTCCCCTTGCGCCACCAGCCCGATCTGAGATGCAAGGAGGCGTCTCCTCCTCTCGTTCTCTTCTGTTGCAATCAGCAACCACCGTAGGGAGAGAGATAGATGAGTGCCGGAGATGCCTTGCCCCGTCGGAGATGCCTTGCCCTGCCGTCGACCATGTTGAAGCCTTCCACCGGAAAAGCCGCCTCTGCCCAGGTTGTTGTCGCCGCCGCCTCTGCGTCTAAATCCCCAGCCCTGCTCGTTCTTTGTGGATGGTAAAACTCTTTTATTTTATTAAACCGGGCGCCCCAGAAATTAGGTGTAATTACACTTTGTACCCATATTTTCATATTACAAATTTGACCCAAGTTTTAGAAATTTGAATATATGCCTCTGCATGATTAATTACAGATTTGGCCCAGTTTTATTTACAGAGTATATCCCAAGTTTATGGAACTCCATGAGTTGCCCGGAAAATATTTTTACGGACTTCCAACCAAAGTTTTATAACGGATTTTATTCTTATAGTTATATTTGTTATATATTATGACCCATGTGTATATAATTGTATAATTAGTCTCGGAAAGTATTTAAGCGGTTTTTAACCTTGGTTTTGAAAACGGGTTTTACCTTAGATTCTATATAAGTTATATATTCCGTTCAAATTTAGCGTATAAGCTAAATTTGTTTAGCTTTGGTGTTAGGTTCGGAAGCGCCCCGATAAAGGCCCAACGAATCCATTCTCGACATCCTTAGATCGTCTTCCGTCTTTTGACATCATGTGAGTACCCTCTCCCCGAGCTTATGATCTTACTTGATTTAGTTATGTTTAGTATTAGTATCATGCTAGGTTGGATATATCATAACTTAGAGTGAATACAAAGTAGTGGTTTGGACTTTAGGTGAGCTTTGAGGATTGTCGATTGTTGTAAGACGTTGAGTGTTTGGTTGATCTTGTGAGAATCTGAGGCTTGAGGTAAGTCTCCGGACTTACTTAGCTCGTATTCCTTGTATTAGCATTGATGGGTGTTTGGTGGTGTGTGTTTATTGTTTATTGTTTATAACAACTAAACCGGAATTAGGATTACCGACCTTTATATTATTTTGGCCCAAGTGTATGATAACGGGCGGTGACAACTTGCCTAGCTCCTGCGAGAGATAGGAGGTTCTCGGCGACTATCCCGTGCTGGTAGACGGTCAGATGCATTAGTACCATTCCATGCCGGTAAGTAGGGTCCGAGGCGAGTTTCGGTGACTCTCGTGTCAAAACCTAAGTTGAATTAGAACGGGATACGACCTAATAATAACAAAGATAATAAACCGGATTGGTGTGCTTTTATGTATGTTTTATGCTTGTGATGAGATTACTTGTGTATGTGCCTTTCCCATTGATTCTAATGCCTCGATTATTAGCTAACGGTTTTATACCGCTTGTTGTAGATTGCCTTGCACGTTAGGAATGCGGTCGAGATATCCGGAAGAGTGGGCAGTCACGGTCCGTACATTTTAGGATTGGGTTTTGGGGTGGAGTCGAGTTTGAGTATTTTATTTATTGTATCTTGTATGATGTTTAGTCTTTGAGGTTGTATTTTTGGCTGAGGTCCTTTGTTGTATTCTTTTGTAACACCCCGAATCCACGGTACTCGGGGCGCTACGGGTTGAGACCTCACAATGGGTCCCGACCCTTAGCTTGACAACAATTTCACCGGATCTTGCATCAAGGCACCAATAAAGGCCAAAACCGAAAAAACATTTATTTTTATGCAATGAATGAAACCCAAAACAAACAAACTAAAGACTACAGCCGAGATACAAAACCAAAGACCAAAAGCCATACATGTGGCCTACAAAAATACGAGATACAATAAACAAAACTCAAACACAACTCCAACCAACCCATCCTAAAATGCATGGATCCCCGACTACCCACTATTCCGAATCTCTCGGCCGCATTCCTAACCTGCAAGGCAATCTACAACAATCGGTATAAAACCGTTAGCTAATATTCAAAGCATTAGAATCATGGTGAAAGGCACAACCACACACATAAGGCATTATAAACACACAACATGCTCCAAAACAAACAAGCTGGTTTATTATCTTTCCATTTAAGTCATCCCATTACTAATTCCATTTATGATGTGACACGAGAATCTTAACGATCTCGCCCTTGCCCCCTTTCACCATACGGGTTTGTACTTGATGCGGATCAGCATCACCCGTTGGACTAGTCGCAAGACACCTCCCAGTCATCCCCATTTTGGACTGGACAAGCGGTCACCGCCCGTTATCATGCACTTGGGCCAAATATAAACATATAAAGTCGGTGGTCCTCTTACTTGTTTAGATGTTATAGCATAAACAATAAATACACATAAGCAATAAACATACACCACCAAACACGCATCGAAACTAATACAGAGAATACGAGCTAAGTAAGTCCGGAGACTTACCTGTCCCTAAGATAAACCCGCTAAATCCCGTACTCAATTTCCCGCAAGAATGTAACTCATCGCCTGATCAGACAAGACACACAATCAATAACTAACCAACAAGCTAGAAGCCCTCGGTCTCCCAAAACCTATATGAGGTCAAAACTCTAGCATCCTAGGTTCAACTCCTAAACTCGAATATCATCCTATGATTGTACTGCAAACATCACAACTATGTTCGTAAATCATCCAACAACGACAAACGGTTCAAGGCCACTACTTGGCATTCTCTCTAAGCTATGCTAGATCCAACCTAGCATGATACTAATATTAAACATAACTAGATTGAGGGAAAAGATACTCACATATGGATGGCGAGTTGGACTTGTTAGATCTTTATCGGGACGTTTCCGAACCTAACACCAAAAATTAGACAAATTTAGCTTGTACGCTAAATTTGATCGGGATATATAATATACATAAAACTAAAGAAAAGCTCGATTTCAATTTTCCACGTTAAAACTCAGAAAAAAACCTTCTCGACAATATACGGGAATTTAGCAACTTGGTCATAACCCGAAATTACAACTTGAACCGTAAAACCGAATTAATCCAACAAGGCATAAAACATTGTGTAAGTAAATACAAGACTACAACTCGAGGTAAAGCCCAATTTTAAAATCCGTAAATATATTTTCCGGGCAACCCATACGGCATCATAAACTCAAGGTAAAACTCGTTTTCAAAGCCAAGGACGAAACGAAACCGCTCAACCATTTTCCGGGGTAAAATATACAATCTTGTAAATACGGGCCATAAACCGTAAATAAACCTTGGGATATTTCCCAAAAATATTACAACCGAGGGCATAATGTCAAATTCCAAAAATTTGGGTTCAAAACTGCAATATCACAAATCCGGGCACATTCAATAGTTAATTACTGCAGGGGTGATTTGCAAAAATCCAGAAATATGGGTCCAAAACTGCAAATTCAAAGCAGTGGGCACAATCTGCAATTACACCAAAATTAGAGGGACCCGAATGTAATTATGAAGAAGGGTTTCTTTTAACCCTATTGAAGAAGGCGAAACCGCGCAGGGCTGGGGAAGCAAATGCCCGGCGACGGCAGACCTCCGTGGAGGAAGGAGGGCTGCACTGGCGGCGGCTTCCTTCTCCGGTGGTAGAACGAAGGGCGGCGGCAAGGTCAACGGAAATGGTGCGAGGCTGGCGCAAATAGAAGGCTCGCGCGAGGACAGACCACGAGCTGCAAGAGGGAGGGAAGCTTTGGCTTCTCCGGTTGTTTCAGTGGTGGCCGTTCTCATCCCGGGTGGTTCGACTCGGCTTCTCTGGCGGTTGTTGCGGCGTCCAAAAGAACCTCCAGTCTGGTGGCGTTGCAGCTCCAGCGAATACGGCAGGGAGAGGAGGCTTCCCTCTTTTGCTCCTTTGTTTTGTTGAAGCAGGTGGTCATGGTTCCTCCGGCGAGTTGCACAGAGATGAGATGCGTGGTGAAGTTCGCTGGTGTTGCTAGATGGAGACGAACGAGATGCAGAAGACAAGCAACTCCTCTTGCTCAAGGAAGACGAAACAGAGAAGAGAGGTGGGGGTGATGTGTGAGGAACAGAGGGAGAAAGCAGGTAAGTTGGGGACTTGGTTGGGCTGAGAGAGAGACAAAGGAAGCATGGGATAGGGAGCAGCAGAGCCGGAGAGGTGAGGGGTCATCTGCAGGCTAGGAATGGGCGGCTCGTAGGTTGCAGGCAGGGGTAACGAGGAGACGGCTCATCAACTCTCCCTAGGCAGAAGGCCACACGCGAGTAGGAGATGGAGAGAAGAGTCATAAGACCAAGCGGGGAGAGAGAAACAAAAGAAAGAAAGAATAAATAGCATAAAAGAAAAAAAAATTGATATAAACTCGATCAATAATAATCGGAACGGGATTTTTGAATCGGAAACTTCCCGACTTTTTCCGAAAAATAAAATACGGAAATATATATATATATATATATATAAATATATATATATATGGATCGAGTATATAGGAAAACTCGCAAAAATATACTTTGAAGCACAAAAACCATTCTCGCAATTTATTTTTACGATATAATATAATAATCTAAACACAAAAAATAAAATATATCAACAAAAATCCGGAGAAAAAAAAATCGCAAACGCGCCATAAATTGGGTGTTACATCATATCCCCCTAAAAACAAATTTCGTCCTGAAACTTGCTATGCGTCGCACTTTTCGGTCATTAAGGCCGAGGTATGTACTCCCAAACTACGGAAGCTTAAACCTTCTAATCTATACACACAAACTACTCAAACTACCATTGTAAGTTATACTAGGTCATATAGCACATTCCCACACAAGACACAACCACACATAACATCACACATGCACATAACTCAATCAAGGAAAGAACTGTCTAACCCAACGATTCTATCGATGCTACTAGATCCGCGTAAAACTCAACTAAAGATACTACCCCCCCGTCTTCTAGTTAGCCTCATTGGTTCCTCGTTTGCCACCAGATCGTCATGATTGACAACATGTCTCGAGTCATGTATGTACTCTCTCGATTGATACACATGAAACACCGGGTGAACACTCTCTACTCTTAACGGCAACGCCAACTTATAAGACACTTCTCCATCTCGCGTTAAGATCTCAAAAAAGGTCGATATATCGGAACTCAACTTCCTCCTCGGGTCTTTCTCAATGTAGTATTTCCATTATTTTTCCCTTTGATTTCTCTATCAAAGAAGATCGAACTTCAGATTTACACTATTGGCTTTGGTTCTTGTCAAACCAAACTTTGATGTTATGTTCCCTTCAGTTCTTGTAGTAAGTCCCCAACGATGAAGGAAGTGCTTTACTCCACACCGCCTCCCTTAATGTGACACTTAGGCTATTAGGTTACATCGTTTATCACAACTCGATCAAGACTTTGTCTTGGAGAATCACTTGCACACTCCAAACCCATCATATCTCAAGGTAAATCACAACAGTTATACCATCGAATCTCCTCTTAACTTTGAACAACTCCATTGTTAAGTTTCGTCTCATTCAGTACTTCATTGTCATCCGGAGTAGGTTTCCATAATTGGTGTTATACAACTTCTCTCTTCACTGATCTGGTAAAGCTCAGCACATCAAGAAAACTTGTAACCTCTCTCACATCTTTCGGGGTTTGCCATCGTGAGGCAATATGTCCTACATCTCTCTTTTTCAAGAGTAGATCCAAAATATCTCATCCGGGTATCAGCATACCGATATGGAATAACTACATCTCGTAGTGACTCTGATTGGTCCAAAATGTCGTACTTGCAATATCTCATACTCGAATTTTCAATTGGTGACAATCAGACCTTAAATCATTCTCATAAGAGACTACCGACCCTTGTAACCGATCGAGTAGATCATCCATTCGTTGTAAGGAATACTTGTCCTTCGACTCACGGGAATCGATGTTCAATTAGAGAGAATTGTCTGTCTTTTTCACAACAATTTTGGTGTGTCATAATAACTTCAAATCAAGAGTTTAAGATATATTTCCATATAAACTTCAATCAAGAGTTCAAGATAACTTCTGGTGTTCTCTATGACAACGCATTGGTTCTAATGAACATTTATCAACAAGTCCTTGCAATTGCTCCTTTAATTGCATCCTCAATTCGAGTATCCTTACGGGTATCATTTATTGATGCCTTTTGTACGGAACCTTAGAAATGGGAGTTGAGCCCAAATCAATCTTAGCGGAAAAATTCACATTCCGATGCATTGGAATCCGTTCTATCTGGGGTTCAATATTTTCTCTACTCATCACATATCGTAATAACTGACACCACCTAGTCCTAACACTTGACAAGTGGTCCGCCCCGACCGGTTGGGGTGACGCCCTTCAACACGTGTATTGTTCCTTCTGTAGCTACTATGTTCACCGTCCTCTTTCAAAGATCCTTCATCTACAGAACTCGAGAGACTTGCTCTAATTTCCCGACTCTTGAAGCCTTGGTTAAGTAATACTTCAGCTTAATTCCTCTTCTCACTTCAAAGGAATGACGATAGTAACATCTTTTGATCTCGCGCATGTGTTCAATCACAAAGGTCTGAACTACAAGACTCGATCATACCTTATACCTACTCGATACAATCTCTTTTGCTTTCTATGACATCCCAGCATATGGGAGGATCTCTTTGTATTCTACATCGGCTTTTATTGTAGACATCCTTTCTTCAAGTAGGTGTAGAAATCTACACTCATTTTCTTATGTAATGTCAATACGACCGTAGATGTTCTAACCTCAACCTTTCATATAATTCTTGTACATCCCATGTCAACATCAAACTTCAAAACTTCGGTCTTCTATTACTCTTGTTGGTCGCCTTATGCATCTCTTGGTATTCCATGAACAACTTCACAACCATACCAGAATGTCCCGTGGAGAACGCTAAGTGAAATTCTCACCCACGTCACCGAAAACATAACACATTACTTCCCAAGTGCTAACGTCATCAACTCTAGCTTGAAGTGATGCTAAAATCCAGATTCTTCTTTTCACGTCATAGCCACTATGGTTTTGCCATGCAAGTCACAACACTTGACTTAGCTTTTGTTCGCGCAAACATGACATCCATAACCTTAAAACAAATATACCATACATCCCCTTATATATTCCCCCTTTACGCATAATAACCATACTAGACTCACCTTCCTCTTTGTCTTTTCAGTCCCCCTTACCCTTATTTGTGTCCTTCCCCATATGACAAACTCATGACCTAAGAAGGTTGCACCAGATCGTAACAATCCCTTTCATACGGTACATTACTATCACTTGCTGGAATCGATAATTTGTTACTTGAGTAAGATATTTGCACTTCCCTAGATATGCCTCTTGGTTGCCGACATTCAACCACCACGAATATTCCACGTTCTTGTTACCCCTCTTCATGATCCAATCTCCTGTTGACTCTGCCCACCTACAGTCACCAATATCAACCCGCACATGTGCATTCTCGGTGGTCACCGATTAGCTCATTAATGACCCTTTCCAAGATCAACAACTTACCCTCCTACCACACTTCCATGTTACCAGACTCCTGAAGGATACCCTCTCGGGGTACTCTTCCTTAAACTTCACTTGCTCATTTTACTCTATTTCAAACTCCGTTAACTTTTTTACGCTCCTCTCTGCCTTCCACTTCTATAGGATAACTACACCTTCTTGGCTCTTTTGTGTCAAATGACCCAACTTCATAGGCTTAACCGTCCTTCATAATGTGTTGTAAGTGTATCTCCCCACATCTCTATCGTTAATAACCACTCTCTCTTCTCTTGGTTGGTAACTTAAGTCTTTTGATCTGCACCCCTTGTTTCATCTTTCATCTTTTGAAGATCATCACCCACACACACTTTCTCCTTCTTAGCATTGCTCAGTCTTATCACCATGACGTAATCTTCCTCGTAACTCTTGTATTTCTGAAGAAGTCTCCCACTTAAGTTCTCGCAAAAACCGTCGCTTCACTTTCTAGTTCTTCTGTAAGCTTAACTTACGCATCTCATGAATCCTCGTATTAGTTCGACCACACTTCACACCCTGACTCCCATGCTTAGGAGCATCTAGGAAAAACTTCACGTCTCAAGGAAATATCACTTCTACCCTTGCTAGAATGCACTCCTTTCCTCCCCGTTTCGCGTCTTTAGTCGTTCATGTGTCTTCAGGAAGAGCAAAAAGTTCATCCTCTCTAGTTGGTTTCGTTGTTGTTCACTCGTTGCTTCTTTGCCACCACTCTCATGTCTTCATGTTTCATCCTTACTTGTATGACTTCCTTCTCAGTTTTGCTTAAACTGACTTGAGGTTCTTTTCCACTAGTTTGTCCTTCGTTTATGCCATCTTTAATGCTCCACTTCGACGTCCTCTAAAAGGAGCCCGAGAAACACCCAGGTGTTTGTCAAAACGTCATAAGCCAAACGGCGTCATCCAAGGAGAGATGATAGCTTTCTATCATCTCGACTATAAGGTCTAACATCCATATGTCACTATATATCCTAGTATACGTATATAACTATATAAGTCCTATGTCCACATGCTATCAGTATAACACATCCAAGGAAACCATTCTCATAAAACGAGTTCCAAGCACTAATATAATATTATCATGCCACATGTACAACTTATATCACTATAAACGTCATGCCACCATAACAATATAACAAGTCCATCATGCATAACTATAACCAACATATAATAATAGTCCAAACACATCCTAGGTCCACGATACATATCTACATATACACTAAAAATCATGTAACTATACTGCCGAGATCCGCGGAAGGAGTGGTGGTCCGTACATTCTAACTCAAACCTGACTCATGCATATGATTTTGAAAACAAAAAGTCAGAACCTGTGTGGGTTCTGTTTATTCCTCATTCGGCCTTTAGAAGATTGCGAGTGCCATTGTTGTCAACCTAGGGCTCTGATACCACTTTGTAACACCCCGAATCCGCGGGACTCGGGGTGCTACGGGTTGAGAACCTAACAATGGGTCCCGACCCTTAGCTTGACAACAATTTCACCGGATCTTGCAACAAGACACCAATAAAGGCCAAAACCGAAAAAACATTTATTTTTATGCAATGAATGAAACCCAAAACAAACAAACTAAAGACTACAACCAAGATACAAAACCAAAGACCAAAAGCCATACATGTGGCCTACAAAAATATGAGATACAATAAACAAAACTCAAACACAACTCTAACCAACCCATCCTAAAATGTACGAATCCCCGGCTGCCCACTATTCCAAATCTCTTGGCCGCATTCCTAACCTGCAAGGCAATCTACAACAATCGGTATAAAACCGTTAGCTAATATTCAAAGCATTAGAATCATGGTGAAAGGCACAACCACACACATAAGGCATCATAAACACATAACATGCTCCAAAACAAACAAGCCGGTTTATTATCTTTCCATTTAAGTCATCCCATTACTAATTCCGTTTATGGTGTGACACGAGAATCTTTACGATCTCGCCCTTGTCCCCTTTCACCATACGGGTTTGTACTTGATGCGGATCAGCATCACCCGTTGGACTGGTCGCAAGACACCTCCCAGTCATCCCCATTTTGGACTGGACAAGCGGTCACCGCCCGTTATCATGCACTTGGGCCAAATATAAACATATAAAGTCGGTGGTCCTATTACTTGTTTAGATGTTATTGCATAAACAATAAATACACATAAGCAATAAACACACACCACCAAACACGCATCGAAACTAATACAGAGAATACGAGTTAAGTAAGTCCGGAGACTTACCTGTCCCTAAGATAAACCCACTAAATCCCATACTCAATTTCCCGCAGGAATGTAACTCATCGCCTGATCAGACAAGACACACAATCAATAACTAACCAACAAGCTAGAAGCCCTCGGTCTCCCAAAACCTATATCAGGTCAAAACTCTAGCAACCTAGGTTCAACTCCTAAACTCGAATATCATCCTATGATTGTACTGCAAACATCACAGCTATGTTCGTAAATCATCCAACAACGACAAACGGTTCAAGGCCACTACTTGGAATTCTCTCTAAGCTATGCTAGATCAAACCTAGCATGATACTAATACTAAACATAACTAGATCGAGGGAAAAGATACTCACACGATGTCAAAAGACGAAAGACGATCTATGGATGGCGAGTTGGACTTGTTAGGTCTTTATCGGGACACTTCCGAACCTAACACCAAAAATTAGACAAATTTAGCTCGTTCGCTAAATTTGATCGGGATATATAATATACATAAAACTAAAGAAAAGCTCGATTTCAATTTCCCACTTTAAAACTCAGAAAAAACCTTCTCGACAATATACGGAAATTTAGCAACTTGGTCATAACGCGAAATTACAACTTGAACCGTAAAACCGAATTAATCCAACAAGGCATAAAACATTGTGTAAGTAAATACAAGACTACAACTCGAGGTAAAGCCCAATTTTAAAATCCGTAAATATATTTTCCGGGCAACTCATACGGCATCATAAACCCAAGGTAAAACTCGTTTTCAAAGCCAAGGACGAAACAAAACCGCTCAACCATTTTCCGGGGTAAAATATACAATCTTGTAAATACGGGCCATAAACCGTAAATAAACCTTGGGATATTTCCCGAAAATATTACAACCGAGGGCATAATGTCACATTCCAAAAATTTGGGTTCAAAACTGCAATATCACAAATCCGGGCACATTCAGTAGTTAATTACTGCAGGGGTGATTTGCAAAAATCCAGAAATATGGGTCCAAAATTGCAAATTCAAAGCAGTGGGCACAATCTGCAATTACACCAAAGTTAGAGGGGCCCGATTGTAATTATGAAGAAGGGTTTCTTTTAACCCTATTGAAGAAGGCGCAACCGCGCAGGGCTGGGGAAGCAAATGCCCGGCGACGGCAGACCTCCGCGGAGGAAGGAGGGCTGCACTGGCGGCGGCTTCCTTCTGCGGTGGTAGAACGAAGGGCGGCGGCAGGGACGACGGCAATGGTGCGAGGCTGGCGCAAATAGAAGGCTCGTGTGAGGAAAGACCACGAGCTGCAAGAGGGAGGGAAGCTTTATGTCAAATCTATGAATATGAAATGTAATAATCTCTCATATCAAATGTAGCTTACAGAAGAGGTGCTTATATATGTACAAATTGAAACAGAAAGTTGTTAGACAATTTGTTTATTTACATAAGACCCCTCTTTATTCTATATAATTGCATCATATATTCCTACACCCCCCCTTCAAGCTGGACGAGATCGAACAAGACCAAGCTTGGATGAAAGGAAGTGATGATGTTGTTCACCTAAGGCTTTAGTGAACAAATCTACAAGCTGAAGATGAGAAGGAACATGAATGGTAGTGATGAACCCACGCTGAACCTCATCACGAACAAAATGACAATCGAGACGAAGATGCTTTGTGCGCTCATGAAACACAGGGTTTGCAGCAAGATGCTGAGCAGCCTTATTGTCACAATGAAGAGAGTATGGATGATGCAAGGGAAGATGAAGTTCCTACAATAGACCATCAAGCCATATTATCTCACTGGTGGTCATAGACATAGCACGGTATTCACTCTTTGCAGATGACTTAGATACAGGTTGTTGCTTCTTAGTTTTCCAAGACACTAATGCTTGACCAAGAAGCAGGCAATAACCAGTGATAGAACGTCCAGAGAAGGCACAAGTTCCCCAATCTGCATCACTATAAGCAGTAAGTTTGAGATCATGTTGTTTTTGATAAAAGAGAGCAGAATCCATAGTGCCCCTAAGATAGCGTAGAAGATGACTGACAGCTTGCCAATGAGGAGCACGAGGAGTAGCCAAAACTGACTAAGTTGTTGAACAATAAATGCAATATCTGGCCGTGTTAAAGAGAGGTAGAGAAGCCTCCCAATAAGGCGGCGAAAAGGTTCTGGATCATGTAATAAATCACCATCATCAGGGGATATATGTAGATTGCGTTGCATGGGAAAGGATGCTGGTTTGGAATCAAAAAATTGACAATCAACCAATATATCATGAATGTATTTTCTTTGGTTGATAAACATACCAGAACTGTCATGAGAAATTTCCATTCCAAGAAAAAAACGAGCCAGGCCCAAGTCTTTAATGGTAAAGGCTTTGTGAAGACGATCTTTGAGCCAATGAACCTCTGCTGAATTATCCCCAGTAATAAGAACATCATCGACATACACCAGAACCATGGTGATGGAAGGAGCATAATGTTTAATGAAAAGGGAATAATCTTGGCGAGATTGGGTATAACCAGACTGAATAAGGAATTTTGTGAGTTCAACATTCCACTGTCTGCTAGCCTGTATTAGTCCATATAAGGACTTCTTTAATCGACAAACATGACCTGCAGGAACTGAATGATACCCTTGTGGAGGCAACATATAAACTTCTTCATCAAGGGATCCATGTAAGAAGGCATTATTAATATCTAACTGGTGAAGAGACCATTGATGAGCTGCAGCTAAAGCCAGAATCACTCGAATAGTGGTGAATTTGGCAACAGGGCAAAAGGTATGCTTGTAATCCTTATCCTTGATTTGGTTATAACCTTTGGCAACCAAGCGTGCCTTGTGTCTCTCAATTGAACCATCAGGGTTATACTTGAGTTTATAAACCCATTTGGATCCAATAGCAGTCTTTCCAGGTGGTAGAGGAGTCAAATCCCAAGTATCATTAAGTTCTAAAGCATGTAATTCTTTGGTCATAGCTTCAATCCAGGGAGGAGAATCTTTGGCCTGTTGATAATGAGAAGGCTCAAAAGAAGTAATGAAATTAGACAAAGAATGAATAAATTCAGGAGAATGAGAAGAGAGATCAAATTGAGACACAACACAGGCATAATCCTTCAAATATGCAGGTCGATGAATAACACGTGTAGGTCGTGGAGGAAGAGGAGGAGAAGGTGAGGCAAATGGCACAAGGATAGGATGAAGAAATGAGGCAGGAGAAGGTGAAGAAGATGGTGTATCAGAAGGTGGATCGGATAATGAAGGTGAAGGATCTGTAGAAGCACAAGAAGGTGGTGGAAAAGGCAATTCAGAGTCAACAACTGGGGAAACCAGTGGGAGAGAAGGAGTGGAAGAAGAAGGATTTTTAAAAGGGAAAATGTGCTCCTGAAAAGTTACATGACAACTGGTAATAATTTTGTGTGTGGCAAGGTTAAAGAGTTTATATTCCTTTTGGCCTGGAGGGTAACCAATGAGCACACAAGGAGTGGTAACAGGCTCCATCTTGTCTTGTGAGGTATAAGGGAAAAACAAAGACAGCCAATTACTCGAAGGTGAGTAAGGATAGGTTTAGTTTTGTGAAGAAATTCAAAAGGAGATTGCCAATCAAGGACAGAAGAAGGCATTAAATTAATTAAATAAGTAGCTGTGAGAATGCATTCGCCCCATAGAGATATAGGTAAGTTGGCATGTAGCCTGAGAGCTCGAGCAGTCTCCAATAAGTGTTTGTGCTTCCTCTCTACACGAGCATTCTGCTAAGGTACATAGGGTGCAGACTTATGATGAATAATGCAATGACAAAGGAATATATCCTGGAGCTGATGCTGAAGAAATTCAGCACCATTATCTTACCTGAATACTTTGGCAGATTTCTGAAACTGATTTTGAACATATGCCAGGAAGTGAGTAATGATCCTGAGAACTTGCATCTTATTTGCCATAAGGAAAGTCCATGTGCACCTGCTATAGTCATCAACAATTGTCAAGAAATATTTTGCCCCACACAAAGCAGGTGTGTGATAAGGGCCCCATATATCAACATGAATCAAAGCAAACAACTCAGAAGCATGAGAGTTACTAGATGGAAAAGGCAGTCGATGCTGCTTAGCCAAAATACATGTTTGACAGTCTAAGGTCATGATCTTAGAAAAAGAACAATTATCTAAATGATGCATTTTAGACAAAGATAAATGCCCCAATCTGGCATGAAGTAATTGAATCTCAGTTGATTTAGAGGAAGCTGAATAAGCAGTGGAAGTAAGGGTATTGGTAAGACAAGGTGAATTGAGCTTGAAGAGACCTCCCTCCATGTAACCAGTAGCAATGATTGAGTCGTTGATATGGTCCTGAAATAAACACTGGTTGTGAGTAAAGTGTATCTGTAAAGGAAGATCAATGACCAGTCTAGAAACAGAGAGTAAGTTGTGCTTGAATTGAGGTAAATAAAGCACATTATGGAGAGTAAACTGAGGAGATAAAACCACTGTCCCTCGATGATAGACTTCTTTGACAGAACCATCAGGAAGACCAATAAGAATTGGCTTAGTAAGCACTTGCAAATCAGAAAATAAACTTTTGCAAAAGGTGATATGGTCAGTCGCTCCAGAATCAATAATCCATGTACATAAATTGACAGCATTTTGAACCGACTGCTGTGTAATACCTGCAAAGTTCAAAGAGGCTAAACCCTGCTTATCTTGCATCATTTTCAAGACCTCTTGATAGACAGCTGACACCATTGCAGGATCCATTGGAGAAACTTGAGCTGGAAGATCAAGTGGAGTGCTGCTAGTAGGGACCTCCAGATGATTAATAGAGCCAGAAAGTAAACCATGAGAAGATACAGATTTCTCCTCCTTAGACTTAAAATCTCTGTACCAATCTGGCACACCAGTAAGCTTAAAGCATGATTCCCTGAGATGACCTTTTTCTTTACAATAAGTACATTGCCTGTCAAATTTGTCTTTCTTATAATCCCGACGACTACCCCCAGTGTGCCTATAAGGAATGGTGCGAGATGCAGCTAAAACATCATGTGTTTGTGGTATATGACATGTAATTTCCTTTTGTTTTTCAACTTGAAGTATCATGTGAAAAACTCGATTGACAGGAGGTAAGGTTTCTAAAGCCAAAATGCTGCTCCTAACATGTTCAAACTAGTCATTTAAACATAGCAAAAATTGCATAGCCTGCAATTTAGTTTCTCTGGCAGTGATTTTCTTCAATATTTCACAAGTACAAGCTGCCATACCTTGACAGACACAAGTAGGCAAAGGATCAACAGAAAATAATTCATCCCATAATTTCTTTAATTTTCCATAGTAAACAGCAACACTATGATTCTCTTGTTTGAGAGAGGACAGATCTTTGTGAATCTGATATATCATTGGAGCATTAGATACCTCAAATCTTTCAAGGATGTCATCCCAGAGTTCCTTTGTTGATTCAACATAAGCAAATAATTCAGCCAGATCTGACTTCATGGAGTGAAGAATCCAACACCGGATCATGTAGTTTGCACGAATCCATCGAGCACGTTGCTCCTCATCAGTTGCAACTGGTTTCACGCAAGTTCCATCCACAAACCCCAATTTCTGCTTTGCACCTAATGCCATACGAATGTTTCGCTTCCAGGAATGAAAATTGGAGCCATTAAACAAAATGGACACCAATTGCATTCCAGGATTGTGTGAATTAGCTAAATGTAGAGGATCATTCGCAAGATGTGCAGAATTGCGATCCAGAGTTACATTGTTACGATTCTGATTTAACAAAGGCGTATCAACTTCATATTTGTTGGATTGACTTCCATTTCGAGAAGAAATGAAAGCAAATAAAAGTGATAGATAGATCAATCGAGGAAGATGAATGTATTGTGAAAAAATCGGATTAGGTATTCCATAGCTCTGATACCATGTCAAATCTATGAATATGAAATGTAATAATGTCTCATATCAAATGTAGCTTACACAAGAGGTGCTTATATATGTACAAACTGAAACAAAAAGTTGTTAGACAATTTGCTTATTTACATCAGGCCCCTCTTTATTCTATATAATTGCATCATATATTCCTACACTTTGGCTTCTCCGGTTGTTTCAGTGGTGGCCGTTCTCATCCCGGGTGGTGCGACTCGGCTTCTCTGGCGGTTGTTGCGGCTTCCAAAGGAGCTCCAGTCCGGTGGCGTTGCAGCTCCAGCGAATACGGCAGGGAGAGGAGGCTTCCCTCTTTTGCTCCTTTGTTTTGTTGACGCAGGTGGTCATGGTTCCTCCGGCGAGTTGCACAGAGATGAGATGCGTGGTGAAGTTCGCTGGTGTTGCTAGATGGAGACGAACGAGATGCAGAGAACAAGCAACTCCTCTTGCTCGAGGAAGACGAAACAAAGAAGAGAGGTGGGGGTGATGTGTGAGGAACAGAGGGAGAAAGCAGGTAAGTTGGGGACTTGGTTGGGCTGAGAGAGAGACAAAGGAAGCATGGGTTAGGGAGCAGCAGAGCGGGAGAGGTGAGGGGTCATCTGCAGGCTAGGAATGGGCGGCTCGTAGGCTGCAGGCAGGGGTAACGAGGAGACGGCTCATCAACTCTCCCCAGGCAGAAGGCCACACGCGCGCAGGAGATGGACAGAAGAGTCATAAGACCAAGCGGGGAGAGAGAAACAAAAGAAAGAAAGAATAAATAGCATAAAAGAAAAAAATTGTTATAAACTCGATCAATAATAATCGGAACGGGATTTCTGAATCGGAAACTTCCCGATTTTTTTCGAAAAATAAAATACGGAAATATATATATATATATATGGATCGAGTATATAGGAAAACTCGCAAAAATATACTTTGAAGCACAAAAACCATTCTCGCAATTTATTTTTACGATATAATATAATAATCTAAACACAGAAAATAAAATATATCAACAAAAATCCGGAGAAAAAAAAATCGCAAACGCACCATAAATTGGGTGTTACATCTTTCGGGTTTTTCTTTTCATTGCATAAAAATGCATTTCGGTTTTTGCCTTTATTTGTGCCTTGTTGCAAGATCCGGTGAAATTGTTGTCAAGTTAAGGGGTCGGGACCCATTGTGAGGTCCCAACCCGTAGCGTCCCGAGTCCCGCGGATTCGGGATGTTACAATCCTATTGTCAAATACAATAGAATCAACAAAAATATATGAATATCCTTTTTTAAATTGATTGATCATCTCTTTCTGAGGAATAGGATGTATAGTAAAACACGAATAATAAAAATAAATATATAAATTTAATCCCGTAATTGTCGAGTAGTGTAGTAGTAAAAATTAATAAATAACACACTTTATCATAAATTTTAATAATTGCATAAACATGTAAAGTGGTTGATGTTATAAGAAGAAGAAAAAATCAGAGTATTTTTTACAAAAAAAAACATAAATATTATAGAATTAAGCATGTTAACAGTACAATTATACAATAAGTATTATATTCTAAAAGTGTATCTTACCAATATTGATGATAAAAAAAACATTTTCATAGGTTAATGACTCTAACTTTGTGCACCTCTGGAAGGAGACTTAAGCCTCTCATTTGTTGAACCCGTTGACATGTAAAATATACTTGGTTTTCCACGAACCCTTCAACAACAATTGATCATCATAAAGGGTATATTGATTCAATATTTCTCCAAGAGAGTGTTAAAATGGTGTTCATCATCCAACATGTTCAAATCGAAGTTATTATTACAACGGGTAAGTTTTTATGAATAAGACAATTTATCAAAATTGCTCCCGCACGAGCACACTTAACTTCAGAGTTCTTTGTCCTCACTCGACCACTGAAAAGCGGATTTCGAGCCGTTGATCCCTATATGTCTATCTAGTCGGACACAATATTTTAAAATTCTATCATTTTATGTAACTTCCCTCCACATAAAACGATAAAATTTCATAGCAAACCCTAAGCCATCAAACCCTAGTTTACATCATGACTTGTCTTAGACAAGGTCATGACGTCCTAGTGATGAGATCACGACGAGACCAAGACGAGGACAAGACGAGACCATGACGAGGTTTGACGAGATCAAGACGAGATCGTGACAAGACCATGCATGAGCTTGGCAAGGCCATGACGAGTTTTGACAAGGCCTTGACAAGCTCCTACAAATCTCATCCCACTCTTCCAACATATTTTAGCCCAGTCCGCTGGCCTGCTCCAGCAACTTGACTTGTCCAGCCCGGCGTAATATTGGGGAGAGCACTGGCCCAGCTCGTGTCTAGCCCAATAAGTGAGAAGAGAGTCTTGCCCTTCCGTCGCCAGCCCAAGAGCCGCCCATTCGTCAGTAGCACCACGTTCATTTGACTAACGTTACTAAAGGAATAACAGCCGAGATATCCGCTGATCTCTTTCCTTCTTCAGCCATTGCTTCTGTCCAGATTCACGCTAACTGCTCCTTTCATTCTCTTCTGTATCCATTCGCAAAACCAGCACCTTACTCAGCGATCCATCCCTCCACACATATTCACAACATTGGCTTCTACCTCGCACAACAGACGCAACACCTACTTGATAAGCCGGCCAGAACTGCGACCCTTCGACCCCAACTGGATCAGGACCAAGGTGAGTGCAGTGTACTCATCTTTTCTTGTTGTTACCCTACTCTCCTTCTGTACTCAGCATAATCTCGCGTAGGTGAGCCTCGTTTCCTTCTCTCTCCCTCCCTTACTTTCCTACGTGCTTACCGACTGAACGAATGCACAAAACACCCGAGCGGACGAACCGTAGGCAGCAGACCATCCCTACACACACTTTGTGTCAACATCCTAGAGAGATAGTTGGTGCTGGTAAGTCCCTTCCACCCTCCTGCTCAATGGCCACCAGAAAGGGGCTTATATCCCTACTGGCTCATCTTATTGTCCCATCTACCGAACCATGTTTGAACTGAGTAAGGCGTCTTCTCTGTGCAGTTCACTTGGAGCCATCCCCTTCTGAGATCAGTCGAGAATACCTATCGCCAGTAGCTGCTGGAAGAGGTGAGCCTTCTCCTGTCTGCAGTCCAATTTACGTCACCTGAATTATGTTGTATAGTTTGTATATGTTTAGTTGTTGTGAGAGAAGTTCGGACCTGGGAAGCTGGGGTAAGGGTTGAGCCTTGTTGATGTTCCCCTAGAGTGTCAAACTTGTGAGCATAGAATGACAATAATGGTAGAAACAAGGACTGCTGTGATTACACATCTTTTTCCTTCCGTTTTGAAGTTAGGAAGTTCCCATCTTGTGGACCAATGTTAAGGAGTTACAATGAACATCCGCCGTTGAAATTTTAATAGATAATAGATAGATATATGTAGTTTACCATGTTAAAATTTGAGAAAAAAATCAACGGTCGGATTAGAAGTTATAAGCTCCCAAAGTGGGGTAGTTAAGCTGATTTTCCAATAATGAAATTTTGGCTAAGTATAGGAAATATAAGTGTTATTGCCAACTTCGGGAATTTTTATAGAAATGATGGTTGAACAGTTTTGAGAAATTCTTGCTCCTAGGAGTTGATGAGATATCATAGATGATCTAGGAAATTATTTCCGAATTTTTTATAAATTTATATGGGCTTCATATTTGAAGCCGAAGTTAGACCTTAATGACCTTTCGGAAAATCGGAAAAGGTGTAAGTTGCTAATTTGTAACCAAACCCAGCTTTAGGAGTTAGAATGTGACTTTTGGTCTTAAAGAAGAGTTTAAACTTAAACTATAGATTTTTTGGAAGTTTCGGGGCTAAGGGTAAAATGGTCTTTTTACCATAAATTAGCACTGTAATCGATTTAGTCCTAATAAGATCTACTAGCTTAGAAGTTTATAGATTTCTAATTGCCTAGAAAGTGCGCTAATGCACTTACCTCCTTTTACAGGCAACTGAGTTGCTACAGCTACAAAGCGAGTTGGGTTTTCAAAGAGTCGAGACTTGTAAGAGGTTGTCCTTTGGGCTTACTTAGCTGACTTCTTAATATGAGTATGAATAATGATAGTGGTGTGTGATTGAGATGTTCAGAATTATAGGTTGTAATAAATATTTACCGACCTATACTTGGCCTAAGAGTAACGGGCAGTGGCATTCTGCTCAGTTAGACTAAGGGCGTTGGGGGTTTCTTTAGGGACTAGTCCATGCTCGGTTTGAAGTGATGCTACTGGCGGAGGTAAGCTAGACCTACACCCAGTTGGATAAGGAACGGAGGCGAGACTGTTAGGTGTTCTCGTGCCACAACTGGAATACTGAATAAGATGAATCACCTAAGTTATAGATAATAATCGGTTGTGTGCCAGCATGATGTTTGTTTATATTATCTTGAGTGTGTTAGTGCTGTTATTATTTCTGCTTATATTTGGATAGTTAGCTAACAATTCTGATGGTGTGTAGACGTACCACAGGTTAGAGCAGATGCCGAGTGATCCGGATGGTAGTGGTCAGCCGGGGTGTCGTACTTCGTAGGACGTGTTGTAGTTTCCTCTTTGTTGGTTTTCCAGTTAGGACCTTGGTTTCTTTTTATCTGTTGATGATACCTTGTGTTTTTCCGGCTGTTAGTACTTCTGGTCACATTCATAACGTTGTTAAAACTGAATTTATGATTTCCGGTTTTTCCTTATCTCTGCCTTGTTGTAAGATCTTGTTAAGTTGTTGTCAAACTAAGGTCGGGACCCACTTTGAGGTCCGAACCAGTAACTTCCCGAGTTTTGAAAACTTGGGATGTTACAACATGGTATCAGATCTCTTGGTTGGCAACAATGGCCCTTGAAATCTTCTAAAAGGTCAAATAAGTAATTAAGCAGAACCCGAAAAGGGTCTGAGTTTTACAAAAGAATTTTGGTTTTAAAATGCATGCATTGTCGGGTTGGGATAGAAAGTACAAATGACCACCACTACCTCCGCGGATCTCGGTATTCTTAGTATGATCACTTTAGACTTGTACTGCTTAAGATAGATTAGTTAGATTATAATTGTAGTTGTTATCGCTCGTGCAGATGGCACGTACTAGGGTTACACTAGCGACTGGCCGAGGTAGGGGTCGTCCCCCTCTTCCTCCAGCTAGACAGGATCGAGCTGATAGGACCCCTTCTGTTAGAGGGCGTGGTCGTGGAGGTAGACCTCCACTAAGGAGAGGTCGATCCACCTGCAGCGAGCATGCCAGATGCTGCTGTGCAAGAGGTAACTGAGAGTGTAGGTCCCGAGGTCAGGAATGAGACCATTGCTAGGTCTGGAGCACAGAGAGCACGTTCGATTGAGTCAGGATGTGTTTCTATTGGAGCATCTGAGTACAGAGAGTACCGAGCATACGTCGAGCGTATGGAGGAGGCTTCTAGAACAAAGAGACTTACCCAGGTACCACCAGTACCGGCTAGGTCCGTTCAGGTGACACAAGGAGTGCCTCAGGTGCCGGTTGTACCTGAGAGGAGAGTGGAGGCTGATAGAGATCCTACTAGGTCTAGAGCACCGAGACCGGATGAGTGGTTGAAGGCTTTCAACTCTCAGAAAGTCCCCTCATTCAGTGGAGAGATAGGGTTAGAGGTGGAGCAGGGGATTGGACACGTAGAGACTGCCGTAGAGGTGATACGTTGTCCAGAGGATCGATAGGTGGATTTGGTGCAGACATGTTTCACGGAGGATGTTCATTCCTGGTGGCGGACCATTCGTAGCCGAGTCACTAGTTGGGAGTAGATGAGGAGCATTGTTAGAGAGAGGTATTGCCCTGTCTCGCTGAGGAGAGAGAGGTTTCAGGACTTCATTGAGGTAGGATTTGAGGATATTCCGATTGCTGCTGCCATCAAGAAGTTCCAGAAGGAACTGACTCTACTTGGACTAGCTGCACCTCCTGAGGAGTAACATGTGTACCTCTTTTCACGGAGATTGAGAGAGAGCACTCGTTCCTATCAGGCAGGATTTCGCTACGAGACTCTGTCAGACTAATAGGATAGGGCACATGCATATGAGAGAGATAGAACAGTCCAAAGGAGAGCTGCTCAGTCAGACAGGCCGGATAAGTGGCAGAGGATAGGATATGCTAGTGGCAGTACAAGAGTAGTTGTTTTTGGACGGGGACAGATTCAGGGGAGGCCCAGCTACCACTCTACAGTTCAGACTTCCGGTAGAGATCGACAATGCTTTAACTGTGGTAGCCGCGATCATATTAAGACAGACTGCCAGAGGCCACCTACTACATGCTTCACTTGCGGGAAGCCGGGACACAGGGCTACTTTCTGCCATCAGGGTAGAGCTCCTTCACAGCAGGGATCTTCTCTTGCAAGTGCTGAGAGGAGTGGACAGAGACCTCCTCAGTACCGAGCACCGAGTCAGCAGCACCAACAGCAATACCGAGATCTAGGACACCCTGCTTCACACAGTACTGCACAGGGATCAGGCCGTGGCAGGGGACGTGGTAGTACCACTGACACCAAAGGAGGCCCGTCGAGAGTGTTTGAGCTGAGGAAAACTGAGCAACCAGCAGCACCTGTGACCACAGGTACTATCTGGATCCATGACTTACCTGTGCGATTTTTATTTGATACGGGTGATACGCACTCCTTTATATCAAATACATGCGTATATAGGTTGTCCTTAGCTACAGTAGAGGGTGTACCTATTGTGGTTGGTTTACCGGATGGGGGTAAGATTAGAGGATCCCGAGAGATTAATGACTGCCCTATTCATCTGGGGGGCCGGGATTGGCTGGTAAATTTTCTAGTCATGCCCTTAGCACATGAGGACGAGATTTTAAGGATAGATTGGATGACTAGACATGGAGCAGTCTTAGACATTGGTAGGAGAACTGTGACTATCGCAACTGAGGAGGGTCACAGAGTGATATTCCGAGGTTGGGACCTCGGAAAGTCCGGCACAGTTATCAGCACAGTGAGAGCAGCGAGACTGATAGCACAGGGTTGCGAGGCCTTCTAGTGTTATGCCATGAAGGAACGCAAGGGCCTGACAGTAGAGGAGATACCAGTTGCATGCGAGTTTGCAGAGGTGTTCAGATGACCTGCCAAGACTACCCCCACAAAGGAGCGTTGACTTCAGCATTGAGCTACAGCCGGGCACGAGGTCTCGAAGGCTCCATACCATATGGCACCGATAGAGCTGCTTGAGTTGAAGAAGCAGTTAGAGGAGCTAGCAGAGAAGGGTTTTATACGCCCTAGTGTGTCTCCTTGGGACGCGCCAGTATTATTTGTGAGGAAGAAGGACGGATCGATGAGGTTGTGCATAGACTACAAAGAGCTGAATAAAGTCATCATCAAGAACAAGTATCCACTGCCGTGCATAGATGATCTGTTGGACCAGTTGCATGGAGCGTTGATAACATCATTTATGATGTTAGATTAGGCACTCATTTAGATAGTTTTCCCGCTCATTCATGCATGGTTTAGCACTAGTTCATGACGCTTGCACTCAATTCATTTATTTTGTCGAGATAGATGTCTACACGGACTTTTGCATGCTTTGTAGGTATTTTGGGAGATTTAGGAGCTTAATCGATACATTTGAGGATCACTCCTCGAAGTGACACACCTTCGGACTCATTGGGAAGGAAGTAAGGAGCTAAGGAGGACACATGGGACCTTGTTGGTGCATGCCTTGCACCAAATTGAGGCTTGATGATCCATAGAGTGCTGAAGCACCAAAACCACGGCTACTGGGACTTCCACGGGCGTGGAAATGGGCCGTGGTTTTCCCCAAACAGCTGTGACAGCTGTCCCACAATCTTCATGGCCGACTCTTGCAATTTGTTGAGGATATAAGGTGGTCCTGCAGGCTGTTAGGGACATCACCCCTCACTCCCATTCTCTCCCACACTCTCAACAAGGAAGATTCTCTCATTGGAAGATTGTATTGGAGCTACTCTTGGAGGAGAAGAAAAGCTTCCATTGGAGAAGAAGAGAAGAACACACCATTGTTAGTCTATTTCATAGTTTTGAGTGAGTTTTGTGAAAACGTTTTGCAAGGTTTTCTAAGAATCAATTGAACCTTCTTTTGAAGGGTTGTAAGTCTTTCTTAAACTCATATTCATCTTGGATTTCTTATTCCACTTGCTTCATCTCTTTGTCATTTCACCCTCTTGAAATGGATTCCATGATTTTATGCTTGATGATTTTGATTGTGATGATGCATGTTTTTGGCTAAATAGATGCGATTCTAGGGTAAGGAAAAGATGGTTATGGCTTGGACTATGATAGAATAGACTTAAATGTATGCTTGGATGACTCGCTTGTTTGAACCTAGTCACTGTCGAAAACCACGGTTTGATCTTGCCTTCCAACGGACGTGGAAAGGGATGAACATCCCGTAATTTTGATTAACTTGCTTGTATTGATAAATCTAAGTGTTAGGTTGTTGATTTGTTGAAATCCTAGTGTTAGTTGAGCTAAATCTATCCTAGGGTGACCTAGTGTTAGCAACTAAGAGTTAGAAGAGACCTACCCGGTGATTCTTGCTCTTAGATACCGAAGATGACGAACTCTAGGTAGTAGTGAGCCTCATAAGCCGCTATTGGACTGAGTGTGCTAGGATTGATGTTTAGGACTTGCCTTCCCGAGACTTACCCGGTAAGGAGAGGTTAGATCCCTAGATAACAATCCGGTTTTTGTAGAATTCCTATCCTTAGGCTCTTTGAGACTTACCCGGTGATGAGACCTTAGGAACGGACTAGTGGACCATGAGACCTACCCGGTGATTGATCCCAATCTAGAAACGCTCACTCCCAACATACTATAGTTGATCCAAGGAATGATTTGATAGCTTGAGTCCTATGCCATAACCGGAATTTCCAACCCCTAGAATCCGCTTTTCTCCCTTTGATTACGTATTTCGTATTTGCTTGTGTACTTGTGGTGTTAGCTTAGTTGATTGTTGATTTCGCATGATTTGTGATCTTTGATTGATCACCTAAAAACCAAACCAAAAACATTGAGATTTTCATTTCATTATTCCTTTCTCTTTTCTTAGCCTAGATCTTCACTATCCTTAGTCATTAATCGATTCAATTTCACCTCAGCCTTTGTGTTCGACCTCGGAATACTATCCCTACTACAAAACGTCCCGTACACTGCGGGTTCGCTAGGAGTTAGGAGAAATATATCGAGTTATAAATTTAAAGCTTTTGCGTGTCACGTTCTTAGCGTAACAAGTTTTTGGCGCCGTTGCCGGGGACTAGGTTAAGATTGAGTCATTGTTTGTGATTGTTTATAGTGTAGGTCTTTCTTGTTGCTTTTGATCTCGTTTGGTTTGTGTCTTTGCTTTTCAGGACATCTCTCACTCTTTAGGTGTATGCGAAGATCTCGTGGCAAGGATTTAGCTCCATTCGATCCCGAACCGGAGAAAACCCTTAGATCTAGATCCAAGAGCATTCGAAAGGAGAAAGAGATGGCCGGAAGAGATCTCCAAGCTGAGTTGGATGAAGCTTTAGAGAAAATTTGGTTAAGAGATGAGCTCTTGGAGAATGAAAGGAGACTTGCCAATGAGAGGCAAGAAGCAACTAGGAGGGAGATTGAAGAGATTAGGCAAGCTCTTGTGCAAAGAGAGCTTAATCGTCAACAACCTCCACCTCCACCACAACCGCAGCCGGCGGCGGTTAATATTCGGGTTGTGCCCATTGCTATTGAAGAGCCACAAACATTAGGGCAACGTATGGATCTGGCACAAAGAGCACACCGTCCGGGTGTGAACTTAGGAGATCCCGCAGCCCATGATTACGAGCTCCGCCCTCAAGTTCTACAAATGATCCGGCATAATCAATTTGGAGGAATGGAAGGGGAGTCTCCTCATCAACATTTGATGAACTATGAGATCTTGATGAAGACTCTAAGACCGCCTAGATTGGAGAGCAACAACCATAAGCTTAGGGCTTTCTCGTTCTCACTTAAGGATAAAGCCTTGGCTTGGTATCAATCTATTCCACAAGGGCAAGTGAGTACTTGGGAGGAGATGACAACCGAGTTTTTGACAAAGTTCTTCCCACCTTCCAAGACTACCGAGCTAAGAGGGAAGATCAATGCCTTCGTTATGAAGGATAGTGAAAGCTTATTCAAGTCTTGGGAGAGGATCAAAGACCTTCTCCTAGATTGTCCGCACCATGGTATACCGAAAATAGAGCTTTTGGAGATCTACTTCAAGGGACTTGATGAAGATAGCCAATTCAAGCTTCAATCTCTTTCCGGTGGAACTTTCATGGAAAAGAATGTGGATGAAGCTTGGGAGTTTGTAGAGAAACAAGCTTTGGCGATTGAGAAGTACTCCCATAGGAAGAGTGATGGGAGGAAAGCGGGAGCATATGAGGTGAGTGAAGTCACCATGAGTAACTTCAAACTTGATGCAATCAACAATGAGCTGAAATCTTTGAGGGAGTTGTGTGCTACAACTTTGAAGAATCAAGCAACCCCTCAAGTGTAAGTGCAAGCAAACTTGTCTTCCAAAGAGGAAGATGTGAATTACATGGGAAGGGGAAACTACAACAACTATCAAGGCCCAAGGAACTTCAACAACAACCGGCAATTCAACAATTACCGGCCTAACCACAACCATCCCGGGTTTTCCTATTCTAACCCGGATGGAGCCTTAAACCCTCCCCGCTTCCACAAGCGCAACTCCACCACCAAAGGATTCACAAGAACCTCAACCCGGATTTACTCAACCTCCAAAGGATAGAACCGAGATGATGTTTGAGCAATTGCTTGGAAGGTTGAGTGGTCTTGAGAGCACGGTGACTTCAATTTCTAAGGCTCAAAAGGTGTTGGAAGCACAAGTGTTCCAAAAGGCAGGTGAAGCTCATAGAGATCCGGGAAAGATTTCCGGAAGAACCGAGGACAACCCAAGAGGCCAAGTGTTGGCTATCACAACAAGGAGCGGGTTGAGCATGAAGGACCCCTTGCCTAAGGAGAATGCTAAGGGAAAGCAAGTAGTGGTGGAGGAAGAGCCATTGTAAGAAGATGGAGGCAAGATCAAGGATGATGAGCCAACATATGTGGCGCCACCTCCATACAAGCCACCACTACCATTCCCACAATCACGAGCAAGAGCTCGATTGGACAAACACTTCGGTAAATTCCTTGAACTTATGTCTAAATTACATATTAACATTCCGTTCATGGATGCTATTCTAGGTATGCCGGCATATGGCAAATTCTTGAAGGAGATACTCTCCAACAAAAGGAAGTTGGAGGAGTATGGAGAAGTAAGGATGACAAAGAGGTCCTCGGAATTGATCCAAACCATGAAGGAGGAGATGCCTCCTAAGCTAAGAGATCCGGGATCCTTTTGTGTGCCAATTGGAGTGAGAGAAGTGAAGTATGAAGCCCTATGTGATCTTGGGGCAAGTGTAAGCATCATACCGCTTGCACTTTGCAACAAGGTTGGGCTAGGAGAGCCGAAGCCGGTCAAGATGACCCTCTACATGGCGGACCGTTCGATCACTCACCCGGTTGGAATCTTGGACGACATACCGGTGCAACTAGGGAAGTTCTATGTGCCCATAGACTTCGTTGTTTTGGACATCCCGGCGGACTATCCGGTTCCCATCATCTTAGGGAGACCTTTCTTGGCTACATCCGGATGCTTGGTGGATTGTAAAAATGGAATTCTCTCCTTCAACATTGGAGAAGAGAATATCAAGTTCAAATTATCCACAATGATGAAGGGGCCAGTCCTTGGTGAAGATGTGTTCAACATTGTCGAGCAAGAAGAGTCTAGAGAAGTCGTGAGCTCGATCTTGATCAAGGACCCCTTGGAGAAGGTTCTTAGCTTATGTTTGATGGAGGAAGGAGTTGAGTAGGCTTGCAATGAAGAAATCAAGGCTTTGGAAGCATTGGGAAAGGAGACAAGAGCTGAATTTGAGGTACACGAAAGTGTGCTGAATTCCTGTAGGAACCACGGCCAGGAAGGGGAAACCACGCCCGTGGTTTCACCCGTTGAACTCTCTGGAGTGCTCCGAAATGCTAGCTTTGCAAGTTCCACGGCCGTGGTTGTGCCAGAGCCCGTAATTTTGCCCGTGGTTTCTCCAGAAACTGCATTGGTTGTTGATCAAGCTTCAAGGAGTCTTAGGGAGTCTTCCATGGCTTTGGATTCATCTCAACCAACATTATACAGATCGTCTCCACTCGATAAAGGTCCTCCTAAACTTGAACTTAAACCCCTCCCCTCTCATCTTAAGTATGCTTTTCTTGGTGAGAATTCTACATATCCGGTTATTGTGAATGCATGCTTGAATGATGATGAACTTGCTAGATTGTTGCATGAGTTGAGATTGCATAGGAAGGCTATTGGCTATACCATTGATGATTTAGTTGGCATTAAACCTTCTTTGTGCATGCATAAGATCTTAATGGAAGACAATCATAAACCTTCAATTGAACCTCAAAGAAGACTAAACCCCATCATGAAAGAAGTAGTAAAGAAAGAGATTCTTAAATTGCTAGATGCGAGAATCATTTTCCCGATTTCGGATAGTAAGTAGGTTAGTCCCGTGCATATGGTTCCTAAAAAGGGTGGGATGACCATAGTCACTAATGAGAATAATGAATTAATCCCAACTAGAACGGTTACGGGATGGAGGATGTGTATAGACTATAGGAAACTAAATGTGGCCTCTAGGAAAGATCACTTCCCTCTTCCCTTTATTGACCAAATACTAGAGAGATTAACTCAACATTCCCATTTTTGTTACTTAGATGGCTATAGTGGATTCTTCCAAATCCCTATTCACCCCGATGACCAAGAGAAAACTACATTCACATGTCCTTGGGGTACATTTGCATATAGGAGAATGCCGTTTGGGTTGTGTAATGCACCCGCCACCTTTCAAAGGTGTATGATGGCTATCTTTTCTGAGTATATTGAAAACATCATGGAAGTGTTTATGGATGATTTCTCTGTTTATGGATCTTCATTCGATGATTGTTTAGCTAACTTGTCCTTGGTGCTTAGATGTGAGGAGACTAACCTAGTCTTAATGTGGGAAAAATGCCACTTCATGGTAAGTGAAGGCATTGTGTTGGGACATTTGGTGTCCAACCGTGGCATTGAGGTTGATAGAGCTAAGATAGAAACCAAAGAGAAGTTGCCACCACCTACCTCGGTGAAGGGGGTAAGGAGTTTTCTAGGGCATGCCGGTTTTTACCGGAGATTCATTAAAGATTTCTCTAAGATTTATAAACCTCTTACTAACCTACTAATGAAAGATGTTGAGTTTGTTTTCTCCAAGGATTGCCTTGAGGCTTTTTGTAGGTTGAAGAACGCTTTGATCTCCGCACCCATCATGCAACCTCCGGATTGGAGTCTACCGTTTGAAATCATGTGTGACGCGAGTGATGTAGCCGTTGGGGCTGTTTTGAGACAAAGGAAAGATGGGCTTACACAAGCCATTCATTATGCTAGCAAGACGCTAGATGATGCCCAACTCAATTATGCTACCACCAAGAAGGAGTTGCTAGCAGTTGTGTATGCATTTGAGAAGTTCCGCTCGTATCTTGTTAGAGCGAAGGTCATTGTGTTTACGGATCATGCTGCGATCCGTTATCTCCTTACAAAGAAGGATGCCAAGCCTCGTTTGATTCGGTGGATCCTTCTTCTTCAAGAGTTTGACTTGGAAATCCGGGATAAGAAAGGGTCCGAAAATTCTGTGGCGGATCACCTTACTAGACTCCCACCATTGGAACTTGAGAGAGATGACATCCCGATTGATGACTCATTCCTGGATGAGCAATTGCAAATGGTGGAGGAGTGCTTGTTTCAAGTGTCAAGGGGTAATGAGCCATGGTATGCCGACATTGTGAACTACCTTGTGTGTGAGGAGGTGCCACCCGGTTCATCCTATGCCCAAAGGAAGAAATTCTTCAAGGATGTGAGGCATTACTATTGGAGTGAACCGCTTTCGTTCAAGAGAGGGCCGGATGGAGTCTTTAGGAGATGCATACCGGAGGATGAGGTGGAGAGTGTGATCCGGCATTATCACTCCTTGCCATGTGGAGGCCATGCTAGCTCACACAAGACATGTGCTAAGGTGTTGCAATCGGGTTTCTTTTGGCCAAGTTTGTTCAAGGATGTGCAGAATTTTGTGGTAGCTTGTGATGCTTGCCAAAGGACGGGCAACATCTCAAGGAGGAATGAGATGCCCTTGAACAACATACAAGAGGTGGAGATATTTGATGTGTGGGGTGTGGACTTCATGGGGCCATTCCCCTCTTCATGTGGAAACCTCTACATTCTATTGGCGGTGGACTATGTTTCGAGATTGGTGGAGGCAATCGCCTCTCCCACAAATGATGCCAAGGTTGTGGTGCGGTTCTTCAACCGAGTGATCTTCCCGAGGTTTGGAAAACCAAGGGTGATCATAAGTGATGGAGGGAAGCACTTCACTAATAGGAACTTTGGGGCACTTTTGGCTAAGTATGGGGTGACTCATAAGGTGGCAACACCTTACCACCCCCAAACTAGTGGCCAAGTAGAGATCTCCAACCGGGAGATAAAGGGAATTCTTGAGAAGACGGTTTCAAGGATGATAAAGGATTGGGCTATGAAGCTCGATGATGCTTTGTGGGCTAGCTTATAGAACCGCTTTCAAGACACCGATTGGCACCACTCACTACAAGCTAGTCTATGGCAAGTCTTGCCACCTTCCGGTAGAAATGGAGCATAGAGCGTATTGGGCTATAAGGTGGCTGAATTTTGACCTCAAGGAGGCCGGAGAGAAGAGGTTGCTTGATATAAACGCTCTTGAGGAGATCCGGTTGGATGCCTATGAAAACGCCCGGATTTACAAAGAAAGGACCAAATGTTGGCATGATAAGCGTCTCATCCCGAAAGAGTTGAGTGAAGGCGACCTTGTCCTTCTCTTAAACTCAAGGCTGCGGCTCTTCCCCGGAAAGCTAAAGTCAAGATGGACGGGTCCTTATGTGGCGAAGAAGATCTTCCCCATGGAGCGGTTGAGATAGGAGGGGAGCATTGTGGAGATTTTAAGGTGAATGGGCATCGGTTGAAGAAGTATATCCCGGGAGCTCCGGTGGATATGATTGCCCCACTTCACCTAGAGTGAGAAGCCCCCGAATTTGGTCAAGCTAATGACCTTAAAGAAGCACTTGATTGGAGGCAACCCATTGGTAGACATCTTTCCCTTTTTCGTTTTTGTTTTTGTTTTGATTTTTCTGTTTTTGTGTGTTTGGTGTGCTTTGTGTGTATGCTAGAGTCTTGGTAGCATGGAAGCCTTGCATGGCATGTGGATGATGATGATGAGTCCCTCATCAATTGTGGGTGGAGCGGACACGGGGCTTGGACGGCTAGCGGCGCCTAGCGCGGATCCCGACGCCATAACGAACACTTTGAGCTCTCTACCATCGTTGATAGGATCATCCGCCATCACTCCATTTGAATGATCCCAAATACCAAAGCAAACAATTTTTACATTGTGAGAACCCTCTTTCACCCTTCTTTACTTCATTTACACATTGGGGACAATGTGTTTCTAAGTATGGGGTGGGGTTTGCATGATCTTTTGCATGATTAGCATCTAGAGTAGTCTCTTTTAGTCACATGCTTCATTACGTCTTGCATTGTATATACACATTTCGAAAAATCCAAAAAATCAGAAAATTTTAAAAAAATTTTTAATGCTTGTAAGCTTGGGAATGACCCTTATGATGAGATTGTTGTGTGGATTGGCTATGGATGGCCTTATGTGTTGAATAGATGAATGCATATGTGGACTTGAAGTACTTATCTTGAACCCCATGAATGGATTGTGATGATAATGTTTGTCTTGATTGGATTGAGTATTGAAAGTCGAAATTACATGTTAGTTCTTGCACATCATCTAGGAGTGATTAAGGCAATTCATCTTTCTCTACTTCTCATCTTGATCATGTTGTTTGAGCACCTCAGTTGATATAAATTTGACCTCTTTTGACCCGTCCGGGAATAGGAGCATGTTAGTGTGTTGAGTGTGTGAGAAGCAAGTGTGGGGTGAATTTGTTGATGGATGAATGTTATGAATGAAGTGTTGAATTTGTTGTGAAAAGTGTAGAAAAAATATAGGTTTGGGGACGTTGGTTTAAATGACGAGTAACTATGCACCATTCACATAATCGGGTGTTTGTGCCTTGCCAAAGTCAAATAAACCGATAGTCCTAACGAGCTTTGGTATGTGTGCCCGGTGTGGATGCACCTCGAAAAATAAAAAAGCCCGAGGACGGCTAATCACCAAGGTTTCGGCTTTTGTACACCAATGCCATTGTCTCAAAAATAAGTCAAAGAAAAAGAAAAGAAAAGAAAGAAAAGATGGAGAAAATATACACTTGTGGGAAGTTGATAAAAAATGTGAAGTTGTGAAGTTAGTTCCATTCCCGGATTAGCATCACATGACCTAGAAAAATCCCCACCTAATCACAACATTTCTTAGCCTCTTATTTCCTAAGCCCTTGTGACCTATTTGCATGTGTGTAAGACTTAGTGATCTAGATTGGATATGCCGATGATCATCTTGACTTCTTCAATTTTACATTTCATGCGTGCCTTCGAGTTAAGTACAATTGTCTTTCCGTGCCTTCATTTATTTGATGCATGATCGCTTGTCCATTACCATGAAACATGACTATGAAGGTGATCCAATATTAGAAGCACAACTCCAAAAAGATTTTGTTGTTTTTCTGCATGCATAAATGATGTCATATCTTAGTCTATAGTTGGGGACTTGCTCGGGGACGAGCAAACCTTAAGTATGGGGTATTTTTGATAACACGATTTATGATGTTAGATTAGGCACTCATTTAGATAGTTTTCACGCTCATTCATGCATGGTTTAGCACTAGTTCATGACGCTTGCACTCAATTCATGTATTTTGTCGAGATAGACGTCTACACAGACTTTTGCATGCTTTGTATGTATTTTGGGAGATTTAGGAGCTTAATCGATACATTTGAGGATCACTCCTCGAAGTGACATACCTTCGGACTCATTGGGAAGCAAGTAAGGAGCTAAGGAGGACACATGGGACCTTGTTGGTGCATGCCTTGCACCAAATTGAGGCTTGATGATCCATAGAGTGCTGAAGCACCAAAACCACGGCCACTGGGACTTCCACGGGCGTGCAAATGGGCCGTGGTTTTCCCCAGACAGCTGTGACAGCTGTCCCACGATCTTCATGGCCGACTCTTGCAATTTGTTGAGGATATAAGGTGGTCCTACAGGCTGTTAGGGACATCACCCCTCACTCCCATTCTCTCCCACACTCTCAACAAGGAAGATTCTCTCATTGGAAGATTGGATTGGAGCTACTCTTGGAGGAGAAGAAAAGCTTCCATTGGAGAAGAAGAGAAGAACACACCATTGTTAGTCTATTTCATAGTTTTGAGTGAGTTTTGTGAAGACGTTTTGCAAGGTTTTGTAAGAATCGATTGAACCTTCTTTTGAAGGGTTGTAAGTCTTTCTTAAACTCATATTCAGCTTGGATTTCTTATTCCACTTGCTTCATCTCTTTGTCATTTCACCCTCTTGACATGGATTCCATGATTTTATGCTTGATGATTTTGATTGTGATGATTCATGTTGTTGGCTAATTAGATGCGATTCTAGGGTAAGGAAAAGATGGTTATAGCTTGGACTACGATAGAATAGACTTAAATGTATCTTGGATGACTCGCTTGATTGAACCTAGTCACTATCGAAAATCACGGTTTGATCTTGCCTTTCCACGGCCGTGGAAAGGGATGACCACCCGTAATTTTGATTAACTTTCTTGAATTGATAAATCTAAGTGTTAGGTTGTTGATTTGTTGAAATCCTAGTGTTAGTTGAGCTAAATCTATCCTAGGGTGACCTAGTGTTAGCAACTAAGAGTTAGAAGAGACCTACCCGGTGATTCTTGCTCTTAGATACCGAAGATGACGAACTCTAGGTAGTAGTGAGCCTCATAAGCCGCTATTGGACTGAGTGTGCTAGGATTGATGTTTAGGATTTGCCTTCCCAAGACTTACCCGGTAAGGAGAGGTTAGATCCCTAGATAACCATCCGGTTTGTGTAGAATTCCTATCCTTTGGCTCTTTGAGACTTACCCGGTGATGAGACCTTAGGAACGGACTAGTGGACCATGAGACCTACCCGGTGATTGATCCCAATCTAGAAACGCTCACTCCCAACATACTATAGGTGATCCAAGGAATGATTAGATAGCTTGAGTCCTATGCCATAACCGGAATTTCCAACCCCTAGAATCCGCTTTTCTCCCTTTGATTAAATATTTCGTATTTGCTTGTTTACTTGTGGTGTTAGCTTAGTTGATTGTTGTCGCATGATTTGTGATCTTTGATTGATCACCTAAAAACCAAACCAAAAACATTGAGATTTTCATTTCTTTATTCCTTTCTCTTTTCTTAGCCTAGATCTTCACTATCCTTAGTCATTAATCGATTCAATCTCACCTCAGTCTTTGTGTTCGACCTCAGAATACTATCCCTACTACAAAACGTCCCGTACACTGCGGGTTCGCTAGGAGTTAGGAGAAATATATCGAGTTAAAAATTTAAAGCTTTTGCGTGTCACGTTCTTAGCGTAACAAGCGTCTGTGTTCTCGAGGAAAGACTTGAGGTCTGGTTATCACCAGCTAAGAGTTAGAGATCAGGACATACCTAAGATGGCAATCCGGACTAGGTATGGCCACTATGAGTTTGTAGTGATGCCATTCGGGCTCACTAATGCAACAACAATATTTATGGAGTTGATGAACGGGATTTTCATCGACTTCTTAGACCAGTATGTAGTGGTCTTCATTGACGGCATCCTAGCTTACTCTAGGAGTCGAGAGGAGCATGCCAGGCACTTGAGGACAGTATTACAGATTCTACAGGATAGCCAGCTATATGCTAAGCTATCCAAGTGCGAGTTCTAGATGTCAGAGGTGGCTTTCCTAGGCCATGTATTGACTACCGAGGGGATTAAGGTCGATCCAACAAAGATTGAGTCAGTGTCTTCTTGGCAACCTCCAAAGTATGTTAAGGAGGTTTGCAGCTTTCTTGGATTGGCAGGTTATTACCGCCAGTTTATGGAAGGGTTTTCCCTGATTGCCCGACCACTTACTTGTCTTTTGAGGAAGACTACTCGGTTCGTCTGGAGTGAGCCGTGTCAACAGAGGTTTGAAGAGCTGAAGAGGAGATTAACGTCTGCTCCGATTTTAGCACAACCTGAGGGTACATAAGACTTTGTAGTATACAGTGACGCATCCAAGCTAGGCTTGGGGTGTGTCTTGATGCAGAGGGGTAAGGTCATAGCATATGCGTCTCGACAGCTGAAGACGTATGAGGAGAACTACCCCACACATGACCTGGAGTTAGCTGCAGTAGTGCATGCTCTTAAGAACTAGCGTCACTATCTCTACGGGGCCACATGTCAGATCTTCACATACCATAAGAGTCTGAAGTACATATTCACTCAGCAGGAGTTGAATAACCGCCAGAGGCGGTGGTTAGAGTTGATCAAGGATTTTGACCTTGAGATTCTCTACCACCCCGGGAAGGCGAATGTAGTTGCTAACGATTTGAGTCGGAAGACGCCTCAGGAGAAGGTGATAGCCCGATTGATAGTACAATCACAGTTGCAGAGAGATTTAGCTTGGTCGGAGGTAGAGATTCAGTTCCCAGATACAGTTCATCAGTTGGCCACCTTAGAGTTACTTCCTGATCTGTTGGGTGTGATCCGATAGAAGCAGGAAACATGTCCGACTTTGACCCGGATCCGAGACCGGATGTCTCGAGATGAGGCACCTCAGTTCACTATTAGTACCGATGGAGTGATGAGATGTCAAGACCGCATCTGTGTGCCATCAGACAGTGAGTTGAGATATAGGATATTAGGTGAGGCTCATGCTACCCCATACTCAGTACATCCTGGAGCGAGTAAGATGTACAAGGACGTGAGACGTTCCTTCTGGTGGGGTGGTTTGAAGCCCGATGTGGCTCGGTATGTAGCTCAGTGTGCGACCTGTCAACAGGTCAAGATTGAGCATCGTAGGTCCGGAGGAGAGCTCCACCCACTGCCAGTACCACAATGGAAGTGGGAGGACATATCTATGGACTTTTTCACGGGATTTAGACTCAGCAGAGGTTTTGATGCTATTTGGGTGGTAGTAGACCGTCTCACAAAGACCGCACGTTTCATTCCGATTAAGGATACGTGGCCGGTAAGCCGTCTAGCTGAGGAGTTTAACAGACATATTGAGAGACTTCATGGAGTACCGATGACTATCGTCTCTGACAGGGATGGACGTTTTACCTCGAGATTTTGGCAGCAGGTACATACTACTTTGGGGACGAGTCTCCACTTTACCACTACTTATCATCCACATACCGACGGTCAGTCTGAGAGGACCATCCAGATGTTAGAGGACATGCTATGGGCTTGTGTACTTGATTGGGTCAGGTATGGCCTAATCACCTCCCTCTAGTAGAGTTTTCATATAATAACAGTTGGCACGCGTCTATTGGGATGGCACCTTACGAGGCTTTGTATGGACGGAGATGTCGCACACCATTATGCTGAGACGAGCCTAGCAGAGCTGAAGGAGTAGCTCCAGATTAGGTACAAGATGACATCGCCCGGATTGCCTTAGTCCGAGAGCGGATGTTGGCAGCTCAGAGTCGTCAGAAATCCTACGCCGACAAGAGGCGTCGCCCACTGGAGTTTAGAGTAGGTGCACGGGTGTGGTTGAGAGTGGCACCGACGAGAGGCGTCCGGCGTTTCGGCATTAAGGGAAAGGTGAGTCCCCGATATGTCGGCCCATTTGAGATCTTGGAGAGAGTCGGGGAGGTTGCCTACAGATTAGCACTGCCACCGAGATTGGAGGGAGTCCATCCGGTCTTTCATGTATCTCAGCTGAGAGAGTACATACCGGATCCCAAACACGTCATCAACCATGAGGATCTGATAGTGGAGCCAGACCATACTTTTGTGGAGTACCCAATAGCTCTCCTAAAGCGGAATACTAGACGTCTGCGTTCTAAGGAGATACCGATGTGGAGGATCCAGTGGTCTAGACGAGGAGCTGATGAGGCTACCTGGGACACAGAGGAGAGTATTAGACGTAGCTATCATGAGTTCTTTGTGGAGTTAGCCGCTACTTCTGTACCGACGAGTTAGTACCGTGATGATATTTTGTTTGACCTTTATGAATTATGAGTTATATTGGTTTCTGGGATGGTGTTTCTTTTATGTATTGCCTGATCGTGATGACTGAGTGGTTGAATGTTAAGAAACTAAATTTAACTATCAACGAGACCAATTAATAATAATCTTGTTGAAAAATAGTTTCATTAGATACCTTAAGTTTCGGGACGAAACTTATTTTAAGGGGGTACTGATGTAATTTCCAAAAATTTTATCCCGTTTATTTCCGTAGCAAAGTGGATTTCGAGCCGTTGATCCCTATTTGTCTATCTAGTCGGACAAAATATCTCAAAATTCTATCATTTTATGTAACTTCCCTCCACATAAAATGATAAAATTTTATAGCAAACCCTAATCCATCAAACCCTAGTTTACATCATGACTTGTCTTAGACAAGGTCATGACGTCCTAGTGACGAGATCAAGACGAGACCAAGACGAGGACAAGACGAGACCATGACAAGGTTTGACGAGATCAAGACGAGATCGTGACAAGACCATGCATGAGCTTGGCAAGGCCATGACGAGTTTTGACAAGGCCTTGACAAGCTCCTATAAATCTCAGTCCACTCTTCCAACATATTTTAGCCTAGTCCGCTGGCCTGCTCCAGCAACTTGACTTGTCCAGCCCTGCGTAATACTGGGGAGAGCACTGGCCCAACTCGTGTCTAGCCCAGTAAGTGAGAAGAGAGTCCTACCCTTCCGTCGCCAGCCCAAGAGCCGCCCAATGTTCTGTAGCACCACGTTCATTTGACGAACGTTACTAAAGGAATAACAGCCGAGATATTTGCTGATCTCTTTCCTTCTTCAGCCGCTTCTTCTGTCCAGATTCACGCTAACTGCTCCTTTCATTCTCTTCTATATCCATTTGCGGAACCATAACCTTACTCAGCGAGCCATCCCTCCACACAGATTCACAACGTTGGCTTCTACCTCGCACAACAGACGCAACACCTACTCGACGAGCCGGCCAGAACTGCGACCCTTCGACCCCAACTGGATCAGGAGCAAGGTGAGTGCAGTGTACTCCTCTTTTCTTGTCGTCACCCTACTCTCCTTCTGTACTCAGCATAATTTGGCGTAGGTGAGCCTTGTTTCCCTCTCTCTCGCTCCCTTACTTTCCTACGTGCTTACCGACTGAACGAATGCACAAAACACCCGAGCGGACAAACCGTAGGCAGCAGACCATCCCTACACACTCTGTGTTGACAGCCTAGAGAGATAGTTGGTGCTGGTAAGTCCCTTCCACCCTCCTGCTCAATGGCCACCAGAAAGGGGCTTATATCCCTACTAGTTCATCTTACTGTCCCATCTACCGAACCATGTTTGAACTCAGTAAGGCGTCTCCTCTGTGCAGTTCACTTCGAGCCATCCCCTTCTGAGATCAATCGAGAATACCTAGAGCTAGTAGCTGCTGGAAGAGGTGAGCCTTCTCCTGTCTGCAGTCCAATTTACGTCTCCTGAATTATGTTGTATAGTTTGTATATGTTTAGTTGCTGTGAGAGAAGTTTGGACCTGGGAAGCTGGGGTAAGGACTGAGCCTTGTTGATGTTCCCCTAGAGTGTCAAACTTGTGAGCATAGAATGACAATAATGGTAGAAACAAGAACTGCTGTGATTACACATCTTTTTCCTTCAGTTTTGAAGTTAGGAACTGCCCATCTTGTGGACCAATGTTAAGGAGTTACAATGAAGATCCGCTGTTGAAATTTTAATAGATATTAGATAGATATATGTAGTTTACCATGTTAAAATTTGAGAAAAAAAATGAACGGTCAGATTAGAAGTTATAAGCTCCCAAAGTGGGGTAGTTAAGTTGATTTTCCAATAATGAAATTTTGGCTAATTATAGGAAATATAAGTGTTATAGCCAACTTCGGGAATTTTTATAGAAATGATGGTTGAACAGTTTTGAAAAATTCTTGCTCCTAGGAGTAGATGAGATATCATAAATAATCTAGGGAATTATTTCGAAATTTTTATAAATTTATATGGGCTTCATATTTGAAGCCGAAGTTAGACCTTAATGACCTTTCGGAAAATCGGAAAAGGTGTAAGTTGCTAATCTGTAACCAAACCCAGCTTTAGGAGTTAGAATGTGACTTTTGGTCTTAAAGAAGAGTTTAAACATAAACTATAGAATTTTTGGAAGTTTCGGGGCTAAGGGTAAAATGGTCTTTTTACCATAAATTAGCACTGTAATCGATTCAGTCCTAATAAGATCTACTAGCTTAGAAGTTTTAGACTTCTAATTGCCTAGAAAGTGCGCTGATGCACTTACCTCCTTTTGACATGCAACTGATGTAATAGCTAGGATTTCCGAATTCTAATTAATGTTGATTAACTTAATCGTTGATAGTAATTGACATATAACTCGCGAAGATTTCGCAAGTGATGAGTAAGAGTCCCCCCATTATGTTCCTAGCGTAATTTTGGACGTTTGGAGAAATTTTTACTTTTTCCCCGGGTAATTATTTTTAACCTCCGGTGTTATTTGAAGCTTTTGAAAGCTCCAATAAATAAAGTTACAGTTGAGAGAAATGATCGGGACATCAGATATGTCCTAAATGTGAAATAATATAAAAAGGCAAAATCGACAAAAGAGTCGCTATCCCGATTCTTAGCAGTTAAGAAATGTGGCTTAGGATCGCCCATTTTACGAGATAGTTATGATTATGTGACCCGATAATATTCCGAATATTATACTCCAATTTCATAAAGTTTGAATACCGAAAAATATAAACGTGTTTTATTAAATATTCTAAAAAAACTTTATAAATGTAATATATATATATAAATATATATATATATATATATATATATATATATATATATATATATATATATATATATATATTAGAGTGAGGCGGCTAGCATGTAAGGCTAGCATGTAAATGTATATTATATATATATATAGAAAAGGAGCAAAGTGACAAGCTGTGGGTTTCATAGATATCAAATACATATATATTAAATTATATATATTATGACATGTATATCTTCTGCAAATCTATCTTCTTCATTTGCAAAGCTTCAAGCGAAGCAACTGAGCGAAACCGAACAAAAAAATACGACCTATCTTCAATCCTTCACTAACTTCTCACTTTCGACCCATTTTCAAATCCGCTTGTACCTATGAGTCCCTTGTCTTGTCCTCTACATCGTGGTACAAATCTATTTTCCGTTTGTTACCTTCTTGGTAAAGCTTCCGTTTACCGCTATCGGAACACCGACGACAACCGCAAGTCATCGGACGCGGAGTTTCTTACCGTGCTCTTACTCCCCATATCGCTAGGAGTCTGGATCTTCTTCCGGTTCGCATATCGGGTTAGTAACGAATAAGTTATGTATTTATTCGTTTTCCGTATTGCGGGTTAGTATAAATTGAGCTTAAATTGGTTAAAATAGATAATTGGAATTTCCATTATGCTCGTTATATTATTCTAGTAATTATGGGATTTTAGTTTGATGATCGTATCATGAGTTGGATATATGCCCTGATGTGGCTTTAAGGTTTAACATATTATTCGAGGTTATAGGATGTATATGATCCCTATGGATCCCTTTGGGTCTAGGTGTGACCCTTTGCTTGATAAGAGATGTGACATCTCTTTATACCTTGTTTATAGGCTATGTTATCCCTCCAGTGTATGTAACACCCCAAATTCTGAGAACTCAGGAAGCTACTGGTTAGGACCTCACAATGGGTCCCGACCTTAGTTTGACAAAAATTTAACTTGGATCTTACAACAAGGCACAAAAGTATTTAAAACATTTGAAAACTTTAAACAATATATACATGAAGAATATGTATCAGCCTTACAAAGCAAAGGTACTAAAATGACACATAAGAAGAACAGAAGACATCCCGTCCCCAACTAAATATGTACGTGGACCCGGCTGACCATTCCCTCCGGATCTCTCTACAATGTCTTAACCTGCAACACATCTACAAGCGGTATAAAACCGTTAGCTAACATTCTATGCATAAGTATAAAGGTAAAAGCACAAACACACAACATACACAATCAACATGCAACACTCAATCCTTTTATTATCTTTAATTAGGTGATAGGTTATTACTAATGATACTTATTTTGTGACACGAGGGATTCCCAAACCTCGCCCCTGTCCCCGTTTACCAACGCGGAATGGTACTAATGCATTTGACTGTCTACCGGACTGGGCTGGTCGCAGGGAACCTCCTAGACTCTCGCAAGAGCTAGGCAGATGATGTCACGACCCGTTATCATACACTTGGGTCAATTACGTAAATAATAAAGTCGGCCTAATCTGGTTTCGTTGTTTATCATAACTAACAAACACCACTCATACACATTACACTCATACAAGAAGCCAGCTAAGTAAGTCCGTGGACTTACCGAATTAAATCTCGTCTCTCTTAGCAACACTCAATCAGTAGCTGCAGGAACTCAGTTGCCTGTCAAAGGAGGCACGTGGGTCAACACTTTTCCTTGGATACTTAGAAGTCTAAAACTCCTAAGATGTACGATTCTATGTGCAGAAGTTATTACAGTGTTTATTTAAGGTAAATTGACTATTTTACCCTTGGTCCCGAGAATTCCAAAAACCCGTAATATGTACTTAAATTCTTACTTGAGGCTAACTAATCATATTCTACTCCCTAGGATGATTTTAGGTAACAACTAGAAAAACTACCCATTTTCTATTTCCCGAAAAGTCACTAAAGTCCAACTACAGCTTCAAATATAAAATTCGAATAATCTTATAAAAATTCCGAAATAATTCCTTAGGTCCTCTATGATATCCCATCTACTCATAGGAGAAAGAATTTCTTAAAACTGTTAAAGCATCACTTCTACAAAAATTTCTAAAGTTGGTTACAACACCTAACGAACAACACACTATCTTAACTTTGAAAAATCATAACTCCTAAACTACTCGCTGGATTTATCCCAAATTTTGATATGTTCTAATATAAAATCTTATCTATAATATATCCAAAATTCAGCTGCAAATGAGATCAAAATCCTATTTAAAACTATCTCACAAAACCGTATTTCAGCACAACCGAAAAACTGCTTACGACTCAATCTTTGAAAAATCATAAATCCCAAACCACTTGCTGGATTCCTCTCAAATTTTAATATGTTCTACAAAAATATGTAAACTATATCATATCCAAAATTCAAGCCCAACGGAGATCAAGAGCTTATTCAAAACCATCTCACAAAACAGCATCACTTGCTGTTTTCCCCAACACTCAGCACATATATAAAAACGTCAACTTTGAAACACAATAACTCTCAAACCGTAACTCCGATTCTTCCCAAATTTTAGTATGATCTACTATATACTACTGACTACAACATATCCAAAATTCAGCAAGAAAGGAGGTGTCTAACATACCCTAATATGGACTCGAAAAAGCCTGCTCGACACTTCATGCCCAATCAACAACCCGGAATCCTTCTTGCTACTGTTGTGTTTCTGTACAAGGTTTCCAAGTATCCTTCAACCCTAGAATATATCAAGGAAGATAAGGAGAGGGAGGACCATCCTTACTGAATCACCTACTCGATTGTAGAGGAGAGTGGCGCTTGTGCAGAAAGGAGAAGATCTGGTCCCAAGCATCCAGCAGTCCCGGTGGTTGTGTACCAAGGCAAGCAGATCAGGACTCCCGCCTGAGCTGTGGCTGCGTAGAAGGCTCCAAGGTTGGGGAGAGGGAGTAGAAGCTCTACCCTGCTCTTCGATTGCACTCAAATGGAGTCCTAAACGCAGCCCAGGAGGCTATTCGTTTGCTGTGAGATGTTGCCTAAACGGTTGCTGCGTGAGAATTGTTTGAGCGGCTGCTGTGTGAAGATACCGCTTCAGATGGCTGTTACGTATGCAGGAGGTAGAAGGGAAATATGCAGGCTCAGTTTAAGGAACCGTTAAAGAACTCAACAGCTATTACGTGTGACGGAATTGGAGAGGAAAGGCCGGCTGTTACTTCTCCCTGGCTGAACGTGTAGCTGTCCATTACAAACGCAAGGTACTAGGCTGGGGAGGAGCTGTACGGGCTGCATGAAGGGCTGCTACTGGGCTCGTAAACAAGCTGGTGTGCTGTGCGAGGATGTGGGCTGGCTGGGCTCGAAGTGCCGCTGGGGTTGCTGTGGGCTGCGAAGACAGCTGGGCTGCAGTGGGCTGCGAAGACAGCTGGGCTGTTGTGGGATGCGAAGACAAGCTGTCCTGGCTTTGTCACAGCCTTGTCAAAAACGTGTCATGGCCTTGTCATGGTCTCGTCTCAGGCTTGTCATGATCTCGTCTCAGCCTTGTCAGATCTCGTCTAAAGTCATCGTTAAGAATTTATTATAAGAATTAGGGTTTGATATTGTTCTATCATTTTATGTGAATTAAATTCTACATAAAATGATAAATAATTATAAGAATTAGTATTTGATATAATTCTATCATTTTATGTGAATTAAATTCTACATAAAATGATAAATAATTATAAGAATTAGGATTTGATATAATTCTATCATTTTATGTGAATTAAATTCTACATAAAATGATAAATAATTATAGGAATTAGAGCTTGATATAATTTTATCATTTTATGTGAATTAGCTTCTACATAAAATGATAAAATTTGTGAAGAAAGAATTGCTAGATAAAATGGAAAACCGTCAACGGCTCAAAGTCCGATTTGATTCGGAATTAAACGGAAATAAAAATTCCGGATATTACAGTGTAGAGGTGATCGTTGTTGAGTTCGATCGAGGTTGAGGTAAGTCCGTAGGACTTACTTAGGTACCATCCATATATTGGGTGTTTGCATGAGTGGTGTGTGTTTTATATATTTGCTATGATAGTATGACTTGTCGTTTTTATCGACCTATGTTCTATTGACTGCCCCACTGCGTGGCTGTGATAACCTTTCCCTTTCATCCCGCCGTGGAGTCTGGGAGGTTCTCTGATGTCGGGCCAGACTGGTTTACAGGAAGGGCGCAATCCACTCCCATAGGGTACACGGATTGTGTGACCGATACTCGTACAGATGGACATTGCACTCAGAAGCGGGGATGTATCGGTCCTCGTGTCACATACTTTCATCTATCTATATATATACATTTTTTTGAGTGAATGGTTATTATATAAAGATGATAAAATGGGTAAATGTGTGATAGCATGTTGATGTGTTTATCTTTCCTTACGTGTGATTGTTCTTATGCATTACACTATATATGGGTATGGTTAGCTAATGGTTTCATACCGTGTTGTAGTTGTTTAAAGGTTAGGCGCTGTTGAGTGATCTGACAGGGTGACAGGCCGAGGACCCTCGTACATTAAGTTGTTGGTTTGGGTTTGTTGTGTTCCCCTCCTGCGTGAGGATGATGTCTTGTTTTCCCTCATGTGTGAAGATGTTGTTTATACTCGGCTATGTTGTCTTTACCTTTGGGTTGTACTGTTTATGTCGTTCTATGTATTTGTTTTATATCTGTCAGTGCCATGTTGTAAGGTCCAGTGAACTTGTTGTCAGGCTAGGGTCAGGATCCATTGAGAGATCCTAGCCCAATGTGGCATCCCGAGTCCCGCGGATTCGGGGTATTACAGAGTTGGTATCAGAGCCCAGGTTGACAACAATGGCACTTTCTACCTGCAATGAGGTTTGATAGGTAAAATAAACATAGCCCACATGGGATCTGACATTTTCAAAGGTTTTGGTTTTAAGTATGATTTTGGGATAGAATGTACGAGAGGTCGTCACCTCTGCCATGGATCTCTGCAGCGTAGATATGTATATATATTTGTATGTACTATGGATTATGTGGATGTATTATATACATATCGATACCTATGGCATATATATTGCCTTATAAGATTAGGTGCGTATATCCTACAGATGACTCAGACTAGAGCAGTATCTGTAGTGGGATGAGGTAGGGGTACACCCCCTCTTCCTCCAGTGATGATCAGCCAGGGACCAGTTTCCGATGTTGTTTTGCCTTTGGCAGAGAACGAGTTTGAAGAGGCTGATCGTGTCTCCATGAGTAGATCCGAGTTTCAATAGTATATGCAACAAGTATATGAGGCGGTGATAGCGGGTAGACCTACACCGGATTTACAAACATCTGTGAGATCAACTGAAGCTTCTGGATCAGAGAAGAAGCAAAGATGATGAATGATGAACCAAGTCAGATACCAGGACAACCAAGTGGTCTTTTGGCCATGAATACGACTGGCATGGAACTACAGTGTTTTAATTGCGGGAAGTTTGAACACCGGCGATCTGTGTGCCCAAAGACGCCCATAATATGCTTTACGTGTGGTAAAGCAGGGCATAGAGCAAAGTTTTGTCGACAGGGAAAGTCGTTGCCTTTACAAGTTCCCTCTCGGAATAAGATCATTCAAGGTGGACGACGAAGATCGAGTGACCCTTTAGTTGCACAGGTTGCAAGAATGGGACAATTATGTTACAATTGTGGCTATCCATATCATTTGCGTTCTGAGTGCCCTTTGGCACCGATAGCTTGTTTCATCTGTGGTGAACTAGGCCATCTGGCCCTTTTCTGTCAGCAAGGTAGTGTTTCTTCCCAGCAAGACCTTCCTCTTTCCGGTGTTGAAAGAGTGGAAGTGGAGGCTATAGTGAGGACCTCAGTGATACTTGAGGAGAATAGATCTGAGATCGAGTGATGATATGTAGTGGAGCTACGAGGGTTAGCTGTTACAAGTACCATTCTCGTTAATGGTTTACCTAGTGGAGTTTTGTTTGTTATGAGTGCTATGCATTTTTTGTCTTTCGATGCATGCGTGAATGGTTGATCTTTGATATATAGTAGAAGGTGGAATTTCCTTTACAGGATTACCAGTAGGGGTCTGAGGTACCCGCAAGATATGTGTTTGTTCCCTTATTCCGGTACTTGTGTATGGCTTGTAGACTTCTTTGTCATGCCGTAGGTGCATGAGGAAGTCATTATGTGTATGGATTGGATGAATAGATATCATGCGGTGTTAGATATTAATAGTAAGGCTATTATAGTCTTTAATGAGATGGTAATTAGAGGTCTTCTAAGGTTAAGACCTTTGAAGAGACGGGTTTGTCACTAGGACTGTACGAGCAGCGAGCTAATAACACAGGGATGTGACGCCTTCTAGTGTTATACCATGAAGGAGCGAGATAGTCCAACAATGGAAGGTATTCCAATTGTTTTTGAGTTTATAGACGTGTTACTGAACCGTCTGGTTGCCACCTCAGCGGAGTGTGGACATTGTTGTCAAGTTGAAGTATGATACAAGATTGAATGGGGAACCCACACTATATGGTGCTTGTTGAGATATTGTACTGATAACTTGAAAAGTTGATTTAAACGGGTTTACCCTAGTGGGTTCCATGTTCCGTATTGACGACCTGATGAGTTAGCTTCAAGAAGCAATTGTGTTTTCAGGATTCCTTTGTGCTCAAGATATCCCTAGTCATGGATGAGAGAGCAGCATGTGTATGAGATAGCATCCCATACCCGTTATGGACACTACGAGTTTGTAGTGATGTCATTTGGGTTGACGAATGTTTTAGTAGTTTTTATGGAGTTGATGAACAGTATCTTCATCGACTTCCTTGATTAGTTGGTGGTGGACTTCATGGATGACATGTCGGTATACTCTCATAGCAGAGAATAGTAGACTGATAACACGATTTATGACTTAGTTTTAGGTAATCATTTAGATAGAATTCTCACTCATTCATGCATGGTTTAGCATTAGTTCAAGACGTTTTGCACTCAATTCATGTATTTTGTCGAGATAGACGTCTACACGGACTTGTGCGTGTTTTATAGGTATTTCGGGAAATTTAGGAGCTAAAACGATGCGTTTGAGGATCGTTCATCTAGATGACACACCCTCGGACTCATTAGGACACAAGCTAAAGGCTAAGGAGGACTCATGGAACCTTGCCAACACTAGCCATGCACCAAATCACAGCTTAATAATCCAAGGCGAAGTTTCTGCACAGAATCACGGTTCTCTCACACTCCACGGCCGTGAAATCACCCGTGGATTTTGCCAGATTCTTGTGACAGCTATGCCACGACTCTCATGGCCAGCTCATGCAAGTTTGTTATAAAAGTGGTCCTTCATGGGTTGTGAGAGGCAGCTGGGAGCATCTTGGAGCAGCTCTCCATTATCCATTTCCTCTAACAAAAATATCCTCTCAACAAGAAGATTTTCTAGGAAGGAAAGTGTCAAAAAGGAAGAAGAAGAGCTCCATTGAAGAGGAGAAGAAGAACACAATCCATTGCCACACTTTGATAGCTTTTGTAGTGAAGAATTCCGGATTCTATTTCTAGAGTTGTATGAAACATTTGAACCTTCTTTTGGAAGGATTGTAAGTTACTCTCATTCTATTTTCAGCTTGATTCGGTTTTAGTTCACTTGTTCATCTCTTTTCCTTCATCATCTTGCAAATGGATGTCATGATTTTGTGTTTGCTTGTTTCGATTTCTATTATGAATGTTGTAGGCTAAATAGATGTGGTTCTAGGGTAAGGAAAGGATGGTTATGGCTAGGACTATGATAGGATGAACTTAGATTTGCCTTTGGATGACTTGTGTGTTTGAACGTATCCTCTGTTAGGAATCACGGGTAGTTCTTGCCAAACCACGGCCGTGGTTTAGGTAGAACAAACCGTGATTTTCCCTGGTTCGATGGATCTTGTCCTAGATTGTTAGAATGTTAAAATCCTAAGTATTTGTTGAGTTAAATCTATCCTAGGGTGACTTAGTGTTAGCAACTAAGTGTTAGGAGAGACTTACCCGGTAATCCTTACTCTTAGATTCCAAAGATAACAAACCTTAGGTATTGGTGAGCCTAATAAGCCGCCATTGGATTAAGTGTGCTAGGATAGTTGTTTAGGACTTCCCTTTCCAAGACTTACCCGGTAAGGATAGGTTAATATCTCAAGATAACAATCCGGTTTGTGTAGAATTCCATCCCTTAGGTTCTTAGAGACTTACCCGGTAATAAGACCTAGGGAATGGACTAGTGGATCATGAGACTTACCCGGTGATTGATTCCAATCTAGAAACACTTAACCCCAACATAATTAATCCAAGGAATGAATAGATATCTTGAGTCCTATGCCATAACCGGAACTTCCAACCCCTAGAATCCGTCTTTTCTTTCTTTGATCTACATCTTATTTAGTTTGTTTATTTGTGTTGATTCATAGTTTAGTTGATTGATTACTTGCATGTATTGTGATCTTTGATTGATCAGCAAAAAACCAAGCAAAAATATTTGAGATTTTCATTTCTTTATTTCTTTCTTCTCTTTCAACCTAGGTCTTTACTAAACTCAATCACAAATCGAATCAATTTCACCGTAGTCTTTGTGTTCGACCTCGGAATACTATCCCTACTACAAACGTCCCGTACACTGCGGGTTTCGCTAGGTAGTTTAGGATTTAGTTCGAGTTATAAATTTAAAACCGATTTGCGCATCACAATCTTAGCGTAACAAGTTTTTGGCGCCGTTGCCGGGGACTCGGTCTAGATTGAGTTTATTTTGTGATTGTTTATTAGTGTAGATCTTTCTTGTTGCTTTTGATCTCTCTTTGGTGTATGTTTTTGCTTTTCAGGACATCTCTTATTCTCTAGGTGTATGCGAAGATCTCGTGGCAAGGATTTAGCTCCATTCGATCCCGAACCGGAGAAAACCCTTAGATCTAGATCCAAGAGTATTAAGAAGGGAAAAGAGATGGCCGGAAGAGATCTCCAAGCTGAATTGGATGAAGCCTTAGAGCAAATAAGGCTAAGAGATGAGCTCTTGGAGGAAGAAAGGAGACTTGCCAATGAGAGGCAAGAAGCAACTAGGAGGGAGATTGATGAGATTAGGCAAGCCCTTGTACGAGGGGAGCTTAATCGCCAACAACCTCCACCTCCACCACCGCAACCGCAGCCGGAGGCTAATGTTAGGGTTGTACCCATTGCTATTGAGGAGCCACAAACCCTAGGGAGACGTATGGATCCGGCACAAAGAGCACACCGACCGGGTGTGAACATAGGAGATCCCGCAACCCACAACTATGAGCTCCGCCCTCAAGTTCTACAAATGATCCGGCATAATCAATTTGGAGGGATGGAAGGAGAGTCCCCTCATCAACACTTGATGAATTATGAGATCTTGATGGAGACTCTTAGACCGCCAAGATTGGAGAGCAACAACCATAAGCTTAGGGCTTTTTCCTTCTCTCTTAAGGATAAAGCCTTAGCTTGGTATCAATCTATTCCACAAGGGTGAGTTGGTACTTGGGAGGAGATGACAACCGAGTTTTTGACTAATTTCTTCCCACCTTCCAAGACTACTGAATTAAGAGGGAAGATCAATGCCTTCGTGATGAAAGATAGAGAGAGTTTATTGAAGTCTTGGGAGAGGTTCAAAGATCTTCTCCTTGATTGTCCACACCATGACATACCGAAAATTGAGCTATTGGAAATCTACTTCAAAGGACTTGATGAAGATAGCCAATTCAAGCTCCAATCTCTTTCCGGTGGGACTTTTATGGAGAAACATGTAGATGAAGCTTGGGAGTTTGTGGAGAAGCAAGCTCTAGTGATTGAGAAATACTCCCATAGGAAGAGTGAAGGGAGAAAGGCGGGAGCATATGAGGTGAGTGAAGTCACCATGAGCAATTTCAAGCTTGACGCCGTCAACAACGAGTTGAAGTCCTTGAGAGAGTTCTGTGCTACAACTTTGAAGAACCAAGCAACTCCTCAAGTGCCTCTACAAGCCAATTTGTCTTCCAAGGAGGAGGATGTGAATTATATGGGAAGGGGGAACTTCAACAATTACCAAGGCCCAAGGAGTTTCAACAACAACCGGCAATTCAACAATTACCGGCCCAACCACAACCATCCCGGATTTTCTTACTCTAACCCGGATGGAGCCTTGAACCCTCCCGCTTCCACAAGCTCAACTCCACCACCAAGAGCTTCACAAGAACCTCCACCCGGATTTACTCAACCTCCCAAGGATAAAACCGAGATAATGTTTGAGCAATTGCTTGGAAGGTTGAGTGGTCTTGAGAGCACCGTGACTTCAATCTCTAAAGTTCAAAAGGTTTTGGAAGCACAAGTGTTCCAAAAGGCGGGTGAAGCCCATAGAGATCCGGAAAAGCTTCCCGGAAGAACCGAAGACAACCCAAGAGGCCAAGTGTTGGCTATCACAACAAGGAGTGGGTTGAGTATGAAGGATCCTTTGCCCAAGGACAATGCTAAGGGAAAGCAAGTAGTGGTAGAAGAGGGAAGAATGCAAGAAGATGGAGGCAAGAGCAAGGATGTAGAGCCAACCTATGTGGCACCGCCTCCATACAAGCCACCACTACCGTTCCCACAATCAAGAGCAAGAGCTCGTTTGGACAATCACTTTGGTAAGTTCCTTGAACTAATGTCTAAATTGCATATTAACATTCCGTTCATGGATGCTATTTTAGGAATGCCGGCATATGGCAAGTTTTTGAAGGAAATACTCTCCAACAAAAGGAAGTTGGAGGAGTATGGGGAGATAAGAATGACCAAGAGATCCTCGGAATTGATTCAAACGATGAAGGAGGAGATGCCTCCCAAGCTAAGAGATCCGGGTTCTTTTTGTGTCCCAATAGGAGTGGCAGATGTGAAGTACGAGGCCCTTTGTGATCTTGGAGCGAGTGTAAGCATCATACCACTTGCACTTTGTAACAAGGTCGGGCTAGGAGAGCCAAACCCGGTCAAGATGACCCTCTATATGGCGGACCGTTCTATCACTCATCCGGTTGGGATTCTAGAGGACATTCCGGTGCAACTAGGAGGATTCTATGTGCCACTTGACTTTGTCGTCTTGGATATTCCGGACGACTATCCGGTTCCTATCATCTTAGGAAGACCTTTCCTAGCCACCTCCGGATGCCTAGTGGATTACAAGAACGGGACTCTCTCCTTCAACATTGGAGAAGAGAACATCAAGTTCAAGTTGTCCACAATGATGAAAGGGCCAACCCTTGATGAGGATGTCTTCAACATAGTCGAGCATGAAGAATCTAGAGAAGTTGTAAGCTCAATCTTGATCAAGGATCCCTTGGAGAAGGTTCTTACCTTAAGTATGATGGAGGAAGGTGTTGAGGAGGCTTGCAATGAAGAGATCAAGGCCTTGGAAGCCTTGGAAGAGGAGCCAAGATATGGATTTGAAGGCCACGAAGAGGTGTTGAACAGCTGCAAGTTCCACGGTCGAGATTCATGTTCCACGGCCGGTAAACTTTCTGGACAACTCCGAGAAGCAAGCTTGGCAAGAACCACGGCCGTGGAAGATGAGCAAACCGTGTTTCCAGCCGTGATTTTCCCTGGATCAGCTCTTGATGATGATCAAGCTTCTAGGAGCCATGGGGAGTCTTCATTTGCTTTGGATTCATCTCATCCAACATTTCTTGGATCGTCTCCAATCGATAAAGGTCCTCCTAAACTTGAACTCAAACCCCTCCCCTCTCATTTGAAGTATGCTTTTCTTGGTGAAAATTCTTCATATCCGGTGATTGTTAATGCATGCTTAAGTGATGATGAACTTGCTAAGTTGTTGCGTGAACTAAGATTGCATAGGAAAGCCATTGGTTATACTATTGATGATTTGGTTGGAATTAAGCCTTCTTTGTTCATGCATAAGATAATGATGGAAGATAACCACAAACCCTCTATTGAACATCAAAGGAGATTAAACCCTATAATGAAAGAGGTAGTCAAAAAGGAAATCATTAAGTTTCTAGATGCGGGAATTATCTACCCTATCTCGGATAGTAAATGGGTTAGTCCCGTTCATGTAGTACCCAAGAAGGGTGGGATGAGCGTAGTAACCAATGAGAACAATGAACTAATCCCAACTAGGACGGTTACGGGATGGAGGATGTGCATTGATTATAGGAAATTAAACATGGCCTCCAGGAAAGATCACTTCCCTCTCCCCTTCATTGACCAAATGCTAGAGAGGTTAGCTCAACATTCTCATTTTTTCTATCTAGATGGTTATAGTGGATTCTTCCAAATCTCTATCCACCCCGATGACCAAGAGAAAACAACCTTTACATGTCCATGGGGTACTTTTGCATATAGGAGAATGCCATTTGGGTTGTGTAATGCACCCGCCACCTTCCAAAGGTGTATGATGGCTATCTTCTCGGAATACATAGAAAATATCATGGAAGTGTTCATGGATGATTTTTCTGTTTATGGTTCTTCCTTTGATAATTGCTTGGCTAACTTGTCTTTAGTATTGCAAAGATGTGAGGAGACAAATCTTGTCTTAAATTGGGAAAAATGCCACTTCATGGTAAGTGAAGGTATTGTGTTAGGACACTTGGTGTCTAACCGTGGCATTGAGGTTGATAGGGCCAAGATTGAAACAATAGAGAAGTTGCCACCACCTACCTCGGTGAAAGGGGTAAGGAGCTTCTTAGGGCATGCCGGTTTCTACCGGAGGTTTATTCAAGATTTCTCTAAAATTTCTAAGCCCCTCACTAACCTACTAATGAAAGATGTTGATTTTGTCTTTTCCAAAGATTGTCTTGAAGCTTTTTGTAGGTTGAAGAACGCCTTGATCTCCGCACCTATTATGCAACCTCCGGATTGGAGTCTACCATTTGAGATCATGTGTGATGCAAGCGATGTAGCCGTTGGGGCTGTTTTGGGGCAAAGGAAAGAAGGGCATACTCATGCTATTTATTATGCTAGCAAGACGCTAGATGATGCCCAACTCAATTATGCAACCACCGAAAAGGAGTTGCTAGCGGTTGTGTATTCATTTGAGAAGTTCCGCTCATATCTTGTTGGAGCGAAAGTCATAGTTTATACGGATCATGCTGCGATCCGTTATCTACTTACCAAGAAAGATGCCAAGCCTAGGTTGATTCGGTGGATCCTTCTTCTACAAGAATTTGATTTGGAAATACGGGACAAGAAGGGATTTGAGAACTCGGTGGCTGACCACCTTAGTAGACTCCCACCATTAGAGCTTGAAAGAGATGACATCCCAATTGATGACTCATTCTGGGATGAGCAATTACAAACGGTGGAGGAATGCTTGTTCCAAGTGTCTAGAGGAAGTGAGCCATGGTATGCCGACATCGTGAACTACTTAGTATGTGAGGAAGTGCCTCCCGGATTAACATATGCACAAAGAAAGAAGTTCTTCAACGATGTGAGACACTACTATTGGAGTGAACCACTCCTTTTCAAGAGAGGGCCGGATGGGATGTTTAGAAGATGCATACCGGAAGATGAAGTGGAGAGTGTGATCCGGCATTGTCACTCCTTACCATGTGGAGGCCATGCTAGCTCACACAAAACGTGTGCAAAGGTATTGCAATCCGGTTTTTATTGGCCTAACTTGTTTAGAGATGTGCAAGGTTTTGTAGCGGCGTGTGATGCTTGCCAAAGGACGGGCAACATCTCAAGGAGGAATGAAATGCCCTTGAACAACATCCAAGAAGTCGAAGTATTTGATGTGTGGGGTGTGGACTTCGTGGGACCATTCCCTTCTTCATGTGGAAATCTCTACATCCTATTGGCGGTGGACTATGTGTCAAGATGGGTGGAGGCAATCGCCTCTCCTACAAATGATGCCAAAGTGGTGGTGCGGTTCTTCAACCGAGTGATCTTCCCTAGGTTTGGAACACCAAGGGTGATCATTAGTGATGGAGGAAAGCATTTCACCAATAGGAATTTTGGGGCGCTTTTGGCTAAGTATGGGGTGACTCATAAGGTGGCAACACCTTACCATCCCCAAACTAGTGGCCAAGTGGAGATCTCCAACTGGGAGATCAAGGCCATCCTTGAGAAGACGGTGTCTAGGACTAGAAAGGATTGGGCTATGAAGCTCAATGACGCATTGTGGGCATATAGAACCGCCTTCAAGACACCAATTGGAACCACTCCTTACAAGTTAGTCTATGGCAAGTCTTGCCATCTTCCGGTGGAAATGGAGCATAGAGCTTATTGGGCCATTAAGTGGCCAAATTTTGACCTCAAAGAGGAGGGAGAGAAGAGGTTGCTTGATATAAACGCCCTTGAGGAGATCCCGTTGGAAGCTTATGAGAATGCCCGGATTTACAAGGAGAGAACCAAAAGATGGCATGACAAGAGGATCATTCCAAAGGAGTTGAGTGAAGGAGATCTTGTCCTTCTCTTCAACTCAAGGCTAAGGCTCTTTCCCGGAAAGCTCAAATCAAGATGGACCGGGCCATATGTGGTGAAGAAGATCTTTCCCCATGGAGCTATTGAGATAGGAGGGGAGCATTGTGGGAATTTCAAAGTTAATGGGCACTGCTTGAAGAAGTATATTCCGGGAGCTCCGGTGGACATGATTGCCCCACTTCACCTTGAATAGACGCCCCCGAGTTTGGTCAAGCTAATGACCTTAAAGAAGCGCTTGGTGGGAGGCAACCCATTGGTAACATTTTTTTTTTCCTTTTTCGTTTTGTTTTCGTTTTTAGATTTTTCTATCTTTGTGTGTGTTTTGTCTACTTTGTGTGTGTGCTAGAGCCTTAGTGGCATTGGAAGCCTTTCTTGGCATGTGAATGATGATGATGAACCCCTCATCAATAATGGGTAGAGCGGACGCGGAACATGGACGGCTAGCGGTGCCTAGCGCGGGTCCCGAAGCTTTGATGGATGCTTAGAGCTCTCTACCATGGTTGATAGGATCATCCAACATCAATTCACTTGAGAAATCCCAAATACCATAGCAAACCTTGTTTTACATTGTGAGAACCTTCTTTCACTTTCTTTACTTCGTTTACACATTGGGGACAATGTGTTTCTAAGTATGGGGTGGGGTTTGCATGATCCTTTGCATGATGAGCATCTAGGATAGTTTAAAATCTTCACATGTTTTGCATTGTAGATACATATTTCGAAAATCCCATAAAATCAGAAAATTTAAAAAATTTTGTGCTTTCTAGGCTTGGATATGATCCTAGTGACGAATCTTGTCTTGTGAATTGGCTATGGACGGCCTTATGTGTTGAATTGATAAATGCATATGTGGACTTGAACTACTTCTCTTGAATTCTATGAATGATTTGTGATCATGATGATTGCCTAGAACGGATTGAGTATTGAAAGTCGAAATTACATGATAGTTCTTGCATACCATCTAGGAATGAATGAGGCATTTCATCTTTCTCTACTTCTCATCTTGATCATGATTGCTTAAGCACCTCAATTGATATAAAATTGACCTCTTTTAACCCATCCGGGAATAGGAGCATTCTAGTGTGTTGAAGTGTGTGAAAAGCAAATGTGGGGTAAAGTTGTTGATGAAAGGAATGTCATGAATGAAATGCTGAAATTATTGTGGAAGTATAGCCAAAAATAGGTTTGGGGGCGTTGGTTTAAATGACAAGTAACTCGGTACACTTCACATAATCGGGTGTTGGTGCCTTGCCAAAGTCAAATGAACCAATAGCCCTAACGAGCTTTGGTATGTGTGCCCAGTGTGGATGCACCTCGAAAAAGAGAAAAAGCCCGAGGATGGCTAATCACCGAGGTTTCGGCTATTGTACACCAATGCCATTGTCTCAAAAATAAGTCAAAGAAAAAGAAAAGAAAGCAAGATAGGGAAAAATATACACTTGGGGGAAGTTGATCGAGGACAAGGATGTGGAGTTAGTTCCATTCCCGGATTAGCATCACATAACCTAGAAAAATTCCCCACCTAATCACAACGTTTCTTGGCCTTTTATGTCACAAGACCTTATGACCTACTTGCATGTTTGTAAGACTTAGTAATCTAGATTGGATATACTCTTGATCTTCTTGACCTCTTCATCCTTACATCTCATGCATGATTTTGAGTTAAGTACAATTGTCTTTCCATGCCTTCATTTGTTTGATATGTAATTGCTTGTCCAATTGCCATTAAACATGACTATGAAGGTGATCCAATAGTAGAAGCACAAACCCAAAAATATTTTGCCATTTTTCTGCATACATAAATCATGTCATCTCTTAGTCTATAATTGGGAATTTGCTCGGGGACGAGCAAACCTTAAGTATGGGGTATTTTGATAACACGATTTATGACTTAGTTTTAGGTAATCATTTAGATAGAATTCTCACTCATTCATGCATGGTTTAGCATTAGTTCAAGACGTTTTGCACTCAATTCATGTATTTTGTCGAGATAGACGTCTACACGGACTTGTGCGTGTTTTATAGGTATTTCGGGAAATTTAGGAGCTAAAACGATGTGTTCGAGGATCGTTCATCTTGATGACACACCCTCGGACTCATTAGGACACAAGCTAAAGGCTAAGGAGGACTCATGGAACCTTGCCAACACTAGCCATGCACCAAATCACAGCTTAATAATCCAAGGCGAAGTTTCTGCATAGAATCACGGTTCTCTGACACTCCACGGCCGTGGAATCACCCGTGGATTTTGCCAGATTCTTGTGACAGCTGTGCCACGACTCTCATGGCCAGCTCATGCAAGTTTGTTATAAAAGTGGTCCTTCATGGGTTGTGAGAGGCAGCTGGGAGCATCTTGGAGCAGCTCTCCATTATCCATTTCCTCTAACAAAAATATCCTCTCAACAAGAAGATTTTCTAGGAAGGAAAGTGTCAAAAAGGAAGAAGAAGAGCTCCATTGAAGAGGAGAAGAAGAACACAATCCATTGCCACACTTTGATAGCTTTTGTAGTGAAGAATTCCGGATTCTATTTCTAGAGTTGTATGAAACATTTGAACCTTCTTTTGGAAGGATTGTAAGTTACTCTCATTCTATTTTCAGCTTGATTCGGTTTTAGTTCACTTGTTCATCTCTTTTCCTTCATCATCTTGCAAATGGATGTCTTGATTTTGTGTTTGCTTGTTTCGATTTCTATTATGAATGTTGTAGGCTAAATAGATGTGGTTCTAGGGTAAGGAAAGGATGGTTATGGCTAGGACTATGTTAGGATGAACTTAGATTTGCCTTTGGATGACTTGTGTGTTTGAACGTATCCTCTGTTAGGAATCACGGGTAGTTTTTACCAAACCACGGCCGTGGTTTAGGTAGAACAAACCGTGATTTTCCCTGGTTCGATGGATCTTGTCCTAGATTGTTAGAATGTTGAAATCCTAAGTGTTTGTTGAGTTAAATCTATCCTAGGGTGACTTAGTGTTAGCAACTAAGTGTTAGGAGAGACTTACCCGGTAATCCTTACTCTTAGATTCCAAAGATAACAAACCTTAGGTATTGGTGAGCCTAATAAGCCGCCATTGGATTAAGTGTGCTAGGATAGTTGTTTAGGACTTCCCTTTCCAAGACTTACCCGGTAAGGATAGGTTAAGATCTCTAGATAACAATCCGGTTTGTGTAGAATTCCATCCCTTAGGTTCTTAGAGACTTACCCGGTAATGAGACCTAGGGAATGGACTAGTGGATCATGAGACTTACCCGGTGATTGATTCCAATCTAGAAACACTTAACCCCAACATAGTTAATCCAAGGAATGAATAGATATCTTGAGTCCTATGCCATAACCGGAACTTCCAACCCCTAGAATCCGTCTTTTCTTTCTTTGATCTACATCTTGTTTAGTTTGTTTATTTGTGTTGATTCATAGTTTAGTTGATTGATTACTTGCATGTATTGTGATCTTTGATTGATCACCAAAAAACCAACCAAAAACATTTGAGATTTTCATTTCTTTATTTCTTTCTTCTCTTTCAACCTAGGTCTTTACTAAACTCAATCACAAATCGAATCAATTTCACCTTAGTCTTTGTGTTTGACCTCGGAATACTATCCCTACTACAAACGTCCCGTACACTGCGGGTTTTGCTAGGTAGTTTAGGATTTAGTTCGAGTTATAAATTTAAACCCGATTTGCACATCACAATCTTAGCGTAACATAGACCGATCGTTTGAGGACCGTTTTGCACATTTCGAGAGATAGAGGGTTTTATGCTACGCTCTCTAAGTCTAAGTTGAGATGCGAGTGGTATCCTCTTTAGGCCATGTTGTCTCCGACAGTGGCATCACGGTTGACCTGGCGAGAATTAAGTATGTTGTAACATGGGAGATACTGATAAACGTTAAGGAATACGTAGTTTTCTCGGCTCAGCCGATTGCTATCAATGCTTTGAGGAAGGATTTTATATGATTACGTATTCATTTGCGAGTATTTTGAGAAGACTACCATAACTACGTGATGAAAGCAGTGTGTCTAAGTTCTGAAGAGTTGATAAGGCATTTGACCTCTGCTTCTATTTTGTTGTAGTCAGAAGATTTTTGGGATCCCGTGATTTACGGTGATACATCCCAGCTAAGTCTGAGATGTGTATCACTACAGAGGAGTAGGGTTATTATTATGTGTGTTTACAGCTGAGAACGTATGATGAGAACTACCCGACTCATGATTTAGAGTTAGTAGTGGTAGTTCAAGCCTTTAAGTTTTGAAGACCGTACCGGTGTGATCTTCATGTCAGATTTCTACAGATCATAGAAATCTGAAGTATATTTTATGCAATAGGGGTTGAATAACCGCCAATATTAAGAGCTTAAGTTGATCAAGACTTTGACTTGAAGATTCCATATCATTCAGAGAAGTTGAATGTTGTCTCCTGATAACACGATTTATTGCTTAGTTTTAGGTAATCATTTAGATAGATTTCTCACTCATTCATGCATGGTTTAGCACTAGTTCACGACGTTTGCACTCAATTCACGTACTTTGTCGAGATAGACGTCTACACGGACTTGTGCGTTGCTTTGTAGGTATTTCGGGAGATTTAGGAGTTAAAACGATACGTTTGAGGATCGTTCATCTAGATGACACACCCTCGGACTCATTAGGACACAAGCTAAAGGCTAAGGAAGACTCATGGAACCTTGCAAACACAAGCCATGCACCAAATTATGGCTTAACGAGCCTAGAAGAAGCTTCTGGAGCAAACCACGGTCTAGACCAAGACCACGATCGTGGTTCTACCCGTGGGTTTTGCCAGATTCTTGTGACAGCTGTGCCACGACTCTCATGGCCAACTCATGCAAAATTTGTTATAAAAGTGGTCCTTCATTGGATGAGAAGGGCATCTTGGAGCAGCTCTCCATTATCCAAATCTTCCAATCAAAAATACTCTCTCAACAAGAAGTCTTTCTAGGAAGGAAAGTGTCAAAAAGGAAGAAGAAGAGTTCCATTGAAGAGGAGAAGAAGAACACACACCATTACCACACCTTGATAGTTTTTGTAGTGAAGAATTCCGGATTCTATTTCTAGAGTTGTATGAACCATTGAAACTTCTTTGAGAAGGATTGTGAGTTACTCTAATTCTATTTTCAACTTGGTTTTGTTTTAGTTCACTTGTTCATCTCTTTTCCTTCATCATCTTGCAAATGGATGTCATGATTTTATGTTTGCTTGTTTCGATTTCTATTATGAACGTTGTAGGCTAATTAGATGTGGTTCTAGGGTAAGGAAAGGATGGTTATGGCTAGGGCTATGATAGGACGGACTTAGATTTATCTTTGGATGACTTGTGTGCATAAACGTAGCCTCTGTTAGGAATCACGGTTGGTTCTTGTCAAACCACGGCCGTGGTTTAGGTAGAACAAACCGTGATTTTCCCAGGTTCGGTGGATCTAGTCTTAGATTGCTAGAATGTTGAAATCCTAAGTGTTTGTTGAGTTAAATCTATTCTAGGGTGACCTAGTGTTAGCAATTAAGTGTTAGGAGAGACTTACCCGGTAATCCTTACTCTTAGATTCCAAAGATAACAAACCTTAGGTAGTGGTGAGCCTAATAAGCCGCCATTGGATTAAGTGTGCTGGATGGTAGCTTAGGACTAACCCTTCCTAGACTTACCCGGTGAGGATAGGTTGGATCTTTAGATAACAATCCGGTTTGAGTAAAATTCCGTGCCTTAGGTTCTTAGAGACTTACACGGTGATGAGACCTCGGGAATGGACTAGCGGACCATGAGACCTACCCGGTGATTGATCCCAATTGTGAAACACTTAACCCCAACATAGTTAATCCAAGGAACGAATAGATAGCTTGAGTCCTATGCCATAACCGGAACTTCCAAACCCTAGAATCGTCTTTTCTTTCTTTGATCTATATCTCGTTTTTAGCTTGTTTGTTTGAGTTGATTTGTTAGTATTAGTTGACTGTTTACTTGCATGAATTGTGATCCTTGATTGATCACCAAAAACCAACCAAAAACATTCGAGATTTTCATTTCTTTACTTCTCTCTTTTCTTTCAAACTAGGTCTTTACTAAACTCAATCACAAATCGAATCAATTTCACCTTAGTCTTTGTGTTCGACCTCGGAATACTATCCCTACTACAAACTTCCCATACACTGCGGGTTTCGCTAGGTAGTTTAGGATTTAGTTCGAGTTATAAATGTAAAGCTTTTTGTGCTACATCCTAGCGTGAACAAGTTTTTGGCGCCGTTGCCGGGGACTAGGTCTAGATTGAGTTTATTTTGTGATTGTTTATTAGTGTAGATCTTTCTTGTTGCTTTTGATCTCTCTTTGGTGTATGTTTTTGCTTTTCAGGACATCTTTTACTCTTTAGGTGTATGCGAAGATCTCGTGGCAAGGATTTAGCTCCATTCGATCCCGAACCGGAGAAAACCCTTAGATCTAGATCCAAGAGCATTAAAAAGGGAAAAGAGATGGCCGGAATAGATCTCCAAGCTGAATTGGACGAGGCTTTAGAGCAAATTAGGATAAGGGATGAAGCTTTGGAGAATGAAAGGAGACTTGCCAATGAGAGGCAAGAGGCAACTAGGAGGGAGATTGAGGAGATTAGACAAGCTCTTGTGCAAACAAAGCTTAACCGTCAACAACCTCCTCCACCTCCACCACAACCACAGCCGGTGGCGGTTAATATTAGGGTTGTGCCCATTGCTATAGAAGAGCCACAAACATTGGGGCAACGAATGGATCCGGCACAAAGAGCACACCGTCCGGGTGTGAACTTAGGAGATCCCGCAGCCCATGATTACGAGCTCCGCCCTCAGGTTCTACAAATGATCCGGCATAATCAATTTGGAGGGATGGAAGGAGAGTCTCCTCATCAACACTTGATGAATTATGAGATCTTGATGGAGACTCTTAGACCGCCAAGATTGGAGAGCAATAACCATAAGCTTAGGGCTTTTTCCTTCTCTCTTAAGGACAAAGCCTTGGCTTGGTATCAATCTATTCCACAAGGGCGAGTTGGTACTTGGGAGGAGATGACAACCGAATTTTTGACTAAGTTCTTCCCACTTTCCAAGAGTACCGAGTTAAGAGGGAAGATCAATGCCTTCGTGATGAAGGATAGAGAGAATTTATTCAAGTCTTGGGAGAGGTTCAAGGATCTTCTCCTTGATTGTCCACACCATGGTATACCAAAAATTGAGCTATTGGAGATCTACTTCAAACTACTTGATGAAGATAGCCAATTCAAGCTCCAATCTCTTTCCCGTGGAACTTTTATGGAGAAGCATGTAGATGAGGCTTGGAAGTTTGTGGAGAAGCAAGCTCTAGTGATTGAGAAATACTCCCATAGGAAGAGTGAAGGAAGAAAGGCGGGAGCATATGAAGTGAATGAAGTCACCATGAGCAATTTCAAGCTTGACGCCATCAACAATGAATTAAAGTCCTTGAGGGAGTTGTGTGCTACAAATTTGAAGAACCAAGCAACTCCTCAAGTGCTTCCACAAGCCAACTTGTCTTCCAAGGAGGAGGATGTGAATTACATGGGAAGGGGCAACTTCAACAATTATCAAGGCCCAAGGAACTTCAATAACAACCGGCAATTCAACAATTACCGGCCCAACCACAACCATCCCGGATTTTCTTACTCTAACCCGGATGGAGCCTTGAACCCTTCCGCTTCCACAAGCACAACTCCACCACCAAGAGCTTCACAAGAACCTCCACCCGGATTTACTCAACCTCCAAAGGATAGAACCAAAATAATGTTTGAGCAATTGCTTGGAAGGTTGAGTGGTCTTGAGAGCACCGTGACTTCAATCTCTAAAGCTCAAAAGGTTTTGGAAGCACAAGTGTTCCAAAAGGCGGGTGAAGCCCATAGAGATCCGGCAAAGCTTCCCGGAAGGACCGAAGACAACCCAAGAGGCCAAGTGTTGGCTATCACAACGAGGAGTGGGCTGAGTATGAAAGATCCTTTGCCCAAGGACAATGCTAAGGGAGAGCAAGTAGTGGTAGAAGAGGGAAGGTTGCAAGAGGATGGAGGCAAGAGCAAGAATGTAGAGCCAACCTATGTGGCACCGCCTCCATACAAGCCACCACTACCATTCCCACAATCACGAGCAAGAGCTCGTTTGGACAATCACTTTGGTAAGTTCCTTGAACTAATGTCTAAATTGCATATTAACATTCCGTTCATGGATGCTATTTTAGGAATGCCGGCATATGGCAAGTTTTTGAAAGAGATACTCTCCAACAAAAGGAAGTTGGAGGAGTATGGGGAGATAAGAATGACCAAGAGATCCTCGGAATTAATCCAAACAATGAAGGAGGAGATGCCTCCCAAGCTAAGAGATCCGGGTTCTTTTTGTGTCCCAATAGGAGTGGGAGATGTGAAGTACGAGGCCCTTTGTGATCTTGGAGCGAGTGTAAGCATCATACCGCTTGCACTTTGCAACAAGGTTAGGCTAGGAGAGCCAAAGCCGGTCAAGATGACACTCTATATGGCGGACCGTTCTATGACTCATCCGGTTGGGATTCTAGAAGACATTCCGGTGCAACTAGGAGGATTCTATGTGCCAATTGATTTTGTTGTCTTGGATATTCCGGCAGACTATCCGGTCCCCATCATCTTGGGAAGGCCTTTCCTAGCCACCTCCAGATGCCTAGTGGATTGCAAGAATGGGACTCTCTCCTTCAACATTGGAGAAGAGAACATCAAGTTCAAATTGTCCACAATGATGAAAGGGCCAACCCTTGATGAGGATGTCTTCAACATAGTCGAGCAAGAGGAATCTAGGGAAGTTGTGAGCTCGATCTTGATCAAGGATCCCTTGGAGAAAGTTCTTACCTTAAGTATGATGGAGGAAGGTGTTGAGGAGGCTTGCAATGAAGAGGTCAAGGCCTTGGAAGCATTGGAAAAGGAGCCAAGAGTTGGATTTGAAGGCCACGAAGAGGAGTTGAACAGCTACAAGTTCCACGGTCGAGATTTATGTTCCACGGCCGTCAAACTCTCTGGACAACTCCGGGAAGCAGGTTTGGCAAGAACCACGGCCGTGGACTTGGACCAAACCGTGATTCCAGCCGTGGTTTCCCCTGGATCAGCCCTTGATGATGATCAAGCTTCTAGGAGCCTTGGAGGGTCTTCATTTGCTTTGGATTCATCTCATCCAACGTTGTTTGGATCGTCTCCAATCGATAAAGGTCCTCCTAAACTCGAACTTAAACCCTCCCCTCTCATTTAAAGTATGCTTTCCTTGGTGTTGATTCTACATATCCGGTAATTGTGAATGCATGCTTGAGTGATGATGAACTTGCTAAGTTGTTGCATGAACTAAGATTGCATAGGAAAGCCATAGGCTATACTATTGATGATTTGGTTGGCATAAAACCTTCTTTGTGCATGCATAAGATAATGATGGAAGATAATCATAAACCCTCTATTGAACATCAAAGAAGATTGAATCCTATAATGAAAGAGGTAGTCAAAAAGGAAATCATTAAGTTGCTAGATGCGGGAATTATCTACCCTATCTCGGATAGTAAGTGGGTTAGTCCCGTTCATGTAGTACCTAAGAAGGGTGGGATGACCGTAGTGACTAATGAGAACAATGAACTAATCCCGACTAGGACGGTTACGGGGTGGAGGATGTGCATTGATTATAGGAAATTGAACATGGCCTCTAGGAAAGATCACTTCTCTCTCCCCTTCATTGACCAAATGCTAGAAAGGTTAGCTCAACACTCTCATTTTTGCTATCTAGATGGCTATAGTGGATTCTTCCAAATTCCTATCCACCCCGATGACCAAGAGAAAACAACCTTTACATGTCCATGGGGTACTTTTGCATATAGGAGAATGCCATTTGGGTTGTGTAATGCACCCGCCACTTTCCAAAGGTGTATGATGGCTATCTTTTCGGAATACATAGAAAATATCATGGAAGTGTTTATGGATGATTTCTCTGTTTATGGTTCTTCCTTTGATAATTGCTTGGCTAACTTGTCGTTAGTATTGCAAAGATGTGAGGAGACAAATCTTGTCTTGAATTGGGAAAAATGCCACTTCATGGTAAGTGAAGGCATTGTGTTAGGATACTTGGTGTCTAACCGTGGCATTGAGGTTGATAGGGCCAAAATTGAAACGATAGAGAAGTTGCCGCCACCTACCTTGGTGAAGGGGGTAAGGAGTTTCTTAGGGCATGCCGGTTTTTACCGGAGGTTTATTCAAGACTTCTCTAAAATTTCTAAGCCTTTCACTAACCTACTAATGAAGGATGCTGATTTTGTCTTTTCCAAAGATTGTCTTGAGGCTTTTTGTAGGTTGAAAAACGCCTTGATCTCCGCACCTATCATGCAACCTCCGGATTGGAGTTTACCATTTGAGATCATGTGTGATGCAAGCGATGTAGCCGTTGGGGCTGTTTTGGGGCAAAGGAAAGATGGGCGCACTCATGCCATTTATTATGCTAGCAAGACGCTAGATGATGCCCAACTCAATTATGCTACCACCGAGAAGGAGTTGCTAGCGGTTGTGTATGCATTTGAGAAGTTCCGCTCATATCTTGTTGGAGCGAAGGTCATAGTTTATACGGATCATGCTGCGATCTGTTATCTACTTACCAAGAAGGATGTCAAGCCTAGGTTGATTCGGTGGATCCTTCTTCTACAAGAATTTGATTTGGAAATCCGGGACAAGAAGGGATCCGATAACTCGGTGGCGGAATACCTTAGTAGGCTCCCACCATTAGAACTTGAAAGAGATGACATCCCAATTTATGACTCATTCCGGGATGTGCAATTACAAATGGTGGAGGAATGCTTGTTCCAAGTGTCTAGAGGAAGTGAGCCATAGTTTGCCGACATCGTGGACTACTTAGTGTGTGAGGAAGTGCCTCCCGGATTAACATATGCACAAAGGAAGAAGTTCTTCAACGATATGAGGCACTACTATTGGAGTAAACCACTTCTATTCAAGAGAGGGCCGGATGGAATGTTTAGAAGATGCATACCGGAAGATGAAGTGGAGAGTGTGATCCGGCATTGTCACTCCTTACCATGTGGAGGCCATGCTAGCTCACACAAAACGTGTGCAAAGGTATTACAATCCGGTTTCTATTGGCCTAACTTGTTTAGAGATGTGCAAGGTTTTATAGCGGCATGTGATGCTTGCCAAAGGACGGGAAACATCTCAAGGAGGAATGAAATGCCCTTGAACAACATCCAAGAAGTCAAAATATTTGATGTGTGGGGTGTGGACTTCATGGGACCATTCCCCTCTTCATGTGGCAATCTCTACATCCTATTGGCGGTGGACTATGTGTCGAGATGGGTGGAGCCAATCGCCTCTCCTACAAATGATGCCAAGGTGGTGGTGCGGTTCTTCAACCTAGTGATCTTCCCTAGGTTTGGTACGCCAAGGGTGATCATTAGTGATGGAGGGAAGCACTTCACAAATAGGAACTTTGGAGCGCTTTTGGCTAAGTATGGGGTGACTCAAAAGGTGGCGACACCTTACCATCCCCAAACTAGTGGCCAAGTGGAGATCTCCAACCGGGAGATCAAGGCCATTCTTGAGAAGACGGTCTCTAGAACGAGAAAAGATTGGGCTATGAGGCTCAATGATGCCTTATGGGCATATAGAACCGCCTTCAAGACACCGATTGACACCACTCCTTACAAGTTGGTCTATGGCAAGTCTTGCCACCTTCTGGTAGAGATGGAGCATAGAGCTTATTGGGCCATTAAGTGGCTAAATTTTGATCTCAAAGAGGCGGGAGAAAAGAGATTGCTTGAATTGAATGCCCTCGAGGAAATCCGGTTGGATGCTTATGAGAATGCCCGGATTTACAAGGAGAGAACAAAAAGATGGCATGACAAGAGGATCATCCCCAAGGAGTTGAGTGAAGGAGATCTTGTCCTTCTCTTCAACTGAAGGCTAAGGCTCTTTCCCGGAAAGCTCAAATCAAGATGGACCGGGCCATATGTGGTGAAGAAGATCTTTCCCATGGAGCTATTGAGATAGGAGGGGAACATTGTGAAAACTTTAAGGTAAACGGGCACCGGTTGAAGAAGTATATCCCGGGAGCTCCGGTGGATATGATTGCCCCACTTTACCTTGAATAGACGCTCCCGAGTTTGGTCAAGCTAATGACCTTAAAGAAGCGCTTGGTGGGAGGCAACCCATTGGTAACATTTTCCCTTTCTTGTTTTGCTTTTGTTCTAGATTTTTCTATCTTTTTGTGTGTTTTGTCTACTTTGTGTGTGTGCTAGAACATTAGTGGCATTGGAAGCCTTGCATGGCAAGTGAAGGATGATGATGAACCCCTCACCAATTATGGGTGGAGCGGACGCGGAACTTGGACGGCTAGCGGTGCCTAGCGCGGGTCCCGAAGCTTTGATGAATGCTTAGAGCTCTCTACCATGGTTGATAGGATCATCCAACATCAATTCACTTGAGAAATCCCAAATACCATAGCAAACCACTTTTACATTGTGAGAACCTTCTTTCACTCTCTATACTTCATTTACACATTGGGGACAATGTGTTTCTATGTATGGGGTGGGGTTTGCATGATCCTTTGCATGATGAGCATCTAGGATAGTTTAAAATCTTCACATGTCTTGCATTGTACATACTGATTTCGAAAATACCATAAAAATCAGAAAATCGACAAAAGAGTCGCCACCTTATGTCTTGCGTTGAGAGAAATGATCGGGACATCGGATATGTCCTAAATGTGAAATAATATAAAAAGGCAAAATCGACAAAAGAGTCGCTATCCCGATTCTTAGCAGTTAAGAAATGTGGCTTAGGATCGCCATTTTACGAGATAGTTATGATTATGTGACCGATAATATTCCGAATATTATACTCCAATTTCATAAAGTTTGAATACCGAAAAATATAAACGTGTTTTATTAAATATTCTAAATAAACTTTATAAATATAATATATATATATATATATATATATATATATATATATATATATATATATATATATATATATATTTATATATATTAGAGTGAGGCGGCTAGCATGTAAGGCTAACATGTAAGGCTAGCATGTTATATATATATATAAAAGGAGCAAAGTGACAAGCTGTGGGTTTCATAGATATCAAATACATATATATTAAATTATATATATTATGACATGTATATCTTCTGCAAATCTATCTTCTTCATTTGCAAAGCTTCAAGCGACGCAACTGAGCGAAACCGAACAAAAAAATACGACCTATCTTCAATCCTTCACTAACTTCTCACTTTCGACCCATTTTAAAATCCGCTTGTACCAATGAGTCCCTTATCTTGTCCTCTACATCGTGGTACAAATCTATTTTCCGTTTGTTACCTTTTTGGTAAAGCTTCCGTTTACCGCTATCGGAACACCGACGACCACCGCAAGTCATCGGACGCGGAGTTTCTTACCGTGCTCTTACTCCCCATATCGCTAGGAGTCTGGATCTTCTTCCGGTTCGTATATCGGGTTAGTAATGAATAAGTTATGAATTTATTCGTTTTCCGTATTGCGGGTTAGTATAAATTGAGCTTAAATTGGTTAAAATAGATAATTGGAATTTCCATTATGCTCGTTACATTATTCTAGTAATTATGGGATTTTAATTTGATGATGGTATCATGAGTTGGATATATGCCCTGATGTGGCTTTAAGGTTTAACATATTATTCGAGGTTATAGGATGTATATGATCCCTATGGATCCCTTTGGGTCTAGGTGTAACCCTTTGCTTGATAAGAGATGTGACATCTCTTTATACCTTGTTTATAGGCTATGTTATCCCTCCAGTGTAGAGGTGATCGTGGTTGAGTTCGATCGAGGTTGAGGTATGTCCGTAGGACTTACTTAGCTACAATCCATATATTGGGTGTTTGCATGAGTGGTGTGTGTTTTATATATTTGCTATGATAGTATGAGTTGTCGTTTTTATCGACCTATGTTCTATTGACTGCCCCACTGCGTGGCTGTGATAACCTTTCCCTTTCATCCCGCCATGGAGTCTGGGAGGTTCTCTGATGTCGGGCTAGAGTGGTTTACAGGAAGGGCGCAATCCACTCCCATAGGGTACACGGATTGTGTGACCGATACTCGTACAGCTGGACATTGCACTCAAAGGCGGGGATGTATCAGTCCTCGTGTCACATACTTTCATCTATCTATATATATATATATATATATATATATATATATATATATATATTTTTGAGTGAATGGTTATTATATAAAGATGATAAAATGGGTAAATGTGTGATAGCATGTTGATGTGTTTATCTTTCCTTACGTGTGATTGTGCTTATGCATTACTCTATATATGGGTATGTTTAGCTAACGGTTTCATACCGTGTTGTAGTTGTTTACAGGTTAGACGCTGTTGAGTGATCTGACAGGGTGACAGGCCGAGGACCCTCGTATATTAGGTTGTTGGTTTGGGTTTGTTGTGTTCCCCTCCTGCGTGAGGATGATGTCTTATTTTCCCTCATGTGTGAGGATGTTGTTCATACTTGGCTATGTTGTCTTTACCTTTGGGTTGTACTGTTTATGTCGGCCTATACTTTGCCTAAGTGTAACGGGCGGTGGCATTCAGCTCAGTTAGCCTGAGGGCGCTGGGGGTTTCTTTAGGGACTAGTCCATGCTCGGTTTGTAGTGATGCTACCGGCGGAGGTAAGCTAGACCTGCACCCAGTTGGATAAGGAACGGAGGCAAGAAATGTTAAGAGTTCTCGTGCCACAACTGTAAAACTGAATAAGATAAATCACCTAAGTAATAGATAATAATCGGTTGTGTGCCAGCATGATGTTTGTTTATATTATCTTGAGTGTGTTTGTGCTTTTATTTTTTCTGCTTATATTTGGATAGTTAGCTAACAGTTCTTATGTTGTGTAGACGTACCACAGGTTAGAGCAAATGCCGAGTGATCCGGATGGTAGTGGTCAGCCGGGGTGTCGTACTTAGTAGGACGTGTTGCAGTTTCCTCTTTGTTGGTTTTCCACTTAGTTCCTTGGTTTCTTTTTATCAGTTGATGATACCTTGTGTTTTTCCGGATGTTAGTACTTCTGGTCACATTCATAACGTCGTTAAAACTTAATTTATTATTTTCAGTTTTTCCTTATCTGTGCCTTGTAGTAAGATCTTGTTAAGTTGTTGTTAAACTAAGGTCGGGACCCACTGTGAGGTCCTAACCAGTAACTTCCCGAGTTCTGAAAACTTGGGGTGTTACATGTTACAACTTCTAACTCCAATTTGAACGTATTGGAAGATGAATCCGTTTTTAATGTTTTTGGAGAAATTTTTTGATCAATATAATCTGTTTTGATGACCGAATATTGTTGAACGAGTATGCTTGTAGAATTTATAGATTCTTTCTATCGTGATAGAAATATATTATAAAGTGTATAAAAAAAAAGCAATAATCATTATCGAAACTCTCAATTAATTTTACCAACCAGCTAAATTAACTATAATATTTATAAATCATATATTATCCAAATGAATCAACCGATATATTCACTTGTGTGGGATTAATTATTTATCAATATTGTTAGATGTTAAGTAACACATCAAAAGATTTATTATTTTTTTCCATAATATTCTTTAAATCTCAAATATTTTATATAAAATATTTTTTATTCATTATTATTTACTAAGTAACTTAATAACATATTATATTAATAACAATAAATTTCTCATTTATTGAATACAAAAAATAAATTTGGCCAACCTAGTTATTTTATTGTACCATAATATGTTTAAATATTCTTCCGAAAATCTTCATTTTATATATATTTTAAGATTTAATATACTATGCTAAATAATACACTCCAATTTGTTATTTTTCAAAGAATTTTTCGATGTAAGCATCAAATTAGACGAAATCAATTATTTTTAACGCAAAATATCAATTATACATAATATAGCATTATTAAATTTTTTAACTAAATGATTTATTACATATGTTTTAAAATACTATTGTATTCAATTAAATGAATAAAAACATGATTTTATCAATATGCTTAGATATTTTACGCAAAACCCTTTTTGGTTAGATAACAAATTAAGAGAACTTCGTTACTCTTATCTAAAATTATGAAAACATCAAGGAAAATATACATACATCCAACCCATTTAATTGTAACATCCGGAATATTTATTTCGGGTGTTGAGAGGTTATCGACCTTCCCACATGCGCGACTCAGTTTTCCCGCAGGCACGAAGAGCTGAACGTCGGGTTTTATTCCAAAATCTTGTCCCGACCTCTCGCTTTTCCACCTTTGCTTTTGGACCCCTCGGTTCCTAGCGTTTTTAGGAGAATGGGTCAGCTGACCTTTGAGCTCCCCTTTTGGTGGCAACCTTGTCCTTTCTCTCTCTCTCTCTCTCCTCTCATTCTTGATTTCACGTGAAAGCTTCTCTCCCTTATCTCTTTCTTCTCTCTTTGGCTTGTAAGCACTTGGAAGCCCTTCTTGATGATCTTCCCATGCTTCTTCTTGTTTGATGTCCAGCTATGAGTCAAGCTACAGATCCGGATTTGTAAGTGTAAGCCCTTTCCTCCCTCTCCATTTCTTCATCTTCATCTCCTTCTTTGAGCTCCAATGGTGGAAGCCATGGATTCTTAGATTTCTTCCTCTTTGTGTTGCATGTGCTAGGATCTAGCTTAGATCTATTGCGATGATGATGTTTATGTGTGTGGATGTTCTGGAGCCAAGAAAGGAAGCTAAGAGGCCAAGGCACAACAAGAAATCGTCGAAGAAGCCATCGTTGAGCACCCTTTGTTGTTCGACCGCGGGGCGGATCTTCAAAGCCGCAGGGGCGGCCAATACCCTAAGCCGCAGGGGCGGCCAGCAAAAGCCACAGGGGCGGCCACCAAGAGCCGCAGGGGCGGACTTTTGGGCCGCAGGATTGGCCACTGGCTCAACCAACACGCCCTTGCGGCCTTCTTCTCCCTTTGTCGGCTGTTCTTCCTCCTTTCGAGCCCGTGCCTTTGTTTGGTGAGTTCCCTACCTTGAGTATAGGTTCATTGATGACCTTAGAGAGTGTTGATGACTAGAAGCATGAAAGGATTGGACCTAGGATAGTTGGAATGCCATGTAGTGGCTTGTGGACCTTAAGCGAGTTTGTGAGGTTTTCGGAACGATCTATGGCTTGATGGCTGCATGTTTTTGAGTTGGTTCATGAGATGAGGGTAAGGCTGCATTGTCAAGCTTTGTGAGGGTTTAGATGGTTAGTACATGGATGTGAGTTTGTGAGCTAGGATGTGCATATAGTTGTTACCGTTGCCTTTGTTGAGAGTAGGATCGTTCGTCCTAGTATGGGTTATGGTTTATGATCTTGCGAGATCATTGGGTCTAGAAGTCTAAAGACTTCTAGCTTATGAGAGTGGTATTGATTGTTCTTTGTTATGATCAGGAGATGAGTATTCCTACGGGAAGTGAGATCATTGGGTCTAGAAGTCTAAGGACTTCTAGCTTATGAGAGTGGTATTAAATTTTTTAACTAAATGAAACTGGATTAGGATTTACTTGACCTTATATATTGGCCCATCGTTACTACTATTATTATTAGGCGGTGGCATCACCGCCCAGTTTCTCGAGGGAGACTGGGGGATCTTTGCGACCAGGCCATACACGGTATACGGGCGGACTTCTTCATCACTCCCTCAGGGTATACGGGTTGGGCGCCGCCACACTCCTGTTGCTTACACGGGGATAGAGGCGAGAGTTATAAGACTCTCGTGTCACACTTTGAACGAATGGATTAGAAATGGAATAAACTAAAAAGAGAATAAGAACTGGAAGTGTATGTATATGAGCATGATGTGTGTTGTGTGTGCTTTTGCGTATGTTTGTGCCTTTGCTATCTTTATAATGCCTAGAATGTGAGCTAACGGTTTTATACCGATTGTTGTAGTTAAGTTGCAGGTTAGGTGTGGCCGAGTGATCCGGAGGAGTGGGCAGCCGGGGTTCCGTACAACTTAGGTCGAGTTTGGGTTTTTGAGTCCATGTATTATCGTTGTATATTATATTGTGTATTCTTGGCGATGTTGTTTAGACGGCTGATGTCTTTCGTTTCTTGTTGTATTCGGGAACCATGCCATTTCAATAAACTTGTTTTCGGTTTTGGCCTTTATTTGTGCCTTGTTGGAAAGGTCCGGTTAAATTGTTGTCAGGCTAAGGGTCGGGACCCATTGTGAGGTCTCGCATGTAGGATTCCAATATCCCGCGGATTCAGGGTGTTACAAAGTGGTATCAGAGCCCTAGGTTGACAACAATGGCACTCGCAACCTTCTAAAGGCCGAATGAGGAATAAACAGAACCCCCATGGGTTCTAACTTTTTGTTTTCAAAATTCATATGCATGTGTCAGTTGAGGTAGTATGTACGGGACCACCACTTCCTCCACGGAACTCGGCAACTTAGTTATTGATTATCATATTGTGTATATATATATAGATATGGACTTGTGGACCTAGGATGTTTTGGGACTATGGATTCGTGTTGGATTGTAATTTGTTTTTGGACTTTTTGTATACGTGGATTGTAGATATGCATGATTTATTGGTAGTATTATGGACACAAGGCGTATATAGTCTTATATGTATATATATGCTTATTATATATAGTAGTGTAAGTAGATATGGGACCTTATAGTTAAGATGATAGATTGATATCATCGCCTTCAACAACGCCGTTGGACTTAGAATAGTATACATGCAAGGATGAGTCGACTCATGTATCAAGTGGAGCATCACGTGTTGGTGAACGCCTTGACGTGTCATCGGATTCCTTTCAAGGATCACAAAGCAACGAGGATAAGGTTATTGAAGTTATCGCCGCAAGGACGAACAAGTAGAAGATTGACTTGAAATAACTTAAGAGAAGTCGAGATCGAGATCGATACGTGCAAGAGAGTAACATGGAGATGTGGAGCGGTTTTGAAGAAACAATGATTGAGCAGAAATGAAAGCAACTTAAGACGACACACTTATGGTGAAGTCCAAGAGGCGTGACGATAAACGGAAGAAGTGGATCAAGTGCATAGGATTGCAAGTGGCGATTCCATTTAATACATGTCTTCCCTAGACACTCCTTAGCACGGGAGTCGGGATGAGACGTATGATCAAGAAACGACGAGAGGATTAGGAGGCCGTAAGTTAAGCTTATGGAGATATCAAAAGATGAAGTGTAAGGTTCCTAGAATACCTGCGGGATGAGTTCTTCGGATTTACGAGAATTATGAGAGGAATGGCGAGGTGAGGATTCACATGGTGGAATTTCCTTGGTGGAGTTGACCGTTTTCTGAAATTTTAATAATGCCAAGAAAGAAGAAAAATGAATTGATTTTGACCCCGAGAGGATGACAAAAACAACAAGGATCTTTCTATTATGAAAGGAGTTGAGTTACCCACCTAAGAGTCACATAAGAGGACACTATCTAACGATAGGGATGTTTGAAAGGTTCACTTGAAGGACATCTTGAGAGAGTTGTTAAACCTATGAAAGGGAAGAGTCTAAGAGTGTAGACTGAATTAAGGAGTTAAAGTAAGAGTACCCCAAGGAGGGTAGCCTTCGGGCTAAAGGTGACATGAAGAGCATAGAAGATAGTTAAGTCGATGACCTCAAGGAGGCCAACTATAATCTGACCGGTGGCAATCAAGAACGTACGTGTACGGGATTGCCTAGTGATGAGCCCAGAAGGGAAGAGTAAACAAGATTGTAGAATATAGTGGATCGGTGATAGCATGAATTATAGTCTATATTTTAGGGTTTGTTTGGACGTTTTATCTTCAATAATCTGCATGTTAGCATGTATTATATGTGATTATATTACCATTTCATCTACCTTTGCGGGAATCGAGGTCTACACCTAGTTTTGCTGTAATTGTAGGTAAAATGGAGCGTTTTGCATCGAAAAGGAGCAAAAGGAGTCATGAGTCATTTGGAGCTACATCCAGGGAGTGTGGCCATGGATTAAAGATTCACTTTGGACCAGTTTTGAGAGATTTCACATTCAGTTATGACTCACCTCGGTTGACCATTGATTCATCTCGACCGAGGTGATCCAGAGACGCCGACTCGACCGAGGCGAACACCTAGGACGCGGCGAGAATATTTTATTCTTGGCTGAAATCTTTTATCTTTGGAAGGTGATCTTATATTTTTGGGCTTGGCTCTTGGAAGGAAGAAGATCTTATATTTTACCTATATTTATGGGAAAAGATCTTTCTAAGATATTTTATCTTTGGAGAGTTATTTTCCTATAAAAAGGGTTGGATTTTCCACAAATCCGGAATCCGCATACAGTTGGAAACACCGCATAGCCCGCTTAGCACGCAGCAGCAGCAGCATACTCCAATTGGGGAGATTCGAAGAACCTTTTTGAAGGTTGAAGGAAGATTGAAGATCATAGCTTTTATAGCTTTTTGGAGGGTTTTGTAAGATTGTCTTTAATTCCCTCACTTGTTGTCTTGTCTTGTTGGACTGCTATCCAAGGAACGCTTTTGTTGTGATATTTGATTCAGTTATTGAAGTCTTTTTCATTAAATTCTTCTTGTTCAAATATTCACCTTCTTCCCATATATTTAATACTTTCATAATGATGATGAGTGGCTAATTTCCTTGTGTGATTCTAGGGTGATTGGCTGAAGGTTGTGGGAAAAACAATGATAGAATAATCTTAGATTCCAGTAGGATCCTGAAAGTTCGAGTCTTTAACCTTAACCCTAAGCATCTCGTTCGGTCGATGAACATCTCGGCCGGGGTGGAATTCGTCTGACCGAGGTGACTTATCCGATCCTAAACTGAAAGTTAAGTGTTAGAGTTTGCCAAATCCTATTCTTATTACACCTTTCCTGGTTCAAAGCAAGCTTAGGATGAGACTTACCCGGTAATTCCTTAGTTTGTATACCAACGATCATAAGTGTAGGTAATAAAGGTTTATCCTTTATTAGGGTTTGAGTGTGCTTCCATCCCATCTTTGTGAGTTAACCTGAAACTTACCCGGTAAAGGTTGATTCTATTCCCTTAGATGGTGTGTTAGTTTGAGGTTATAGTTCTTTATCTTGATTCCTTGAGACTTACCCGGTAACAGGAGTTACGGTTTTGGATTAGTGAGTAGTGAGACTTACCCGGTGATCTACTCCACTTAGTAACACTTTCCCCTTGCAAAAATCTCAGCTTTGTCCGCTTATCTTTAGATCTTGAGTTGGAACCACAACTAGAAGCTTTAATCCCTAGAATTGCATGTTTGCTTTATTGACTTCTTATTCATCTTTGATTGTGTTAATTGCTCTTGTGGTTAGTATTTACGAAGCTTACCGTTATTGACTTTGTTTCACCGAGTCCCTGTGATCGACCCCTGGAATTCCTTGCTTTTACTACGATTGACCCGTACACTGCGGGTTCGCATCCTTGTTTTAAGCTTAAGTCTAGGGTTATAAATTTAAAGCTTGCACACACCGTTTGGAGCGAACAAGTTTTTGGCGCCGTTGCCGGGGACTCGGTCTAGACCGAGCCGGTACGGTTTGCTCTTGGGGCGCTTGCCCCCGTGTCATCTAACCACTCTAATTGAGTGATTTTTGCAGGTTCTTTCTTAGGTATATGCGAAGAACCCGCACTGGGAAGGAAATCGTTCCTTACGATCCCGAACCGGAAAAGACATACAAGCGACGCTTAAGAGAAGCGAAGATGGCCCAACAAGACGACCGCGATCTTGCGGCCGAATTGAAAGAGGCGCTAGAGCTGCTACGTCTCAGCAAGGAAGAACTAAGGCAAGAGAAAGAAGAGAATCGCACCAAGACTGCAGCAATCGAAACAGAGATAGCAGTCATACGAAACCAGATTCTACTTCGACCGAGGGAAGATCCCCCTGTTGATCCTCGACCGATGCAGGATCCAGTAGCTGACCCTCGACCGAGGCAGGTTCCAGTACCTGACGCCCCGGCCGATGTACTTCCACCTCGGAGGCCAGTCCGAGATGTTCTTCTTGCAGGAATCCCACAAACCCTAGGTCAAAGGATGGACCCTAATCAACAACTGAGGCGTCTAGGAGTGAACCTAGGAGATCCAGGGGATCATGACTACGAACTTCGACCGCAAGTTCTATCCATGATTCGCCAATGCCAATTCGGAGGGCTAGAGAAGGAGTCACCGCATCAACATCTTCAAAACTACGAGATCTTGATGGAAACCTTGCGACCTTCCAGAATTGAAAATAACAACTACAAGCTAAGACCTTTTTACTTTTCTTTAAAAGATAGAGCTCTTACTTGGTATCAATCTCTTCCTCCAGGTAAAATTAGCACATGGGAGGAGATGACTACGGAATTCTTGACCAAATTCTTTCCCCCCTCAAAGACCGCTGAAATGAGAGGGAAGATCAATGCTTCCATTATGAAGGACAAGGAGAGCTTGTCCAAGTCATGGGAGCGGTTCAAGGACATCCTTTTGGATTGCCCACATCATGGGATTCCAAAGATCGAGTTGTTGGAGATCTACTTCAAAGGACTGGACGGAAGCACCCAATTCAATCTCCAACTACTCTCTGCCGGTACCTTCATGGACATGGCGATTGATGAGGCTTGGGACTTCATTGAGAAGCAAGCCTAGCACATGGAGAAATATACCCACCAAGGAGCTGAAGGTGGAGTTAAAAGAGTCAACTTTCAAGAGAATCAATCCAACAACAATCAACTCACGTCTTTGAAGAATGACGTGAAGCAATTGAAGGAACTCTTGGTTGGTCAAACCAAGAGGGAAGAGCAAGGGAAAAGGAACAACAACAACAACGGGTACCGTAACAACAACAACGGTCCCCGAAACAACAACTACAACAAAAACAATAGAGGATCCAATAGCAACAATTGGAGGACGAACAATCAAAGCAACCAGAATCCTGGTAACAATTATTCTAACTCCAACTCTAATAATTCCTCTAACCCTTTCCTCTCTTCCCCTTCTTCTTCTTCTACTCCATTAAAGAGCCAAGGGCAAGGATCAAGTTCGTCTCAGGCGGAAAAGAAAGACGCAGTTCTGGAGGCTATCTTGATCAAGCTTAGCGCTATGGAGAATTCTATGACTTCATTTTCGAGGGCCCAAAAGTCCTTCGAACAACAACTTGCTAGTAGGGCGAATGAAGCGCCAAGAGATCCAGGGAAGCTTCCAACAAAGACGGAAAGCAACCCTAAGGGCCAGTGCATGGCTATAACGACGAGGAGTGGACTTAAAACTGCAGGTCCAGTACCTCGTTCGACGCGGACCACCTCGGTCCACATCCAATCGAAGAACACCTCGACCGAGATGCCAACCGAGGTGGAGCAACAGAAAGCAGGAGATACGACTGAAACTTATATTCCACCTCCTGCATCGAAACCACCACTTCCATTCCCTCAGTCCAGAGCCAGGGCACATCTAGACAAGCACTTTGGTAAGTTCCTTGACTTGATGAATAAGCTACATATTAATATTCCTTTCCTTGATGCTATTTTAGGTATGCCCGCCTATGGGAAGTTCTTAAAAGAAATCTTATCAAGGAAGAGGAAGCTGGAGGATGTTGGTGAAGTTAGGATGACATCTAAATCTTCGGAGCTCATACAAATCATGAAGGAGAAGATGCCACCTAAATTGAGAGATCCCGGCTCATTTTGCATCCCCATTCAAGTTGGGGATGTCACTTGTGAAGCCCTTTGTGATCTAGGAGCCAGCGTGAGCATCATCCCGCTGGAGCTATGCGTGAAGATCGGTCTTGGAGAGCCCAAGCCGGTCAAGATTCGACTTTATATGGCGGATCGCTCCATTACCCATCCCGTGGGCATCTTGGAGGACGTTCCGGTCAAGTTAGGTAACTTCTATCTACCTATAGATTTTGTTGTACTTGACATTCCCGCAGATTATCCTGTTCCTATTATTCTCGGGAGGCCATTTCTATCAACTTCGGGTTGCAACGTGGATTGCAAGAACGCCAAGTTGAAATTCAACGTTGGCGGCGATGAGGTGGAATTCACACTACTTGCAGCCATGAAAGGGGAGCAACTAACTGATGATATCTTCAACATCTACGATGAAGAAGAATCAAGAGAATTGGTGAGCTCTATCCTTATTAACGATCCACTCGAGAGAGTTATTAGTTTCAGTTTAATGGAGGAAGGTATAGATGCTTCTTGTGATGCAGATATACGGAGCTTAAAGGCACTGGAAGAGGATCCAGGAGCTAAAACTGAGAAGCTAATCCAGGAGACGAAGATCTCCAGTTTCGGTTCCAGTAGCAGTACTTCGACCGAGGCACTTTCTGGACTGAGTGAGGCGACTGAAGAACATCTCGGTCAACGCCTCTGCGCCTCGACCGAGGTCGATGGTGAGACGATTCTAACTCAGACTTTATCGAGTCCAGTTTCTGATACCATTCTACAGGAAAGAGGAAGCAAGGATCCCCCTCAGAAAGCACCCCCAGTCGTGGAGCTTAAACAACTCCCTAGTCACTTGAGGTATGTCTTTCTTGGACCGGATTCTACTTATCCCGTTATTGTTAGTGCTTCCCTTTCCGAATCTGAATTATCTAAATTAATGCATGTCCTGAGAAAGCATCGAAAAGCTATAGGTTATACCACGGACGATCTTATTGGCATTAAGCCTTCTTTCTGCATGCATAGAATTCTAATGGAAGATAATCATAAGACTTCACGGGAAACTCAAAGACGGTTAAATCCGATCATGAAAGAGGTTGTGAAGAAGGAAGTTCTTAAGTTGTTGGATGCAGGTATTATTTATCCTATCTCGGACAACAAGTGGGTTAGCCCGGTGCATGTCGTTCCGAAGAAAGGAGGGATGACCGTTGTGACGAATAAGAACAACGAGTTGATCCCAACCAGGACCGTTACGGGCTGGAGGGTTTGCATCGATTACAGGAAGCTGAACACGGCCACACGGAAGGACCACTTTCCACTTCCCTTCATCGATCAGATGCTCGAGCGGTTGGCCCAGCATTCACACTTTTGCTACTTGGACGGCTATAGTGGATTCTTCCAGATTTCTATCCATCCGGATGATCAGGAGAAGACCACTTTCACTTGTCCATGGGGGACATTTGCCTATCGGAGGATGCCATTTGGATTGTGCAATGCACCCGCTACCTTCCAGCGATGCATGATGGCTATCTTTTCCGAGTACATAGAGGAAATCATGGAGGTATTCATGGATGATTTTTCTGTATATGGTTCCTCTTTTGATGATTGCCTATCTAACCTTTCTCTAGTGCTTAAAAGATGTGAAGACACTAACCTTGTTCTGAATTGGGAAAAGTGTCATTTTATGGTTAATGAAGGCATTGTACTAGGACACCTCGTTTCTAATCGAGGTAATGAGGTCGATCGAGCTAAGATCGAGACTATTGAGAAACTCCCTCCTCCTTGTTCTGTTAAAGGTGTGAGGAGTTTTCTCGGGCATGCAGGTTTCTACAGGAGATTCATCAAGGACTTCTCTAAGATTTCTAAACCTCTAACTAACCTCTTGAATAAAGATGTTGTTTTTGAGTTTTCGCAGGAGTGTCTTGATGCTTTTTACAAGATTAAGGAAGCGTTGATCTCCGCTCCCATTATCCAACCTCCTGATTGGACCTTGCCCTTTGAGGTCATGTGTGACGCTAGTGATGTAGCCGTAGGAGCGGTGCTTGGACAGAAGAAGGATCGACGGACCACTGCCATTTATTATGCTAGCAAGACGCCAGATGAAGCACAACGCAACTACGCTACCACCGAGAAGGAGTTATTGGCGGTTGTATATGCTTTCGAGAAGTTTCGTTCCTATTTAGTGGGGGCGAAAGTCATTGTCTACACCGACCATGCAGCCATTCGTTACTTGTTGGCTAAGAAAGATGCCAAGCCGCGCCTTATTCGATGGATTCTCTTGCTTCAAGAGTTTGACCTAGAGATCCGCGATAAGAAGGGATCCGAAAACTCCGTTGCGGATCACCTCAGCCGGCTACCAGAATCTTCCCGCAAGACGGATGACCTACCCATAGACGATTCATTCCTCGATGAGCACTTACACTTGTTGGAGCGCTTGATGGATTTACTTACTTCACCCCACGATGGAGGTGAAGTATGGGGTGAGGGCACCTCCCATCTCATTTGAGACGCATTATGGTCCAGCTAGCGACCTTAAACCAAGCGCTTCTTGGGAGGCAACCCAAGGTATTGCTTTCTTTTCCCGTTTTCTAGTCTAGTTTAGATAGTTTTTGTTTTTGCTTTGCTTTGTTTTTGGCGTCCTAGACAGATAACAGGAGACATCTAAGGAAGGAGCATAACTGGAAGGACAGAAGTTCGAGATTTTGAGAAGACAGAAGCATCTCGGTTATTGTCAGAGCATCTCGACCGAGTTGATTCTTGAGCAACCGAGGCGAATAGGGTTTCTGCAGAACTACCTCGGTCCGTACCACTTCGGTCCAGTCGAGACCATCTCGACCGAGGTGACAGCAGATCCAGAAACAGTATAAAAGGGGGAAATTTTTATTTTTTACCTTTTTACTCTCTTCGACTCGACCGCGGCGCTCCTCACCTCGCTTCCTCAGTTCTTGCTCGTTTTCGAAGATTTCCGCTTCCAAACTACGATTGAAGGGTAGAGGATCCAATTGCAACTACAGATCTGCGAAGAAATCGAACGAATCGACCGAAACGAGGTAAAAACAGTCGAAACCCTAACTCGTTCATTCGTTTCGATTTGGGCTTTGGTTGCCCTTGAATCTGCTGAGAAAAGGCTTAAGTACCCCATAGGAAGCAATTGTAGTGATTTTTGGGGGAAAAGAACTGGATTTCTGAGATTTGAATTGCAAACTGTTGCGCCTCGGTCCAGTCGAACTGCATCCCGACCGAGGTGATTCTTGAGGGTTGTCAGCGACCGAGGTGATCTGACAGTAGTTGAGAGAAAATGAGTTCCGATCGCCGCCTTGCCCTTAGAGATAGATCCTCACCTTCCCCTCCTTCTTCTTCTTCCCGACCTTACCGCCCGGTGATCCACGAGAGATGCTGGGTAGATTATGAGCGTATAGCTAGCCGTCTAGTTATTGCACCACGTTTCCTGGACGTGTCAGCTTTCGATTGCCTAGAGTTAGATGGAGACCTTAGGAGGATGATTACCACAGTTGGGCTGGATCAGTTTACTGAGATCCGAGCCCCAGCCTACTTGGAGCCGACCCTAGAGTTCGTTAGCTCCTTTTCCTACCTCCCCACAAAGCAGTCTGTGAAGTACCGGTTGATGAGCCGGACTTCATAGTTCCCTTAGAGGTTTGGAGAGAGATTTTCGGCTTTTCTGAGCCCACCGCCACTGACTTCCCCTCCCGATCTGTAGCTAGGGAGTTCTGGGGGCAGATTGCCCATATTACTGAGCATGCAGATAGATGGCGCCCTAGAGATTCCAAGGAGAAGGTCATCTTCCACCCAACCTTCAGATTAGCCCATAGGATATTCAGCGAGACACTTCTGGTGCGTACTGAGACGCCCCAGAAGATCCGACAGGGCGAGCTCTTCAGTCTTTACTGTATGGTCACGGGGGGTTTCCCAGACTTTGGCTTGATATTGGCATAGGACCTGCACAAGATCAAGGCTAAAGCGAAGGGAGATATCTGTTGCGGAGGTGTAGTCACCCACATAGCTGCCTATCACAGGATGGACCTCAGTGCTTGTACGATGGCGGCGGCTCCGAAGCCGCTTGGATTACAGGAGATGATCACACGGAGGATTTTGGTTCCCCGTGGCCTGACCACTCCATATGTTGCTATGCCATGGGAACGGACTGCGCCACAGGGGATCCGCTGGTCTGCTCAGTTCACAGTTTTCGATCCACATTATTGGCAAACAGCTTGGGCTCCGCTGATGGAGGATCATAGGGAGGCAGCAGCTGCCCCGGCTGAGGAGGAGGAGGATGACGATGACGAGGAGACAATAGACGAGAGAGATGGTGGAGTCCCGATGGATACAGGGACGGATACTACAGGTACGAGCGCGCCACCGATCATAGATCTTGGTGATGACGATGAGACGGAGCCTGCACCAGCTGAGACTTCTCTAGTCAGACCTGCTAGACGCAAGAGGCGCGGAGTGAGAGATCGAGCTGCCCACAAACGGATCGATGACCTAACGGATCAGGTTATTTACTCGTATGCTACATTATCGCTGGATATCCGCGAGATGCAGGAGCGGCAGCACTATCAACACATCATGGCCCAGCTTCAGTTCGAGCGTGTCATGGGTTACCCGTTCGACCTGACGCAGTATCCGTATGTGCCACCACCACCACCACCGGATCGAGACTATTGAGGAGCTGCAGGATTTTCTTTATTATACTTTTTATGCAGTTCAGCTATTTATCCGGTGAGTACTCTTATTTCCAGACTTATATTGACCCACTGGGATAGTGTGTCCCAAGTATGGGGTGTTTGTATTTATGTGACGACTTTGATGTACTTATTTGACTATTTTGATGTATGACATTTTATCGGATATTTTATTTATGCTTCACTTTTGCATTTATATGATTATCTGATATTACAATCATACCTACAGGTTATTCGATTGAGAAAAACGTCGAAACCGAAAAAAAAATTGGTTTTAAAAACAATTTTTTGACCTCGACCGGGGCAGTTCTAGCCAAACGAGGCGTTTCACCTCGGTTGAACCAAAAACACCTCGACCGAGGTGTGTTAACTGAGAGTTTTCGAAAACGATTTATGTGCTTCTTATTTGGATTTGACCTCAGTGAAGATCTTGCTTATTGACTGGTTTTAAATTCTTTATGTGTTTGAAAGATTTTACAATATGTTTAAGTTGCTAAATGCTTTGTTTGAAATTATGGGCATGTTTAATACTTTGTTTTTATCCAAATTATGTTGAATTTGAAGGTTGACACCACAAGATAAGTTCTCTCACTTTCTTCCTGGAAAGACCAAGGCAATTCATTTTCTTCTTCTTCTTCTTCTTCTTAATCACGCTTAACCCCTCATATACATTTTGCCTCCCTTTAGCTATCCGGGAATTTGGAAGCAAGCGAAGTGGTGAAAGCAAGTAAAGTTGAGAAGTGGCTGGAAGTGAAAGTCTTAGAAAGCAATAATAGGTTTGGGGAAGTCAATCATGAAGATGAGTAACTCGGCACCATTCACATAGCCGGGTGTTTGTGTCTTGCCAAAGTCGGATTGAGCGATATTCCTAACGGGTCATGGTATGTGCATCAAGGGTTTGATGCATCTCAAAGAAATTGATGATTGCTGATTTCCTAGGCTTCGGTTATTGTGCACCTCTGTCCATGCATCCCAAAAAGTAAAGTGAAAGGAAAAAGTGTGAAATTAGCAAAGCTTATTGGTGGAAGATGTTGCAAGTCAAAGTGAAAGTGAAGTTCATCCTTTTCCCGGATTCTAGCACCACATTACCTTACATACATCCCTACCCTACACGTTTCTTGACCTTTTCTTTTGGGAAGCCCTTGAGACCTTGAGCTTGTTGATTGACTTAGTGGTTTAAACTGGATTATACATAATTAATTTTGATAATTATGACTTATTATGCATTCTATGGTTTTATGCAAAGATGAACAACTTTCCTATATTTATAAAATGTTTTGAGCATATTGAGTTTTAAATTCCATGAAGTATTCTCTTAGAGTGATCTATAATAGTTGCACACCATAAAAATGTTTTTGAAAGATTTTTATTGATTTTTATGACCATTAATCCATTCTATCTTGTCTTCTATATGCGGAACTTGCTTGGGGACAAGCAACGGCTAAGTATGGGGTATTTTGATAGCATGAATTATAGTCTATATTTTAGGGTTTGTTTGGACGTTTTATCTTCAATAATCTGCATGTTAGCATGTATTATATGTGATTATATTACCATTTCATCTACCTTTGCGGGAATCGAGGTCTACACCTAGTTTTGCTGTAATTGTAGGTAAAATGGCGCGTTTTGCATCGAAAAGGAGCAAAATGAGTCATGAGTCATTTGGAGCTACATCCAGGGAGCGTGGCCATGGATTAAAGATTCACTTTGGACCAGTTTTGAGAGATTTCACATTCAGTTATGACTCACCTCGGTTGACCATTGATTCATCTCGACCGAGGTGATCCAGAGACGCTGACTCGACCGAGGCGAACACCTAGGACGCGGCGAGAATATTTTATTCTTGGCTGAGATCTTTTATCTTTGGAAGGTGATCTTATATTTTTGGGCTTGGCTCCTGGAAGGAAGAAGATCTTATATTTTACCTATATTTATGGGAAAAGATCTTTCTAAGATATTTTATCTTTGGAGACTTATTTTCCTATAAAAAGGGTTGGATTTTCCACAAATCCGGCATCCGCATACAGTTGGAAACACCGCATAGCCCGCTTAGCACGCAGCAGCAGCAACATACTCTAATTGGGGAGATTCGAAGAACCTTTTTGAAGGTTGAAGGAAGATTGAAGATCATAGCTTTTATAGCTTTTTGGAGGGTTTTGTAAGATTGTCTTTAATTCCCTCACTTGTTGTCTTGTCTTGTTGGATTGCTATCCAAGGAACGCTTTTGTTGTGATATTTGATTCAGTTATTGAAGTCTTTTTCATTAAATTCTGTTCAAATATTCACCTTCTTCCCATATATTTAATACTTTCATAATGATGATGAGTGGCTAATTTCCTTGTGTGATTCTAGGGTGATTGGCTGAAGGTTGTGGGAAAAACAATGATAGAATAATCTTAGATTCCAGTAGGATCCTGAAAGTTCGAGTCTTTAACCTTAACCCTAAGCATCTCGTTTGGTCGATGAACATCTCGGCCGGGGTGGAATTCGTCTGACCGAGGTGACTTATCCGATCCTAAACTGAAAGTTAAGTGTTAGAGTTTGCCAAATCCTATTCTTATTACACCTTTCCTGGTTCAAAGCAAGCTTAGGATGAGACTTAACCGGTAATTCCTTTATTTGTATACCAACGATCATAAGTGTAGGTAATAAAGGTTTATCCTTTATTGGGGTTTGAGTGTGCTTCCATCCCATCTTTGTGAGTTAACCTGAGACTTACCCGGTAAAGGTTGATTCTATTCCCTTAGATGGTGTGTTAGTTTGAGGTTATAGTTCTTTATCTTGATTCCTTGAGACTTACCCGGTAATAGGAGTTACGGTTTTGGATTAGTGAGTAGTGAGACTTACCCGGTGATCTACTCCACTTAGTAACACTTTCCCCTTGCAAAAATCTCAACTTTGCCCGCTTATCTTTAGATCTTGAGTAGGAACCACAACTAGAAGCTTTAATCCCTAGAATTGCATGTTTGCTTTATTGACTTCTTATTCATCTTTGATTGTGTTAATTGCTCTTGTGGTTAGTATTTACGAAGCTTACCGTTATTGACTTTGTTTCACCGAGTCCCTGTGATCGACCCCTGGAATTCCTTGCTTTTACTACGATTGACCCGTACACTGCGGGTTCGCATCCTTGTTTTAAGCTTAAGTCTAGGGTTATAAATTTAAAGCTTGCACACACCGTTTGGAGCGAACAATCGGTTTTGAGAGTTGATGTATGCCGGCGGTTCAATGCCAATGGTAAGAAGGTGTATCAACTAAGGCGCTTGTGTCTTGGTCATATAACGTGAAATGGTTAAAGCATGTAACTATGATTAGACCTCCCAGAGAGGGATTGTAACGACCTTACATGACCTTTTGCGGTCATGAGATTGACATGTGAAGAGAACGGTGTGGATTGAACCTTTAAGGTGGAACATGATAACGAGACCTAGTGGATCCAATTAGAGGAGTGACTTCCCTAGTTGCTTTACGCAAATGGGAAAATATGTAAAGACGATGCATGGTGTTTTCTCTTCTTATCAAATGGTTGATACGTTTCTGCGAACGATATATGAGTCAAAGTTTCTTGACTCACCCGAAGAAGACTTGTGGCTATGGTGTGTATTTGAGGACCGAGATTATAGTAATATTGCAAGTTGTAAGCTTAAGATGGTAGCACTCGAGAATTTACGAGTTGGAAGTTGCGGTAGTTTGAATGGGAAATTTCTTCGGGTACTCCCCATACAGAATTCTGGTACGGGTTTTGAGGAAAGGTACAAGGAAGAAAAGTTGTACTTCGTTTATCGAGAGAGGTATATGGTTAATGACATGATGAGGTATCTTCTCCGTAGTGAGAGGCTCGTTAAGACTTGTTGCATATGATTACTAAGTTTTATAAGATCGACTTGGAGTCGAGATGACATCAGATTTGGGTGTAGTAAAGAAAGGACCTTCGAAAGACGGCCTGTGGGGCCGATTTGGTGACTACAATTTGTTGTGAGGCCTTTTTGGACTCACGAGTACGATTGGTAAGTTTGAGTTGTTAATGATGTGCGTTTATCGAGTTTCTAAAGCGGATTGCAATAGAGACATTCGTTTTGTGATTTCGGGTGGGTCTAATCTGAACCCTAAGCTTATGCTAGTGTTGCAGACTAGTAAGAGTTGTGATAGGAGGCGGACCGTGACCTAACGGTTCATGACAACTATTGTTGTGCAAGGTGTACGAGTGGTTCTTCGAGCTTTCATTTTTTGAGAACGGCTTGTTATACTCTTGTAATTTAGTGGAACAAGCATGACACGAGAAGACGGTGACACGGGTTTTGCAAGGTAAGAGGATAAACTTAGTTGTATAATCAAGATTGGACGTCCGAGGTGACTTCCTAAGGAACGCAACGATTTTGATAGTATCAAGTTGATCTAGTTAGGACGAGGTGATGGTTTTAGTCATACCTCCAAGGTAGGTAGAGGAACTATGCAACCTATAAGTTGGTGGACCATAAGTTCCGAGTTGCAGGAGGGTTTTGACACTCCCTCCTTCTAAGGAAGTCGATTAGATTGGGGGTGTATAAGGAGGATGACCGAGGAAGGGTCAAGAGTTAGGCGCTTTAATGCGTGCACTTAATATGATGACGGTATTTATGTAATGAGCAACATGTTAGTGGCGTACGGACGATAAGAGTATGATCTGTGTATATATTTTCTCTGAGAGGGTTGAATACCCATCATAAGTGATGGTTAAAGATTGTTCAGAACGGCGGTCTTATGATTTTGATATCATCCGGGTTATTAACATAGATGATCGGTGAAGAGATCTGGCGGAATCGTGGGATTTGTAGAATGGACTTGAGGAAGATCCGGGATAGAAGTTTTCGAGGAGAGACCCCATAGTTACCTTTATGGGATGACGGTTTTGTTGGGACGGTAGGAGCGTCTATATGATCTTATGATGTGGAGCGGAGGTAGTGTAACGACCGGATTTTTCGTTATGCCTTGATAGGGTTAGAGAGGTGTAGGGAACGAATAAAAATTTAATGAGACTAGGACATACCCGTTTATTTACGGAAGTCGTTTAATTAAGTACCTTGTTCTAAGATTCGGGACGAAACTTATTTTAAGGGGGTAGTGATGTAATATCCGGAATTTTTATTCCGTTTATTTCCGAATCAATTCGGACTTCGAGGCGTTGACGGTTTTCCATTCTATCTAGTATTTCTTCCTTCACAAATTTTATTATTTTATGTAGAATCTAGTTCACATAAAATGATAAAATTATATCAAACTCAAATGCTTATAATTATCTATTATTTTATGTAGAATTTAATTCACATAAAATGATAGATTTATATCAAACCCTAGTTATTATAATTCATTCTTATCGATGCAAGCTGTGACGAGATCATGACAAGCTGTGACGAGATCATGACTAAGCTGAGACGAGATCATGACAAGATGTGACGAGTTCAGGACTAAGCTGAGATGAGATCATGACAAGCTGTGACGAGTTCAGGTCTAAGGTGATACGAGGCCATGACAAAGCCCGACAAATGTGTGACAAACTCATTCATGGGCCTGACAAGGCCATGACGAGTTTTGACAGATTTTTGACAAGTAATTCAGCCCACCTTTCTTGCATGTTTCAGCCCACTGCTCCTACCTTAAGCTCAGCCAGTTTGCTTACCCACAACAGCCCAGCAGTGTGACTTCGAGCCCAGCCTACAGCAGTCCAGGAGAGGCTGGTTACGAGCCCATTAACAGCCCCTCCAGCCCAACACGTTTGCTCCCTCCAGCCTAGCGTTCAGCCCTCTCCAGCCAGTGATCTATGTGTGAACAGCCGGCCCTTCTCCTTCCTTATCTCCTTCATTTAACGGTTGCTAAAGAGCCTTCAGTAACAGCCGGCTTTAACGCAACATTGACACTCCTTTACTCCTACAGCAGTAGCTGATTAGTTTCTTGCTCTCCCTTTGTCCATCCGGGTAGGGATTCAGTTACCTCCTCTCTTCATCTTCGTAATATACGGTCCTTGAAGACTCGTTCATCGTTGCCTTTGTGCTCAGTTTGCAGAGGTCGATTCCACAGGAACTAAATTGGAACCTTCGCTTGATGCAGTTGGCCCAAGGCTGAAGATGTAGCCCCTGTCGACAAGCCACATAACCAGTGCAGTCATGTAAGCCATCTAACCCTTGGACCCTTGCTTCCCTTGTTCCATCATCTCAACCCTCTTCCCTTTGCAGCGTCATTAGTAGGAGGTAGAGGGTCTGTCTGCAGCCAACGCACCAGCAAGGGACAGACAGTGCAAGCTGCGTGGTAAGGACCCTCAATTGTAGCTAAAACCATTCAACAGCCATGGAAGAGGACTGGTTATGTTTCCGGAATTTTAGGAAGTGATGAACAGCCAACTTTGAGTCCAATTTTGGGTAAGCTAAACTACCTCTTTTTGGCTGGTTTTCGGATATGTCATACAGTAGTACATAGTATAACATACTAAAATTTGGGAAGAATCGGAGTTACGGTTTAACAGTTATTGTGTTCCAAAGTTGATGCCTCATGCAGTTTTTATATATGTGCTGAGTGTTGGGGAAAACAGCAAGTGATGTAGTTTTGTGAGATGGTTTTGAATAATCTCTTGATCTCCGTTGGGCTTGAATTTTGGATATGAGATGGTTGACATATTGTTGTAGAACATATGAAAATTTGAGAGGAATCCAGCGAGTGGTTTGGGAATTATGAATTTTCAAAGATTGAGTCGTAAGCAGTTTTGATGTTGTGCTGAAATTCGGTTTTGTGAGATAGTTTTAAACAGGATTTTGATCTCCTTTGCAGCTGAATTTTGGATATATTATAGATAAGATTTTATAGTAGAACATATTAAAAATTGGGATAAATCAAGCGAGTAGTTTAGGAGTTATGATTTTTCAAAGTTAAGATAGTGTGTTGTTTCTTATGTGTTGTACCCAACTTTAAAAATTTTTGTAGAAGCGATGCGTTAACAGTTTTAAGAAATTCTTTCTCCTACGAGTAGATAGGATATCATAGATGACCTAGGGAATTATTTCGGAATTTTTATAAGATTATTCGAATTTTATATTTGAAGCTGTAGTTGGACTTTAGTGACTTTTCGGGAAATAGAAAATGAGTAGTTTTTCTAGTTGTTACCTAAAATCATCCTAGATAGTAGAATATGGTTAGTTAGCCTCAAATTATAATTTAAGTACATATTCCGAGTTTTTGGAAATTCCGGGACCAAGGGTAAAATAGTCATTTTACCATAAATTGGTACTGTATTAAATTCTGTTCTAATAGGACCTACTACCTTAGAAGTCTTAGACTTCTAATTACCAAGAAAGTGTGCTGACACACTTGCCTCCTTTGACAAGCAACCGAGTTATACAGTTACAGATTGAGTTGTGATTAAGAGAGTCGAGATCTAATTCAAGTAAGTCCACGTACTTACTTAGCTGGCTTCTTTATGAGGGTAATGTGTATGAGTGGTGTTTGTTAGTTATGATAAACAACGAAACTGGATTAGGCCGACTTTATTATTTACGTAATTGAGTCAAGTGTATGATAACGGGTCGTGACATCATCTGCCTAGCTCTTGCGAGAGTCTAGGAGGTTCCCTGCGACCAGCCCAGTCCGGTAGACGGTCAAATGCATTAGTACCATTCCGCGTTGGTAAACGGGGACAGGGGCGAGGTTTGGGAATCCCTCGTGTCACAAAATAAGTATCATTAGTAATAACCTATCACCTAATTAAAGATAATAAAAGGATTGAGTGTTGCATGTTGATTGTGTATATTGTGTGTTTGTGTTTTTACCTTTATACTTATGCATAGAATGTTAGCTAACGGTTTTATACCGCTTGTAGATGCCTTGCAGGTTAAGACAGTTGTAGAGAGATCCGGAGGAAATGGTCAGCCGGGTCCACGTATTCATTTAGTTGGGGACGGGAATGTCTTGTGTTCTTCATATATGTCGTTTTGGTACCTTTGCTTTGTAAGGTTGATACATATTCTTCATGTATACATTGTTTAAAGTTTTCAAATGTTTTAAATACTTTTGTGCCTTGTTGTAAGATCCAAGTTAAATTGTTGTCAAACTAAGGTCGGGACCCATTGTGAGGTCCTAACCAGTAGCTCCCCGAGTTCTTAGAATTTGGGGTGTTACAATATGGTATCAGAGCTCTAGGTTGGCAACAATGGCACTTGAAATCTTCTGAAAGACCAACTGTATAAAATAACTAGAACCCAAAAGGGGTCTAAAATTTTCAAAATGGATTTATGTTTTCACACGCGCGCATAGTCGGGTTGTTGGGTTAGTAGTACGTTGGACCACCATCGCTCTCCGTGGATCTCTACAACTTGAATCGATATGAGTTAGCATATGGATTTATTATGATGAGTATTAATGTATGTTATATATATTTGTATGTGTAATAAGTTAGTATCCTAAAGGATATATTATATCCTTTAGTTGTGATATCTTGAAGCGATTATCGCCTCATGATAAATCGGTAGCAGACTTGAATATTTTTCAACACGAGACAAAGGACTCGGACCTTGTATCAAATATTATACTCGGATGAGCGTCCTAGTAACCCTTGTTAACCATCCAAAGAACTAATAGGCGAAGAAGTAAAGATGTGGAGTTAATTTTTACCATAAGTACAATCAAATGAGGAAGAATTCCCGAGTTAACTCAGATAGAAGGAATAGAAGGTCCTACAAGGAACTCAGGCATACGAGGCCGAAAGACAGAACTAGAAGAACCATGCAAGAGACTACAAGAGTGTGGAGTAGAGATAACAATAGTGGAACAGGACAAGTAGAATTGAGTACAACCAAGATTACGGAATCAAGGACATTATAATCGAGGCGGATGCCCCATAGACCATTAGGGGCATGAGAAACCAGAAGAGACAAAGTGTCAATCCGGGTGTGAGAATCTAAGGTGCACGGAATGAAGACCTACAATTGAGTGTAAAAGCGAAAAGGCAGACCCACAAGCGTGGGGAGGTTTTGACCTCCTCAGAGATATAAGAAGTTTGAAAGAAACCGCGACGCCAATATCCAAAGAATGGAAGCCTGTAGCAGGGTCAACGGAGGTTCAGGAAGGCGATATTACCACCAACACCAGTGAAGAAATCTGTATGGGAGAACGACCTTGCTAGACTCGAGAGTCCAGGGTAACCCGAATTATCACGGGACCTAAGCCACCAACACAGATGGTCCATGCAAAAGGTCTGCAAGTGGATGATCATTTCGCCATAATAATTTCAAAGACGGTTGCAAGCTATCGTGGAAACTTGAAACGACTATTTATGCCAGATGAATGACACAATCGGACTAGAGAAATGGAGTTAGCTATAAGAAGCCGAAGGGTGGAAGGTAGAACGAACTAAAGAAGTATAAAAGGATTATTGTGAGCAACTGTTTACCTACTAGCTAAGGAAATTTTGACAGATCACAATTAACATGGACTGGAGACTTACAACTTAATGTAAGAGCGAAAGATAGACTTCACAAGCCGGGAGACGTTTTGTCTTCTTTCAAGATAAGAATTCTAAGAAGAATCACAACGCCAGTATCGAAAGGATCGAAGCCCGGTAACATAGTCAATATAGATTTGGAAGGAAATATTACAAACAACGCCGATTAAGGAACCTGTGCTTGTGATAATTGTGTGGTGGACTAAAGAGTCCAAGGTAACCCCATTTATAACAGAACATAGGTCATCAACATAGACGGTCCCTGTAAAGGGACTACAATTGGGAGGTAATTAAAAGTCATCGGAACTACAAGACGCTTACCATCTATCGTGGAGTGTTAGGAACAACTTTTAACGTCAGTCGAATGGAACAGTGAGACTTGAGAAAGAAAGTTTTCCCAAAGGAAGAAGAAGAGTGAGAGATAAGACGAACTAAAGAAGGATAAAAGTATTAATCTAGTAGGTGATGTGCACCAAAAGTTTAATACCAGTAGAGATATGAGATTGAGATAAGTCAATTATAGACTCACCGATGTCAACCAAGAACGTGCAAGTATTGTTGGATATTGACGAGTTATGTGCCGTTAAGAAGAGATATTTGTGATTGTGGATCTATGGAGTAGCTTTACCGACGCCTTAGAGGATTCCCTCAAGTAGGCAACTACAACCTTCTTGGATGAATTAAAGGTATAAAGAGAAATGTTTTAAGGTTTACCTCTTGGCCAGTTAAGATCAAACTCCGGTCAATTCAGAGAGTTTGAATCCGTGGTAGAAGAATTAAGAAAGTAAGCGGAAGAAGTTGTTTTTCAATCGTTGTTTTATTTTCTTAAGGCAAGTAAAGAAGGTACTTGGTACTTCATCCGTATACGACTCATGGTGTAATTGGGAGAAAGAAATTAAAGGTCAATCATTTTGTACTTACAGAAAAGGTCCTTAGGATTAATAAGTGACAACAGGAGAATCAGAGTAGCGCAGCGGAAGTGTGGTGGGTCCTAACTCACAAACAAGAAGCTCAAGGGTACTGATGGATGTCGTGTCGAGTTTAAGATGGTGATAGTTGGTGAAATGTATTCTAGTTGGAAGGAACGTGAGATAGCCTATGTGGAGTTACTGAAAATATTGTATGGAAACTTATGTGCATGTAGAGGTAAAAGAAGGAGGCTGGTACCCTAGTATGGATCCGAGTGAAGAGTGATGGCTTTGTTACATGTTGCCAGACAAGTAGTTTTGGAAGTTTATACCTAACGAAGTATATTAGAGTGAGTTTCTTGATGAATTGAGAAAAGAATTAACGATGTAATAAAAGTATTATGCATGGTCTGCACTAGAAAGCTCAAAGTGAGTAATTACCATTCTGAGTCAAAGATTCATAAGAAAGATAAACGACTGGAGTATACTTGCAACCAAGTAACCGTACTGAAAGAAAGCATGATCTCGGAGGAGATTTTATGTGTAATATTATATCGGAACAGAGCATAGTTGCGTTTTGAGTCAGAGAGATATTATCGGTCTAATAACCATGGTGGAGAAAAGAGTGCACTGCTGATGGTATGTTAACAATTATTGAGTAGTCAGAACCTTTTCAGAAGGCCGGAAGCAAGTGGTCATAACAGAGGGAAGAAAGTTGAATAGATCATTTTTTTCCGTAGGGTCATCAAAGGGTCTAGAAGTGATTTGTGTAAGGAAAACCATTGGAAGTTT